>OY783215.1:11203739-12455172 GCA_963678705.1 Panorpa germanica | reverse complement strand
TTTTTAATTGTTAATATCTCTTAACATATAACGAGTTATTAAAAAATAATTGAACATTTGAGGTTCTAGTAACCCACTTTATCAATATATAGTACACTTTTATAGAAATTAAGACATAGGACACAAGCCCATTCACATTTATTTTGTAATGATTTGAATGGTTTCTTAGGTCCGCATTGTATTTCTTTTATGTCGCAATAGATATATGCAGAGTTTGGGAATCGAACCCAAAGTCGACGTGAACGAAATGTTGAAATTGACGAGTCCATCATCTCACGACTGTACTGTACATACTAATATATTTTTCGCAAGATTATCTTGAAGTAATACAAAATATTTAAAGGGCCTATTGTACATAGTGCCTTTGTAGTGAAACGTACCTTCACTTCTTTCAGTTGTTTTTTAAGGGATTCATTTTGGGCTTCCATCATCATTAATTGCGAATTCACTTTTTTATATTCAGATACATTCACTTGAGAACCTATCATTAACTGACACTGTCTTTGACTATCTTCTAATTTTCTAGTCAACTGATTAATACTTTCCGCCTTTTCAATTAGAATAGCATCCTTTTCGCGCTGTAGTTCCTTGTACCTAGATTCAAGTTGTTTCATATCAGTCTCCTAAAAGTGGAACAAGACTATAAATATGCCCAATAGTAATTAAACATTAATTATAAATGCAATTTTTATCTCATATATCGATAAATCGCTCTCGTAGTTTTTTTAGTCATGGAACTCAAGGTTTTTACACCGAATCCTGAGATATGGCTAAATTTAATCATAGATAAACATTTTTATAAATTGATAAATATCCAAATATGTAACGTAAATTAACTTACATAACATTCTACTTTATCCTTTAAAAGATTAATACGTGTTTCCATACTTTTGGTCTCTTCTGCAAATCTTTCTTGTGAAATTTTGAGCATATGTTCCACCTGCCGCTCATTATTACCAAAACCTTTCTCCATCATTTGCAGTCTATTTATAATAAAATATTAATAATATTTAAAATATTTATAATTCTTCATTTTTATATTTGTGGTATACCTATTGTGAGTGTCCGTCAATGATGATTTTGCCATTTGTAATTCGTGTGTCATAATACTATTTCTATGCTCAAGTGTTGAAATATTAGCGTTTAAAGAATCAATCTGATTTAATAAATTACCAGTTTCGGTCTTGCTCTGAACTATTTTATAAAAATAACATTTAATTGTGATACCAGTACAAAATGAATAAAATATCATATTAAGTACTACCTAAAAGTTCTTGTGTTTGTTCCCTCGATAAAATCGCTCGTGATTTCTCTGCTTCTGACATTGCTAATTGCTTTCTTAGTTCATTAATCGTATGTTCACTATGAGTCACTGTTTCTTGCAATTGTGCAGTTAGTCTCTGAACCTATTATAATATTTTGAAATAAGAAATGAATCTAGCCAAGTATGTTTACTATGTATTATTCACCTCTCTGACTCGAACATCATATAGTACTTCCAGTTGTTCCATGCTTCCATAACTTGCTTTAATATACAGTTCATCTCCTTGACCAATTCTTTCATCGTCAGAATGTTGCATTTGTTGAAGCTGGGTTTCATAGTATTGCTGATTATCTGGATTATGATGTACATTGTCTGCATACTGCATATCTATTAAGTAAATACTATTATTAATGTAAACTTAAATAAATAGAGGAAAATGCGATTGAGATCAGCACCGTTATTATGGCGTTCATTATATCCATGATGAGGTTGATGAAAATTTATATGGCCATTTGTCGTAGGTATAGCACCGTTTGGTATATGATTTCCAAAATGTGCAGAGCTATTAACAGTATCGTTTTCATCTTCCTCAATAAGATCATCAAATGCTGTTAGTAATTCATTTCCTAACTAGAAGAACAAATATGGTTCGGTTAAGTTATTTGCTTGTTTTATAAGAGTTGTAGGAAACATGAAGCACATACTTCTTCTTCTCTTCTTTGCTGATCCTCCAAGTCTTCCTGGTCTTGAAGTTCTTGAACATCATTTTTTGGATTAATACTTGTATTTCCTTGAAATATACTTAGGCCACGGTCATCCATGTTAAAACAACATAACCTTAAATGTATATTTAAAATTATAGACGTAGTACTATTTATTTATATATAATTGAATTATAGTCGTTGTTGGGAATGGAAAATACTAAATTATTACCTATATTAACATTAAATTATATTCATTAAATAGATAAATCGTAAATGCACAAATTATCGCGCTTATAAAATTGTTAACGATTTATAAAAAATAATTACAAACATCACAAACTGAAAACATGTGAAAAAAACTTGTTGCTTATTTGGTTTCTACATGTTACATCTACAGTGTAGTAGTTAAAATAAAGAGGCGCACTTTGTCGATAATAGTATTTCTATATTACCGACGTTGTGATCTGTGATAAGTTTGTATCAAATTTGCAATGGATAAAATGAAATGGTTATGCAGTCCCTTGCTTAGTATTTATGGTCTGAATTGATTTGAATTTTAATTTCCATTAAAATTTTGAATTGTTTCCTTATGCATTTCCTTTTTATTTTTTCTTTACTAATTTCTTGCTCCAAACCGGATCAGACCTCTAGTAGCAGATTATTGTACTATAATAGAAATAATTCAGAGCGGGATTTTCGAAGTTATATACAATATATCTTCGAAGTGAATGCACGTGGACTACTGAACTATGATTTATCATATTATTTTAGTCCATTGTATTTAGTGTAAACTTTGCTAGATATCCAGTGAATGAAAACTAATGGGGAGAACAAATGTACCATTTGGTTTTCTTCTTCGTTTTGGATGCTTATAGTTTAATTATTTACACAGATAACCTTTTCATTGATCTAATTTAATGATTGTTATTATGATAGTTCATGTTATTGTTTTTTTAACCTATAATAAATGAGGTTGTCTACATCGTTAATGAAGAATGCATATAACGATTATATATTCGTATATAAGTATTGGGACCGTGCGAAGTCCAATGGTAGGAGAACAAAACCGATGCCAGCGTACTCTGCGGATAACTTCAATATTAAAGGAGGCTGAGGTGTATTAGAATATTCTAAACAATTGATTCGAATCCTTACTAATTTAACCTAAGACTTCTTTTAGCTATTCTGTTTATTATGCATACTTTGTTAGCTGATCTAATTAAACAAACAATACTTCATTTATTTAATTATGTTTTACATACCAACAAAATAATTTTACATAGAGATATTAAAACTTTAAGCCTCCTTTAGTTCTATTTAAGCATTGGTTTGTTTCTTTGATAAATTATATCTATTTTTTCTATGTATTAATAAATAGTATACCGTAATTATTAAATTATCTTGTAATATAAAACAAATATACTGTTTTGATAAGTATTTTATTTTAAGTGTACTGACCATGATCTCTAAATAAAAAATTGGAAGAAAGAAAAGTTGGTAGGTAATGGGTTAATCTCGATTGGCCTATTTAAACTCAACATATAATTTTAATTCTAATCAATTAAGATATTTTAATGAATTATTGTTATAGACAGTATTCATATAAATATAAATTAGAATAATTAAAAAGAGGACACAGTTCAAACATATTTAAATATATGTATTTATCTATTAAGTTTAATATGAATTTAAATACCATATTAATATTAATTATTTATTATTAATCTTCATTTTAATTGTATACTATAAATAGAAGTATGTATATATCTTCTGTCTACCATATTGCTATTACAATATCATTGCATACTTCTAATTATTAGTATACATATTTCCCAAACGGACGAAATTAGATTTAATGTTAGTTAGCATGCGTAAAAGTTACTTAATAATTTTTATCTGCCAAATAAAAATGTAAATAATCTTTAAAACATTAATAAACAATTACATAATATTTATTATTGGAATGTTTATTATTTTGTATCTTTGACCTTTATAAATATAAACCAGTTAATAAAAATTTGTAACATGGTTTTATTTTAAATTTATTTAACATCGGCCTATTTCCGGTGCTGAGTTTTCTCATACATGGCTCTATTCTATATTACCGCTATCTATTAAGTTTATGATTATATAAATATATAACCAATTAATGTTGATAACAATTAAACTTAGTACATAAAGTCAGTTTACATCGAGTCTTCTTGGTGAGCGCACGTATTTACAATAAACAAAACAATAAAATAAATAGTGATCTTTTTTTTTGCAAATTATAATATTTTTTTTTTTCGTGATTTATTTTTATTTAAATTATAATTTATATTATTATTAAGTGTTATTAATAAGAAGTGAAGTAACTTCTATTTAATTATCACTGGTTAATTAACAATATGGATATGGAGGTTGAACCTCCCAATAAAAATCCGATCAATAAAAACAACTCTGTGACTAACAAAGCATTTCCTACAGATAAAACATCCAGTGATATAACAGAAAACTTAAATAACAATAGTGACAATGTTAAAAAAATATTTAATAATTTATACAACACAGAAACAAAATATGACTCGTATAAAGTAATGATAGTTAAAAATAATAGTGATGGAAATACATTTTTTAGTTCTCTTAAATTAGCAGAAATAATTTGTAAAATTAGCAATAAATCTAATATAATAGAAATTAAAAAAGTGGGAAGAAATAGAGTAATCGTTCAATGTGCTAATGCAGTACTAGCTAACGAAATTACCAAATCAACATTGCTGAAAAACAATGGGTATGAAGCGTTTATCCCATTTTACTGGTGCACAAAAGTTGCTATTATAAAAGGTGTTGACATTGAATATTCGGAAGATACAATTTTAAATAATATAGAGTGTCCACCTTTTAAAGTAACGAGAGTGCAAAGGTTAAATCGAAAACTAAGAGTTGACGGAGCTATAAAATATGAACCCAGTACAACAGTGAAATTATTCTTTGAAGGACTTGCTATTCCTGCTTATGTTTACATGTGGAGAGTGAGACGAGCATGTGAACCATTTGTACAACAGACGATACAATGTTATAATTGTTTTAAATTTGGACATGCAGCCACAAAATGTAGAGCAAAAGTAGCAAAATGTAAATTCTGCGGAAGTGAAGATCATTTACGTACTGCATGCACATCTCCTAATCCGACATGCATAAATTGTAAACTTAACCACGAGGCTACAGACAATGAATGTCCTGAAAAAAAAAGACAAATCAAGATAAAAGATCTCATGGCCCAACACAATCTCAGTTTTTATGAAGCAAAATTAGAATTAACAGAAAAAAATACAGACTATTTATACTCAGTAAGAACTCAAAACTCTTTTGAAGCTCTAAACTACAATGAGACTTTTCCCAATATCACTAATAAATACAATAGTATCAACATAATTCCAACATACAAACCAAACCCTTTAACCAGAAGAACCAATACCAGAGTGAATAAATCAAATACAGGTAACTCATTACAAAGATCTTACAGTCAACCACAACCTACGACATCCACTAAACAACCACTTCCAAAAAGAAGAAGAGAAGAAAAGAAACCTAACAATGAAGAAAGTGACACATTCCTTAAGAAAACTAATCAAGAAAAAAACAGAAAGCAAATCAACCAAGAGAAACCTGATATTACAATGGAAAATTATGATAATGATACCTGCTATAAATCAATATATAATAAAAATAATGATGATAAAATTAAAGATACAAACAAAGACCCTAATATTACATCCCAATCTCTTAGAAGCTACAAGAAACAAATATCTAGTGTACAATGGCCAAACTCGTAAGAAAACATCAATATATAAATTAAGTTTATTTTTTAATAAAAACTCTATTCACATCACTAAACCAAATCGGTTAATAAATTTACTAAAATATTAAATCAACAACAATTATATAAACATAAAGAAAAAAGAAAATATATAAATAAATCGAAAAACAAGACATCAGATATAAAAATTAATCATTAATTAAAACAGTTAAAATGATAAATTTTATTCAATGGAATTGCAGAGGAGTCAGATATATTAAAGAGGAACTACAACATATGTTACAGAAGCATAACATACATATATGCATACTATCAGAAACGTTTTTAACAAAAAATCTCAATTTCAACATCAAAGGTTATTTTATTGAAAGAGAAGATAGGATACAGAATACAAACTATAATCCCCACGGGGGTGTTGCTATCTTGATTCATAAATCTATAAAATATAAACGAGTAATGCTAAATAACCCATTTAATTCGGTCGAAATAGCTGGAATAATTTTAACACATAACGAAACTGATGTAATATGTATTTTATCAATCTATGCTAAACCGAATCATAAACTATCTAATTCTAATTGGTCACAGATAAAACAACAAATAGATGTTCCTGTTATACTTGCTGGAGATTTTAACGCGACTAATCTTGCTTGGGATATAAATTGTCCAGGTAGTCAGTATGAAGGTAACGAATTGTTAGACTTCATAGAAAACGAAAATCTAAATATTATCAACGATGATAAACCAACTAGAGTAAGCAATCTCAGTGCAAGGGACAGTATATTGGATCTCACATTGGTATCAATGACGTTAACACAACAAATTACTTCGTGGCAAGTTCTTGCAGATAGCTTAGGTAGTGATCACTACCCAATTTTTTTCTGTTTGAATGACTATAATAAAGAACGTTACCGTACATCTGAATATTTAACGAGGAGAAATTTCCGAAAAGCAGATTGGGAGAAATATAGCCTTGAAATAGAAAGCAGAATTTCAAACCTTAGCACAAATGGAATCACAAGTAATCCCCAAGATGTTGAAAACAAATACAACCAATTTAGAGATGTTATTAATAATTCGGCAGACATACATATCCCATCTACCAGATTGTATAATATAACTCCTAATAAAATAAAACCGTCTTGGTGGGACACAGAGTGCAATAAAATGATAGCTCAAAGAAAATTAGCACTAACTATTTTTAATAAAAACATGACAATGGCGAATTATTTAAATTATAAAAAACATCAAGCTAAAACCAGACGATATTTTAGAGCCAGAAAAAAAATAGAATGGCAAAATTTCTGCGAGAATTTAAACCCAAACACAACAACCAACATTGTCTGGAATAATATAAGAAAAATTAACAATAAAAGCTATAGTACTAAAAGGATAAGTGATAATGAAAATTTAATAGAAGAATTCATTAAAAAAAAATTTCCACAGAACAACAATTTAAATATTACTACCACCACCATCGTAAAAGATAATTTTCTAGATAATAACATAAATAAAAATGAAGTAAAATTCGCGTTAAATCATAATAAAAACAGTAGCACAGGATTTGATAGAATAAATTACAAAATGATACAAAACTTACCTGACAATGCAATAAATCATCTTACACAAATATATAATCTGTCATTAAACACTGCTGATATACCATTAGACTGGAAAAAACATATCGTTGTTCCTATATTAAAAACAGGAAAAGATCCAAACAAAGAAGAATCATTCAGACCAATTACTTTACTATCATGTATGGGCAAAACTATGGAATCCATCATCAAAAACAGACTGGAGTGGTATCTCGAACATCATAAAAGATTACCTGAGTTACAATTTGCGTTTAGAAAAACAAGAAGTACACAGCATAACTTAAACATATTGAATATCGATATTCAAAGAACATACAGTAAAAATCATTATATGATAGCTGCTTTCATTGACATTGAAGCTGCTTATGACAATGTTAATCTAAAAATATTAAAAGAAAAAGTAGAAAACATAGGTATATCTTCCAAAATATCCAACTGGATTATAAACTACTTCCAAAATAGAGAAATAACAGTTAGATACAATAATAAGTTAACTGGTCCTATACTATGTAATCACGGAATTCCACAAGGCTCAATATTATCTCCCTTATTATTCAACATATACACAGAAAAGTTAACAACATTATCAGATAACAACACAACAGTACTGATGTATGCAGATGACATGGTTATTTATAGTATGGGCCATACACAAGATATAGCTCAAAACAGATTACAATCGAAATTAAGAAAACTAGATATTTTACTAAAGGAAATCAAATTAAATATATCGTCAGAAAAAAGTAAAATAGTTATATTTACAAGGCATAGAATAAACTGCAGTCCAAAAATAACCATCAGAAATAAAAATATAACTGTTAGTTCAAATACCAAATTTCTGGGAATATTCTTTGATACGAAAAGCACTTGGGCGAAAGAAATTGCACATATTATTAACAAATGTCAAAAAGGCTTAAATTTAATGCGATGTATAGCAGGATACAAATGGGGCGCACACCCAACAACCTTAATAAAAATATATAAAGCTATTGTTAGACCGCATATTGACTATTCTAGTACTATGATCTGCACCGCAAATAACTCAAGATTAAAAAAAATTGAAATTATACAAAACAAATGTTTAAGAATAATATTAGGTGCAATGGTTTCAACACCAATCCAAATCCTCAACTATCAAACTAATATTCCTCCGGTAAATATCAGAATACAACAAATATCAGACAGTTTCTTTTGTAAAAACAGACATAACTCATGTGGCCCCTTAAATACAAGATTATCTAAACTATATGTTCTTTATAATAAACCATATTGGACAACTCATAAAAAACCGGCACTTTTAACTAGTTTTGATAAATATAATAACTTGAACTTAGAGGTACACAACATTATACCTTTTTTCAAATTTCCATTAGAAATAAGCATGACAACAATACATACAGAAATAAATTTGTTCAAGAAGAATGACAGTAAGGAAATAACTTATCAAAAATATATGGAATATATAACAAAAGATGATATAAACTGGAGTATATGGTTTACCGATGGTTCATTCGAAAAAAACTCTAAAACTGGAGGAATTGGCATTTTTAATTATAATACAGATCAACAGTACAAATACAAACTTAACAACATCACAAATTCTTATAATACAGAAATAACAGCAATTATGAAATTACTAGAAATAATACAAAAAACTGACAATAAAAATATATTAATCTTCACAGATTCTCGTAGTGTTTGTGTATCTTTAAATAACAATAAATTCAAAAACAATAATAATAACAAAATATGTTCAATTAAAGAATATCTTTTAAAAATGAAAAAAAATGATATCAATGTTAAACTTATTTGGATTCCTGGACATGTAGGCATAAAAGGAAACGAAATGGCTGACAAACTGGCCAAAGAAGCTTGTGTAGATGGGGAAATAATCGAAATAAATTGGTCAATAAATGATTCCAAAAAAATAATTAAAGAAAATTGTATGGCAGAATGGCAGAATATATATAATGAGAAAAGTCAAAGTACTGGAAAATTTTTTTTTGCAGCGAATCAAAAAATTCCAACAACCACATGGTTTAATAAAAATCATTCACGGAGATATATTTCAACAAATTGTCGAATGAAATCTGGGCATTCTAGATGTCCAGCTCATCTTTACAAAATAAATATAAAAGACACACCAAATTGTAGATGTGGAGAAGAAGGGTCTTTGGACCATATAATTCTAGGGTGTCATCTTTTAACATCAAAAATTGATAGACTTTTAAATGATTTATGTAATGTAACACAGTTCCCAGTCAATATGTCCTGTTTAATGACAAGTGAAGCAACGGCGGAAATATTAACAAACTTTGTGATAGAAAATAATATAGAAGTGTAATTTAAGTTAAAATATTTTATTTAGTATGTATTTAATTTTAAGTTTAATTTTTTAAAAGAATCAATTTGTTTTGTATTTATTAGAACAATTATAATTTATATGTAAATTTTTATATAATTTTACAAATAAAAGCAATGGCAAGAAGGCTGAATAAGCCAAAGCCTAAATAAATAAAAAAAAAAAAAGTACATAAAGTCTTCTTTCTTTTTTAAATCACATTGTAATGGTGTTATTATTGTTGCCGATGCTGTAATATGTAGGAAACAATAATTACACTTACTAGGTCTACACTTATATAATTTATTTTTAATCCTTCGGGCCGATCAAAACTAATTTCGACGTTTTGTTTTAGTATTGCCTTATCTTGATTAAAGAAGACTTAAGTTTCTGTTGGATATTCGTCTTCGTAGTTAAAATTAAGCTCATGCTGTTCTCACGAATTAATTTAATTAAAAATACCGTTACTATATTCGTACGAGTGCGAGTATACGCAAATAACGTGATTCAACATTCTTACATACGATTAATATATGTAATAACTAATCAAGATTTATTTCACGACCAGTCAAATGAACCTTATGATTCAATTCTGTGGAAAAAATGATTCAGGTCAAAAGGTTCATTCTTCACATCAATTACCACCGCAGGTTTGTGTACTCCAAGTTAAGTTTAAGGTAGTTGTGTCGCTAACTGAAAAGCCAGAGACGAGGTGTGTAACTTGGGTTGTGAACCATAATTGAATTTCTATAAAACTGCACTGTATATTAATAAAGTTAGCTTCAATTCGCTATATTATAGAAGTTATTGAAATACTCATTTTTGTCAGTTTAATAATAAAGGGGTAAAAATTTATAAAAATGGCGTCCCATACCGTCTTTCAACTATCATTTGCTTACCTTTGCCACGTTGTTAAACAAGAGAAGTGTAAAGGAGATGCATAATCAAACGTCATAGTGCTGACACCTGTAGCAGTAACCCTTAAAGCATCAGCTTAAGAATCTTACAGATCAAAGCGATATTTTTATAGATATGGGTCTTCTTGACTCAGCAAATAGGGCGACCGCTTTATTCTTGAGTTTTCACTGAGCGTAAATAACGTTTTTATAAAATCAAATTATCAAAACTTATCCAGTCACGAAATGTCAAATAAAAAAGAGCAAAATTTGTTGTACTTTTCTCTAGTAACTATAATGTAAGCTAAAGAGACAGGAAGACAGAGAGAGTAACTTTAACTTTGGATTGGCGTCGATTTGTTAATGGAGCAAATAGGAAAATATATGTTAAATATCAAAAAACCAAAAATTAGAAGGAAAATGCTTCAATGGTTAGGGCATGTACAATGAAAAGAAGAGAAAGAGAACAGATAAGGAAATTGTGGAAGAGAACAAGAGGCTTCTCAGCGCGAGATGGAAAACGTAAGTAGAAGAGAGCTTAAAGAGAATTGGTAGGTGAATTGGAAGAGACAGGGATGATAGAGAAAGAATGAAAAAAAATCGTAAAAGAGACCAGTGTTCTACAATGCTTTAGCGTCGGGATGATGATGTTGATATTGCCAACTTAACTATAAAACCTACAATATAAAGTTGGTAAGGTGTTAAGTCGACAAATGGCATGTATCTCAGCACACAACCGTAGTTTCTTAATCATCGCAGTGTTGGTGCAGCATAACTCTCTTAAGACTTACCTCCAGAAGTAACAGCCATACAGGTCCAGTGGCTACGATAAGTGCAATCGACTTATTCGTTGTACATACCTTGTAATTATCAATCCGTTGATCGATGAAACAGATTTACTGATCTTCTTATGGTCTTATGCTGTCTGGTTCTAAGCTACAAAGTTACCGGAACCGGATGGAGATATCCGTTAATAAATATTGCAGTTACGTGCTTCAATAATTATTAATTAATTTTCTCACGGCAAGTAAACTAATTACTGTTTTATAAAGTAATAAATATGATGTGCACGTTTTATTGTTTGTTTATTTATTATAAATTATATCACTCACTTCTTCCTTCAATTTATTTTAATTTATTACTCGGACAAGTTACTTGGTGCTTATGTGAGCCGGTTCTCCTGTCGATTGTTCAATCGAATCAAATTGGAAAATATCTAATGTATTCTTGAACTGTCTCCCCTTATATTGTAACAGTAGTGTGAATGGGCTTGTGTCCTATGTCTTAATTTCTTTAAAAGTGTACTATATATTGATAAAGTGGGTTACTAGAACCTCAAATGTTCCATTATTTTTTAATAACTCCTTATATGTTAAGAGATATTAACAATTAAAAAAGTCATTTTGTCTCTTTAATTATTAAAGGGATTCAACGTTGTACACATTCCAAGTGCATGTGACATCACAATCGCTGCCAACCTTACAGCTCATAAATCTCTGCTATATGTATTTATATATCAAAATATCAAATATTATTTACAGCTATTTCAAGGAACAATAAAATTTCAAAATAAAAATTTCAAAAGAGAGCCAGTAAAACTTGCTCCCTAAAAGGGTCAGTGTACAAACGACGTTAATATTTTCCAATGTTAGTAAATGCACTTTTTTTTGCTTTTCTCGTTGTTTTACAGTTTTTTCATGGTGAAAATAAATGTTTTATGTAATTTAATATATTATTTCTTAGATTATATATACAGATTTTTTTTTTATTAGTTCATCTTTTTACTACAATAAGTTTTTAAAGATGGGTGACAATTCAACGGTTGCGCTCCGTAAATTCTCTTTTTAACACTAATTATTATTAACTAATATTAATTGTTATTTCATAACTTTTGTATTTTCATCAATAAAAACTTATTTTGTGTCGAATGATTATCGTTCCGTTTATTATCCCCTGAATCCCCACTTTCAGGTGCACAAATAATTCAACTTTTTGGAGCACACGCCAAAGACACTACATTCTTTTGAAAGTTTTAGTCTAAGGTAAAAATGTCTTCAACCGTTTTTCTTAATATTTATTTGTTTGTTATAAAGTTATTAACAATATTTATTAACAATATTCCGTATTATAATCTGGACCATGTAGTAGACACTTCAAGAAGTAATCCAGAATTTTTTCAGATCTTTTGAAAGCTCAGAAAACTGGAACACACACACACCATGACTCTAAAAAATATAGTGTTCACACGGAGGGTTAACTATTATAATTTCGATAAAAATCTATAATTTTAGATCTTTTACGAAAATACTGAAAGAAATATAGAATATTTGTTTAACAATTGCAAGTTTATTTATTATATTGCATATTGTTTAAGTAAAAAGCTTATCATACCAAGACCCCAGACATTTCTTCTATTAAATATAGGTTAAGTACTAAGAAAGAACAAATATTATCCTGCGATAAGATTCTATATATCTAAGAAGACAGGACATTGAAATGGAGGTAAAGGCAGAGTCAAACTCGGTATTAATGGTCAACCATCGACCTTAAGGGCGTCACTTTTTTCGTAAAGATGTTTCTGTAGGTGAAGATTAATAAATATAGACAATGCGGACCTGTAGATACTTACCTTAAGGATAAATCATCATATAGATTCTTTGTTACTTTGTATTTTATTAAATTATTAATTGCATGTTTTGAAATTCCGCGGAATCTCTTCATTCCTGACATATCTTATAATAAATAACAAAAATCAAAGAAACCGCACTCAAATACCAGGAAACTTAAAACTTCAATGGTTCTGATAATTTTTAGTTTTTTTTCTAATTATAGTTTTTATACTTAATAAGTTTGACTTTGACATTGACATTTAACCTATATTTCTAAACATATTTAATAATACTCGTACTATCTAGTAAAATATATCATAAATAATTCTTATACTATGAACTATACGTAACAAACAACAATTTGATTATTGTATAGGACGCAATGCCATGCAATTGTTGTCTGGAACTTTAACTGGAGCTGGAGCTTCAAGAAGATAGTGAAACTATCTTAATATTATAAAAGTACATAAACAATATTGTTTACGTCTTCAAAGCGCTAGTTAACTATACCCTAATTACTACATCATCATTATTGCATCATATTGCGCAATAGATAAAGTAAACTGTTACTATTTAAAATATAAATATTATTCACGAAATATATTTATATTTTAAAACACACGACAGCAACTAATAGTCATCAACTATTAGATGTCACCTTTGAAAGATAAAGTAAACTGTTATAAATATTATTCACGAAATATACTTCCTGTGAAAAACACACGGCAACAACTAATAGTCATCAACTATTAGATGTCACCTTGGAACATCAATAAGAATACAGTATAAAAACGGTATGAACTAAAGAAGAGGGGATGAGTCTTATTAGAACTCTGACAACAGAACTCGGCTACTCTGTTACAACAAACTATTTAACCATTGTATTATCGTTATAATCAAATAAATAATTTGTATTCAAAATAAATTAAGTATTTTTTTTGTGTTAAGTATCGTTCCCAAAACTTAACTGGCGCAGTCGGTAGGATAACTCACTAGCCACCGTGACTAGTAAAAACGAAGTTTTTGAAAGCAGTTATTCCTAAAAAGAACCGAAAAGTGACACTAACTTGTACATACAACAGAACCAAGTTAGGAGTACCGAGTTAAACACTGTATATACAACAGAACCAGTGTCCGCAAACTACTGTATATACATCAGAACCAGTAGAACAGTGAAAAACAAAAGTGAAAAACAAAAGTGAAAACAAAAGTGAAAAACAAAAGTGAAAAACAAAAGTGAAAACAAAAGTGAAAAAGAAAAACCAACTCTGCAACATACCGAACCAGAGCAGCCACAGGCACATCAGCAGTACGAGACTCCTGAGACCTACAAGAATGAGACTACTCATCGCAGTAACTCTAATGTAAGTCAGTTTTTGAATTTTAACAATTTTCTTGCTTTTATCTATCCTATTCCCAAATATTTAATATATGAGCGAAAGTGATAACACCAGTGATTCTTCGAGTGATTACACCAATTTCGACTCTGATCAATTTGACAGTGAATTATCATTTCAATTCGAAAAATTAAATATAAAAACAGACAATATGCCTAATCTCACGGCTGAACAAATTCTAGCTGAGGCTATGAACAGAATTCAGGAATTAGAAACGAGACTATCGGCGTTACAACAACGGACTCTTGTAGAGCAAGTCCAAATACCGCGACACGAATTAGTTCATCCCTTCAGAATGGACAATTCATTTTTCGTAAATATCAAACGTTACAATGGAAATACGGCACAATTATCCGACTTCTTAAAACAAGTAGGAACTATTGTTGAAATTTACGAGGATGCACCCCCAACAATTCAAAAGTATATTGTTGAAACAATAATATCGAAATTAGAAGACAGTGCAGCTTACGTAACAGCTGGACGAAATATACATTCATGGGAAGAATTAAAAACTATCCTAAAAGAAAACTTTGGTGACCAGCGAAACGAGACAACTCTAGTTTGTGAAATCGGGTTACTAGAGCAACAGTTGGAAGAAACTCCACAGGACTTTTATAACAAATGTGTCCACCACAAAGCCGCACTATTATCACATAGTCAAGAAAATGACGACGAAAGTGCGTATGAAGCCAAATATAAATTGTATACAGATGTTATTCTTGTACAATTTACGAAAGGTCTAAGAGGTACCATAGGAGACAATATCAGAGCAAGAATGCCATCAACATTGGAAAAAGCATGGTCATTTGTTATCGAAGAACAAAATGTCAGGTATGCTCGAACTAGAATGGGAAATGAGAAAAATCGTAATCCATTGAGAACGGCGAGAACACCTGAAAACAGTTTCCCTACTAAACAACAATATAAACCTATGCAAGTACAGCATAAACCATTTGTATCTCAACAACAACAGCAGCAACAAGTACCCAAATTTGTGTCTCAAAATGTGCCAAAACAGGCATTTGGTAATAAAAACATAAATAAACCTTTTAACAATTGGAGGCAAACAACACCTATGCAGAAACCACAGTTTCCTGCACCAATGACTAAACCACCCATGCCAAGACCACAGCAGTTTCCACAACAGAATACCCAAAGATGGTATGAACCAATGGAAACATCACAAATGACACGAATAAATCACTTGGAATATCAAGTGAAAAATGAAAATGAACCCCAATATGACAAACCACAAGAATGTGAGGAAAATTATGAAAATCACGAGGAAATTGAACAACCATCTAATGAAAATTACGAAGAAGAACAGGATTTTCAGGAAGGTGCCTCGGATTAGAAAATATTAAATTAAACACTAATAAAAATGCACCTTTACCTTTTATATATATCGACGAATTAAAAGCTAAGTTTCTAATTGATACAGGATCATCAAGAACCTTAATAAAACCATCTCTTGCTTTTAAATATTATAATAAATATGTAAAAGATGATGAATTTTCAATCACTACACCACATCAAACTACCAACCATAAATATACGGCAACAATCCCACTATTTCCTACTTTCAAAGAAAACCAATATCACAAAATATATTTGTTTGACTTTGACAAGAAATTCCACGGTTTAATAGGCGTTGACTTAATTAAACAACTAAAAGGAAAAATTGATTTTGAAAATAATATACTAAAAACACCGAAAACAAATATTAAAATATATATGGACAATGAAGAATTTATTAAATTAAATACATTAAAAATAAAAAATGAACATCTTAATGAAGAAGAATCAAGAAATCTATATAAATTATTAAATTCATACAAAGACTTATTTCCGGCAGAAAATGAATTACTATCTTTTACTAATGTAACTAAACATCATATTAGAACAACAGATGATGAACCCATCTATGTAAAAAACTACCCTTATCCAGAAATACATAGAAAAGAAGTTACACGACAGATAGAAAATATGAAAAATCAAGGAATAATTAGAAACAGTCAATCACCATATAACTGTCCTATTATAATAGTCCCAAAGAAAATGGACAACAGTGGAAAAGCGAAAATAAGAATTGTTAACGATTATAGAAAACTAAACCATAAAACAATTGAAGATAAATTCCCGATACCTAATATAGACGGAGTACTTAGTAAAATAGGTAATTCAAATTACTTTACAACCTTAGATTTACACAGTGGATTTCTACAAATAGAAATGCATTCTGACAGTGTAGAGAAAACCGCTTTCTCTACAGAAACAGGACACTATGAATACCTTAGAATGCCCTTTGGTTTAAAAAATGCTCCGGCGACTTTCCAGAGAACAATGAACCACGTCTTAGATGGACTAGTAAATAATATTTGCCTAGTGTATCTTGATGATATAATTATTTTTGGAACATCTCTACAAGAACATTTAGAAAACTTAAGGCATGTGTTAAATCGATTAAGAGATGCTAAGTTAAAAATTCAAATAGATAAATGTGAATTCTTAAAGAAAGAAACAGAATTCTTAGGACATATTGTAACATCAAATGGCTTGAAACCAAACCCTAATAAACTAGAAGCTATTAAGAAATTTCCTATGCCTATTACACCTAAAGACATAAAAAGTTTTCTTGGACTCTCCGGATACTATAGAAAATTTATAAAAGATTATGCGAAAATAGCTAAGCCATTAACCCTATGTCTCAAGAAAGGACATAAAAATCTATATACACCTGAATACCACCAAGCATTCAATGTTTTAAAAGAAACCCTAATAAACGCACCAATATTGATACGACCTAACTATGATAAACAATTTATTCTAACGACAGATGCTTCAAACATAGCAATCGGAGCAGTATTATCTCAGAAGGAAAATAATAACGACAAGCCTATAGCATATGCTTCTCGAACTCTCAATGAAGCTGAAAATAAATATTCAACAATCGAAAAAGAACTCTTAGCGATTGTATGGGCAACAGGATACTTCAGACATCATTTATATGGAAGAAAATTTAAATTGATAACTGATCACAGACCTCTTGTATGGCTTAAAGACACTAAGAACGTCTCTTCAAAATTAACAAGATACCAAATCAAGTTACTAGACTATGACTACGAGATTGAATACAAACCAGGACAACAAAATAAAGTAGCAGACGCTTTATCAAGAGTCAGAATAAATGTTTTCCCTAAAACTGAAAAACCAGATGAAACCAGTTCACTCTTTAATAACCCAGATGTGACTATGGAGGATCTTCAATTTCTTGACGAAATACCCGACATAGAAGTTATACAAAATAACCCGGAACAACAACAAGAAATACCAGAACAAATAATTGATCTAACGTCTGAAGAAAATACTATTGATCAAATACCGGAAGAAAGATCAATGAAAACACCACCAATAAGAGGAAGTTCAACTGTCTCTAACGCAACAATTCATTCACAACAAGAAAGCGATGAAGGAATACCTATATGTGAAAAACCATTAGAATCACATCTACATCAGATACTTATAACATATACTTTTAAAGAACCACCTAAAACAATATTAATAAAAAGAGATACACAACAAATTTTTAAAATATCAGTAAAATATAAAAATAAAGACCAATTAATACAAGAACTTAAAAAATTAAATCCTAAAGAAAAATATTACGTACAAACTGCAGAAGACATATACAGAAACCTTATTACAGTTCGAAAGGAATATTTTCCAACGTTAAAACTCTACAGGTGTATGAAAAACGTTAAATACGTTAAAGACTTACAACAAAGAAAAAATTTAATACACGAATATCATACGGATATAACGAATCATAGAGGAATACCCGATTTAATCAAGAGATTAAAAGAAAAATATTTTTGGACTACCATAGAAAAAGAAATAAAAATATATGTGGACAATTGCAGATTATGCAAATCTAACAAATATGAGCGACACCCTACCCAAACTCATTTGAACATCACTGAGACTCCAAATAGACCTTTTCAACTAATACACATTGATACATTTGTTATTGAAAGAAAAGAATATCTAACAATGATAGATCCCTTTAGCAAATATGCTATAATAAAAAACATACTAGGTAAAAATAGTATAGAAATTGTAAACAAATTGATAGAAATACTATCCACAATACCAATACCTCAAACAATAATTATGGATCAAGGATCAGAATTCATAAATCTTGGAGTAAAAGAACTATTGGCTACACATAAAATAAATACACATTTCACTACAGCAGGACATCACACCGGAAATAGTCCTGTAGAAAGACTACATAGCACACTGATTGAACATTATAGAATAATCAAAGAAACTAATGATACTATCTCACCAGTGGAAATAATGAATAAATGTGTATTAGCCTATAACCATACCATACATTCAACTACTGGTATGACTCCTTTAAGTGTATTATACGGATCAAACACACGCAACATATTTGATCTAGAAATAGAAAAGGAAATTACCCAGGACAAGATAAAAGATCATCTTGACAGCCTAGAGAGAATATACGACAAAATACACGAAGAAAACATTCACAAGAAAAATGTTACTATTAACAGAATTAACGACAAAATAAAAGCTACTATATTTAATATAGGAGATTTAGTTTACATAAACAAAAATCTAAGAAATAAAGCAGATCCAATTAAAAAAGGACAATATGTAATTCAACAAATAAATAAACAAACAAACGTTATGAATTTAAAACATATACAAACAGGAAAACTTATAGCAAAACATGCAAAGGAAGTTACTAAAATAAAACACCCTTTAATTCCAGAGGTTGGACCATCGGGGCAACAGGAGACGTAATACAGAAAATTACTGACAATCCCGGACTATATCCAGTACAACTAGGAATAGCAACCAACATAAAAACATATTGGAAACTCATAAAAGTCATAAACTACGCACCTTTGATTGAAAAAAGTAAAAACATAAATCTACAAGCAGAAACATTTTTACAAAAATATACATTAAAAATTGATAAAACACCATATAAAATATATCAAACTACTGTTAATGAAAATACTAAACGAATAGAACAAATTGTTAATGAAATATTTACTACACCTATTAATCGCATTAAAAGATCAATAGAACCACTAGGAAATATAATTAAAATTATATCAGGAAACCTAGATGCCGAAGATGGTAGAAGATATGACAATGCTATAAAACAAATGCAATTAAATACAAATGCACAAAACAAGAACATAAATCAACTAACATCATTAATGGAAAAAGCCGGAGAAAAACATCAACGTGCTATAAAAAATATTAATGAAAATCAAATACATATGGAGAAAATAATAAATCAATTACTGGAATCAAAACGACAGATCGCTACTCAGTTTGATCGAGTAAATAAAGAAGATGAAATAAAATCTATATTTGAACAAATAATAATGCTTCAACAATCTATCATCAACGAATTTAATACAATAGAAGAAGCAGTAACATTCCTAAGAATTGAGACTTTCCATCCTGCTATTTGCTCTCCAGAAGAACTAAGAAAAGAAATTAATTTGATACAACGAAGAATAACAGATAAATATGTAATACCCTATTCAGACGAATTGAGTAAACTAGATAAATTAATCCAAGCTGATGCATACATCACTAATTATGAAATAAAAATGATAATTAAAATACCTTTGATAACCAATCAAAAATACCAATATTTCCACCTCTATTCAGTTCCTATGAAATATAAAAATCAACCCCATTTCCAATTGATTATCCCTTCCGCAAGATACTTGTTAATATCAGAAACAGACTATCTTCAAAGCGATAAGAAATGCCGACAAATAACAACGGAGGAATTCATATGCAACATAGAAGAAAAGAAATGGATAGACCACACACCCTGTGAAGTACAGCTTGTAAGACAACTGGAAAACCCTACATGTGATGTACATACCTTCGCAAACTACACTGAAGCTATTCAAGCCATCAATGAAAACTCATGGATATTATCTAGCCCCAAACAGATTAAAACTACCTTAAAAAGTCAAGATACATCATCAATCTTTGTACTAGAAGGAAGTTACTTAATAACTTTGCCCAATAAATGTCAATTAATTAATGAACATTTTGAATTAATTCCACAAATAAATAATTTAAAAACAACAATTAAGGTAAAAACTGCAATGTTAAAATACAATTTTAACACTACTCAAAAACTTCCAATACAACATTTAAATTTAAAGCACGTAAACCTTGACGACTTTAAATCTATATCTAATCAATATAATAAATTACCCATACTAACCAATATAGATATAAAACATAAAATACATACCAATACTAATACTATTGTAATAATTTTAATCATTATTATAATTATATGTATACTAGTATATAAGCTATATTTAAAGAAAAAGAAAAATCAAATATTGAAAGAAATTAATAAAACAGAGGTAATACAATTGGAAGAAAATTAACTCCAAAGATAATTTTCTATCTAGGTTAGGAGGAGTTAACTATACCCTAATTACTACATCATCATTATTGCATCATATTGCGCAATAGATAAAGTAAACTGTTACTATTTAAAATATAAATATTATTCACGAAATATATTTATATTTTAAAACACACGACAGCAACTAATAGTCATCAACTATTAGATGTCACCTTTGAAAGATAAAGTAAACTGTTATAAATATTATTCACGAAATATACTTCCTGTGAAAAACACACGGCAACAACTAATAGTCATCAACTATTAGATGTCACCTTGGAACATCAATAAGAATACAGTATAAAAACGGTATGAACTAAAGAAGAGGGGATGAGTCTTATTAGAACTCTGACAACAGAACTCGGCTACTCTGTTACAACAAACTATTTAACCATTGTATTATCGTTATAATCAAATAAATAATTTGTATTCAAAATAAATTAAGTATTTTTTTTGTGTTAAGTATCGTTCCCAAAACTTAACTCGCTCTAGAAAGGAAGTCTGTTATTCACGAGAAACGAAACGCGACGTTGTTGATAAAATTTATTAGTTTGTTTACATTTTGTGTTTTGCGTAAGAAATTATTTAAAAACAGGAAATTGTATTTTATATATCTATAGGCTATAGTCACAACTATACGGGAATGTCGAATTCCGAAAAAATTATATTTGAGTTGAATATGAACTTGCATGTAATGTTAGTCATTCACGTAATGCTTTATTTGACAGGTAAGGCCTGTCTCAGTATGGCACCGTATTTAAGCGAATTTCTGCCGGACGTATACGGGCTACTACGCTTTACCTATCCGAACCATGTAAATGTAATGAGATCTCTCTGAAGCTCTCAGACTGCAAGCTACAAAGCCGTCCGAATACGGGCGGCACTACATCGCACATTAGAACCGTATAAAGGCGAATTTTATCCAAGCGTTACCACTACTACAACGATATCCTATCCGAACCTTTGTAAATGCAAACAGCCGTCTCAGACTGGAGGGGATACCTAAGATCGCTTGTTGTTACGCTGCAATACAGTTCAAATGAGATCTATCGGCGACATCGCTTGTGACGAGTATGTTCTGCATGCAGTTTATGTTTGTATTTCAGTGAACCATGGACACCGATACCGATACCAATACGATAGAACTAAATTTAAATTCACGACAACCAGAACTCAGATATATAATAAATGCTAAAGTCCCTTTAATACCAGTAGTGTATCGATAAAAATTAAAGTTAAAGTTTGCTCTCATAATAAATTATATTAGTGCTAAAGAACTCCAATACACCCCCTACAGTACACAAGTTAGTTATCTGACGACTGACTACAGACATCTGTGACACACATAGGCGGTTTGCATTGTAGCTCATCCAACCCGCCGATTTACGTCCGAATACGCCGTCGCTTAAATACGGTCCCATACTGAGACAGGCCTAAACCGGAGCGTATATGCGATAAAACTGTTCAGTTACTGCATTGGTATAACTATACAGGTAAACCTTTTAGGTAAAACCGATACCTGTATTCGAGGCTTGAAATTATACCCTTTATCTCTAATTCGATAATCAGATAAGTGCTTCTTGCGACTTGCAACTTCTCTAGTAGGATGTAGTCGTATTTGTACACTTTTTCACGACTGGATAGATTCTATTTTAAAGTTTATTAATATACCATTCTATGGTTCATACGTCTGAAGATCAAAGTGGTGCACTACAAACTATTTGCTGTCGCAGAAATACAGACAACAACGGAATACATCATATAGCGTGACTATCCCACTTACTGTCCTTTACTTCGTTGTGAGCGAAAGGATACAGTTATAAAATAAGAACAATATTAAACTTAAAATTGATCTCATGATGAAGGACCTACCTGAAACATACCCTACTCAAGAAGTTGGCGTCGCAAATTGTTGGTTTCCGTGTGGGACAACTCATAAATGCAACTAAACAAAATGCAGGTAAACTTGTGGAATATCGCTGGCTAATTTTATTGCTGATTTCGCATATGTTAGCGCTATTTGACCCTATAAACACTCTGTCCATCGCTATGACTTCAAATGGGCTTGTGTCCTCATTTTTTAGTGGTCGAGATATAGCAATTAAAAGTTTGAATTGTAGTTTTAGCGCTAGACATGGTCGGCCATATTTGTATGACGTGAAATGTATTTTAACGTCAGTTATTTGTTGAGTAGGTTAGTGCTGTGGTAATGTTTTGTAGCTGTTGGTAGTCAAATAATCAAGTCAAGTCAAAGAATAATAAGTTTTTATTTTATTTAACCCTGCTAAGGCAGACATAATATTGAAATTTGATTGTTACTTGAAATAGCTGTAAATAATATTTGTATTTTGATATATAAATACATATAGCAGAAATTTATGAGCTGTAAGGTTGGTAGCGATTGTGATGTCACATGCATTTTTAATGTGTACAACGTTGAATCCCTTTAATAATTAAAGAGAAAAAATGACTTTTTTAATTGTTAATATCTCTTAACATATAAGGAGTTATTAAAAAATAATTGAACATTTGAGGTTCTAGTAACCCACTTTATCAATATATAGTACACTTTTATAGAAATTAAGACATAGGACACAAGCCCATTCAGATCTGACTCGTGACATCATACAAGGGAACAGAGGTGCCTTTCTCAGAATGCTGATGCAGGTACTTGAACTGGGATACGCACTTATACGTGGCTGATGCTGCTGCACACGTGGAACGCTTAGGGGTTTAACTTTGGCGATACAATTCCACGGATTCGTCATGCGACCTTCGAAAAATACAGACCGGTTAAGAGACCTGACATTATACATATTCGATTGGAATTGATTATTAATAAATGATTGTTATATAATTATTGAGAGAACCCTAATACATATTTTGATATCGTTCTTAATTTTAATGATTTAGACTATGGTAACATTATATAATTTTCATAGAAAGCTTTATTTGCGTCACAAAACGTAAATTTGTGTAAAGGATAACTATTTTATGTAAAAGGTAAACTGTTTTATGTCTTAAAAACCTTATATAAATGTAAAACTATGTAAACAAACTCAGAAAACAACTGGTTGAGTTAACATACCTAGTTTAGTCACTGGAACATAATTGACAGGCGGTATTTAATAAAGAGGAGCCAGTTTTGTGGTAGAACCCATCGCTCTAGTGACTTCTCAATCTGCTGTAACTTTTAATTAATAATTGGAAGCTGGAGGCGCCCGCATCAATGAGACCGCAGCTCCCCACTACCTCCTCCTATGCCCCTTAAACCAATATTCAAAAACCAAACCTAGACCAAGGTCGTGTGTTATGAATGTTCGATATTGAAATTTAACAAAAATCTTTTTATTATTCATAAGAAATAATCGTATCTCTGTGGTTTGAATTGAATGACCGCTCTTGCCATTTAGAAGATACGCTCGTTAATGCGGATGCTGTCTGGTTTTATGTAAGACACATGCCAAACAAACTCTTTGTTTTGGAGGTCAGTTAGGCCAACATGAAGAACGAAATGTTTTGTAGGCTTCTGTCTTATTAGAAAAAGATAAATCAACTTTTACCAGGAAAATCCTACAGACGATGTTTTCAAAATAAATTTAATTTGGGAAAATGACAAGGACCACGTGGGTGTTTCAAAGATTCAAGCGAACAAAAACAGTTCCACGAAGATGAAAAACATAAGGCACTCACTCCAAATGTCGTGACCTTTTATTCCATTATCGTGATATAATATTTGTTACTAATATATTTAAGGTTAATTTAGCATAAACTTAATCTGCATCAAAATATTTTTTTGTGATTATCTGATGTAAGTTTACATAATAATAATTATCTTTTAAAATTATGTTTTTTGACGTTAATAAAGCTTTTTATGCAAGGTTATCTAATGTTACATATTAAACTAATATATTAGTATAAGATTTCTAATGTTATCTGCATTTATTTATTGACAATGTAACCAGATTATTTTAAATTTCGGTAAATATTATGTTAAATAATACATGACTTTACGTTTAATATTTAAAATCAGTACAAAGTATAACATTTTTACCTAACTTTTTATTATTTATCGAAGATTGTACAATGTCATAAAAAAACGTTATGCAATATCAAAAACGGTTCTTTATGAATACTCTGTTACCAAAGGGTTCTACAATAAAAATAGTTACAATCACTCAGCTAGAGGGCTCAATTTCTTATAAATCTTGCCTATAACTTTTCTGTGTAAGTTTAATAGATACTGTGCTGAAGTGCAATGAACAATTTACTTTATTTGAGTGCCCGTTTCTAGCCGCCATTTTTTCCGGGATAAACTTGGACTTCTAATTATCCCTACTACAAAAGATATCAGAACGGACACGATGTAACCACGTGTTCACATGGCGTCATTTACACGTGTTCGACACGTGTCTACAAGCTGAGAGGCTTTGCGTCTTAGGAGAATTCTTATATACCTATATCACATATACCACTAATAATTTTATACAAGGGCATCGTCTTAATTGTATTGGTTTGTATTTGTTTTTTTAATATTCCTTTCCGTTAGGCATAACACTCTTTTACATAAATTCTACTATATAATGACAGTAATAAATTTCATGTACTTTTTTTTCTCTTTTTCTTTTACTTTCTTGTTTTTCTCTGTACCTATGCCATCATTCTTCTACCTTCCTTGTCTCTATTTTCCTGACATACTTAAATTCTTTACTGCTCCTCTTCACTGCTACTCTCCCTCTTCCTCTACTCTTCCTCCTCTCCACCTCTTCCTTTCGATGCATCCTCTCATCAGCAAACGTATATCTCTTTGATGTGCTGCAGCGTTTCCATTTCTTTCCTGCACATTCTGCATACCCATTTTTTTACCAATACCTTCTGCCTTTCTCTTCATTTCCCATTCCTAATCCTTACATTTCTTGTCGCTTTTTCTTCTAGATCATTTGTACTACCCCCTCCCACAGCCTCTTGTAAATCTCTGTAGTTTTTGGTGTTTATATGAACAACACGAAAAGTAGTTTAATTTCATGTAATGTTATTTTTTATATAAAATTTCTATTAACTTTTGACAAAAGATTTTTTACGCTTGGTTATTGCACTTTGAATTAACTTTTCTACTAGAAACTTATTATATATGTATATATACGTGTATACACGTTCTATAATTCAGCGTTTTTTGTTGCATTATTTTACAACGAGCAAACATAAATTTAATCACGTTCAACATTGTTGCTGATCAACACAAAAAAATAAATAAAAAATAGTACGTAGAAAAGGTAAATATCTTTATAGCTAATTTATTTGAATTTGTAAATAATTTTGAAGTTCACGGACACAAAATAATTTTAAATGTTATTGATCATTACAAAGTTATAAATAATCTAACAAAAAATAAATAATAAACAACAATGTATTTACTATTCATTATACAGGATATTGACTTTTAAATATAAATCCAAGCGTTTTATTAAGTTAAAGTATAAACACGTGTTGTACCTGGTTTTATACGCGAAATATTAAGAAAGTAAACTGCAAATTTCTAATGTAAATGTCATAGACAAATACAGAATACAGATTGGAGTCTGATGTCAGAGGCGTACCGTGGATCGGATGTTTCCCAAAACTTCGTTATAATATGTAAATTGACGTTTTTTTTTTCTATAACGCAAATTTAAATTTCAGTTTTACCGCTTCTTTTACCTCTGCGTATGACGTCACAGAACAGATAAGTAATCGAGATTATTTCATCTCTTTCTCGACTATCGTAATATAAAACTTGATGGGATACACAACACAGTTGTTAATAGAAAATGACGTATCCATATACACATTCATATGTGCCTGAGGTTTGTCTATTCAATTACCGGCTTTTACTCCTCAGGATTGTATTGTAAATGCAGCAGGTTAGTGTAACAAGTATTTGAAGTATAACCCGTATAATATAGGAAAGCGAGTTGTAAAATGGGATGCATGCATTGTACAACCTGATTGTATTAATTTACTTAAACGGTTCTGTTTGGCAGCTATTGCTGAAAAGAAAGGTAATCTCAAAAAATAATTATTTTGGTTAAAAACTATTTTGGCTTAATCTGTATACTCGTGTAACAGTTAGATAAATATATTTATTTTACAATTATAAAAAATATGATTTGCAAAATTTCTATTTGTTAGACTATAATCCTAACATCTTAAATTGTCTACAATATGGCCCCATTTCGCTAAAGATAAACATATATTTTTATTTGCTAGAGATATCACAGTAAATTTATAAGCCAGTTTCGCGATTCGGGTGGATGACTTTAAAAAATCAACCAAGATGTGTATCGGTCGTTGACCTGCATTACGAGTAACCGAGTGTAAGTGTGATTTGATAACAATCTTGATATCAATATCGCTCTGTTCGTTGAAGCAACTGGTTCGTTGTTGGATGAGTCTAATAATAATTGCCAAGATTACAAACCACCAGGGCCGTGCGGTTAATCCGAAATTTCATTTTGGTGCGGTAGCTGTCACATCTATGTAATATATGCTTGATTGTCTCGATTGATATGTCTCTTTTCTCAGATCTTATTCAATTCTCCTTCAAATCCTTCACTTATGTCTCTTATATCTTCTTTATAATCTCACTACTCCTTCGCTCCCATTATCGCTTACGAATATCCTCAATAATTATTCCTTAAGTCTTTCTCTTCCTTCTTGCGCTGAGGCACTAGAGTACCTTGCTTTATCCTTTTACCTTCTTCTCCCTATCCTCTTTCACACACATTACTACTCTTAATTTAAGCATAATTGATATAAACTATTGATATATCTTCTTTCCTGAGCTCTCTTTCCGTCCATTACTTCTTCTTTATCGTTCTCGTTCCTTCCTTTTTTCTTCTTCTTCTTTGTGCCTTCGTCATCCATCTTCTGGCACATGGTCATATGTTATGTAGAATAAATTTGACCTACTAATTTTTATTTAAAAAATACTAATTTTCCGTATCTACAATGACACGTCTTAACTCTTATAACACAGAGATTAATTCAAGAACCGCTAGTCCTTTATACCTTACTTAAAATTAATCACTAATCCAGATTACAAATAACTTTTATCCTAAAAACAATTATCATTAACCAATGAAATCCAATAGTTATGTCTATATATTAGTCTGACCCACATTAAACCTTTGTATTTCTATATACGGTTTAATATTTCTTTAAATCCTCTACTACTATCTGG
Source organism: Panorpa germanica (assembly GCA_963678705.1). Taxonomy (NCBI): domain Eukaryota; kingdom Metazoa; phylum Arthropoda; class Insecta; order Mecoptera; family Panorpidae; genus Panorpa; species Panorpa germanica. The sequence continues at coordinate 12,426,858 of OY783215.1, read as the reverse complement.
AAATATTACCCACTCAATAATAAATCCTAAAGCTACCATAGACATTTAAACTAATTAAACTAAACTTAAGAATAATTATGATACTATTAAAAGTTATAACTTATTAATTACTAATCATCATATAAATTAAGAGTTTTCGCAGTGTACTAATGAACCGCTTAATTATATTATGTTTAGAAATATTTTTCTAGAAGTTTATTTAATCAATTCAATTATCCGTCTATCCACTGAATTAAATGTGGAGCTACAACAACAACCACGCGATTTGCATTCCGTATCAACGATGTTATTGTTATAAATTCATTACGACTTTATTAATTAGACCTCCAGACCTGAACCTGACATTCCCGTATATTTTGTCTACGATTAAAATAACAAAATAATAATTATTATATTTGTTATCAATACTTAGAATTGTGAAATTAAATACTTCAACATTATGAGTAACTGATAGGTTTATTATATAATTAAATTATTGTTGTTTAATAACAACTAGCAATAATATAAGATTAATTTTGAAATAAGATTTTGTGTGAAAACAAATTCTAAATAGATAGTTATTGAAGTTGATATTTCCGGAACAAATTTTTGATGCAAAATAATAACCGTATTTAAACTTTAACTAACTAGGTTTCTCTAACCTAAAGGTGAAACACTACATTGACATTTATTTATTAATAAACAATTCTAATCCTCCTCACCTTCTTTCGGACTACCATTTACCAACCTTTAAACAAGAGAAATCCAAAAGAGATACAGCATTGAACGTCAAAGCTATAGCAGCTGTTACGTCGACCCATAATGTTTCAAAAAATATCGTGATCTAAAACGTAAATAAAATTGGTTATTATATTCATTTCAGTTCGTGACGTCATCAACTACTGGGATAACAACCGACTTATTACGCAGTAAAACGAAATTCAAAGTTTAAATAGCTTAAATATTTAATAAAAGTGAAAGCTCTATTTGGCCTGTTGATTAGATAATTATGATACGCTTCATATTAAGTACCACCTCAAGCCCCTATCATTCTTGTTACTGCACTTCCCAGTATGTCGCTGTTTCATTTGATAATATCGGATATCTCTTAGGCTATAGTCCACTGTGCTACACGAAACTGTTTTTTTCATAGATTGTCGTTATGTAAGATATTTTTGTTATTTTGTAAATAATTTTCCAGAGTATATACTCGTACCAAAAACCGTATGCTTTGTAACTAAGTACCATTATAAGTAAAAGCTTTTGATGTATATGGCTATTATAAGCCTCTTATTATAAGCCCTTATTAATTCTATGAAATCAATTCATTGATTCTATCTTGAGCTCTTTGATGTACAAGAAGCTCTCAACACAATATTAATACATACAAACAAATATAATGGTAGATTTTCCCTTGAAGTCTGAGAGGTTGTTCTATTTAGAAACTGAGGAATATCGTGTTTCTAACTCATGTAACAAGAGCCGCATTAGGCCTTGTAAGAGATTTAAAAGGGGCCCTTCTATCATAGAAAGCATTACATCATTATAAAAAGATACCAGCAGCTATTGACCCCTTTTCATCACCCCTTTTCTTCTTCTGGTAAAAAGAATTATAAAATTACATATACATATCAAGCAAGTCAGAATTAACGCAAAATGACTCCTGTGACAGTGAAGCTGTATCAAAGAAAGTTATACCTATATATATAAAATATAGAATATTATTTAGAAAGTTTATGTGCCCCATGAGAATTTTTCCAACTGAAATTTGAATGAAGGCTGTGTGCCGTATTTAGAATCGAGTTTGAATAAGCACATCTAAAATACGTTGACTTAATGTCTGAGTTGGTTTTTGATATATTTAAGAAAGGGCATGATATTTGAGAGTCTAGGTTACCCTTCCCTTTTAGCTACAACCCTGAATGAAGGTAAATGTCACTAATTAAACAAATCATATCTGTTTGAATTACCGTTCTGTCAAAAAGTAAAATTATTTCATATTCTCGCGATGTTTTCGTCTTGCTGTAATGATAAAATTGAATAATGTGGTACTGGCAGTGATGCTGCTGTACACTTGGTTTGTACGTGCGAGCAGATCCTTTATTATATTTATAATTAAAACCCAGACATGCGTAAATTTACGTATTTCAAAAGTTAATATCATTTGATAAGTGACTCGTGATTTTGATATTGTTTTGCGTGTGTTCTGGATTAGTTAGTTGACTAACTGCTTTCTATAGATATATTATTTCACTTGTACCATAAAATTTGTTTTTATTTTTCAAATACCAAACCATTCTTTTGCAGTTTGTTGTATCAACAATGCTATTTAGCATTAAATTAAATATATTTTATGTTTTATGATTCCTGGTGTAATTTTGAATGCTGATTTCCAAGTTGCAATCAATTTTTATTTAAGTGCCTTGGTTAATGAGATATCAGCGTATTAAAGTCTAAATATAATCAGCATAAAAATCTACATTAGTAAATATATATCTGATTTATATATCATATAAATCACGAAAATTTGGTTTTAAAAAAGGTTGCATAAAACTTCATTCCCACTCCCTGAGTTTTAGTGTTAATTTAAGGTTTTAACCTAAAATGCCAATTAATTATATTAAATACAACAACTTATATTAAATAAAGATAGTAATTATTACAAAATAAAGTATTATACAAGTTCAAAATTACATTTAAGGTTAAAACTTTAAATTAAAACTAAAAACAGTGAGTAGGAATAAGGCTTTAAAGCCAGAAAAGTCTGGATAATTTAAATTTAATGAAACAGTTTATCAATTTAATGTGTAACAAACATAACCTCATCAAAAAAATTATGAATATGAAAATTTAACTTGTAGTAATCCTCTATTTTTATTTATATGTTTTTCTTTAAATTTATATATTTTCTATCACTGAGGACTTCTTATATTACGTTTTTGAGATGTCGTTGTCTCATATATGTGAACCACACTGCTGCCTGATTAGTTTATGATGATGTCCCAGTAAACATTTTGGAGTCACTTTGACATCATATTGAAGATGCGTCATGATTTTTTTGTCATAAAAGAGTTCGTTTATAGTTCGGTTTCTCACATTTTTTCATATAAAATGTCTACTTTATCAGCTACAGATGGCGAAATTACTCCACCTGTCGGAATACAAATGAAGATAAAGTTGATGCGAACTATAATTGAAGTGAAATAATGATAGAAACGTCACTAAATAGGGCACTTCACCAAATTGTTTACTGGGGTATTTACGTTATTAATATAACCAAACTCAGAAAATATATCTCTGATCCTGGGATTGAACCCCGTCAAGCATTAATGTTCTCGCTGTCTGTGTCGTCTATATTTATATATTATTAAATAAAAATAATTATACGTATCAATTAATTCAACAATATGATAAATAAACAATTCTTAATACATTGTATCGAAGTGAACTTTGAAACTGAGAACCACCTCGAGATATCACTAATCGCTAATTAATACTCGTAAGTTCAAAGGTTAAAGAACAAAGACGAAGCTAAAACACAAGTAGAATCAACTTTTATAAAGACTGATTGCTCCATGCCCTTTATTGCAGTATTAACGCTAATGCCACGTAGCTATGTTTAGCGGGAACTATAACAAGAATATTCCTAAATTTGTTTGAGCCAAATGAAGTTATAGTGGTAATTATACATGGTCCCAACATATAATGATATAAGAAAAGAAAGTGACGAACTAGGTAGAGTGTACAGTATCGAACTTACAAGATCGTCTTAAACTTTTCCTAGCTGGTTTCTTTCTTCTAACCTCGTTGCATGCTTCTTTTCGCTTATTCCCATTTTTTATTTCGATCTCCTCTGCTTCCCAATCCTTACTTGAATAAGATCTAAACTGTCTTTCCTGTAACCGCCTGTATTCTGTTTTATTTCCATAGCATCAAACTGCGCCTCAATATTTCTGACTTATACAAGTATATTTCTTGAAAATATTATTTATTTGTTATCCAAATAAAATGAGTTATGTCAAAAAAATTTAAACCTAGTTCACCACTGTCCATAATGTAACTTATCTTAAACATATTTAAGGTCACGAAAAGTAAACAATTTTACGGGTATCTAAAAACCTAAGGTTAGATTATTCCTTGACCTTCATAAGTTTGGTCTATGATGTTCAGGGACTATGGGTAGTTTTAGTATTCAAATTTTTCAACCCCCTCCTAGTCCTAGATCGAAACTAGTTTGTCTAAACTTGTTTAAACAAAGACATCCTAGACAGAGATGACTAGTGCCTAGCCTACCAACCAACGTATGCCGTTGTTTATCTTTAAACAAAAAAAAGAACAAAGAAATTTTATTTTTTATATAAGTATTACAACATAATAAATGTAAGATAATATATATTTACCAGTGGTTACTTATCAAAAAACATTTGGATATAGGTACATTCTTTATTCAAGGTATATACATAAATGTATATTGCATATCCTATGTATATGCTGTTATGACGTAAAACGTACACTGTATGTCTTATGTATGTGCATATTTAAATGCTGCATGTACTTGGTACATAGTATGTACTGTCATGTTTATTCATTTCATGTATATGCAATTTATATACAGGATATTATTTTCACATTATGGAGCATTTATGAATATACAGGCAATATCTAATGTTATGTGGGCTGTACAATTTCTTATAACTACGGTTAAAATTTTATTCTCAGTGGTAACCACTCTATTTTATTTGTAAATTCTGTTTTTTATCATGCCCCCCTTCTCCAATATTTGACAATCCCTATTCAAGGTATAGCGCAAAAAACAAGACTTCAATTAGAGGGAGATTTATAAGTTATGGATTAAAAGGGATTATACAAATTATAAAATAAAGATATTATTATTCCTATCTTGTCGAAAGGTTAAATGCTACTACGTATTTCAAATAATGGTACGAAAATAGAAATAGAAATGCAGAGTAGGCGCGAAGAAAGGTGGAGCCCGGTGTAAATAAAAGAGAAAGGAATCAGTTTGATTGCACCTAATTGCAAGTTCTTTTGGAAATCGATTTAACAAAAAAATAATACACTGTTAAAAAAATTGGTCGAAACATTGCTTTAGACGCCTCTTTCTTAGGCTAAGTCTGCATTGCGTAAAATAATGGAGCACCAACTAATCAAGGCTTAACGATCTAGATTATACTATTGCCGCGCCAGTTTACTAGGTTACATATTTAAATTTGATGAAAGTTGATGAACTATTTTTATTATTTAAAAATAAAAAGTATCTACTTCCCGAAGAAAAAAAAAATTCCAATTTGTTTATATGCATTCTATAGGAAGAAGAGTTACTACACACGCACACACACATATATATATATATATATATATATATATATATATATATATATATATATATATATATATATATATATATATATATATATATACTACGATATATACATCCTCTGGTTATATAATCCCATACAATACCTATAGCTATAATCAACTGGGTAAGTGTTAAAAACTTCACAAGGAACTGGTTTAGCGACTTAACAGTAACAGTAACGTTAAGGGTGTTGTATCACGACAGTAGTTTAAGAAAATATTCCTTAGAAAATATTTTCTTTCTCCGACAAAGACAAAATTATCTTAAACTGTCACAGCTCCAGTATAAAATTCAGCGTCAATATATAATTAATATATTCAAAATAACATATTTAGCAAATAGAACTAGAGACATAAATATTAAAAGTATGAATTCTTAGATAGCAACCACATTAGTACATAATTTTCAATAAATGAAATAAATGTTTAATTTCAAAAATATGATTATTAAATTTCATACAAAATTAATGCTAATGTGTCTCAAATTTCAAAAATATGGTTATTAAATTTCATACAAAATTAATGCACAAATTTGTCTAAAATTTTAAAAATATGGTTATTAAATTTCATACAAAATTAATACAAATGTGTCTAAAATTTAAAAAATATGGTTATTAAATTTCATACAAAATTAATGCACAAATGTGTCTTAAATGGGTTTAATGCACTGGTATGGTAAACGAAATTAAGGTACGGTATATGAATTTTTTTAATACCTGGTTCCCAAATTTGCTTTAGAACTTTTGTTATTAAAATTTTTTAACAGTGCAGCCATCATACGTTCACGTAGGTGACTTAGGTTTTGACGTATTTTTTACACCTACTAACTGACAAAGATAACCGCTTCCAAGCTAGCTGCTAGTACATTCTTAACTATAAATTATACTATTTATTTTCAAAATTTCAGCTTTTTTAAAAGAAAGTAGATCTGGAGGCTCTGTGATCTTAGACTATAACAATATTTTCTTACTGACAGTTGCAGAAAATTTTATTCGTAATTTTCATTACTCCTAAGACGGTAATTATTATTCCAAATGAGGTAATTTTGGTAACCATATCTCCAATTTCTATAGAAAACAGGTGTACATCTGAAACGGTGCCACCTCCTTAAATACATATTACATACTCATCCGTACATAAAAAAGCAATGTAAACAAGAGAACAATCATAGAATTTTACTGTCAGAGAGTTTATCGTGTGATAGAGCTATACAGATAATTTTATAAATTTATTTAATATATATATCTGAGTATATACTGAAAGCTGCTCAAAAACCTATTAGCCGTAGAACCGTATCGTCGTACGGAGTCCTCCACCAACACTGTGAGGAAGACGTTGTCATACTCACGATTCTCCAGAGTCCAGACCACCGCACGGCGCGCACACAGTAATAAAAGAACATCGCTCGCATGTGGATGATATAATAATAATAATATTAATAATAATAATTAATTAAGTTATGTTAACATTAATAATTTTCCCAATGAACTGGTCGCAGTTTTATGTTGTGGGGACGAGTGTTACATTAGTGTGGCTTTGCGTATTTGTGTTTTTTGAAAAGCTTAAAATTAAAAGTTCAAAACGTGCCAAAAAATCGAAACTCAAACTGAAAGGAATTTGGGATATACCAGGGCCGTTTTCTGTACCATTTTTTGGGACAAGGTGGATTTATTTTTGGAAATATAGGATGAACAAAATTCATGAAGTTTATAAAGGTTGGTTTTTTTTTATTATTTCATTTTAGTTAATTTTGTTATCTGGTTTTAATGTCATATTTACGTTTTGTGTTTAGTAAATGTTATATAAAAAATATCCTTATATTTATACATGATAATTAATAGTTAATTTAGTTAGTAATATGTTTTATACAACGTGTAGTATAAGAATTTGTTGAAATATTATGAATTTCTTTTTAGGGGTCGTTTTTTTAATTTTCGATTGAAATAAATATTAAAACTGTTGGCGTTTTCATTTTTTTAAATATCCAAATGTTTGCGGAGTTACAGCTAAATCAAATTTAAATTCAGCTTTGCCGCGTATTTTACAAGAAATAAGTAGTAATAAGTAATCAAGATTATTTTTCTTTGTTGGCAATGTTCATTGTATAATACTTCATGGGATACACAACCAGCTGTTAGTAGTAAACGACGTAATACACACGCATTCGTATGCGGCTCTGTTATATAAAAGAGATGGCATATTGCTACTTATGACGTACCACAAATTGGAATTTTTTATAACGTTCGATCTCTTTAATAATTAAACAGAAAAATGACAATCACAACTCCATTGTAATCGCCCGTAATCGTGGGCTTCACGGATCCATCACTGTGTCTATATCAATAAATAAAATAAAGTCGCATGCGCCTGTTATGTAACATAAGATATGTCAATTTTTGATAACCAATGACATAATAACGTAATATCAATATGAGTCAACTTTTAAATTCAATATCCACGAGCATTAACTTTATAAATTGACTGACGAGATGAACTCTCAAAATACTTTGTATTGATGATAATACCTGGTCCTCATCTTATCATTAGAAATGATTTCATGTTATGCTCGTATCAGTAAGACGTATATATTTAAAAAATGTTATTAATAAAAAAGTAAACATAACAGATTTTACAGTCAATCTTTAACAATAAGGTCTGCTCTACAAGGAACGCATTGACAGCGCATGTAGCGGTATCTCCTTTCATTAAATTTAATGCGTTGTCTGCTTTCCATGTAGGTGGTCTCTTTGTCAACACTTACCACAAAACAGAGATAATATTTTATTTATTAAATTGTTTTTAATAATCGATTTGGAATCTTGTCATGTTGGAAGGTTCAGTTTCATATACCATGTGCGATAATGAAGATATTCTGTTGGCAGCAGCTGCTTGTGTGGTAATTGGTACAACTGAGAATGTACTCGACGTATTTGTCACATTCAAAATCGTAATCCTTTTACCGCCAAGCTTTGGAAACATTTCTGTATAATAGAAATACTCCTTAGAGTTTTTATTCTTGTCGTATGTTGAAGTCGCACCAATGTTTAAGTAGCTTAACAGGCAAGAATATTAAATTAACTTAAAATTGTTAATAAAGTAATGAAGTTAAATTTTTATCTTATACAATAAGATTTGAAGGTCTATATATATTGTAGGTCAATTTCACATGACAGAGACCTACATAGATTAGTGAGAATATGTCAGGTGCTTAACTAAATGTAAATCGCAGCAGTGTTTTAGGCGTATGCGTATATATCCTTGCAACACCGGGTAGTTTTGTTAAATATTATGAAGAAAGGCTTATACTTTTATAAAAGTTAAGTAAGCAAATTGTACAGGATGTTTAGACGGTGAATTGAAATTATTAAACAGTCCATATCATAATTGCTGTGATAATTATTATGAGTTTCAAGAATGTTTTGATTTTCTTATCTCGGATCGCGTGCTTACTGGCCTGGCTGAGATTGTTACTCCGTGATCACCACTTACAAAATAACGTAGCACCTTCATATTTTTGACATGAATCATTTGTTTATTTTTTTGGAGACTTATTGATTGTACAATTATTTTATTGCAATTTTTAAATTTATTTTATTTAGCAGCTGTGTATTTCCTTTCTCAATAATATACAAAATTTCTAAAGACTTCCAATATCATCTCAACTTCTAAAATGTTCCAGAACCCGCCTAGTTCCTCTACTTCTTTGTTAATATTTTTATTTATTTGTATTCTCAAAAACTGTTTATATTTTTTAACTCAATTTTATAAATTTAATTTTACTTTTAATTTTATTTAAGAAAAATATTTTTATGGTTTAAGTAAAATAAAGATTATTATTAAATGTATTTATGCCGTAATTGGAAAACACCCTTAGTCCATTTTAAACAAGTTAAAACTTACCCGCTAAACACAAAACGTAAACACATGTATTATTTAACGTAATATTTTTACCTAACGTTACTTTCTGTTTTTTACCGAAGTTTATCATAATTCTGTAACACTGTAACATTATAATATAACTAAAGTTTTGTTTCATTCTCACATTTGTATTTCTTGTTCTCACTTCTATTTCCTATTTTTTACTTCATTTCTTGACTCCAGGCGTTACACAAAGAGAGAGAGAGAGAGAGTGAGAACGAGAGGTGTGTGTTGTCAAAATAAGTATTGCTTGATCAAATCAGGAATGTAACTAACCTAGTCAACATCAACTTGGTTGTAGAACTAAATTGATCTAAATTAATGGACTAGTAAACTCATTTTTAGTGGTCGTTTTTTATTTTTGATTGAAATATATGTATTGGCATTTCTTTTTATTTATATTTCCAAAAGTTGATAGAAATATATCAGCTGGTTAAATAAAACTTACTTATGTAATATACTAAGGCCGACTTAAATCCATTTTAATACATTTAAGAATCCTAACCTAGAAATATCAAACATTTATGAATATAGAAGACGCCTGAAACTGCAACACTTTTAACACAATGTTCCACTTGACTCTTAACAAACTGTAGATGCAATTTAAAAATAAAAGAATTTGTTTCTATTCTTTCTGAGTTCAAATTTATTTATGATGTAGAATAATTCTTTATTAAATGTATGCATTCTTTTACTTGCAGATCTGTCGAAGAAATACGGTAGAATTATTCGTGAGGTGGCAGCTGGAAACACACCAGTGGTCAGTATTTTTGATCGAGATGACATCGACAAGGTGTTGCGGTATCCTAGTAAATATCCATTTCGACCACCCACTGAAGCTATAGCCTACTATAGGAACTCCAGGCCGGACCGATACGCCAGCATGGGAATTGTTAATGAGTAAAGATATTATTTATTGTTACATACCCGCTGAATACAAAGAGGTAGATTGTACGTTGTATATTAGAGAATACTGTTGGCAGGTAACTTTTACCGTAACAGTATTTATTTTACTTTACCATTATCTAATTGCCATCTTCGTTGAGATTGCATAATAAATGCGAAAGTAATTTTCATCAAAATGAAGATAATAATTTCTTCTATTTTCTTTCTTATCTATTACATCCTTCAATATTTGTCAAGGTCATTTCTTATCTCTGGGTGAAAGTGTAGAGGTCTTTTGTTTGTTAAAATCATTGATTAAGTAAGTGACGTTTATTATCAATAGATAATTTATTGTTAACATAAATCGGGTTGTTTTATTTTGCTTTATTAAAATGTATGCAAACTCGTATGGTCTGCAACTCTCTCGCACGATTACTACGCATTGGCATTGGTAAACAGTGATTCCAAAATATTGTCCAAATCAAGTTCTTCATCTAAGAGAATCTGTAGGTTGGTTCAGAAAACGTAGGGCCCGGTAAAACACTTAAATATGTGCAAATAATATGCACTTATTTATGAGAAATATGCAAGTAAAAAACGAAAAATGACAATATTTTTTAGAGGTTGCTTTTTTAATATCCGATTGAAATAAATTTTAATATATGTCTAGTGGCGTTTTTATTTTTTTCAATATCCGGAATTATAGATATATTCAATTTATACTTCAGTTTTGCCGCTTGTTTTAGATATTACTAGATACAGATATATTAAAGATTATTTTTCATTTTTCGCAATATATTACTTCATGGAATAAACTTTATATTCGTTTTAAAAATAATATATAGTATAGTTTAAGTTACGAGAGTTCGCCGGCGACTCATGGTTAAAACAGGTTGTGCTGTATAAATCTGCGATACAATGGAAAAGCACTTCCTCACACATTTTTTTATAATGCATATTGTAACTAATAAAATAAAATTCACCATCGTATCACCATTTATGCGACTTTTATAACCTCTTTCAGGCATAAGTCACCGCCGAACTCTCGCAGTTTCGACTATAGAAACATATATTATGCGTTATACTTTCAAAGGCGGTAACAAAACATCCGAAACTAATTTGTTAATAAATAGTTATATATATCATAATAACGTTTAGCATTTTGTGGACATCTTGTACAATCTTCAGAGTACGAAGATTTGCGTCAGAAGATTAATCCAAAACAAGAAACAATGAATGGGTTATCAATAGAAATGATTGTAATTTATGGCATCGATTTTTTATTAATATCAATGCAATCATATTCGTGTCATGCTTTTACAATATACGTACTATGTTTGTAATACATATCAATCAATCTTTAATGCCTAATGTTTCTATATAGGCAGGGTGAAAATTGGCATAACTTGAGGACTAAATTAACCCCAGAAATTACAAGTCCTAGAACAATCACGGCGTTTTTACCGACGCTGAACACAATTTGTGACGATTTTATTAAACTTCTAAGAAAAGCTCGGGATGCGGATGGGAGGATCTACAAATTTGAAGAATTCGCTAACAGGATGGGACTGGAAAGTAAGTATGTTAATTCTCTTAATGTTAAAAGACTTTCCTTAATAAAAATCGGTGCAAAGTACGACTGGCCGATAAAGAAAATCAGATTTGAAATATATATAATATATATAAATCTAAAAATATTTGTAATAGATATAAGTATTAAGAAACTAGCTTAATTGTGGCTCAGTCTGATTTGAACACACAAACACAGACGAAAACATAGACGATAATCAACTGGAAAGAAACGAAAGAAATAAATTCGATATTCAAAAACACACACAAAATTTCAAATTAATCGACCGACTACTTTTCGAGTTTGGGAGCACAAACATAAACTGGCTGAATTTTTATATATGAAAATTAAAAATAAACAAATCCCTCTATTATATAACTATTTCGTGTACCTAAAAGGAACAATTTCCCTCTTTGTGACTTTCTCTCTTCTTTCCTCTTTTATTTTTCTACTCTTCTAGCATTGCCATCCCTCCCTAGAGACATCTACCTCACCTTAACTTCTAAATTGTCTTATTTCCTTACGTTTTCGTCTAATCTTCTGTAAAACCTTTCATTTTCAAAAATATAAGGTGACTAGTTCAGTTGTTGGTCCCGTTGTCTCTTCCGATTTCTTCCTTTGCCTTATTTTCTTCTTCTTCCTTCCGCCCTTTCATATTTTGCTTATGTCTTTCTTCTTCACATGAAAGGTAAAGAAGAGAATGTAAAAGGTGTAGCCATTTTAAAAGTGTTAGGGGCTATCTGTATGATTCTTGGTTGGTAGGTTGGTTGGTCTGTATGATTCTTATTAGACATGCTTAAAACAGTTTAGATAGTTGATGGTTTTCTGGTATGGTATTTTCTTATTTATTATTAATTGTGTGTGCTTTTCGGCTTTACAATCTACAGTATTATATTTCTTAATAAATTTCATTCCTATATAAATTCAAACTTAAAACTAAACTTAAATTATTCTAGATTTTTACTACTTCTAAAAGTGCTTTCTGCTTCTTCTTCTCTTGACCCCTCTCTCTTCATGTTCCCCATGTAAAACAGATAACAAGATTATCATTTATTGTAATGTTTTTCGTTCCTTTTCTCTATTTCCGCCATCCACCTCTTTCCTTCACTGCCTCCCTGTAATAACTGCACAATATGCTTCTCGCTCATTACTTTTTCCTGACAAGAAAGTATGGTATTTTCTTTTCCAACACATTATCGCCTTTATTCTATACCCAAATCTCACGCCTCCTCCACCCTCTTTCCTCTATTGTCTTTGCTATGGTCTCAGCTTCACATGGTCCTCTCTTTCTATCATCATTATATCTGCCTGCATGACTTATAACTGCGTTTCTCATTTGCGTCACTTGTTTCAGCAACCTGTACTCTAATGCTTGGTCAAAGGATGGGATTTATGGATGAAGTATTATCTCCACGTTCAGAGAAATTAGCTAAAGCCATTAAGCAAATGTTTATTTCCCAACGGGACACTCATTATGGATTACAATTATGGAAATATATTCCCACGAAAGCCTACAGCAAATTGAAAGACAGTGAAGATACTATATACAAGTAAGATTACATTTAATAATCTTCTTTAAATGTTTACCTGTTCACCATTTGTTAGAATGAAAAGAAAATCTTCATCAAGGAAAATATAAATGTGAAAAAAATATAGAAAGATGCTAATGATTAATAAGATCTCTTTTTCTTTTTAATCTCTTTTCAATTCAATTATTCAGTTCAATTTTTTTTAAAAGCATAATTTGGGACTGAATATTATTTGTGCAGCAAACACATATATATGAAATCTACATTCATCGAAGTAACTATCGTAAAATTACAATTTACTTCAATACACGGTTGCGGTATCTACCTAATGAAGACGATGTCTTAGAAAATAAGTCTTACATTGTAGAATATGGTAATATGTAATATTCTTCCGTAGCATAATATCAGAGATAGTGGACTCAGCTGTTGATGGCAACGAAAACACATACGCAGAAGATGACGTCCGTAGCATATTCATGTCAATTTTACAAACTCCAGGCTTGGACATAAAAGACAAAAAATCAGCAATTATTGATTTTATCGCTGCAGGAATAGAAACAGTAATTATAAAAATTGGGTTGTGCCTTATTTATATTTCATATTATATTTTGATACTTTATTAAAAGTCGCTTGTACATAGCTTCTTAAATTAAAAAAATTATCAAAATGCAGCTACTTGCAATTTTAAATAAGCATGAGGTCTGTTTTGTTAACTCTTTTCGAACTTCGGATTAAGGGTGATATATTTTAAAGACTACGCAAAACAAGTCTATCAGTTTCGAAACAGAATCTTAACCTAATGCATCTAATAACAGATCAGTCACAACCATTCTTTTTGCAGGAATGCTTTTTATTTGTTAGCAACTTAAAACTTTGAACCTACCTCTGTGAATCCCTTTAAATAATCCTTCTATCAAAATACAGTACAATATTACGGAATGCAAGATTTAAAACATAACCCAATTATTTAAGTTATTCAATAATTGTTATTATAAATAGTTTTATATTCATTTCAGCTTGCAAATACACTGACGTTTGTATTATATTTATTAGCAAAAAATAAAATGTATCAAGAAAAAATTCTTGGTGAAGTTTTAACTGATACGTTAAGTGTAGATGATCTTGCAAATGCAAGTTATACGAAAGCGTCAATTTCAGAATCATTCAGGTAACTTAAATCAATTATTTCTTGATAATGTTTTATCAGTAGAATGAAAAATATATTATCTCTTTTGTAATTTGCCCCTTCAATTCCTAGAAGACAAATACTTTAACAACTACTATTTACAATTTTTATGAATTGTGCATGATCTGTTAAAATGTATAATGGGATAATTATATTCTATAGGTTAATTCCGACAGCATTTTGCGTCTGTCGCTGCCTTGAGGCTGACACTGAATTAAGTGGATATGCTTTAAAAGCTGGAGTGAGTATTTTTTTATATTTAAATATTATTTTACCCAACTCAAATTGTCTGTGTTTAATGTTTACTGTGAAAACAATGTTTTAATTTAGGTCTGGATCGAACTCGCAACCTTTAAAAACCATTAACTATCTTAACTCTTTTATGCATATTGTCTAATAAGAATCATATAGATAGCCCCTAACACTTTTAAAATGGCTACACCTTTTACATTCTCTTCTTTGCCTTTAATTACAAATTATAGAACATGGATAACAAAATAGAATGATAATCTTATTCCTAGCCACACACTTGCGACAAGGCTATCTTAAGACAGTTTGGCTACTCGGTATGAGCGTTTAAAGAGTAGCGAAAAGACAGCTGTATGAATAAAGACTATAAAATTATTATTACACTAAAAAAAGCTAAATATAAAAATAGAAAATTGAATTCATATTATAAGAATGAGATAAAACCGCACTTCTGCAATATTGATAACAATATCAAGTTTGTAAGGGTCAAGGTTAATGATAAAGTATGGCAATTTCAATTGTAATATAAATATAATTACACTTAATTTGAGCTTACAAAACTCCTATAAGAAATAATTATAATGTTAATTATCTGAGATGAATAAATAGGTTTGAATAGATAGCGTCTCGCCATATTATGCAACACAATGATATATTTTTATGCAATATTTTCAGACCATTGTTATTTGTCAAACTATGCTGGCATGCCACCAAGAAGCCAATTTTATAAATGCAGAAAAATTCCTCCCTGAAAGATGGTTGGAAAAAAAATTGAGTCCAAGTCATCATCTAGTTGTTCCATTTGGGGCTGGCCGACGCACTTGCCCTGGAAAAAGATTTGTTGAGCAAGAACTTCGGCTTATTATAGCGAAGGTAAGTCTGTATGAAATATATTACTGTATTGCGGTCAACTCAGGGAACTTACCGTCGTTGTCACCAACCTAATAACTATTTCCTTTTCCTAGATGGTTCGACAATTTGATGTACAGTTTGAAGGTGAACTAGAAGTACAATTCGAGTTTTTACTGGCACCATTAAGACCTGTTAATAATATAATTTTAAAAGATAGAATTAATATATAGAGTATAAGTTCATTTTAAGTGTACCTGAATATATATGTATTCTTTTGCTATAATTAATAGAAAAATTTCATGAAAAATTAACCACCATCAAATTACCATATTTTTTTGAATATATGCAGGTGAAAGTAACAGTCATTTATTTTCATTATCTTATGAAATATCTATTGTACCTGTTTTCTTATTTTTCTCTAGTTAGTTGTATATTACAAATTAGTAAATATTATTGCAGTTTAGATATTGTAGGTATTGTTGCGCCTGCATCTTATACCTCCTCTAGTAATATAATATTTCTTTTAAATTTCAATTGTTAGATTAAATTCTATTTGATTTAAACACGCTACACGTAATAGCTAATTCTTATCTCCTACAAACTGCATTCTATAAACAAATTATTTAAATATATTCAAATCATCTACTAAATATATAAAAAGTATTTATCTTATCTTTAACCAGTATCACATAATATACATTGTCGAAATATAATTATACAAACACATTTCTTTAACTTTCTATAAGGTTAATAATTTCTGTTCATTAAAATGTTATACTCTATTAAATTATTATACAAATATATTTTCTGTGTCGGAACAAATTCCTCTGCGGAAAATTATTTAAATATTTTATATTAAGTGCTCAAAGGATGAATAATTATTTTAGTATTTTTGTATATTTGGAGAATATACAAAATCAAATATCCAAAAAGTATTACTATATTTGTTTAAAATATAACTCTACCATTAAGTACAAATAGTTATACTCTTAATTTCCGATGGATCTAAATAATAATTTTTTTCAAGATGAATTTTAACTTTTACTTTAATTATGACATATATTAACTTATTCAATTGTATTAAATATTTATAGCTACATTTTTTTATTTATATTCATTCTTAGTTCATACTATTTGTATACTTCACATGCTTGTCTAGAAGTTTACGATATTGTTATCATATTCAATAATATCTTAATACAAATGTACTTACGTTGTACTGCTTTAAAATTAACGTGTCCATTATAAAGTCTTATGTTTCATATATTAATATTAAGACTAGCATTTTAGAACAGGGGTTTACAAACAATGACTTGATCATTTTGCTTCATGCTAAATCTGGAGAATGTGGTGAATGTCTAAGTAATTCAAAGCGTAATTTTACATTTGTAATTACATGTACGAGTATTTATTAGTTCCATTAAATATTCTTTTAATCCAGCCCGCGTAGTTCTTTCTATATCTTAATGTGATCTGCGGACTCCAAAGTTTGGACCCCTGTTGTAAAATATATTATACAATAGTTAATAAATGTAGTTATTTACAAATATATAACCAATTATAGATTGTTGATAATAAAAAATAAATATATAAAAAATTAAAATGGTGATGAGTTAAATACAAACCAAATAATTTTTGTTGTACTTATATATTTTAAATCAATTGTTAATTTGTGATTTTATAAATAAAGTATATATATATATAAATTTTTTTTTTTACTTATTAATTTAACTTTATAAATATGTATAAATAAATGGCAAGATATATTATAAATTGGTAACACAACAAATATGTTTTAAAGCAATAAAATGCATGACTAGATAAATAACATCACAATACCCCATAAACTAAATAAATTAATTAGCTAAATATATAAATTAAATTTACTACAAATGAGATCAATATAATTGGTCTCATTTTGTGAGATCACATGATTAAATTAAAAAATACTTTTTTTTCTGATTATAAATTAATCTCCTTATATCTAAACTGGCTTTATAAATAATACTTCTTTGTTCTTGCGTCCTTTTTAGTAAATCGTGCTAAATATTATTATTATGTGTTAAATCTAACTATGAAAACGTGTTTGTGACTACATGTGCTAATACTTTGAAGCAATACATTTATTATGGTTGCACTTGTCATAATTATCGTTGATGTCTTGCTGTAGTGGGTCTTGGGACCCCAGATGTGCGTGCTCTCGTTTTTGGGCGAGCTGTTTTTGCTCGGATAGGATCAGAAACGGAATTAGTATTATAACTCAAATACACATTGGATAAATCTACACATTCAGGCTGAAAAAAGATTAACAATTTTATAATAATGTCTTTAAAAAGAAAAGGATAAGATTACAAATAAATAATATAGACCTCTTTAGCATGAGTTGTTGTATTTGGTACGACTTGCTTTCGCATATTATTTCCTGTGTATGCAACACACCTTAGCTGCCATTCACCTATGTCTTCGTTATAATGCGAATAATTTTCAATCATCTTCTAAAAATGTGAAATGTTTTTGTCAATTATCGAATTCACAATATCGAAATAAAATATCAATATCAATATTTTAAATAAAATATACCTGGTACTCTTTAGGGATGTACGAATCAAGTATTAGATCCGTTAGCTGAAGTTCTCGTGTCAAAGAACGGACATTATCAAACATACTTTCCATTTCACGTTGATTTTCTTGCTGAAGGTCGGCAATATCTGCTCTAGCAGCTTGGTACATTTGCATTACACGTTCTAGTTTTTTTGTTTTTCCTAAATTCTCTTCTTGAAGAGAAGAGTAACGTTCTTCAATATCAATTCGTTCAGCCTGTGTAATAAAAATATATATAATAAAAAATAATAACATATTGCCTAAACATAGATTTCTTTTCTAACCTCTTTTTGCTGAATAGATTCTTTTAAATTTTTCTCTGCAGCCTTTCTATGTTCTAATTCAGTTGCAGAGCTTTCCAACAATGATTCCTGCGTTTGGGCTTTTTCCAAAAGATTTTCTCCACCAACTAATATCTTGTTTTGTAAACTTTGTAGTTTATCACGTAGCATAGCTTGTTCACTTCTACAATCATATTCAATATTATTTTAATAAAAATAATTTATTGCCTAAATTTATAAATTTATCATTCATACTTAGTTTGATTCAGTTCTACTTCGTGAATTTCATTGTCTTCATCCTTTTGTACTTTTTCATTATCAACTTTCTCCTGAATTTTGTCCTTAAAGCATGAAACTTGTCAATATTTTTGTAAACTAATTATATCACAATTAACTAGAATTACCTCGGGTTCCTTATTTTTTTTCTCTCGCTTCTTTAGAGATCTTTTATCATTTTCATCAATTTCATCATCGTTTTGTTCGGACTCTTCGTCCGATACGGTTGTTTCCATTTCTGTAACAATAATAACCAATATTATTGTATTGCTTTAAAAATGTACGTTATCTCACATTTATATTTTCAATTTACCTTCCAGTAATGCTTCTTCTTCAAGTTGTTTACGAAGTTCTTCAATTTCTTCTTGGAAGTGACGCAATAATGCATCCTTCGGTTCCTCATTGACATGAGCACGATTCTGGATATTTTTGGCACGGTTAGCGTAACGCAAAGTGCTGATAGTCTCATCAAAATTTACATCAGCAGGGCCGATATTAGCACACTAATAAATAAAAATATTATATGCAATAAGTACTGCTGTAGCTTTTAAAACTTCAAATACTTTTTTAGGGATTTTTGTTTATTTACCATTACGGTTTTAGAATTGCCTCCAAGTGAATCCTGTAAAAGGCGAGTTAATTTGGAGTTTCTATATGGAATGTGCGTACTCTTTCCATCTACTAATGCTGATATAACATTACCTAAGACTGACAACGATAAATTGATTTTCGTAGCTTCTTTTAATCGCATTCCAGTTGCTTGAGTTTTACTTTGTCTTTCAGAACCCTACAAAATCAAAAGATAAATTGCTTTTAAAAATTACATATAAAATAAAAATAATTTTGAAGAATTTGTGAAATCGATATACTTATTACTTACTGCTAAGTCTACTAAATGTAATTTTCCCATTTTAACATGTTGTTGTCCATCTTCTCCTTCTTGACTAGATTCAACAGTAATAGAAAATATAGCATGTGATCTAGAACTTTCCGAATTCATAGCAGTAGCCCCAATAACTCTATTTTTATTTCCTATTTGCATGATTTTATCCAAATCATCAGCATTATGTACAACATATCCAGATAAATCTTTGACAAATACACCAATATCGGGTCGCTCCTTAACTTCTAAGCTTCGACAAGGTTCTTTACCGAGCAGGTCACGTACTTCTTCATTGTAAATTTCCAGGTAAGTAACACGCACCAAAAATTTTTGATTTTCGTGTGCTTTGGCAATGTGTCCAAATATATGAGCAAATGTATTTGGTATAATACCTTTAAGCTCTGGAGCTGTTGGTATACCAGCCATTGTATAAGTTTTGCCTGTGCCCGTTTGACCATATGCCAAAATTGTTCCATTATAACCTTCCAGCACCTATAAAAAATTAAGATAGAAAAGATAATTTATTGCTACATACATCTTACCAAGGACGTTTTCTTATATTTAAATACGTGGGTTATTAAAGCAAATAATTATTTGCGAGTCATTTCATCAAATATTGCAATGACTCATAGCTAAACATATCTTCTGTTACATGAGTGTTAGGTATTAAGCAAATATAAGCGCGTCCTTCGTATGAGTATCTAACATAATATATAAAAAACATAGAACAGTTACACACAGAAATAAATTTTTCTGATAAAAAGTAAGAATCTTGCAAATCTCCATCTTTAGATATCGAACACAAGGCTATCCAGTTAATCTATGGTACTGATAAAAAGTACATAAAATATACAAACCTTATCGACTATGGGGCGAGCAGTTTCAACGTACAAATCAATTTGACTAGAATTTTTATCAAAAACGCAATCGAAGGTGAAAGTTTTTGGTTGTTCGTTCGCTGTAGCATTCGGTTTCGTTACACTAACAGTCCTTGACCTTGGGTCAGCTTCTATTATATTTGAACAATTAGCTTCTGTTTCTTTGGAGTTTAAGGGCCGAACCCTTACTATGACTCGAACATTTTCTACTTCTCCAGCTTCTCCTGACTGTTCCTGTAAATTTATTTCAGGAAATGTCATTGTTAGGCGATACGTATATTTTCAATTAATAAAGATGAAACATTTATAATTGTTGTATTCTGAAGAGCTCACACAAATAAGATAGATATACAAAGAATTTAAATAATTTATATTATCGATCGCACAATTTTTATTCACAGAACTAAGTAAGAACAGTAAATCGAAAATTTATGAAATATTACAGATAGAATTTCATTTATAAATATTATTTTCAAAACTAACCGGCATTTTTAAAACAAATATCAACACAAAATTTTGTTTAAATACCACCAAATTGACTAATAAATATCAAATGACCACAAATGACATTAGATCACTCATCACTTTTAGAACTGTCATACAGTATTACTACCAACATATAAATACTAAAATATAACCTTCAATGTCAAACATATGATATTAGAAATATACAAATCTGATCTAATACTAAAAGCGAAAGTTAATTAGTATATGTATTAAGCTAATTATGTGTAAAATAATTTATAATATGTTTTATAAATTAATATTTTGATTGTATTGTGTTTTTAATTCTTCTGAGAAGCGACAACATTGTAAAACGAAATCCGATAATACTCCCTGGCATATTGGCAACCTAAATAACATGCGTGTATCTTTGGGAGTATATTAAAATATAATAGATTAAAAGGCGTTAACATATTTATTGAAGTCGGGAGTGGGGAACATACACACCTAATACATATGTGACTACAAACATTTAAAGAATAAATAAGTTTATAATTCAGGACATCAATAACGTTCCGTTAATACGAATCATTTCTTTCTTAAATAAAATTAAATTGTGCCGGCAAATAATTATTAAAAAAATATATTAAATATATTTTATAATGACATCAGAAGGTGCTGAGTTTTTATCAAAAATTTTACCTTTATTAAAAGAAGAAGGTGTTATTGATACTAATGTAGATACAAAAGTTGTTGAATTTGAATATCCAAAAGAGTTAGAGGTATGTAATCATTAAAAAATGTTTTTTAAGATTTATTTGTATAACGAACCGGTATTTTGTGAGCTATGGACAAGTGTATGACTGTTGATTGTATATTCATAATTCATACCGGGTGATTGCCCTGAGTTTAAATTATCCAAATATGTAATGCAAGTATATGTACAATCCAGTCAATATTTACAGTTTATTTATTATTCATTTATCGTTTAAATAAATGTTTATAAATGTAATTCCAGTATATTGCGGAATAAATGATTTGTTTAATCTTAAATATTCCAATTGAGAAATATAATAAGTAACGCGCTAATAAGTTTAGTTAAAAATTGTTAAAATTTAATGAACTTGAACAATTCCATATATGTATGAGAATGTGAGTTCTCTATTCATAAGTTTGAATGAAAGTTGACAGCTATAAGTACGTTTACGTAGGATGCAATGCCATTGCCAGCTCTAATATATCATGCAAAACATTAAGTTATTCGAGAATTTAGAATTTATGAACGTATCGCTATTGTTACATAACCTAATAATAAAACAAATGGAAATTTTATATCATCTGTCTATCTTCACATATCGCAACAGATGGGGAGATTGATTAATATGTGTAATTAAAAGATATACTAATCAGCCTAATTATTATAACAAAATATATAACGAAATTAATGCAAATTTAATGTGTGTTACATTTAATTATGTAGATCTATTTTATGTTACAGTAACGTAACTTTTTTTTCGCTCTCGCAATATCCTTCCAGCCTATCTGAAATTACCTCTTTTTTAGCTTTCACGCAAAATCCATAGTATCTAGTCATAATTGAACCGAGTTTAATCGGGGCCTGTGGCAGACCGAAATTTTACCGAAATAGTTTCTAAAATTTTTCATGCATGAACAATTTCATGTAAAAATATTTACATTAATAAAAAAAAAGTTTTTCGTAATTTTTTTAATGTAAATTTATTACATTTTTTATGTAAAATGTACCTGAAGTAATCATAATTTTGTTGTGGAGATTCATTTATACTATATAGGAATGTAACACCTATTTAAAAATTATTTATGTATTATGCAATCTTATAAATTACGTAATCACTTAAAATAAAACAGTAAATAAATATTAGACAAGAGTTTTGAAATAAAGAAATAGTTTTAAATCGATTTCATACAGAAAATGGAAGATATTGAAACAGCATAGTGTGTTTTCTTATCCGCTAATAATTTTCAGTGAAGTGCTCTACTTTACAGCGCTGTAACTCAATCAGATATCAAAAAATGATGTATACAAAAGTGTAGGAAATTTGAGTCCTACATAAGATTGATCATAAGTATTTTTGTACCAATTAGTAAAGAGATATCGTAAGAAATCCGCTTTTAGTCGCCATTTTTTCAAGATGGAGGCTTAAATCATTTTGAATTCACGGAACCGTTATTAAGCGTCGTCGCATTAACCATCTTGGGCGCGATGCTAACAGAAGATATCTATATTTTACGGCGACGAAAGAATCAAATTTAAATTACCGCCAGCCTCTGATTTTCTAGTTGCATAAAATAGACCATTTATTTATTCGCTTTCTCTGCATCGTCGTTATTTACAGCCATCATTATTTAATTAAAAATAATTATGAAATTCTGTTTTAATTATGTTACAATAATAATTTAGTAATTGTTATTATTATCACGTTCAAAACAATTGTTTTTTTGTTTTGGAAATATTTTTAATTATTTCATTTGTATTCTCTTCAAGTTAAATTCTTTTGCATGTATTTGCTAACACAATATATTTGAAAATTTATTAACGCAATATTTATAATTATGCTCGTCAATATTGACCTTGGTATCAAAGAAGAAATGTGGACATCCTTTGTTTAATTGAACTTTCGATTTAGTTCAATTTTTGATATAGTAGTCCCATTTGAATACAGGCCACTCCAAAATTCCGGACCCTAGACAACTTGTCTGTTGATTAATCCGGGCCTGACTTACTCGGATGTACTAAGAAACAAGAATAGAATGTTTTTGTTATCGCATCTTGCACAACAGCTGGCATTTGCTTCTATTTTTCAGTATGAACGGAAAACATCTAATCATCGATAAGAAATAATTTGCGATAAATAATCTATTATTTCTAATTTATCACATACTTAAATCTTGCGTCAAATATTGATTAGTAATGCTTGTTCACTAACGCGTAAATAAAGACAATTGGTTACAAATTCAAAACACATTAGAAGACTTTTAAACAATTTATTTTGACGTTTGTATAATATCCAGAATAGATTAGATATTTTAAATTTAATTAAGTAGTTTATCAAATTAAAAGTCAACTCATTTTGTAGCGGTCGTAACCCCATTAAAGATTTTAAGAATTAAAAACTTAACTTTTAGAAAGATTTTTACGGGTCATAACCTCACTATCTAATTTAAAAAATATCATATAGTTTAACTTTTATAAAATAAAGTCCATGGTGAACATAACCTCATTAAGAATTTGGCAAATTGTAATTAATAATTATCGGTAAAAGGGATATAAATAGTTATTGCGATTTGATGAAAGGGCTAAAATATTACAATACAGTGCCCAGTCGAGCATTAAAACTCACATCTGCAGCGGTCTGGATAGTGTTCATAAAGAATACGTTGAGCTTTCATTATAAAGTCAACCTCAATTAAATTTTTTATTGTTTTAAATTAACCAAATTGTTTCAAATTACTTCAATCAAATACATTGACATTAAAGAAAAAGAATTTATTGAACTCTATTAATGAATATTTGTAAATATAGGGTCTTTCAACAAGAGCGGTCATTTTATGGATGTTTCAACCAGAGCAATAATTTTAAATCAATAGAAAAACGTAATATTCCCGTGAAAAGTGGTGATATTTTTATTTTAATCTAAAGTACAAACTCAGAGGTTACCCAGTAAACAATTTGGTGAAGTGCCCTATTTGGTGAAGTTCGAGTCACTCGTACAATTCTATTCTAACGCTTTACAAGTTCTCTACCTGTCACAGATTTTGTGTTAGTTTTTCATAATAATATTCTTTCTTTTTCCAACATCATTCATTAAGTATTTCTGTTTCTTTCCCACATGGATATATTTTTTTTAAGTTCACTTTCATCTCATTTATTTCAAAGTGAGAGAGAAACGAGATGCGGTTAGACAAGTAAAATATATTTTTCACCGTTACACTTGTATACTTGTATAGTATTTTGTTCAGTACAGTATGCTTAAAGTATATGCTATCCTTTTTCAACAAATATTTCTTTAATGGTAATAGACAGACGCTATCTCCCTCAATCCTCGAATATAATGTATATAAACGAAGATAGAATCTAGCGATGGTAAGACAGAGGTTTTAAACCTAACGCAGACCTGCCGATCGTGGATTTTTGAATCACCAAAACAATGTAAAAAACTAATATAACGAGTATTGTTGAAGATGAATAATATTCATTAAAAAAATCACGATCCGTACTAAAGATTACATCTATTTATTTCTTCATTTATATATTTATATTTTGCAGACTTTAAAAAGTAGAATTCCATTAAGTTTTATACCCCTGCTAGTGTCAAGTTTATAACTCCGGTCATAAATCATAAACCGACTCCGCTTTTAATTCAGCAGTGAACCGTCGTTGCGATCTCTGTAACTCATAAAACGGGCCTTTCCTATGAACGACTGAATAGAAAACGAAGGCGTTCCAGACAAAAAACTCATGATACGTAATAGAAATTAAGCAGAATTTACTCCAAAATGTTTACTGGGTAGTAATGAAATACAATATCTGGTAAATGTCAGTGAAATATTGCGTTTTGCTATTCATTTAAAATGACCGCTCTTTTTAAAAGACCCTATATAATAGTTGCATGTACAGTCCTTTGAACTGTAAAGGCAAAGACACTGTGCACTGTGCAGTGCTTCAATGCCGTGCCAATGCATTAATGCATTTATTTTGATTTATGGGCAACGCTCTCTGTTCGTGTTGGAAGCCGGAATCATTGTATCTTATAAAATCAGGCCGCTTTCATGCAAGTTTTATGAAATCACTTAGATTCACAAGGTTACTATACGCTAGTACGTCTATTTTGTAATAGATCTAATTAAGGTCTGGGTAGACTTGACTAGAAATGATAAAAACGTACTATTATTTTATGTAAAATATGTTCATGATTGTTTTTTCTTGTCAGCAAATTTTGAATCTTTCGCTTTCTGAGAGCCGCCCAGCCACTAACGAAACGCTAGAAACGTTATGTCGAGCAGTGGTTCGATACAGTGTTAAGTCTTCCCACCCGCACTTCCATAACCAACTGTACGCAGGAGTTGACCCGTATGGACTCGCTGGATCCTGGATAACCGATGCCCTCAACACAAACCAGTGAGTTTCAATGGGCTTGTGTCCTATGTCTTAATTTCTATAAAAATGTACTATATATTGATAAAGTTGGTTACTAGAACCTCAAATGTTCAATTATTTTTTAATAGCTCCTTATATATTAAGAGATATTAACAATTAAAAAAGTAATTTTGTCTTTTTAATTATTAAAGGGATTCAACGTTGTACAACATTCCAATTGCATGTGACATCACAATCCTTGTGTAAGGTTATCAACCTTACAGCTCATAAATCTCTGCTATATGTATTTATATATCAAAATATCAAATATTATTTACAGCTATTTCAAGGAACAATAAAATTCCAATATTATGTCTGTCGTAACGGGATTAAATAAAATAAAAACTTATTATTCTTTGACTTGACTTGACTATTTCGACTACCAACAGCTACAAAACTTTACCAAAGCACTGACTTACTCAACAAATAACTGACGTTAAAATGCATTTCACGTCATACAAATATGGCCGACCATCTCTAGCGCTAAAACTACAATTCTAATTTTTAATTGCTGTATCTCCGTCAACATTTACATATTTAATAAAATAGACACGCCAATACACATTTATTAACATCAATTCCAATCAACAATTGAAAAATCGACCACTAAAAAATGAGGACAAAGCTCATTATTTAAATAACATAAAATTTAAGAAGTTTCACTTCAGTAATGATATTCTTGATAATTTTAGATACACTTATGAAGTAGCGCCTGCGTTTACGATAGCTGAGCAAGTCGTGCTGGACCATGCGTTGTCGCTATTTGGCTTTGAGGACGGTGACGGAATTTTTTGTCCCGGAGGATCCATGTCCAACATGTATGCCATGGTTCTTGCACGATACAAGTCGGTGCCTTCTTGTAAAACGAAAGGACTGTGCGGACTTCCACCTTTAGTGGCGTTTACCTCTGAAGACGTAAGTATAAAACTTAGAACCATTTGCACAATTCTCAGATAACTGAGGTTTATTATAAACATGGATTGAATGTAAACTGTAGCATTGGTAATTTTGTCTTTAGTTATGGTTTCTTCAATTTGTAGAATTAAAGCGTGTTGTAGGAGACCGTATTGTGGGAGGGTTACTTGTATACACATAAATTCATAAAGTGTAATATAAATTCTAATATCTTTTGTTTGTAACTGGTACCACCAGTAAAGGAAATATAAATATTATTGTAAAAAAACCACTACGTACTAAGTTCCTTTCTCTAAACAATTTTTTTTAAAGAAGTTAATCAGCTATTATGTAAATATAAATCTAATTTTATCGCCTTGTTATAAATTTGGTACCAGCTGCACTTTAAATTGAGGAAGTATACTTTAATATTATTTGTTATGTTATTTTATTAAAATAAACGTTTATTTTAAAACATAAACAAAAGTTACACATGATTTTTAAAACATAACATTAACTAATTATTAATTATATCTCAAAATGAACTAAATTTTACAATACTGAAAGTAACTATTTTCATAACATCATAGACATCTCCTTTTTAAATTATGAACTACAAGGTATTGTGTCTTTGATAAATATATATGGTTTAAATATTTGCTAATATTTTATATATTTATTATATTCTTTAATAAGTTGATTATTGTTTAATTAATATACTAAATGAAAAAAAATCTTATTGCAGTCTCACTATAGTACTCTAAAGGGGGCTCACTGGTTAGGAATCGGTACAGAAAATATGATTTCTATTAAAACCGACTCACGTGGTCGGATGATTCCTTCAGAACTATCAAAGGCAATAGAAGAAGCTAGAGAAGCAGGAAAAGTCCCGTTTTTTGTCAACGCTACGGCTGGAACCACAGTGTTGGGTGCATTTGATCCTCTGGAAGAGTTGGCTGATGTTTGCAGAGAGCATGGAGTCTGGCTACATGTTGATGTAAGAATGTTTATTCAAAAATAAATTTAAGAGATAGTTCTTTGGTATTATATTGGCTAAAAATACAATAAGAATCAGTTTCTTGGAAGCAACAACTTTCTTAAAAGTGATTATTGTTGATTTTTCTAATTGTAGAAAAAATTAGATTGTCACAGTCTGTTGGATGAAACAAGAGTATAACTTTCTTAAAAATTAATCAAAAAATTGAATTTCTCTTTAATTAATTTCTTGAATTGATGAAATGACTAATTTTTCATATGAATTTTTTAGGCTTGCTGGGGAGGAAGTTTAATATTTTCATATCAGCACTCAAAATTATTAAGTGGAATTAATAGGTAAGTAAAATTTAATTTCTCTGTAAATACTGTTTCAGAAATATATTTCAATTTCGTTCTTTTTGTGTCTCAGAGTTGATTCTATGTCTTGGAATCCCCACAAAATGATGGGAGCGCCTCTGCAATGCGCAATGTTTCTGGTCAGGCAGAAAGTAAGTCAACTTTAATGTTCACACATTTCTAATTACACCAATTAATTAACAAATTGCATGTCGATGAAATAATGAGACAATGTGTGTCACTGTGTTTTGCAGGGCTTTCTTCATCACTGCAACTCCGCTTCCGCTAATTACCTCTTCCAACAAGATAAGTTTTATGACGTTTCCTACGACACTGGCGACAAGAGTGTTCAATGCGGCAGAAAGGTGAATTAAATGTGTCCTATGTCTTAATTTCTATAAAATTGTCCTATATATTGTAAGAGTTGGTTACTAGAACCTCAAATATTCAATTATTTTTTAATAACTCCTTATATTTCAAGAGATATTAACAATTAAAAAGTTCATTTTGTCTCTTTAATTATTAAAGGGATTCAACGTTGTACAACATTCCAATTGCATGTGACATCACAACCGCTAGTTGCTATCTCTTTTATACGACTGAGCGTAAATCCCTGCTATATGTATTTATATATCAAAATATTAAATATTATTTACAGCTATTTCAAGGCATTTCAATATTATGTCTGCCGTAACAGGGTTAAATAAAATAAATACTTATTATTCTTTGACTTGACTTGATTATTTCGACTACCAACAACTACAAAACATTACCACAGCACTGACCTACTCAACAAATAACTGACGTTAAAATGCATTTCACGTCATACAAATATGGCCGACCATTTCTAGCGCTAAAACTACAATTCAAACTTTTAATTGCTATATCTCCGTCAACATTTAGATATTTAATATAATAGACACGCCAATACACATTTATTAACATCAATTTCAATCAACAATTGAAAAATCGACCACTAAAAATTGAGGACACAAGCCCATTAATAATTTCGAACTGTTAAATCAATGATTTTGTCTACAGGTTGACGCTTTCAAACTTTGGGTCATGTGGAGAGCCCGCGGCGACGAGGGCCTAAGAGACCTTGTTGAAAATGCAATGGACTGTGCAGCATATTTCAAAAAGAGGATATCCACACGCCCCGGCTTCCGTTTAGTCCTAGACGAATTTCAGTGTAGCAATATATGTTTCTGGTACATTCCTCCTCGGCTACGAGATCAACCGGAAACGCCCGAGTGGTGGGACGAGATTCATAAAGTAGCGCCAATGATAAAGGAACGAATGATAAAGGCTGGTACTTTAATGGTTGGTTATACACCACTCGTACATAAAAATTTATGTAACTTCTTCCGCTTGGTTACCACGTGTCATCCACCTCCTACGTATGCAAATATGGACCACATTGCTAATGAGATAGAAGCAAAAGGAAATGATCTGTAGACTGACTAAATAAAAACATAACTATTCCAAGAAATAAATATATTAACTACTTAAACTAGATGTCATAATATATCAAAGTATCATATAATAAATGTAGTGTGATTTTAAAAGAGTAATTTAAGTTGCATTTTATAATTTACAGGCGCATACTTCTAATATGTTAGTACACAGAAATATATGTTTTATAAGGTGTTAACATCAGTTATTGAAAGAGATAAAAACTTGTTAAATTCTACGAAAACCGAACTGGAAGAGAAAATATTCAGAATACTTTGTAGTTACAGAATATTATATTTATCATCAGCGGCTGTGATCTTATAAAATGCAACTACAAATACAATAAAGAAATTTCAGAATATACTTATACATAAATAGTTTATATTATAATAGTTATAAATTGTGTAGTTTATATACTTAATAAGTTTGTTCGCATTTCTTTTAGTTACTAAACTATATTCTTTAAGTATATCTTTCTATTTATTCTAATAATTTATCAATTTGAACAGTATCAACGAAGAAGTCTGCAGGTGTAGTAAAAGGATATAATTAAAGAAATGCGAACTTACTTATTTTTACTTTTAAACAGGGTTAATTTATAGTATTATATAAACCTTAAGTTTGTTGATTAGTTTTATTCGCTAATAGCATGCAGACGGAATCCGTTATGATTTATATTTTTGATATTGTTTTGAATTGCGGATTTTAAATTTAAATATATATTTTATTATTTGTAAAAATATATTGATTATTATTTACGTCATATGTAATGTAATAAAAATTGTTTACCTTAACATATTTATATTTAAATCTAAATCTAATGGTGGTTCAAAATTACCAGCGAATTAGGGATGGTGCACTTAAAGAAAGAGCTTTGATAAATAAAATCTATGTATAGGAATTTAAACAGTTAGCCAGTGCTTATAAGATATACATATTTATCCATAACATAATAATAACAAGATGAATATATTTAGTTGATGATTGATATTTAGTATAAATGTTGGTATAGTAATATTTATTTTAATTATACACTTTCATAAACATATATTTATTTGGAGAAAATCTATTTTGTAAATCGTTTGACTTGATTGCTTTATAC
Organism: Panorpa germanica; assembly: GCA_963678705.1. Lineage (NCBI taxonomy): Eukaryota > Metazoa > Arthropoda > Insecta > Mecoptera > Panorpidae > Panorpa > Panorpa germanica. Next base: position 12,395,992 of record OY783215.1, on the reverse strand, counting down.
AAACGTAACATTCACGTAGATACAATTATACGTATCTTTTTACATAAATACTATATAACTGTGTTTAGTGAAAGTGTAATCTTTTTAAATGTCAATTAATGTTGTAAAATATGAATTAATAAATTATATAATGTGGTCCAACATAATTCTCTTTATGTAAAAAGATTTAACAGTGTAACAATAGGTCATCATATCAAAAACACAATTGTAAAAAAATGTTATTAAAAATACGAGATCGTTATGTCTAGATAAACCAAAATTATTCAACATAAATTTTTAAAAATGTTATATATTTTCATATTTTATTTAAAAAATGTATTTATAACAAAAATGTAATACAATTAAATATCTACTTAAAATTGTTATTTTTTTAATTGTCTTTATTAAATTTCTTTATAATGAATACGTATTTATTTAACAATATTTTATAGACGTGTTGTAGTTGCATGCTGATCAGGCGATGTAATTTCCAAAATTGTACTGAAACGCAGGATTTACTTCATGTATTATATCTACTGTTTAATAGATGGCACATTTATGGTTCAAAATTTTGCTAAATAATTACGTTTAGAAATATAATTAATAATATCTGTCAATAATTAATAGAGATTTTAAATGTGAAACTAGCTCTTCGCTCCTTTAAAAGACAACGATTGTGACTTATATGTTTGTTTGTTTTTTTAAATAATTAATATTTCGAGTGTGTGTAATTTTTTAATTGAGTTTTATCCGCTGCGCGTTAAATATATAAGCTGTTTAATAAAATTTACAATATCTACTTAAAATTGTTATTTTTTTTAATTGTCTTTATTAAATTTCTTTATAATGAATACGTATTTATTTAACAATATTTTATGGACGTATTGTAGTTGCATGCTGATCAGGCGATGTAATTTTCAAACTTGTAGTGCCATCTATGGAACACATGATTTACTTCATGTATTATATCTACTGTTTAATAGATGGCACATTTAAGGTTCAAAATATTGCTAAATAATTACGTTTAGAAATATGTCTTTATGTCTTTTTTGCAATATTTCTCAATTCATGGCAGTTTTAAATTATTTATTTCATTGAAATTCTTTGATGCAGTTATGTTCGTTATGGTCTAAAGTAAAGAACTGCTTCTTTACATTTTAAATTAATACAAGGGTCTGGCTTTTATGAAATTTTTTTTTTGGATTTCTTGAAATTATTTGATGCAGCTATGTTCGCTAGGCTTTCAAGTAAATAACTGCATCATTACATTTTAAATATTCAAACGATTCTGGCTTTTATTCGACCTTTTTTAAATTCATGGACTTTTTTTTCAATAATTTTTTTTTGGATTTCTTGAAATTTTTTGATGCAGTTATGTTCGCTAGGCTTTAAAGTAAATAACTGCTTCATTAGATTTTAAATATTCACGCGAATCTGACTTTTATGCGATTTTTTAAATTCATGGACTTTTTTTTCTAAAAATTTTTTTTGGATTTTTTGAAATTATTTGATGCAGCTATGTTCGCTAGGCTTTAAAGTAAATAACTGCATCATTACATTTTAAATATTCAAGCGATTCTGGCTTTTATGCGACCTTTTTTAAATTCATGGACTTTTTTTTTCAAAAAATTTTTTTTTAATTTCTTGAATTTTTTTGATGCAGTTATGTTCGCTAGGCTTTAAAGTAAATAACTGCTTCATTAGATTTTAAATATTCACGCGAATCTGACTTTTATGTGACCTTTTTTAAATTCATGGACTTTTCTTTCTAAAATTTTTTTTTGTATTTCTTGAAATTTTTTGATGCAGTTATGTTCGCTAGAATTTAAAGTAAATAACTGCATCATTACATTTTAAATATTCAAGCGATTCTGGCTTTTATGCGACCTTTTTTAAATTCATGGACTTTTTTCTAAAATTTTTTTTTGGATTTCTTGACATTTTTTGATGCAGCTATGTTCGCTAGGCTTTCAAGTAAATAACTGCATCATTACATTTTAAATATTCACGCGATTCTGACTTTTATGCGACCTTTTTTAAATTCATGGACTTTTTTTTCTAAAAATTTTTTTTCGATTTCTTGAAATTTTTTGATGCAGTTATGTTCGCTAGCTTTTAAAGTAAATAACTGCTTCATTACATTTTAAATGTCCTCGCGTTTCTGGCTTTTATGCGACCTTTTTTAAATTCATGGACTTTTTTTTCTAAATTTTTTTTTTGGATTTCTTGAAATTTTTTGATGCACTTATGTTCGCTAGGTTTTAGAGTAAATAACTGCTTCATTACATTTTAAATATTCACGCGATTCTGGCTTTTATGCGACCTTTTTTTGAATTCATGGACTTTTTTTTCTAAAAATTTTTTTTGGATTTATTGAAATTTTTTGATGCAGTTATGTTCGCTAGGTTTTAGAGTAAATAACTGCTTCATTACATTTTAAATATTCTCGCGATTCTGACTTTTATGCGACCTTTTTTAAATTCATGGACCTTTTTTTCTAATTTTTTTTTCTGGATTTATTGAAATGTTTTGATGCAGTTATGTTCGTTAGGCTTTAAAATAAAGAACTGCTTCATTACATTTTAAAAAACTAGGCGTGTCTGGCTTTTATGCGACCTTTTTAAAATTCATGGACTTTTTTTTCTAATTTTTTTTTATGGAATTATTGAAATGTTTTGATGCAGTTATGTTCGTTAGGCTTTAAAATAAAGAACTGCTTCATTACATTTTAAAAAACTAGGCGTGTCTGGCTTTTGTGCTACCTTTTTAAAATTCATGGACTTTTTTTTCTAATTTTTTTTTATGGAATTATTAAAATGTTTTGATGCAGTTATGTTCGTTAGGTTTTAAAATAAAGAACTGCTTCATTACATTTTAAAAAACTAGGCGTGTCTGGCTTTTATGCGACCTTTTTTAAATTCATGGACTTTTTTTTCTAAGTTTTTTTTCTGGATTTATTGAAATGTTTTGATGCAGTTATGTTCGTTAGGCTTTAAAATAAAGAACTGCTTCATTACATTTTAAATATCTACGATTTTCTGGCTTTTGAGTAAACATTAATAAAGTCAAAAATCAAATTTTAAAACGGCGATTATTCGAAAACTGTAAGAGATAATTGAAAATGGATTTTAATTTTGAAATCAGCATTAAAAACTACGTTCGAAAATATATATCATATGCCAAATTAAAAAAAATGTTTTTTTGAAAAAGTAAGAAGACTATAGTCTTCTTACTTTTTCAAAAAAAGTAATTTTTATTTTGGCCCATGATATATGTTTTCTAGCGTAGTTTTCAATGCTGATTTCAAAAATAAAATCCATTTTCAATTATCTCTTACTGTTTTCGAATAATCTGCGTGTAAAGTTTTCGACTATTTTTTTACTTTAAAATGGTCATATCTCGTAAACCAAAAGACTTACATAAAAATGAATTCCAGATTTGAAATCAGCATTCAAAACTACATTAAAAACCATTAAAAAACCAACGAATTTTTTTTTTCAATTTTTATGAAAAGTAAGAAGACTATACTCTTCTTACTTTTCTCAAAAAACACTTTTTTTATTTTGGCACATGATACATGTTTTCTAACGTAGTTTTTTATGCTGATTTCAAAATTAAAAACCATTTTCAATTATCTCTTACAGTTTTCGAATAATCGCCGTTTTAAAATTGGAAGTTTGACTTTATTAAAATTACTCAAAAGCCAGAAAATCGTAGATATTTAAAATGTAATGAAGCAGTTATTTACTTTAAAGCCTAGCGAACATAACTGCATCAAAAAATTTCAAGAAATCCAAAAAAAATTTTTAGAAAAAAAAGTCCATGAATTTAAAAAAGGTCGCATAAAAGTCAGAAACACGTGGATATTAAAAATGTAATGAAGCAGTTATTTACTTTAAAGCCTAGCGAACATAACTGCATCAAAAAATTTCAAGAAATCCAAAAAAAATTTTTAGAAAAAAAAGTCCATGAATTTTAAAAAGGTCGCATAGAAGCCAGAAACGCGAGGATATTTAAAATGTAATGAAGCAGTTATTTACTTTAAAGCCTAGTGAACATAACTGCATCAAAAAATTTCAAGAAATCCAAAAAAAATTTTTAGAAAAAAAAGTCCATGAATTTAAAAAAGGTCGCATAAAAGTCAGATTCGCGTGAATATTTAAAATCTAATGAAGCAGTTATTTACTTTAAAGCCTAGCGAACATAACTGCATCAAAAAATTTCAAGAAGTCCAAAAAAAATTTTTAGAAGAAAAAGTCCATGAATTTAGAAAAGGTCGCATAAAAGTCAGATTCGCGTGAATATTTAAAATCTAATGAAGCAGTTATTTACTTTAAAGCCTAGCGAACATAATTGCATCAAAATATTTCAAGAAATACAAAAAAAAATTTTAGAAAAAAAGTCCATGAATTTAAAAAAGGTCGCATAAAAGTCAGATTCGCGTGAATATTTAAAATCTAATGAAGCAGTTATTTACTTTAAAGCCTAGCGAACATAACTGCATCAAAAAATTTCAAGAAATCCAAAAAAAAATTTTTGAAAAAAAAGTCCATGAATTTAAAAAAGGTCGCATAAAAGCCAGAATCGCTTGAATATTTAAAATGTAATGATGCAGTTATTTACTTGAAAGCCTAGCGAACATAGCTGCATCAAATAATTTCAAGAAATCCAAAAAAAATTTTTAGAAAAAAAGTCCATGAATTTAAAAAAGGTCGCATAAAAAACAGACACGTTAAGTTATTTAAAATTTAATCAAGGATGTCTTTGTAATTGTTTTTAAACTGTATCAAAGAAATTGAAAAAAATAACTTGGTTTCTAAAAAAAGTCTATGAATTGAGAAAAGGTTGTAAAAAGCCAGAGAAGCGTAGATATTGGAAATTTAATTAAACAGTTAATCAAGTTAAAGTGTAGCGAAAAAACAAAAAGCTATCGCGTATTTATGTTGTATTAATTTTGCTCCTGAAATTATTTTCAATTTATTAAATTTATTATACTAAATATAAATTATTTATTTAATAAATACAATTGAAAAAGGAGTTTAAGGATAATAAAGTGTAAAAACAAAGTAATAGATAATAAATTATTTTTTTTTTATTTGTGTTAAGTGAAAGTGAGGTTATAATAATGAATGACAGGTCTCATGAGAAAGACCTCTTTGAAGCAAAAAGGATAAGAACCAGCTATTATCCACATAGTTATTCAGGAGTGTGCTTGGTAATTCTAAAACCAATTACTTATAACACAAACCCTGCCTTTATTGCACAATATTTGCGGTCAAATTATAAGGACATTAACATTATTGCTGTCAGCCAAAGAAAAATTGAGGTGGAGACCAATAGCCCATTTCTGGCTAATAAAATTATAGAAGACGCCATAGTTCTAGTTAAATACAAGAGCATAATTCCGAAGAATTTGGTAGAAGTGCAGGGACTAATCGACTTACAACCCGATAATCTGGATGACGTATTCCTACATGACGCAGTAGGCTTTAATAAAAATAGTAGACAGTTGGCACCAAAAATTACCGATTTTATTAGATTTAATAGAATTGAAGAAGGCAAAAAGACTCCTACTTGGAAGTGCCTAATATCCTTTAGCGGGGATAAGATCCCGGAATTTTCTTAGTTTTTTGAATGTAACAAGAGTATAATCTTCTTTCATCTCAAGAAATGCATATATTACTTTTACTAAAATTAAATATATAAAATTTTCATCAATTTCATTTAGGGCTTTTTCTTCTTTTTTCTCAAATAATGCAATCATTTTTTTAACATATGATCATCGTGCAACTCAATCATGAATTCAAGAGTATATATAGTTGCGTGCTGATCAGGCGTTCTAATTTATAAAGTTTACATTATCTATGAGATTTTCTGATTTACGGCGAACTTAATTTTTAAATTATGGCTAAACTTATAATAAAATTAAAAAAAAGATATATATTTTCATTTTATAAAAAATGTATTTATAACAATAATGTAATACAATTAAATATATACTAAAAATTATTCTTTTTATGTTTTTCTTTATTAAATTTCTTTATTCTAAATATGTAATTAATTTAAGAATATTTTATAGACTATATTCCTAATTAGACTATTCTATTTGCTCAATATGAGCTACAATTAATTACTGTGCAATACAGGCACACTAAAATTACAATGTCCTTAATTATAAACTTGTATTGTTAATGGCACTTTTAATATAAAATTATTATTTTATTTAATATTAAAATTTATTGAATTTTTGAGCGGATTAACAAATTTTATTTTTATGATTTACTCGAATCTTACTTGAAGAACCATCTTTATGATTACCCTAAGAATTTAATTGGCAAATATTAATATGATTTATTGATATTTGGTTAATCAGCATTGCAGAATTAAATTGTTCTGTTGCAAGCCTTAAACTATTGTGTTAAGGTAAGCGTCCACTTATCCGCGTAGAAGTCATTTCAAACTTTATCTTTAGAAGAATCTTTAACGACGCACTATTGTAATTGAATTGCATGCAGATAAATGGACGCTTACCTTTATCCGATATTTATTTCTATAGTATCTATAAAAAACTTATCTACTAAATGAGATGCCTTAGAGTTAATCTGAGAGCATCAATTCAGACTTTTTTCTTTAAAAATTTGAACTTGAATAATTACGAAATTGGTTTGCTTATCGATTTGAATTGATTGTAACATAATCCATAAAAAAATATAAACGTATTAATTGTCTTTAAAGTTAATTAAATATATAAACAATTAAAACAAAATGCCCATTAAACAGTACTTAGTTTGGGCCTCAAGAAGTGATTAAAAGAATAAATATAAACAGGGATTTACTAAATTTATGAAAATACTGATAAAGTATAAATTAAAACGAGAAACTAAATCCGCTGCATTATAAATTTACCACAGTTCTTAAATTTAATAATTTTATTCTATTGATATTATTGCATTAAGTAGGTTTCATTTATTGATCCATTATGGCAGCACCAGTATTATTCTATATTAATGCACTTTATAAAATTTCTCTTTATATATAATAACTCTTATTTAAATATTTTATTTACAAATTTTACTTTTCGCGAAATTATAATTTTTATTTACATATTTTTATATATAAAACTGATCACATTTAATGTCATTTAAAATTTTCATCACAAATAAATATTAAATTTAACATATATTTTAAAATTTTTAACACTCAATATTATTTGTCTTTAATATTCGACCACATTGTATTCTTATTTATTTCTATAATTCTAAAGATACTGTAATTAAAAATACTCTTGTTTCATTTTGTATTTTAAAAATATTATTAATTAGTATACTCGTACTTTCTTTTATCTTCACTCCAACTCTTAACTCCAGATAGAGAGCAGATCTTATCCCTTTGCTGTACTTTGGGCATACTTCTGCTATCTTACATCTTAAACTCCTGCTGTGCTGAACACTTTCTTCTTAAATATAAATAATTCAAATTATAGCTGGTACTAGCTGTATTATATTCGCTTGTATGTAATGATAGGATTTAGTAGAATTTATCTTGCTCAGCATCAACTCTATTCATGCCATTGTTTAAATGAGAATTTCGTTTCATCGTTGCAGTTTCAAAATGATCTGGACACATGGACTTCGGGTACAACTTTGGAGTCGACAATGTGTTATGGCCTCCATTAACATTATTCGTTTTACTAAGAGTACCGTGATGAGAAGAGCCAGCGCTAGAAAAACTATGTTGTCGCTTTGTTGTTATCTATAACAAAATAATACGTTAAAATAGTGAAAGTGGTCGATATAAATGAAGTAATCAACGACACACACCTCTTTTAATGGAACGCTAACATATGAGTTTTGTTTGGCAGTTATATAATGTGGAGAACTGGGAATCCTAGGCCGTGTTTTATGTTTATACAGGACGAAACCTGCGCAAGCACAGATAGCACCAAGTACAAAAGCGCCTACACAGCTTACAAGTACTACACCAACGGCACTGGACGAGTCTCCGTTGGAATGAACACCCATAGCATTAACATCTGAAATAAATATTAATTACAGCCTGTATTTAAAAACAAAAAAAGGAATTTAAATGGAAGATTATTTACCGTTAGATGGAAATACACAAATTCTAGTCTCGCTATCATGTCCTTGACACATATCTGGGCCAGGATTTGATGTTAGACATTTTCTACGTCTGTGTTGTTCCTCATTATCGTTACAAAGAGACCACACGGTCCATTCTTCCCATCCTTGCATAGCTGTATCAAAATAATATGTTATGAAGTCAATTCAAATACAAACTATTCATTTAAATTATTATTTTTAGCGGTACTCACGTTCACATCCTTGTATTTCGCATGATTCATGTTGAATGGCATGTCCTTGGCACTGAATGTTAGCACCATTTCCGTTTGTTAGACAATTGCGGCTTCTTTGACGTTTTCCAGAGCCGCAGCTTCCTGTGCACGCAGACCAGTCAGTCCAGCAGCCCCAAGTACCTTTGATTAATATAAGGAATACATATTAACAAACCTAATAGAAATTATAATGTACGTGTGTTTATTTACTTCCTGGTACTTACTTTTGCATGGCTCCAAATTACATGCTCTAGACATGCGACTAAGACCCTCACAATATTCCGGCCTGCCTTCACATTGTCTGCTTCGGTGTTGCTGGCCGCCACCACACTCTACCGTGCAAGGTGACCATGGCGACCAATCTGTCCAGGCATCATCCATAAACTCTGATGTTCTTGTGCATTTTCCATCATAGTGACATACCCGTTGTTCATCTTTGCCAATAGTTATCTTAATCAAAGAAGGATCAACTGGTGCACGACAGGCGAATCGGAAACGACGTTCAACGTATGAACTATCTCCAGAAGATGCTGAAATCAAATTTAAAAAAAATACAATAACTTAAAAATTCATTCGCCGTTAACATCATGTTATGTTTGACCATTGTATTTACCGTTTTGGTTAGCCATCCACGGTGTCCACTGTCCCATTTTCTTATATTCTTGACAAGAATGTTTGTTACATACTTCATATTCAATATCCGAACCAGGGCATTCAGCTCCGCCATCTTGCGGTTCAGGATTATTGCACTCTCTCTTTCTTGTTCTGAATCCACCACCACAAGGAGCTGAGCATGGTTCCCAAGCTTCCCACATATTCCAGCCCCCATCTCTAGGCGGTGGTGTATAGATAGGGCACGGTGGATTATTCGTGCAGTATATTTCGTTGACATCCATACCTACACAAACACGACCTCCATTTGCAGGAGCTGGATTTCCACAAGTCCTTCTTCTGGTCTTCACTGCCATTCCACATGTCTGTGAACATGCCGACCACGCTGACCAAGGTGTCCATTCTCCGTGGACAGTGCAGTTGGAGACTGATATTGAAATTCCTTTACAACCAGCGCCTCCATTTTGGGGAGCAGGATTATCGCATTGCCTAGTTTGGCACTGGCATCCGTCACCGCTGTCGTCGGCATTCCCATTTTGAGAGCAACGAAACCATGGGGACCAGCTGGACCAACCGCCATCAACTGCAAATGAAAGAAATTTATTTAATATTTCAAAATAGGAATTTTACGCTTTGCATTCACATAAAATAAAGTAAATTGTTTTTACCTGGAGCTGTTAAAACTGGGCATGAAGTTACACTTTGTTGCCAGTATGCTACTAGAGGATCGCCGTTAGGGGCAGCCGTACAGTTCTCTTGGAGATCATTCCACCCGCAATACGGATCCATAGCATTAAGGCAAGATCCCCGGGAAACATGGCGGCGACACTGATGAGATGAAACACGCATCAAAGAAGCTTCCGTTCCAATATAAAGCGACTCAGTCTCCTTCAAGTACTGCAACGTTTTTATTGGCGTGTTAACATTAACTTCCGGTTTCCATATCTCCACCACACACGTCTCCATAGTTCTTGGTAGTATGGATATCTTCTTCACCATTCCATCAGACGTTGCTACATATATGATTCTTACAAAAGCATGCAGTTTGGTTGGCAATGAGTCTAGTGCAATGTGCGTGTATCTTTCTAGTTGTGCGGTGTGCAGAGGACGCGCCGTGGTTGGCTGTACAGCGGAATCCATCAATTGATAGCGGGAAGAATCCAGGAGCGTGTGGGAACGAGTGTGTGTGTACTGACATTCAAAGTGCGCTGTGTGAGGAGAGTGATGACGTTCCCAAGCACTTCCAGGGGTTTCCTGGTGCTTGAATGGACCGGAGAATGCTGCGTTTATGGCGGACATGTTGAATGCGCAAATTGCTGAACCCGCTATACCATTACTGTAATTGAAACATGCAATAAATTTAATGATTGTTAGAAAAAGATGTTCAGTGTGATGTCTTCAATGAATGATTAAATAAAATAAAATGATGCGAATGTATTTAACTTTAAAGCCACTTTGAAATATAATAACATAACCTTCAATTAGAGATTACAAAGATATTGAAACTAACTTCCACTGGACTAAATTGTATATTATTGGAAACCAATGATGCGTAATAAAGTTGGAAGAAGCTTAATAAAACTGACTTACTTACCTGGATAATTTTATAACCTCTAAAATATAAATATGACAACTATATTTACCTCGGTGTTGTAAATGTTGCATATACAACGCCTTCGTCAGCTGAGTAAGACATGCCTTGAATTTCATCAAAGTAGAATGGATAATCCCCAGGAATAGAACAATTAAGTCTTGCTTTTACAAAAGTTGTCCAGTTATCTTTCAACATTAATTGACCTCCTGAATCATTTTTACACACTCGAGCAATCCGAGAATAAATAATCTGAAAAAAAAACAGTTATTAATCTCATATATGTGTGTTTAATTTTAAAATTTTAAAAATGAATATGATGCTCTTTTATGCTGAAAGAAGTGCGGTTATAATCGCTCAAAAGACTTCTGTGTAAAGTAATTAGCAGACACATTTAAATTCTAGTAGTTTTGGTAATATTTTACAGATGGCAGCACTCACCTTTCCACAATTTATATATTCAACAGCAGCTTCTCGAAATAAAAAGAAAACAAAACTGTCAGTTTCAAAAGATCCAACAAATTGAGGTTCGTTAAGCCACTTGGAGTTATACTGGTTTGACCGTAACGCATGACCTCCGCCTCCTGGGTGGGTATCTGCTCTATAGATAGCTGGATCAACGCCAGAGAAATCTGTCGGACTTCCCACAAACAAGTTGCCAGATTGAGTCATTAACGCCGTGATGTTGGCATTAGGGTTGTAAGGGCATTTTGCGACTCCTTTCACCCACTCGATTACGTTACTGATATTTTGCATCTAGAAGAAAACATAAGAATATGTTCAGTAATTGCAGTAGAATAATGAATGTCCAATTAAGCGTCACGCCGATCATGTTCAAGGTGAAGTTTAAACTATTTAAGTACGTACTCTATAACCCTACATTAACGTGGAGAACTTTGCTGGCTTTCTATTTATGACCAACAATTTATAAAATAAATTGAACAAGGATTTTGCACCTAACACTTTTTCAAATAATGTTTTAAAATAAGAAGATGTCATACCACCGTGAAAAATAAAAAAAAAAATAGGTTTATCTTCCTAAAGCCTGAACTTTGAATATGAATATTTCAATTCTGCATAGCTGCCAATTTTTAAAATAAAAAAGAAAAGATTTTATAAACAAACAGATACCTTTAGCTAAAAAGAAAACTATTTTAGTCATTCCTTGTGATTATTATTCCTTATTATATTATTTTTGTTTTATTATTTAGTTTGTAAAACTTGAGTAGAAACAAAAAGTGAGGTTATTATATTTCGCGCGAAATTCAAATAACAATATTTTGGGTAATGCTGATTACACGAGTATATTATCAAATTAGAATCTTCGAGCAGTATTACATTTTAAATATAATGTAAATTATATTTGTAAACTTACCGATCTCCAAGCACATAGGGGTGAGAATGCGTTCGTACCACAGGCAAATATCTTATCATCTTTGTGATTGGGTTTTGTGAGTACTTTGATAAAGTTGTGACAATCTCCTTCCGTTTGACCTTTGTTTTGACACATGTCAACCTTTGCAGGTGGGGACGACCAGGGCGCCTTCTCCAACATATTTAACCGAAGACTCAGCCGGTATAAATTATCCCTGTAACAAAAAAAAAATATAAATGTAAATATTAATAATGAAATTTGTTTTTTTGCATTTGAATACAATTTCGGGATCCCACTGTTCTCGACAATCACAGGATTAATAGTACTAATCTTAAAGGAGTATTTAAAATCAAATTAATATTCATTAATAAACTAAATAAATAATTATAAACGATTTTATATAACAATTTATATTAAATCATCGTAGATCTTCAATTTTAATATTCGCATAATTTTATGTTCCACTTACACTCATTTTATTGCAGTGAGTGTGAGTGAAACATAAAACATGTAGCAAGGATGTGGTACACTGTTTAAGACGGACATCTAGTGAAAATGTTTTAGTTGTCGAATCCCTGCTTTACAGAAATTAAAATACAAAGTAGTACAACTGCAGTAATCTTTTTCGTATTTATAAGACAGTTTACTAAGGTTTGTTATGCTTGCTTGGGCAAACACAACAAAAGGACAAGATCATTACGTGAATATTATTTATAGGTCTACCAACTGTCCAAGACGAAATTCCCTATTGTATAAGTTTATTAAAATAATAAAAAAGTAACAATATTAGTATAATTTAAAAATATATATAAATATAAAAATAGAACAGAAAATAATCTTCAAAGTGGCACATTTTAAGGTGCAGTTTTGTAATAAAATAAAACCTTTACTTTAAAATAAGTAGGCGAATCGATTGTAGAAACATATGTAGATTCCATGTTGTATATTATTCAAGAAACGACTTACTATATGCACATAAATAAAAATTCTAAATGTTGTTTTGTAATGTTGGTATCACAGTGCCCTGATGTTGATGCTCTGTGTACAGTGAAGAGTGCTTCTGTGATTCCATTTTATTTTTTTTCTATTTTAAAACAGTAGTAAAATAAAGTAAATAATATTAAATTTAATGGTAGCACACTTTGTAGTTCAGTCAGTTTATGCTTAATTTTTTTCATTAAATTTTTTAGCAATGATTGAAACACAGTTACGTGTATTTCAGGTTTATATAACAACAATGTTATTTAAATTTTAAGATCAGTTTTTCTGCTTTTTGAAAAATAAAGTAACCTTTTTGCACTTAAGCCCCATTCCTATTCACTGTTTTTAATTTTAATTTAAGGTTTGTAATTGTATTTTTGAACTTGTGAAATCGTGCGTCATGCATCACTAATATACAGTATTTTGTAATAATTTCTTTCTTTATTTAACATAAATTGTTGTATTTAATATAATTAATTTTATTTCTTTATATTTTACGTGCTGAAATTTACATTTTAGGTTAAAACAGAGAATGGGCCTTTAATCTATCTTTTTAGATGAACCGCTTTAAGGATTATAGAATCTTAAGAATTTATTTTTAAGGATTAAATATAATATCTTTTTTTTAGAAGCTTTTAAATGAAATATTAAGTAGTTTTACATAAGTAAAATATTCTACGAATGTAAGGTAATAGCCATGTCTTGTTTTTAGCGAGTTTGGTTTGTTCAAATCAAGGATGCTTTTAATTTTAACTGCATAACTTAGAGTTATTTTTAACATGTAATTATAAAAATAAGGTTTCAAATTTCGTTCAATTAAGTTTTAATTTAACTGTAACTCGACTGAACTATACTACTTTTTATCTTTATAAATTTCTAGCCTTTGAGGTATCGCATTACAAATTAATAATTTAGACGTATATCTAAGAAATTGACAGATTTGTATTTGCTTGTATACGTACGTGTTATAACATGTTCAATTTATTCAATATCTAATTTTAAAGATATTATCGGCCGAGTTTTATGGCTACGATTATCATGCAAGCAAGCTTGTTATAGTTAATTTCAATTCACAACAGTACGGTATGGCATGGTTAGTACAGAGTCATTATTCTTCAAGAATTGATTAGTAAAATATTTAATTAATTGAACAATACGCATCCATCGTAACGGAAAATATAACCTAAAACAAGATGCAGAAGATAACAAGAAGAAATTCTGACAGATGCACATAAAGTTCAGTGAATTATTTCAATAGAACATAAAGGTTATGGGAAAAGTGTTAAATTTTACTAATAAAAGAATGACTTTGGTAATTTATTAAAATTTTAAAACTACTTCACTGTGTTTGTTTTATGTTTTTTAAATGCGTAATTATTTAAATAAGTAGCCGTTTGTAATGTTATATATGTACACTTTTATAAATAAAATATATTATTACCGTTTTTTTAATAGTTTTTACTGAAGTTTCTAATGGAATAAAATATTGTCAACAGGTGCAACTAACAATTAAATAATTGGTAAATAATTTAAAGATCCTGTTGTTTTTAATAAATTTATTCAGATATATATATTAGGTGACTATAGGTATATTGAGGACCATAGATGTGCGTTTTTCAAATACATATACTCAAAATGCAAATACAAAATAGTAAATATTTATTTGTTATTTTGTATTTAAATATCTTTTAAGAGTATAGAATTTTATATTTTATTTGAAAACTTTTAAAAACCTATTTCCTATTTGGAAAATATACTTTTTTCATTTTTGTTACTTCATAGTGTTAATCAGTAAATATTATTTTTTTAATATAAACTTAAAACCCCACCAATATTCCATCAATACAACAAATAAAAATGTTTCAAAACAAAGTTGGTCTTTATCAAAGAGAATTCTCATAATTATTAAAAAAAATTATATTAGTAACATAAAGAGTACTCTATTTTCTCAAAAGTATTTTAAAAATATGTATTTTATATTTTGTATTTAAATGCTAACCCAGTAAACATTTTGGAGCATTTTGGAGTCACTTTGACATCGTATTGGAGATGCGTATGATTTTTTTGTCATGCAAGACTTCATTTATAGTTCAGTTTCTCACAATCGTTCATATGAAATGTCTGTTTTATCGGCTACAGATGACGGAACCACTCCACCTGTCGGAATACAAATGAAGACAAAGTTGATGCGAACTATAATTGAAGTGAAATAGTGATAGAAACGTCACAAAATAGGGCACTTCACCAAATGTTTACTGGGTAAACATGAAATTTATTTTTTATTTTGTATTTGAAATTGGAAAATAACGAGGTATTTGCGAAAAGCATTTGTGCACATCTCTGTTAGGGACTAGACACGCTGAAGAAACGCAAAATAAAAATAAAAATGTTTCCCGGGAATTCCCGACAGTATCTTCAAATACTGTATAACTGTTTGTTCCATTAATCGATATACGAGAGGACAGACATTAGTTCAAATCACGCCCAAAGCCATCGTATGACAAACTATTCATAAATCTTGATGCCCCATAAATAATTATGATTATTTATATTGTGGATTATAGTAACACTTGCTGCGTAATAATTACGTAATTATTAAGAGCAGTTATTATTGTAATTTATTAATAAAATTGACATAGAAAAACATAATACGTCTGTTTAATATTTATTAATAGATTAGTTGATTTATACAAATGTCTGCAGAGCTAAAAAGAATTATTTTTAAGACTAGAAGCTGCCACCTGTAGCTACTGCAAAAACTATTACTCAACAGAAAAAGAAACAATCTTACGAGAACAAAATCTCATTCGTTACAAGACGACAATAAACACATTAACATTATAACATAATAAAAAAAATCACAAAGCAATAAATTTAAAATTACAATAAGGTAACATGATAAACACAAAAACGAAAACAATCAAAATATATACCTATAAATATACATGGGTATAAAAAAAATACATATTTATAAATATAATATAGTATAAATGTATAAATTTATAGTTAGTTTTCAAGAGTGTTCTTTAAGGATGGTTGTGGTCGAGTAGCTATAGCTACAGCTACAGCTACAGCTACAGATGCTGGATAAAGTTTTTGATTGTAGCACAGTCGCACGGCTTGGCATAGTTGACTTTATAAGGCAAGTAGTCCGCCCAACGTGTACTCGAACTGATCAAACCTTTAACTTGTTGTTTACCACTACTATGAAGTTAGTTTCAAATGGATTGGAACGGTGTGAGCATTGGGCAAAGTTAAAAAGCCTGAGCCTGTGCCTGTGCAACTTGTTGGGTGCAATGTGCACAGGCTGCACACTAGGGTGTATTCAATTTAAAAGCAAAAATAAATTCTATGATTTTAAATTTGTTGCAATGGGCTTGAGTCCTCATTTTTTAGTGGTCGATTTTTCAATTGTTGATTGAAGAGTTAATAAATGTGTATTGGCGTGTCTATTTTATTAAATATCTAAATGTTGACGAAGATATAGCAATTAAAAGTTTGAATTGTTGTTTTAGCGCTAGAAATGGTCGGCCATATTTCTATGACGTGAAATGCATTTTAACGTCAGTTATTTGTTGAGTAGGTCACTGCTGTGGTTATGTTCTGTAGCTGTTGGTAGTCAAATAATCAAGTTAAGTCAAAGCATAATAAGTTTTTATTTAATTTAACCCTGCTAAGGCAGACATAATATTGGAATTTGAGTGTTCCTTGAAATAGCTGTAAATAATATTTGATATTTTGATTATATAAATACATATAGCAGAGATTTATGAGCTGTAATTGGTAACCTTACACAAGGATTGTGATGTCACATGCACTTGGAATATGTACAACGTTGAATCCCTTTAATAATTAAATGGACAAAATGACTTAATTGTTAATATTTCTGAACATATAAGGAGTTATTAAAAAATAATTGAACATTTGAGGTTTTAGTCGTATCAATATATAGTACACTTTTATAAAAATTAAGACATAGGACACAAGCCCATTACCCGATAGTACTAATCGGCAACAAACCGCCTTGACGGTAAGCCGTAATAAGAAATGTCCTATCAGGCCTGATCAGATAATGTTACATGTATTTCAGCTAATATCCATGCTTTGTGATTAGCAAGGATTCATACTTAGTAATAATATTACTCGAACAACTTTAAACATTTTATATGCATTATAGTTAATAATAAATTAACTGAAATTATTAAATGAAAAGATTCATATACAACAGTTCCTACTTATTAGTATTACAATCGCTTCAGGATATAATAGAATATTACTTGAATGAACCACAATTACGTAAACAATCATAAAGACTATGTAGGTGTCGCTTTCTTGTTCACAATACAAATTCCTGTCATGAATTATGTCATGTAACATCCACAAATAACCCACAATATAGAGCAACATTAAATACCTGTATACACATTTGTTGATTGCATAAATAATAATTCACGTATACTTAGAGACCACATGCCATCTTAAGATGCATACTGAATATATTGTTGTAAGTACGCATATGTCGCACTTACCTTTTATTTTTAATGATATTAAATGTTAATTATGTAATAGAATTATATTATGTAAACAGTTTTTGTATTAGTATTAAGATCGTAAAGAATAATTATTTAAGTTTAGCGCTTATAAATATTGTCTCTGGTTTGTGGAGATTAATATTGATTTAATGCTGGTAATTCAGTATTGGCGTTCTGTGATGTGAAATAAATTATTATATATTAAATTGCACAAGACGCTGAAAGCCAGTCTTCTCCTGAGTCTCAAAGCAAGCATTACTATTCGCAACTTCGTACGTATTGAATAGTGAGCACATTTCAACTATTAATTAAATTATAACACTATAGAATTACATTTTGTTTTATATCTGTCATCTTCGTTAATCTAATAAAATACTATTGTAATTAAGTAAGCAGATATAATATTACAACGAATAAATGATATATTTTAATAAAAGTGTTTGTATTAATAGTAATAAAAAGATACTAATTGTTCAACCGTCGCATGTCGCAACGAGGTTACTTTAGACCGCTCAAGTATTCTCTAATTGCAACAATACACCGTCTGAACAAGAATCCTTATTAATCATCTTAAGAAAGATATTCGATTACTACTGTAATTGGTGTTGGAAGTCGTCAACTGAAGAATCTACTACCAGAAGCTAGCATCCCTGCAGAATGTACTAGTAAGCTGAGTAATCTCCTCCAGAACGACAATACGACACAATTTTACAACATTGGTGTCAGGTGGGGTCTCGAAGAGATATTCCTACACATAAATATCCAAGAGGTACGCCCAAAATTTTTTTCTATATATTCTACACCTGGATGCAGATCAATTATTCTGGATACCACTACGTCGATCGATTATTTCCAAGATTGCCGAAGAGTACGAGATAGAACGTCAATTCATCTGTATTTCACATAATTTTTCTACAAGTCCGGTGGATGTAAAACAACAGCCCGCTGAACCAGAAAAAAAAGAAATCTTTTGCCCCCAGCGAATGGATGGATGCTTCTAGAACAAATGGAATAATCTAAACTGATGTTAATCGTTTCCAGAACCCTGCACACAGCTGTACATAGATCAAAATCGAAAGTTTTTTTTGTTAAGTATAATAAGACAGTATCTTTTTATCTTGTATACAATTATTATCATAAATTGATAATTGTATTTTTTTCTATTAGTAGCATCCTTGTAGTTCATTGAAGCTATTATTTTTTTAGTATTATATTCAATACTTTTGAATATTTGCTATAACCTATCTATTAGTAGCATCCTTGTAATTCATTGAAGCTATTATTTTTTTAGTATTATATTCAATACTTTTGAATATTTGCTATAACCTATCTATTAGTAGCATCCTTGTAATTCATTGAAGCTATTATTTTTTAGTATTATATTCAATACTTTTGAATATTTGTTATAAAATAACAATTTTGTAGCATCATTGTTCAATATTTTTAGTATTATATCCAATACTTTTGAATATCTACTATAATATTTCCTATAATTGTTTCTACAATTATATTAATTCATGTTTAATATTTTTAGAACATCTTTATGAACGAGAAAGAATTTTGAAAAGGAGAAGTAAAGAGCTGAAGCAGTTAGATAGCAGTCTGTTCAATCAGAGAGACTACCTTCCTGTTACAACTGCGGTGTCTGAGCCCCATCGGAAATTTCCTGTGAGTTACTGTTTTCGCTAGCAATTTTTCCTTGTCAGAATCCTATTCTTCGGAGAGTCGTTTATTGGTACAAAATAATCTTTAGTCTGTATATTATATATAACTTTAATTAAGTACTATGGCACCGAACGTTCATTCACTCACACTAGTTGAGAATACAATCAATCTAATTAATGAGTTTTCAAAAAATCTAGAAGTCCAATCAACATCCTTAACAATAGTTGAATTAAAAATCAAAAACTTAGACAAAGCTTGGGTTAAATATAGTAGTATCGTAGAAGCATTGCTTCCAACTCTAAAAAATGAAGAAGCTTCGGCTATCGTTAGTAAGTCTATGGAAGTTGAAAGTATTTATGACGACACTCTTATTTACTTGTTGAATTATAAGCAAACATTTGAGAATGATACACATATTGTAGACGACTCAAAAAGTATAGATTCAATAAAAAATCTGAACTTAAGTCCAATGCAACTAACCGTTTTTGATGGAGAATATATTAATTGGCAAAGTTTTATGGAATTATTTACAAATTTAATTCGTAATAATAGTAAACTATCAAGCATTGAAAAAATGCATTATTTAAAGTTAAATTTGTCAGGAGAACCACTCAAACTCATAAAGAATTATCCTTTAACAAATGATAATTACGAAATTGTTTGGAACATCCTTTGTAAACGTTATGATAACAAGGTAGCACTTATTGAAACCTGTTTAAACAATTTAATAAACTACAATGTTATACGTTTAGAGTCCGAAATCAATATCAAAAAACTACTAGATGAAATTAATGAATCGATTAGAGCATTAACCGAATTGGGGATATATTCTAATCATTCAGATTTTATGTTAATACATATTTTAAAGACCAAATTAGATTTTAATTCGTCAAAGGAATGGGAAAACAGAAATAATTCTGAATTACCAACCTTAAATGAATTTACAGAGTTTCTGGAGAGACGGTGGCGCAATCTAGAAAGAAGAAGGCATATTAAAGTCAAAACATATCCAAGCGTTCCTAATTCTAATAGTAAACCAGTTTCAAGCAAGCAAATTCCTAATAAGGTCGAAACAAAAACTAAAAATTTGTTCTGTAACCATTGTAAGAAAAGTGGTCATACAGAAAAGTATTGTTTTATTAAGAAGGAAAATCTAGATACGGGTAACCCTATTGCTCAAGTTAATACTTGTAGGGAGGCCACAATTTTATCAGAACCTTCTACTTGTTGTGAAAGATCGAAACATCTTATATCTGATGGTTCTCAAGTATCTTTTACTAACAAGACACAACACAATTCAAATAATGAATTATGTTTTTTTTATGATTTTGATGAGATCAATACGGGTAATTTACAAAATAATAATGATATTCTAAGTTTTGACAGTAAAAATAAAAATGTTAAGGCTAAGCAAACAGTTGACACTATCCAATTCAAGATGGTCGCAGCCAAAGCTAAAACCGTATCATTTTTATTAGATACTGGTTCTCAAATCTCCTTGATTAAACAAAATATTTTAAATAACAATGTCAGAATTAATAATAAATCTAAAATTCTATTGAAGGGTATTTCTGAAGGCACGCCTTATACCTTAGGTTCACTGAAAACTTCTATAATTTTAGATAGTAATAAGTCGAAACAAACTTTACAGGTTGTGTCAGAAAATTTCCCCATTAAACACGATGGAATTATAGGGTTAGATATTTTACGGAAACTAAATGCAGTAATTAATCTAAAAATGAACAGAGTACAATTCTCAGAATGTGGCAAAGTAATTGAGCTCCCACTTATAAATATAAACAATATCGTTTTACCAGCACGTACGAGGAAGATAATTCCTATGTCAGGTTCTACAGTAGGAGTTTGTGTAGCCAGGGAATTGTTACCTGAAGTTTTTTTAGCTAATGCATTAATCAAGCCCGTCAAAAATATTTTCTATATTTCAATAATAAATTCTTCAATAAAAAATATAATACTTAGTAATTTCAAACCGAATATCATACCGATAGATCAATTTAGTATTTACCATTTTTCAAAATCAAGTCCTAACAACCGTAAGGAACTTTTATTAAACAATTTAAATCTTTCACATGTCAATTCAGAATTAGTAACAGAATTAATAGAAATCTGTGACAGCTTTAATGACATATTTTTTTTACCGGGAGACAAGTTATCTTGTACGAGCGCATTAAGTCATAAGATAAAGATTAATTCTTCTAAACCCGTTAACGTTAAACCGTATCGATTGCCCCATGCGCAAAAAGAGATTGTGGAAAAGCATATTCAGGAACTGTTGGTCAACAACATAATTGAAGAAAGCGACTCACCCTATAACGCACCTTTATTAGTAGTACCAAAAAAACCAGATGCGTTAGGTAATAAACAATTCCGCGTAGTAGTCGATTTCCGTAAACTTAACGAGCAGACAACAAGTGACGCCTATCCTTTGCCTCTTATACATGATATACTGGACCAACTTAGTGGTGCAAAATTTTTCTCTACCCTTGACTTAGCAAGCGGTTTTCACCAGGTCCCTATGCTTCCCGAAGATAAAGAGAAAACAGCATTTAGTGCGAACTTTAAACACTATCAATTTGTAAGAATGCCATTCGGACTTAAAGGAGCCCCCCCCATGTTTCAGAGACTTATGTCTCACGTTCTCACAGGTTTGCAAGGAATAGATTGCTTAATCTATCTGGACGATGTAGTCATTTTTGGAAAAAACATTTCTGAGCACAACCAAAGATTAAAAAACGTTTTTTCTAAATTACGGGAACATAATTTGAAGCTCCAACCATCCAAATGTAACTTTCTACATAAAGATTTGATTTATTTAGGTCACGTTATTAATGAAACAGGTATTCTACCAGATCCTTCTAAAGTAGAAGCAATAAAGAATTTCCCCATTCCAAACAGTCCTAAACAAATTAAAACATTTTTGGGTATGTCCGGTTATTATCGCCGACATATACCGCATTACGCAGAGATAGCCAAACCACTATATAATGCAGCAAACAGTAATGTTAAAGTATTAGAATGGTCAGACCAATGCGACGAATCATTTAAAACTTTAAAAAATAAATTAACCATATCACCTGTTTTGCAATACCCGGACTTTAGTAAAAATTTCGTTGTAACCACGGATGCAAGTAAATATGCTATAGGTGCAGTCCTTTCACAAGGTACTATTAAGGAAAGCCACCCAATAGCATATGCTTCAAGAACTCTAAATAAGGCACAACAAAATTACACAACTACTGAACGTGAGTTATTAGCAGTAGTATGGGCTGTGGCTCATTTTAGACCCTATCTCTATGGAAAGTTTTTTAGTATCGTAACAGACCATCAAGCCTTGACTTGGTTAATGAGTATTAAGGACCCGAGTTCTAGACTTATGCGTTGGCGGATAAAACTAGAGGAATATAATTACGAAGTAATATATAGACCAGGTAGTTCGATTCCACACGTAGATGCCCTAAGTCGCGTATACTCACTTCAGGTTGAAACAATGGATGTCACATACGAAAATTATTTAGAAATAATTAAAAATAAAATTATCATAAACAATAAAGTAATTGAACATGATAAAAGTTTATATGACGCACCGACGTCATTTTCATTAGTAGATTTTGTATCAAAAGATTTTAAAAATTCAATTGGAAATTCTCCTGAATTAATCAATAAATTTAGTAGTATCAATGCATTTCTAATACAAGAAAAAGAAGTATCAGAAATTGCATATGTTGAAATTGATACTAGATTTATTATCTGTTTAATAATTAAGGAATTTCATTTTAATCTACCAAATTATAAAGAAATATTTTTGGCATTAGTGAATCTGAAAAACTTTTGTACTTTACACAAAATTACTAACATAGCTATGAACAGGTTCGAGTCTGAACTAAGTAAATTAGATTTTGCCCAGTTACGAACTATGATCAGACATATCTTTGATAAAACAAATATAATAGTACACATTTATAATGACAATATACTTAAAATTAGTGACCCTGAGTTAATAAACAATGTAATTTCGGAATTTCATGTTAATCCCACAGCAGGCCACTTAGGAGTTTCTAAAACAATTAAACGATTAAAATCACACTTTAAATTTCCAAGTATGATTAGAAAAGTTAAAAATTTTATTAGACAATGTGTATCATGTCAAAAGAATAAAGTGTGCAAATTAAATAAATGCCCATTAACAATTACATCGACTTCGAAACATAGTTTCGAAAGGTTGGCTTTGGACATAGTATATCTTCCCAAGAAAGACGACAACGACAAATACAAATACTTACTAACAATACAGGATGACCTTACTAAATTTACGGAAGCTATTCCTATTATAAACCAGGAGGCAAATACTGTCGCGAAAGCATTAGTAACTAACGTTATTTGTAGGTACGGAGTTCCTAATATGATCTTAACAGACCAAGGAACAAATTTCATGTCAAAAATTTTTAAAGATATATGCAAATTGTTAAAAATTAAACAATTAAAAACAACAGCATTTAGACCAGCAACCAACGGTGCCTTAGAAAGAGTTCATAGAACCCTTGCCGAGTATCTAAGGAATTTTTGTAAAAAGCAGGATGATTGGATAAATTGGATTCCCTATGCAATGTTCGTGTATAACACAACTCCGCATACAGCGACCGGTTTTACTCCTTTCGAACTAATTTATGGACATAAGGCAAATCTGCCTTCAATTTTTTATAAAGAACCAATTGAGGTAAATACTTATAATAATTTTATAGTAGAACTCAAACACAGGTTACAAGTAGCGAGGGAACTTGCTATAAATAACTTGGTTAAAAGCAAAGAAAAAACAAAATTATATTTTGATAAAAGGGTCAATTCTCTTTTCACACCTAAAGTAAACGAACTAGTTTTATTAAGAAATGAACAGTTACCAACTAAAGGACAGTCAAAAAAACTTTTACCCTTATACGTAGGACCGTATAAAGTTACTAAAATTATATCCCCTGTTAATACAGAAATACTAATTGGTAAAAAACATACGGTAGTTCATAATAATAGGTTGAAGAGATTTTGTACCAATGAATAAAAACTTGACGAATGAAATGGATTTTGTCAGGGATGATTGTTTTGTGGAGCAGTGTTAACTCTATACGATGGGATCAGAATCGTTGTCGACACTTTGCTTCTCTTTTTGTTTTTTTCTAGAATTGTAACTCGTATATTTTGTTTTTATACGTGTCCCTTTTTTTTTGAAAGGGGGTGTTGTGATATGTACGACATCTCCCCTATCACAATTTTTCCTTTTTCTTTTCCTTAGAGCAGAAACGCATATGTTTTGTTTTATATGCGTTCCTTTTCTTTGGTTGAGGAGTGTTGTAAGTACGCATATGTCGCACTTACCTTTTATTTTTAATGATATTAAATGTTAATTATGTAATAGAATTATATTATGTAAACAGTTTTTGTATTAGTATTAAGATCGTAAAGAATAATTATTTAAGTTTAGCGCTTATAAATATTGTCTCTGGTTTGTGGAGATTAATATTGATTTAATGCTGGTAATTCAGTATTGGCGTTCTGTGATGTGAAATAAATTATTATATATTAAATTGCACAAGACGCTGAAAGCCAGTCTTCTCCTGAGTCTCAAAGCAAGCATTACTATTCGCAACTTCGTACGTATTGAATAGTGAGCACATTTCAACTATTAATTAAATTATAACACTATAGAATTACATTTTGTTTTATATCTGTCATCTTCGTTAATCTAATAAAATACTATTGTAATTAAGTAAGCAGATATAATATTACAACGAATAAATGATATATTTTAATAAAAGTGTTTGTATTAATAGTAATAAAAAGATACTAATTGTTCAACCGTCGCATGTCGCAACGAGGTTACTTTAGACCGCTCAAGTATTCTCTAATTGCAACAATACACCGTCTGAACAAGAATCCTTATTAATCATCTTAAGAAAGATATTCGATTACTACTGTAATTGGTGTTGGAAGTCGTCAACTGAAGAATCTACTACCAGAAGCTAGCATCCCTGCAGAATGTACTAGTAAGCTGAGTAATCTCCTCCAGAACGACAATACGACACAATTTTACAACAATATAATAGAGCGGCAACATTGGCGCAACGTTTACTTCTCTTCAAAATAAACTTCTATGTTTCTTTGGACGTAGCTTTTAATTTTGTATTATTGATGTATATCGCTAAGTGACAGCGAAGTGCTGATTGCATTGCAGAAATTCGGTTGTAGTGTGCGGCAGGCATAAGGGTTCCTATGCTCAGGACTGGATTAGAAGTTGTAAGAAAGTGCTAAAGAATTTAATGAAATAAATATACATGAATACGCCCATGATCTTTTCCGCGTTGTATTAATATTGCGAGAGAAACAATCTGCATACATCAAACTGTGATATGAATATATGATATACTCATATCTTACATAAATATATAATGTGTAAATATACTACACTATATTAAAACAAGAGAATTAAAATATTTTGTCAGTAATTCACTAGTTCGAGTTTTGTGATATACCAGAGACAATTAAAAAGAGTTCGAGAAACTCAGGTAATATTCAATGGGGACGACCAGGTATAGGTTGGCAAGATTACAGAGAAAAGTATGCATGAGAAGCAGACGTGCATCTGTCGTAGTTTATTTAAATAATTGTTAATCTATGTACGCCCCGCGTCTGTCTTTCAAGCGAACTAATATTAACTTTACAATGCTACAAGTGTTTTAATATTAAACATTTATACGACTGGATATAGTGCGAGAAATCTGATTAGAAAGCAAGGATGTGAGGCACTACCCTGTTCTGCTGGTTTGTAACTCACAGAGAAGTGTTAGAGAGGATCTTACCATGATTTTGCAGTCGAGGCATATTTTGTAAGCGGGAAAATATTGCATTAGAAACATTAAGAATGATGTTAAATAATTGAGCAGCATTGGTGGAGTAGTGGTTAGTATGACAGCCTCTACCGCTCAAAAGAGCGAGTTCAAACTTGATATAATATGCCAGAAGAAATATAAACAATGTCGTCCATAAAAAAGGAGGAAAAGTCATCGGGTTCGTGTGATTTATCTCAATATAATAAGTACAGCTTGTTGGAGCACACTTGGTAGAAGTGACACGCTTGAATAATGGAAGCTTGCAAGTTAATTCTTGCAAACTGCGTCACAATTTCTATGTAAGAGGTAAGAAATGAACCTTAGAGTTAGCTAGTAAATTTGACAGTTGCACTGCAATACAATTTTCTACCTGGCACACAATTTTCTTAAGACCATGGTTGTTTGGAAAGTAACCTCCGTTGGCCAATAAATATTCAAATACAAATATTTTATTCCATCACTTTTAAAACTATAGCTTTCCACTATTTTTTTATATAGTCGCCAATTTTCGTAGTTTCTTCAACGAACAAATTCGCCTATCGAACTCGGTACTGTTGAGAAAGCTCCGAGATCATAAATCGACGGTGCTCACGATTATTTTCGAGGTAAGATCATTAGTAACTACACAGGCTTACACAAAAGTGTGTTCTTCCACCTATAAACATTCGGATCCCCTGATACCTTTATTGAAAATGTTTGTGTTGTTTGCACGATGATTGTCGTCCGCTGCTGACAGTTGCTCACACTGCCTCACACTTGATTCACATTTGGCAGGATTGTCTATTGCAACAATCATATTGTCAGATTATTATGAGCAAACGCGAGGCAATACAATGCTCACACTAGCACTGATACTAGCGCTACTAATTCGACGGTTACTTTCCTAATAGATACGTTCGGATATATTGATAAAAAGAATGACGTGAAATATTTTGTACTAATAATAGTTTTAATGAATGGATCTCTTTAACCCGATAATTACATAATAACAAATTGCATTCTAAAACTCTATTATTACACGACGTTTTGACATTTTTACAACGGTAATAAATTTGACTTAACTGCAATTATGTAACGAAATATTTATCGTTTTTAATTGCAGAATGTATTTGTTCTTGTTCCCAACGACATCGTTGTCATGTCACGATATTGCTTTTAAAATTTATGGTAAAAATGAAAGCGAAACAATCAATTGTGATTTATAAGAAAAAATGATATAACTTCATTAACTTTATAGTAAAATAAATAACATTTATGTAACTATCATTTAAGTTTAAACGAAACAATTATTACGAACATTTTAAAGTAACAGTACATCATAATATTCATCAAAACACGTTACTAACAAATTTAAATCTTTTTGAATTTCGCGGTTAAATTATTTAGTTGGTTTTGTGTGTGTCTCTGGTGTGTATGTTTTGTCTCGGGTTCATATTCATATTTACCATCATACATCTCTTAATTGGAATGTCGGCAGAATTCTTTTGCTTAACGAATAACGTTTACAATATTTAATAAAATTTATTTTAATCAACAGTTATATAACGTATGTATGTTTGAAAATGAAGGGTACAAATGATATTGGCGATAACATACTCCTTAATAAGGTATTATGTTAATTAGGCATTAGTATTTTGATTAATATTAACAGTAATAATTTTAATATAGTTACAAGTTTCATTATGTTCTCGAACTAAGAGGTGTGGCTAAGTAATATTGCGGAATGCGTATAAGAAATTATATAAAACCAAAATAAAAATATTAAAAAATGAATAAATTCATCGAGGGTAATGGATGATGCTCTTATATAAATAAAAATATATGATATAAGAAGAGTACAGTCTATTCAAGAACTAGAGATTGTAGTTTAGTTTACTGCAAATAGATGGCAAAAATATGCCAAAACAATATCTGACGAAACTTTGATAATATTGTGGTATGCCCAGGAAACTATTTGGAAAAAGTCTCGTAGAGTTGTTTTGTTTGCATAGTTAAGTTAGGCATAATAAGTACTGTTCGCTTTACTAAAGAGCCATTGAAATGTTGTTCGCTTTATCGAGACATTTTGTGAGAATAAAAGAAGTATGAGTAACCTAATTTAATAAACCTCAATGAAGTATACTATATTGCATGTAGTATAAAGAAATAATTTTAGTGAAATATATTACTTATTTTTATATTTCATCGATTTGTCCGCAAATTTAAAATTAACCTAAAATAAATGATGGCAAAAGCTACTCTTAAAATATATTTTTCCAATTTTTTTAAACACAAATCTTGTTATTTGAAATCACTTGCGTTGCGTGTTACGTAATCAATGAAAATCAAAAAATAAATACATTTTACGAAACGTTTTTAACTAAAAAGTAATGTGGGTAGACATATTTACATAATTGATCAGTTGGCCAATAAAAATATGTTTGATCTGTGCTATCCAAGACACAGTACCACCTCTCCCCCCATTCCCTTGTCTGTCTGGAGTCTGGACTTGGACAAGGAGACACATAAAACATGTCACACATTTAAATCTCTCATTAAAGCTGACGATTTCTTTTCATAAATAAAGTTGCAACAATTTCGTATTATCAGAACACAGTGAACAGTGATTGCTACCTTTTTTTCTTTTTGTTCTTTGTACATCCGTTAGCAACTGGTCCCAATAACTGGGATCAATGAGGAAATGTTTGCTTTTAAAATACATTGAATATTTCCTGAAATACGTGACAATATTTGCTGCTGCTGTTGCCACTACTGGTAAATGAACAGAGGCACTCGTGCTGAAATCGATGGGACGTGTGTTACGTAAACTGAGATCACTGCCAACCTTACGAAATGAAAAAAGCTAAACTATACTGAAGTAAGCTAATTTACAGATATAGTAGTACCAACAAAAAAAATTGCTGACTTTTGTAAACACAAAAATATGCTGAATTAACCTAAAAAACGGATATTTCAATTTATATAAAAGACAGACTACAATTAAATAAAGAAAAATATAACCGAGATATTTTGCTAAGTTATGTAAGCTATAGCTACTAAAATTATGAACCAAGGTATATAATAAACTTCAGTTAACTGAAAATTGAGATCACGACTCATAGGATATAAAATCAATAACGATGATTCAAAACTGTTATTATAACCTTAAATTGAACAGTTTGCAATATTTGTAAAGTTGGCAAGTTCATTGAATGAAATTTTAGATAGAAGAGGACAGTGACGTTCACGTTTATTGTTTTTGTAACTCACTAATATCTTCTATATTAATGTGAGTAATTAGATAATAAATGCATAAATGCATAAATGAGGTCCTGAGATACACAAATTTATATACAATTTTATGAAACTCAAAACTAAGAGCAAGTCCCAATTGTTTGGTCAACTTTCCATCAGTATTACAAGGGAGTAAAAGATACCGATAAAGTGCAAGTCAAGTAATTACAGAGTTTTTACAAACTACAGACATAAAACATACCTCCCATTAACATAAATGGGTTTACACCTTGTTTAAATTTGGAAAGGCACTTACTGAACCCATAAACGGTACATTGAGGTATAAGTTATGACGGTGTGAAATATAAAGAATGTAATACTGCAATTAGTACCAAAATAAACGTATGTCTATACAAAATAAGAAAAAAAAAGGTTTTTTTTAATGTATACAACTTATTAAACATCAATAATATCGTCATAAATATCATAATTTATATCATATTTTTATCATAAACTTTCAGCTCGTTGAACTCAATCGAACATCTCCCTATACAATAAGTATACAATATACTTGGTTGTGTGTAAAGTATATTCGTTTAGCAGGGGCGGGCAAACTGTTCGTGCACAAATATTTGTGCAACAATTGTAAATTAATAACATGGATACCTTAACAATGCTTTTATTTTTTTTTACATCCGATTGAAATAGCATGCTTCGATCCATACAAACATTTGAACATACGAACATACAAACGGTAAACATTTTGGGACATTTTGGAGTCACTTTGACAGCATATTGGAGATGCGTATGATTTTTTTGCCATGAAAGAGTTCATTTATAGTTCAGTTTCTCACAATCATTCATATGAAATGTCTGTTTTATCGGCTACAGATGACGGAACCACTCCACCTGTCGAAATACAAATGAAGATAAAGTTGATGCGAACTATAATTGAAGTGAAATAGTGATAGAAACGTCACAAAAAGGGGCACTTCACCAAATGTTTACTGGGTAGTAACAAAGCATTAGCACACCTCAATTCACTCGCAGCGGAGGTACCGAGTTATAAAATCAATTTGTTTTCATTTTAATAAGATTCTCAAAAAACAAATGTAGGTATCAATATCGTAACTGGTGAATAGATATTTTTGTAATATGCTATTTGTCCCACTTCACAAAGCAGTATGAATTAATCTAAGAAATTCTAAATGTCTCGAATCTACAGTTGCAAATTTCTTGAATTAGAATTTAAACTGATATTCTTCAATCTAAAGATTGGAACAATTTTTTGAAACTTCTGAACATGAAATTGGAGTACTTTCTAAAGATACTTATTTCGAAGATGATTTTTTCAATACCATTTTGTGATTTTTTTAATATTTATTTGAGTGCATCTACTTTCAAAAGTTATTAGTACTTAAAACAATATATACATTTATAAACATTTACAATACATAATTTACAACTTATAGGCATGAGTATGGGTACTTAAAATAAAGAGATTAAATTAGTTTTATTGATAAAATCAATAAGGTTTTTCAGACTCTCCCTGTTTTCAAATATCTGCCTATATTCTTCAGGCATATTACATCCTTGTACCTTGAGCATCGAAGAATAATACGCTTTACCGTTAGTTATATTGTTCACTTATTGGTTGTGGTTCAATATTAGTTTTATAATCAAACTATATAATCAGAGAGCCCACAGTATGAAGTTTTCATACCTCTGTAAACAGAATTATATAGATATACAGGTATTCCACAGCACAAACGAGGGATATAAGAGACTATTGCCGGTTTCGTATGAAAACATAAATACAATATATAGATATACATATATCGTATAAGTATATTGAATATTATAAACACCTGTTTAATAAACTACCAATTACCGATTAATTACGTGTTTTAACACGTTCTAAATTACGTCAGGATTCGTATTTAATCATGTTAAGAAAATAAATGTCTAAAAGTTGTAAAATATTTGTTTCGTTCTTTGGAAAAAGTGCTTTGAAGATTGTTATATACTTGTACGTGATACCGCATGCGATTGTGTGCGTTTCTTATTTGTATTTGTAAGTTTAAAGTTGTGTGGGGATTTTAAAGTAAAGAGTACGGACGTTGCATTACGTTGAGTAAACAAGTTATGCACTATTATATTAATTAAAGAACAATTTGTGACGTTTGTGAGAAAAGTTTGTTGGTCATGTGATCTTTGTAATATATGTTAATGGATGTTGTTGTTAATAATACGCAACATATCGTAAATAAACAAAGTCCTTCCGCTGCTTGCTTTATGCCGGCAGTTCCATGTATCCCCCTATCCACAAAATGATAATAGATAATGCAAACAGTTCGTCCTATCAATAACACGATCTGTTCTGCCTTTCAATTGTACCAGTTCTTAAAAGTTATCGGAAAGAAGGTAATAATGTGAATCCAAGTAATTTACCAGCAGTTTATGTCGATGCAATATTTGTATTTTACTAAAAGATCTTGTAACTATCATAGGATTCGTATCCATACATTTTATCAACGATCGAACAAGGTGTAAAACTAATAGATATCTCGTTACAGAATCACTAAATCCTGCCTTCAATAAATAGCATCGACAGAAACCCAAGCCCAACCTAATACCTAATCCACCCCCACCACTCGCTGCTGCTGCCAACATACTGCTAACTTCATGTTTCTGATTATATACTAGATTATTTATTGATATACTCGTATAGTTATTTATATGGAATGGTCTCATTTTTTTAATGAATAACATATTTCATTATGACCTCAAATTGTATTAGATTGACATTTTCCTGCCAATAAATTATTATTAATTATTATTATACATTTAATAATAGTTATTTAAATTGAAAGAAGTAAATGTCACTTACTTACTTAACAAGACAGAGGCTTTTAACTCAAGTCAAGTGACCATGTATTTTAGTTGGAAATCATTTTTTAAGATAATGATTTGACAGTGAAATATTTGAATATTATTGTAAACTTTATAATAAATTTGGAGCTATGTAATGTTATCTCAAAAGCAATTAATCATTAGAAGTTAGTGTGTACTATGATAAATAAAGTGCTGGCGATATTTGAATGGTAACAAATTACGCAGTGCCGTAATGGGTGGCACTTAAAAATCAATTTCGTAATTTGTTTTCTTTTAAAACGCTCGAGCGAATTAAAAGCGAAATGGTATTGGATTCTCTTCGAGATGTTCTTGTTTGGACGAACGAAGTCTGGGTGAACTTCTGTACTTTGTCTGATTCAAATTGATAATACTTCCAAATACATGTGGGTTGAAAATTAGGCCAGAATTGTTACAAGAAAGAATACAATTTATAATAAGATTAAGATACAATAATTGGTATAAAGTATGAATGTATTAAATAAGGAATATATATATTTTAGGAAGAAGGCTTACTTGAATGAAATGATTATGAATATGAAAACTTAATTGACTCTATTTTGTCAATGAAAAATTGGTTCAATTCATTAGAAAACCATCTCAGGATAACACTTTAGACTTTCCTTTTCAAAAAATTCCAAATGAAGAATTTAAATAGGATAACATTACAATATCTTGATTTAGGATTTCAGAATTTGTAAGTGTTGTTATAAATTATATTTATCAAATGTCAAGTTCCACTTGTGGAAAATGGCGGTAAATTCAAATTAGTCAGATTCGATCGAATTGATCATATACTGTACGTGCCGTAAATTCAATTCCCAGTTAACAGAGGTTAATTATAAATCTTGATTTATACTTTTGATTTTCCCCCACAGTTTGAACCTCGGTTACACTTTTCATTGGTTAAATGCCGTCGTTCGTATGTCAACAAAACTAGAATTGAAAACCCATATCTTTGGTTTTAGGTCAGTTAACTTATAATTAATGTAACACAAAGCTATTAACTGACGTTAAATAACTTAAGCTCTCTAATTATCCCAAAAATAAGTGATACACTCTTGTTTTTACTTCGGAACCTAAATAACCCCTCATTCTCTTTGTCATGTCTTGTCTCACATTGTGTATCACCTCCCCCTGTTACGACGTCTTATTTTATTTTTTAATCTCAATTATTTTTCTTTCTTGTCACATTTTGGGGGCCTTATCTCTCCCTTTGCGAGTACCACTTAATGTTCCTGTCGATAATTAAATCTGCGACACACAGACATGTTGAACCGCAGATTCGTCATGTTAATATCTCCGCAAGCATGTTTATTTGCATATTACATTTAAAACGGCTGGATATTTTAATGCATATAATAGAACATACTCGTACTAGTACATATGATGCAATTATTAATTGCATTTATACAATCAATAACCAATCACATACTCCGTATTATATCGATTACCTCACATACGTATGTACACACAGATTCACTTAGAAGATATAAGTAAAACAAATTTATTCTAATTTATAGCATGGTATGTAATTAGTCGGCGTTCCATTAATCAATCAGCCAATGAACCAATAACGTACGTGATTACTTCGATCAATGAATGGCTGATTAGACATTAGCTCACCGTACTCTGGTAACTCAGGTAAGGCTGTAGGAGTTCGTGATCGTTTTAAAGGACCATTTCCATTCAAGCGTACTAGCGACGCACGGTTGATCATTTAAAAGTCTTGTTGAGAGCATAGCCATTGTCCATAATGCGGGAAGAGAAGCTAGAGTGCTGAAGGGACGCGTGCAGCATAAGGAGGCTGCGAAACATGGCTAATCTTGTATCGCACGTGCAGATCTGTTATACGACTAGTTGCAGCCAAAGATGTGTGAATCTCAGTAATAAACAGAAGTATTTTAAAAAGCGCAAGAAGTTGGTTTTCATAAAAAATAGTGACATCTGTTGTGGCTTTCATGAACTTATGAGACCCATTAATACCAAAGACTAAACCTTATATCTATTATAAATTAATTTAATCTTTATTTCTCTGCAAAATATTACATAATTCATTAAGAATAAATATATGGTTATTATTTGATTTATTAACATAAATTTTCTTGTATTTATAATGAAGTTGGCAACAATATATTCTACTGCCAACATAATAATAAAATAATTATATATACATCAAACAACTTCTTTAATAGTATCAAAACGTCAAATCAATTTTAAATGTTTAGATTGTTGTTTATAAATAAACATTTATTACTTCATTTAGCCATCAGTCTTATACAATTATTTCAACATCACATAATTTTCTTTATTTGAATTTCTTGCCTGGAATTGTACTGCATTGGATTACGGGGACAATGTGTTTGATGCGTTGCAGCCTATCAGGGGTTTGACGTTTAGTTATGATTTTATATTAAGGGAGTTCATCGTATGTTATTATCGTAAAATTGGTAGTGACAGTAACAAATTAATTGTTAATAGTTTTGTTGATTTTATACAAGAAACTGGGATTCCATATGTTTATTGACAACTAAACTATACTGTTGATAATTAAAAGTATTGCCAGAGGAAGCGATTGTCAATAACTCTTATTCTGTGATTACATATGGCAATAATATCGTTAACTTAGCGATCAATTTTATTGGTTTTTATTGGAATTATTTGCATAGTTTTTTATTTGATAAAATTTATCTGTTTTGTTTGTACTTTTATTTATTCTTTTGGAAGGAGTGAGAATGGGTAGATAGCATAAGGATCACAAAATGTAATTAAGAACAATGATATGTAATTTAATGAATTAAGACGGAAGAATGTAGTGCCTAATAGCAAAAAAATTACAATAAAAATAATAATATGTTAGTGACGACACAAGTAGTCGAGAGCATTGATGCTTGACTCTGACTACTATGTCTCCGGGTTCGATTCCCGGGCCAGTGTTATATTATCTGGGTTTGGTAACAATCAGATTTAATTGATTATGTGCAACCATAATCATGAATATGAACAAAGAAAACACGATAACAAAAAAGAAATAATCGATAAAGAAAATAGACAGAGGAATAAAAACGAAAAAAGAAGGAAAACTGCTTTATTAAAAAGAAAGGAATTATAGTTGAAAGAACAGAAGAGTAGAAGTATACAATATTAGACAAAGAAAAAATGCTAGTAGAAGAAAGAACCAGAGAATGCAATGGGTGACATCATAGTGGAGGCGATGTATCAGATCGTGATGCAGTTGAAATAGAAAAATGATGGATAATGGAAAGAAGCATAGATTGAAGAATTTAAAATAGAATAAATGAAATAAGCTGATAAAATTGAAAATTATAAATTGTATAGATTATGTCCTATAAAATGTTCATAAAAATGTAATATATATTAGTTTAAGTGCTAATAACTCAATAGTTGATGCACTATAAATAAATAAATATTAAAAAAAAAAAAAAAAAAAATTTTATTGGTAAAAATAGTTATAACATAAAAATACATAATTACATAAAATATCCGTTTCAATATATGAATTTTTCTCTTTAAATGTATTTTCCTCTTTTAAATAATTGCAAGATATAGTTAGTAAGTAATTTTTAAAGTATTTAACTAACTGTAAGGTGTTCAATTTATTTTAGTTATATGCCAAATAGTTTGCCAGCATATGTTTTAGTTTTATAAATATGCATAGATACTCTAAATTTTCTAAAACCTAAAACATAAGACATGATAGTACAATCTTTCAATTAATTCTATTAAATAAAGATAATAACTAATTTTAAATAAGGTATATTACTGATGCTCGACGCATGTCTATGGACTAAGAAATGGACTAAGTCCATTTAAAATTAAAATTGTAATTAAAACACTGCAAGAAACACATACTTTGTTTTGTGACAAAATAATATATTTTAAAGTTAAGGCTTCCCTCTTTTTCTATGTTTCATTCATTAAATCCAATGCGTAAAATGCTTTCGATGCTTTCAGACTAACCTGTTTATACACAGGTTGTCTATTCCCCTCGTGAGTGATATATCCACTTAACTAATAATCATATTCAATTGCTAGAATTTATTTTTGTTTTAAATTACATTGCTGTAATTTATATTATATAATTTAATTCCATAAATTAAAATGTAATTTAAAACGAAACGAAATAAAATGAACAAGTCGCAGTAATCAAGTAAAGTGTTGACAGCAGCGCAGCCTAGAAAGTTAATAGAGCTGAAGTTAGATTTGTTCGTTTTGTGCCACTGCGCTATGCTTCGTTGTACTGCACGTATAATTAAAAGTAGTCGTTATAAATCTGACAGTCAGAAAGTAAACGTTATTTTTAATTACTTGATTATGATGATAAAAAAATGAATTTAGTATTCTAGGTATATATTAAAATCGTTTATAAGGTACAATACTCGTATATTATGCCAGTAAGTTATGACATAATATTTGATTATCTATATAATTACTATAATAATTGTTGTTGGATAATAAATGGGAATAAATCCGGAACAAACGCGAGTGAATAATGATTCATATTTTGTTTAATCAACTGTGCAAATAAATTAAATTGATTACATTGTACAAAGTAATATTTGTAAACTGGTGTAATTAAAGTATATAACATATACCCGCTAAACATAGTTACGTATATGTGAGGTTTATTATGTTTATATATAAAAATTCAGCCTGCATATGTTTGTGCTCGCAAAACTCGAAAAGTAGTTGGTTGATTGATTTGAAATTTGACGTGCATTCGAATACGCGTGTTTCTTTTGTCATCTACGTTTGTGTGTGTGTGTGTGTGATTCTTTGAGACTGAGGCACAGCAAAACGTGGCCGTGTTTAGCTAGTTTAAAGAGTAGCTTTTACGTAATTTTCAAGTTATTATAATGTAAGGTTTCATTTTATTAAATAAGGAGATAATGCAATCTGTCGAGGAAAACCTTTAGTAATATTAATCTAATGCAGAATAGGCTTGTACAGTATATGTCCAACGACGTATCCGGCTATGACTAATTGGTATTTTGGAGTTTTCCATAATAGATGAAGGGATCAAAAAGCTTCCTATCCGATAGAGAAAATGTTTGCTGTTTAGGAAATTATGTAGAATAATAAGGCACTCCGTTTGTATTTTTATAAATCACCAATTATTAAAATATTCCGCGGTTTATATTTTAATGACACTCTTATAATATGCTAAACAAAATGCAATGAGTTTATAATCGTTAAGAGCACGTTCATTTAGTAAGATTTGTCACATAAACACCTTATGCTATAACATTTATAGGTAATTCAACTTTTACGATAAATTATGACACCATATTGAATTTATTTGCAAGATAATTAGATACGGATAATAAAGTAGAATATTTAATCTAAGTTCTGTACAAATAACCGTTATTAAAATAAAATGTTCTTTATTTAATTTCATTGATATTCGTAAATAAATGAGTAATCCAATCCAGTCACTAAGGTCCCTGAAGACAAGTTGAATTATGAGTTGTGCAGTTTTGTATATTGTTTTGTAAGAAAGTCAAGAGATGGTGCTGGTGCTGATGCTGGTGTGTTGATGGGGATGAGGCAATATTGCAGCCTCCAATTGATGTGCTAGTTAAATTTATCTGTAAATTACGTATTCATGATTGTCATGACACAATGTCGTTAAAAATATCTCTCAATTTATCTTCAACAATACGTTGAGATTTATTTAATCTTTTATGGTTTGACTAGAGCCACTTCGGCGTGATTCCTCGGGTGTTTTAGAAAAGTTTTATTGAGTTTACGAGAACAACGTATCTTGCAATTATGGATCACTTTGGTAAATAGTATTTAACATAATATACTACTCACCGAGTAGAAATTTTGGCCCAAAATGCATGAGACTTTTTCATTTCTACTTCTGACATGAATTATCTCGAATTTGAGCGACTTATATAGGATCATTTTAAATCAACAGAAAAACGTAATATTTCCGTGAAAAGTGGTGATATTTTTATTTTAATTTAAAGATCAAACTCTGAGGTTAGTAAAGAAACACAATATTTGCCAAATGTCACTGAAATATTACGTTGATTTTGTTCAAAGACCTCATAGAATGATTTCATACAGCTCGGATTGTATTAACCGTGTTATATTAAACTCTATTGTACTATCAGAAAGCACCATTTGAAAAAGTTGAATAACAGGAACAATGCTAACAATTTTGTCTAAAAACTCCATAGATTTTCATTGTCTATATTCAATACTCTCTAAAAATAAGATGTCTAGTCTCAGTTAGCTTAAAAGCGTTTCTGTCGATTGATCAGTTACCAATTCGCTCGTTTCACCATCATCGTTCATTGCTTATAAACTTATTACACATTGTTGGATAGAATATAGGAGACTGGACAACTTCCCACGTGCAATCTCAAGTCTTGGACTCCACAGCTCCAGGTATTCTCCAATCTCCACGTCTCCGTGGTCTGTTTGAATCCACGTTGGACTTCGCAACTTAAACTAAGGCGCCAGGCGCGCCCTCTTACATAGGTAATTAGCGGCCCCAAGCTAGACAGAGTCACTCGTAAGAGTCAACTCGTCATATAGTAAGTAAAGTGCAATGTGCAATGAGAAATACCATGTAGCATGTTATGCAGATCGGCACAGGTATGAAGTATGTACAGAATAATAGTGAAGTATGAATGCCTGGAACAAGTGTAAGGAAACTTGTTGGAAGGAAAACAGCATTGGCTATGTGTGAATAGATGTTAATGTTAATTCCACGCCGCAATGACGTTTGGAGATCGATTAAAATACTCGTGGAACGTGCGTGTGTCGAAATATGTTGAGCAGAATACAATTTATAGGTTAGAAAAGAATTCGTTGAAAATGATACGATATGTTTTGGTGGGAACCATCTGTTACGTTCTAGACAATTGTTGTACATCGCCTATGTTCTGCCAAAAGTCACTGAGTGATTTTTCAACGTACACTTTCATTGTTTAGTTGGAAATTTTTCGAGGGAACATCAACACTAGTCATTTATTGTTTTTGAACTTTTATAAACGAATTTTCTGATATTCTATGAAGGAAAGTATAGTGGCAGTATTTGAAAGGAAAAGTGGGAGTCTAATTATATACAGGAAGTATAATTATGTTTCTATTCAATTAGTCACTATATCATAGAAGATGATAGCTAATTTTGATTAACCATTTGAAGTGTCACAAAAATGTTATGCTAGATGTCAAGTTTTGTTCTTCTCTGTGTTCTATAACTGAGGTAGGATTCCTTATATGAATATATCCTGAAGAAATGAGGCACAGAACTAGTAACCATAGATTTAGACAGAATAGATTGTTGTTATATCTTAAATTCTCGAAATATGGTAGACATGATAATATTGAACTAAACTGAATCAAAGTTTTAATACAAACTGTTTAAGTTGAATTTAATACATCTTTCAATAAGAATCAAAATATTCAAAATTAAAAAAATGGTTCACAATTAAATTGTAATATTTTTGCAACTGGTTTAAACATGATCATAAAAATTATAAACTACGCAAAACGAATTAAGTATAACGAGTGGTCTTATTTGTTAAAGTTCTTCC
The DNA here is from genome assembly GCA_963678705.1 of Panorpa germanica. Taxonomy (NCBI): domain Eukaryota; kingdom Metazoa; phylum Arthropoda; class Insecta; order Mecoptera; family Panorpidae; genus Panorpa; species Panorpa germanica. Next base: position 12,356,308 of record OY783215.1, on the reverse strand, counting down.
ACAGCGAGGGCGGAACTGCCGTAATCTCCAGAACCGTAACGGACCATAAAAGCAGAGCCTGTATAATATGTTTTACTTAGCAAGCGTTGATAGCGGAAAGTAATGGAAAAATTTTAATATAAAATAAATTGATTCGGTACTTAAGGTGTCTTGATATCTGAGTAAAGAGACACATATTAGCGTTTCAAGAAATACTTGATAATTTGTTTGGTTATTGAAATCTTGGATCAAACGAAATTTATATACAAAGTGTGAGATACATTCATGCCCATGTGATGTAAAGGATCAAAACATCACCCACTAAACACAGATATGTAGCACTTATAATTATTGTAGATTATTTGTCAAAAATCACACTTCATTGTACTTTAAATTGGGGTGCAAAAGACTTTTTACGGACCATGAGTTCGGGGCAACTTCTATTTTTGAAGCCCCTTAAAATCAGAAAGATATATTTACTATCTTGGTGACAATGTATTTTTTTTCTTTTGGTATCACGCCAAATTTAATTATCTAGTAAGTTGAGGCCCATTAAACTTGCGCTGCTAGTACCCCTGTTTTCTTATATTCTTGTTCTTATTGTCGTAATTTTATAATAGTTTTAAAACCTCGATTTCTAACCACAGATTACAAATGGAGTTGTAATAACTCATTTCTTTTAATTCCATTGTGCTGCTTCTCATTTTTCTAGTTCCCTTGTCATATATTTTCATCCTACATCTAATAATAACATAATTCATCACCAGATGTCAGTTCAACCTGTGTTGATTACTGTCCAGTGTCCAGTGTTCAGCATCCAGCATCCAGTCTCCAGCAATCTAGAGAAACTTATAAAGACATCGAGTGATGGAGACTCGAACTCGAACTCGATTCTCGAATGACGCGACGTAACAACTTGATCTGTCGATTTGGCGCCAACAATGTGCCGCCGCTGGTGTCGAGAAGGGAAATTAGAATGTGTTGTTTTTAATATCTTTATATCTTTCTTTATAAGTGGTTTAGTAAATAACATTAAAGTATTGTGTTTAATTATATTATTTACACCAAAAAGACAGATATGTTGTAATACCTCATCTGTATACCTAATTATTATTCAATATTTGACCCCGATAACGCCCTCAAACAAATAGAAAATACTATGGTAATAAAAAATTAGTTTCAATTATACAAAGACAGGTCCATCATCATTCCATTGGACATATGCCACATAAGTTTGATTTTTGTTAAATACTTTTTTTTTTGAAGGTGGCGCCACAATTGAAAACATTCTGTTTGCAAAGTAGTCAGGAAATTTGAGATTGAATCGTATACATTAACTTTGCAGCAACTTTCGTTTTTCATTATTTAAAAAGGTCACAGATAGATTTACATTTGAATTTTTGGTATCTTCATTCAGTCACAATCATGAAAGTAAAGGTAATAATAGAAATATATAAGAAGAAACCCATACTTCTTATGTTTACGAATTTAATTGACCGTGTTGATATTTAAATAATTAATAAGTAAAGTTGTATAAAAGTAGGCTTCTTCTGAAATCAAATTTTATTGCCGTGAATTGCAGAACCGGATATCTTTGCAGAAAATATTACGGAAACACAATAAATAACTGTCTCTTCCCAGTAAACAATTTGGTGAAGTGCCCTATTTGGTGAAGTTCGAGTCACTCGTACAATTCTATTCTAACGCTTTACAAGTTCTCTACCTGTCACAGATTTTGTGTTAGTTTTTCATAATAATATTCTTTCTTTTTCCAACATCATTCATTAAGTATTTCTGTTTCTTTCCCACATGAATATATTTTTTTTAAGTTCACTTTCATCTTATTTATTCCAAAGTGAGAGAGAAATGAGATGCGGTTAGACAAGTAAAATATATTTTTCACCGTTACACTTGTATACTTGTATAGTATTGTGTTCAGTACAACATGCTTAAAGTATATGCTATCCTTTTTCAACAAATATTTCTTTAATGGTAATAGACATACGCTATCTCCCTCAATCCCCGAATATAATGTATATAAACGAAGATCTAGCGATGGTAAGACAGAGGTTTTAAACCTAACGCAGACCTGCCGATCGTGGATTTTTGAATCACCAAAACAATGTAAAAAACTAATATAACGAGTATTGTTGAAGATGAATAATATTCATTAAAAAAATCACGATCCGTACTAAAGATTACATCTATTTATTTCTACATTTAAATATTTATATTTTGCAGACTCTAAAAAGTAGAATTCCATTAAGTTTTATACCCCTGTTACTGTCAAGTTTATAACTCCGGTCATAAATTATAAACCGACTCCGCTTTTAATTCAGCAGTGAACCGTCGTTGCGATCTCTGTAGGTCATAAAAAGGGCCTTTCCTATGAACGACTGAATAGAAAACGAACGCGTTCCAGACAAAAAACTCATGATATGTAATAGAAATTAAGTAGAATTTACTCCAAAATGTTTACTGGGTTATTGTATATTAAATTGTAAACAATATGTTACAAAAGAAGAACAGAAATAAAACACGTGTCAAGTATGAGCCATTCGTTATAACTTGTATTGTTTTATGTTTCGAATAACGCTGACTCAAGATGAATGTAAGTCATTATCTATTTTCTAGCTGAGATAATTCTTGTTAAAAATAATCAGTGAAATAAATATGCCTCTACGTGACTACTTGTTAAGGTAAGTAGTTCTCATGCAAGTGCGTTCACTGGTCCGTATCGTATGCATCGAAACGACGGCATTGCTGAATGGGTTAGAATTAGACCGTTTCTATCAAACAGATTCATTAAAACGTAGTGGACAATTGTGCTGTGCTACATCACTCTCATAAGTTTTATCACTTTTGAGTACTAATCTAATTATTTTGATAACAACCAAACCCGAAGGGGATCGAACCCGAAGACTTTCAACTACAATACACTCTCCTTGAAGAACATAGTTTACCATCGTAACACTCGCAACATTACAACAGCTTGATTTGTTTCACAATTCAATATATCGCCATCTGTTATCACAAATAATAAATAAGTTTGTAATTTTTAAGCAATGAATTGATATTTATATGGCGAGAACAGCATTCATTGCACAGCCAGGGCAGCGCAGGGTCGAGTCAAGTCAAGCAACACATGGTGTATCAGGTATGCTCCTATCGTATCATATGTAAATTAATGCAAATAAATATATTATGTTTTATTATAATTTTTATTAGATTGTAATAACACACAAAGGTATTGTTGTTATTTATAGACCTCCAAGTTGAGAGTATTGAATTGTAATCTATCTAATACAGAGGCGACTTAGATAGCATTATTTTTAAATTTTGAATTTATATTAATTGTATAGTTTTGATATTAACACATTCCCTGTATGCAAAATTTTCCATCGCCCTTATAATATACAGCGATGAAAAAGTATAAACTGGTATGGTGCAAGCGTTGTGACGTCACATGCAGCATAAAATATATAAATTTATTTGCAAAAGAAAAAGTTAAAAAAATTCCTTAAAAATGCTGACGTAAAAGCTTCAAACGCCTGTATTCTTTATCTGTAAACTTCATTTTTGTCACATAACGATGGATGGTTGGATGTATGATATATATATATATATATGGATGAAAATATGTTGTTTTCTTCACCGCAATGTTAAAATAATGAATGTATACTTCTATATATACGAGTATATATTTATGCTATCAGCCTTTCCTTTATAAAGAATGTTGTCAAATACCGCATGTGTAATAAGAGTTTGGGTGGACAGGATTTTAAATGAATTCGGAGTCCGATAAAATATCCTCTACTTCTCTACCAAGTACCAAGTCGTATCTACACTACATACTATCGTGTAGTTCGTAATGGAATGGCGTAGGCTTTATTGAAAAAACCCATGTTCTGATGTGTCTGCTGGTTCTAATGTAACTGGAACATAGGAATATATATCAAGTCAGCTTAGAACCTGTATAGACACCTCCAAAATAATGTTATGCCAGCGCCATCGGCCATCGGCCATCGACACGTACTTGACGATAACGGCAAGGCCGTATTTTATGGTAATTAGTGTGAAAACAATCAACAAATAGTAACATTTATTTAGGAAGTAGGTTATCTAATTTAAATATACAAATCTATCGTTTATCATCGTTTATCCGTTTACTTTTCCTGGTTTGATGCCAAATCGCATCAAAAGAATTAATAGATAAATGTACAAACATTCATTCAATTTATTCAGAGACGTTTGGAAAAATGGTGTAAAGTATTATTGGTTATTTTCACGTTCATGTTTCCGTTCAGGAAACGTTTCAATAAAAATTTATTTAAGAAGCAATTTACAAAGTTTTTAATAAAATTTTAGAATACTCGTATCCAATAATAGTATATAGAGAGGAGTTAAATCATTTTAGTTTCTTTTATAAATACGCAAAAAGTATCACTCTATTTTATTAGAAAATATTCTGATTGTGTTTTCATTAGGAATAAAAACTGCTGTAACTACACATTACATATATTTGCCTCGTATTCACATTTATTGGTTTGTAAGGGACAAACGATTCCAAGCTGGATTGTATTTAGCTCGAATTCGAAACAGCGAATCGAGCTCAAATTTTCAGAATGATTAGATAATGATATACTTTATAGATAGTTGCGCACCATAACCTGATTTATATAAAACTGCACTGTATATTGATAAAGTTGGCTATCAGAATCTCAAATATTCAATTATTTTTATTCTATTCGCAATACGAGTATTATAGGAGTTATTAGCTATTGAAATAGTCATTTTTAACCCTTTGGAGGTGTAAAAATTTATAAAAAATGATTGACATCTTCACCTCCCAGTAAACGTTTTGGAGTCACTTTGACATCATATTGAAGATGCGTCATGATTTTTTTGTCATGAAAGAGTTCATTTATAGTTCAGTTTCTCACATTTTTTCATATAAAATGTCTACTTTATCGGCTACAAATGGCGAAATTACTCCACCTGTCGGAATACAAATGAAGATAAAGTTGATGCAACTATAATTGAAGTGAAATAGTGATAGAAACGTCACTAAATAGGGCACTTCACCAAATTGTTTACTGGGCTTCTTCCTCATTACCATTTGTCAACCTCTACCTTTGCTGTTAAACAAGAGAAGTGCATAAGAGATGCAGAATTAAACGTCACAACTATGGCAGCTGTTGCGACAACGTTTATAGCAGACGTTGCTATTAAATATTGCTATAAAATCGTGATATAAAACGATAAATAAACAAAATTACTTTTCGACTTATGGATGTCATCAACTACTAAGAATATTACGCAGTAAAATAAATATAAAACTTTATAAACAGATTTTTGGAAAAACGTCAATATACGTTAATTAACTAATATTTGTAGTACTACAACCACCTTAAATAAGCCAGTAATAATGCTTAGTACAAGTAAGTTAACCGCACTTCAAGGTGAAAACATTTTTGATGTGAAATTTGTTCCGGACTTCAGAATATTTTGCATTACTCGCGTATTTATTTATACTTCATTATACATTAACATCGCTTGTGTTTTATTCGCATTCTTAACGTCGCAAGTTCTCGCCGCACACTCATACGTCTGACCAATTGACTAATAAAGCAAACACTGTAAAAGTTCAGTGGCGTCCCTCAAAAAGACTGTATCAAACAACAGACCAAGTGAACTTAATCAAATTAGCTGAAGACTTCAGCTAGAAATGCGCCACTAAAATCAATATCTATTCATCATTATGAATACATTAGCAAGTGTCCCCACACCTCCACTCCGGCACTGGTCCAGACACTTGAGAACTTGTCTCGTACGCAGTTGATCTTTTCAAGAGGTTATATATAATTAAATCAAATTTAATTAATAAATAATTACACTTCCATTAACAGATTATCAAGCAATTCTTTATGTATTAATCAATTATATTACATTACTCTTAAGTGGAGTGTGATCATCTTTTTGCAGCAGTACGTGGTAAATAAATTCACCATTGATCAGTCATCTCAATCTTCTGAAGGAAGTCGTAGAATAATCTAGATCTACTACGAGGTAGATGAGGTAAACGCATAACTTATTATTAATCTCAATTTAATCACAATGAAAATTAATTGTACATAATTATTAGTGCTATCGTATAATTTATTGTGTTTTAATAATCTTGTTATGTAAGTAATACAATGCTACTGAATTAATTCTAGTTCGAGACAATAAATAAAAGTCATATGAAAAAAGTAAGGGTTGTACTTAGGCCTGGCTTTCTAATCTGTGCAAGTGCTTCTATTTCTAACTTTTTTGAAATAAGCTGTATTTCTCAATAAAAGATATTTTTTCTTAAAAAAGTGCTTTATTTATCAACATAGTCTCCATTAAGCTGGATGCATTTAGTCCAGCGTTTTTACAATTTTTATATTCAACCCTTGTTTTCTCAAGGCACTCTTTGTGACCCAAATATACCTAAATCTCTTATCGCACAGCCATATCCTCAGGTTTGGAAAAGGAAAATAGTCCTACGGGCTAAACCTGCAGAATATGCTGGATGTGGTTACACTTCGTAGCCCAATTTAGGTATTAGAATTTTATACTATGATGACTATACTATGATCACGCGGATAGCTACTTTCAATGTGTGGTTGTCTGTTTTCAATGGAAACACAAATTAAATGATACAGTTTACTCAAAACTTGACAATACCCAGTAAATATTTAGTGAAGTGCCCTATTTTTTGACGTTTCTATCACTATTTCACTTCAATTATAGTTCGCATCAACTTTGTCTTCATTTGTATTCCGACAGGTGGAGTGGTTTCGTCATCTGTAGCCGATAAAACAGACATTTCGTATGAACGATTGTGAGAAACTGAACTATAAATGAAGTCTTTCATGACAAAAAAATCATACGCATCTCCAATATGATGTCAAAGTGACTCCAAAATGCTCCAAAATGTTTACTGGGTAATCTATTAACAGATAGCAGTTGATGGGAACTGCCCGGTTAATTTAAAGATTGAATTATCAAATTACCCTCGTATTAATACTACATAAATATGTTTCTATGCATAGTGCATACTCATATTAAAAGATATATAAAAATTATTGCCATATATCTAATGTCTTCATATGGCAATACTAAAATAGTTCAGAAATAGGTGGCGATACTGTCTAATGGAATGCACTTACTTCACTATTCGTTAAGCTTATTGTACTTTGGTCACGTTTTTCTACAATGTGTTAATAGGTCAATGAGCTAATTTGTTCCAAAATTTATTTTTTTGCACACAGTACAAAACAATAATTTAGCTGTGCCCCAAAATGGCGAGAGTCATTCATATACTCGTAAATAAAAGAAGATCGTGTTTTGAACATTTTTGCGGTTTTAAAAGACATAACAGGAATATGAGAGCTTTGTTTTCCAGCACTACAACATACGCCACTGGAGTTTGTTAATCATTATCATGCCTTTAGATGTGAGACTAGTATTACACGCCCTATAACGTATTTGAGAAATATATATACTGTAGCAATTATAAATTACAAACATCTCGTATTAATTACAAATGATTATTACACCTCATAAAGAAATAATTACCTACATAAAACAGTTTAAATATATCTGATATCATGAAACCGATATCCCGAGAATCCGTACATTTATAAAATAAATGCTAAGAAAGCAACAAAACATACATTTAATGGAAATTTTGAAATACAAGCCGAGAAGAAGTCCTGCAAAGACAGGTGTACATTTCTAAGGAAATATATCCTGTGGTTCCACTTGACTCAATTCGGAAACTACGGAAAAAGGTTGTCTTCCTTTGAAGGTATCATGATATCACAAAAGGTGTTTATACTGGTGTTGAATAGTAATGCCATCTCTTGTTGCAGACTTGCATTTATGAGTAAAACTATGTATAAATTATTATCACGTTTTATTACGTGTTTAACTTTTGGTTAAATATAAGATTGGTCAGTAATGTATACAGTGAGTCAGTGATTTATTTTGTAAATGAATAACGTTAAACGTATTTTGATTCAAAAGGAAATCGAAGACACAGGAAAGAAAAAAAAAGATAGAACAGGTGCTCTAAGAAGACTAGGAGGATACAGTGATAACAAAGAAGAAGTTATGTTATTTTCGTTTCGTTTACATTATTTTTACGTAAGGACTGCAACTGAGTTTAGGGTAAGATTGTAACGCTGAGAAGCAAATAAATAAATAAATATACTATACTATTATACGAACTCAATTTTTCAAATGAAAAAGTGTTGTGGTCATATCAATGACCCGTTATCCAACAACAAAGAAAATTTAACAGTAAAAGTCTAATTTAAACAAACATTATGTTTGTCCAGCCTCAACATAATGTTCCGAAAAACCAATAAACATATAAAGCAACCAACATATGTGTGTACTCATTAAATTAGAGCTTGTTAAAAGATTAGATTACTTTAAAATGGTTTTATAAGTGTTTCGTGGAGGCAATTGAATTTTTATATTAAATAGGTGAAAGAAAAGAGATGTAAATATATATATAAACATTATTTAGAAAGAGAAAAGTGATATTGGAATATTAAAAGGTCTATTATATCCGTATTTAAATCCTAAATACCTTTAAAATTTAGCCGACAATGTGGCGCTTGTAAAAATATTTGTGGCATATTTAAAAAAAAGTGATAAATTAAAGTAGCAGCAATAATATGCCAGTTCCGAATAATTTTATAATAAATTTAAACAAAAAAATGTCGTGGGAAGTTCAGATGTCAAACGTGTATCAATTATGATATTAAAATTGCGTAATTGTGTCGGTGGACTTACGGAAATTAATGAAATCTATCAAATTATGCTTGTTAGACGTTGAGTAATGTTTGTTAGAACTAAATATATTTAAATATAAGCGTAAAAAAGCTTACGATAAAGTACACCTACAACTCTTAAACAGAACAACAAAAAATAAAGAAAGTAAAACACTAAAAAAGGGATTACAACTATTTCAATAGATTGAGGTTATGAAAACATAATCGCGTTATAATTTTAGGTTAGGTTTTTAGGTTATGTTGAAATATTAAAATTCCCAGACGAATTAAAGTACTTATTTTAATGTATTGTCACATTTTCTCCGTTAAATCTTCATTCTCAGATAGTCAGTTATGCATTTTAATGTTAATAACTGTTACTGAGGGATTATAACATTGTTTATTATTAATACCTAATCAACCGTTATTTTAATATCACAAATTGTTTTTTATGTTTTTTGAATCATCTTTTTTCATAACTGTTAATATTAATATATGTCATTGATTTTTATATAATAATTTAATTGTTTTATGTTATTTTATTATGATAGTAGAAGTAACAAGCCAGTTGAGTCAAATGAACCATGGACGTGTACACAGATCTGGCCAAGGAAGGTTCAAAGTGACGTTTTTAATGTGACTTAGATCGATTGGATCATTTATAGTCCTCCAAGGTCGGGTCAAGTCCCGATCGCTGTTTGTACATGGCATATTAAGAACATCCTGGCGGTTTCCAACCTAACTTAATCGTGTTCTTACTATTAGCGTAGCTAAGGTTTTAGTATTTTAATTTATATAAATGTCAATAGCTTGCAGTTGTTGAAGGACGGGGTTAGGGTTTTCACTTTCGAAAAATCCAATTTTTTTTTGTCTTATCTATTGTTTAACATTTCAAGAATATGTCCTTAAAATTTTAAGCCGATCTAAGCAATATTCTTGAAGTTATTGTCTTCTTAATCTCTAACGCTATAACTCTAACAGCAGCGGACATTCGGGATAGCAGTGCAGCTGTCGAACAGGTATATAGTTTATTCATTGCTATTGTCCTGACGCGTTTTTCTCAAAACTACTTTTTCAAAGTCCGTGTTCACTGCCATTTAAAAACTAATTGACCGATTCATTTCAAACTTCGTACACATTTTCTACATATAAAATACCTCCCCCCAACGTTTAGATAAAATTTTTACATTAAGGGTGTTTCCAACTCACAAAACGGTGGAATTTTTCGTGGAAAATAACAGTTCACACTTTAGATGGCTGCCAAAAATTTTTAAATTATCAGAGGGAAGATTTGATTATAATTTAACTAAATTTTATTGGTTTTTCATTTTCAGATAATTTCCGGTCGAGTTATGGTGAACACCGCAAATTGTCTTTTTTCTCAAGACCTTCTGGAGGAAGCTCTGCTACCGGCTTATGCTTCAATATTGCTGCATGATAATACATTATACAACATAGTCAAAAGTATGCTCAATAATGTACAAAAGGTTCGAATAAAATTGCTCAATCTATACTTGAGAAAAAAAATCGCAAAAAAAGTGTTTTTTCTTACGCTGAAACCCTAGCCCCTCCCTGAAGTTACTCAGCTTTTTATATGCACTGGCCGATTATTAGTCCTACCTAAAATTAATTAATAAATACTCGTTGCTGTTCTATATAGTATCTTAGTTGAAAGGGTTAATGTTAATATTTCAATAAAGTAACAACAAGTAAGTAAGTATTGACGTTATTTTTGACAGATAGTTTAGTCATTTCTCGCGCTTGTTGATTTGTTGTTGTATTTAGGGCAAGTTTTTGAATTGTAACGTGTATAATAATAAATAATTTATGTTTTATATATCAAAGTTCATAGTTCTTTCAGTAATATAAAGACAATTTATAGATCTAAGTCTCCATTTACAGGTATTCCACCTATTGAACAAGAAAGTAATAAATTACATCAAGAATCTTCCTCATTAACCTCATGAATATTTCGTTCCCATACTGATACTCGTACTGCAATGTAAGATGACAAAGCTGCTACAAACAATCTTCAGATATTTCTAATTCCAATCAGACACCGTGGATAATGACAAGTATTTTTATTAGCATATGCTGAACATAAATAGATGATAATGTACAAATTAACATTTATTATCGATTAATAATAATCATAATTAACAGAAAGAGCAGAAGAAAAATCTGGGAATACTTTTGTTTGTAGCTGTGTTTCTGAAACTGTGTTTCGAGGGGATTAATGTATTTTTCGTGGGAAAATTCTTTCTACGTATCTATTCGCCCGAAAAAAATGGTGGATTGTAAATAACTTCGAAAATAAAGAGCATTGGGCGAACTTAAGAATACTCAATTTGACTTAAAAGTCCATTCAGAGCATACAGAATTTGCATTAGCACTCGTAATTATGTTCGAGCACGCCTATTTGTTCACGAAGAATCGATAAAGAGCACGAATAAGTGAACACACATTACACAATATTAAGAGTAGAATTCTTATGAGGGACTTCCGAAAATTAATATTTTAACTATGATTAAAATCAGCCTCAATAAAATGTTTGTAGAATTATGTTAATTAAGCGTATAGTAATTATAGGACCCCAAGGGACGATAACCTCTCACTTATGTCAATAAAAAGTTTGTAAAATGTCTCCAAAATGTTGTCACTGTTCACGTAATTTCTTTTCTGATCAAAAAAAGTTTTGGAAATGTTGATTTATAGAAAAAACCCATTAATAACAATAAATATATAGTAACTGTTTCATTCTAATTATAAACAAACACCAAATAAGACAATTTCGAAAGTAAAATGAATAGAATCGATGTATATCTTTGACTTTTGTATGTGTAAAAGCTGTAGTAAACAGAAACAACAAGAAAAAAATAATAAATACATATTTAATATAATATTATGCATATATTTCGACACGTGCTTAATTTGAATATTAAAAACAATTTATATACATTAATAATATAATATATACAAACAATATACATCCCACAATATCATTTATAAACATGTTATTTCGGTTAATACCGATGTGACCCGACTTGACCCGAAACGACACATATGGTCGGATCGGGTCGGGCGACACTTGTAATTTGTAAATGAAAACAATAATGTTACAAAGCTTTACGACGTGTTGCGCTTTCCATAACGAAAGTCCGCGGTTTTAATGTTGCGTCCGTCGCGCCGGTAAAGATTAGGGTTCATGACCGACCGTCTATTGTTTACTTGCAACGCCCAAAGACATTGTACGGCTTCACTAAGAAGAAGCGGCTTCTAGAGTATAGTGAAAGGTGAAGTCATTTTATCAACAATCTGTCAACTTAAATATGATGTTAATTTTATTGAATAATTACTGGTTTCACTGGATATGTTAGAAATACAAGGTGTTACATATCTCTATTTTAATCTTCAATGAAAATTTATGGATTGCTTTCCAAATAACATTAGATATTCCATGTACATTCATATATGTTCCATAATGTGAAAATAATATCCTGTATATATATTACATATACATGAAATAAATAAACATGACAGTACATACTATGTATATACAGCAATGTTTAAATATGCACATACATAGGATATACAATAAACATCCAAATGCTTTCTGAGATTCACATACACACTTGTATATATTATACTCCATTTTATATTTTCAATGATATTTCTTTTCCTTTAAGAACATTTACAAAAAATTCTGGCTTGAGAAATCTAATAAAGACTTGTTTGAACTTGTCGTAGCCAACCAAATAAATTTCAAACATATTTCAATTCATAACTTTTTAGAATTTTCCAGGTTACAATTGAATAATCATTTAAATTTCTTTAAAACATTTTTAAATCAAATCAATACATCCAAAATGATGTAGTAAAGTTTAGCTATTTTTATATAAGCTACAAAATACAGTTTTACGCAGCCTTCTACCTCTTTCCTAGCTTGAATAATCGATAATTTAGTAACAGAATATTAGCTGAAAATAGTGATTGTTCTGGAATATCCAACTAATCCAATATCATGATTCCCCATGTTAAATTCATACCAATAATTAAAAGCGAACCAATTAATTTGCATAATGAGGCGGTTTAAGATCAATTAATATAATGAATCTGTTAATTATTTTCAAATATTTGTCATGTTATGTTTAATTGCCGGAAAAAATATTAGAAAGCGATAAAATAAATAATTTTAATTAACATTAAATTACTAAAAGTAATTAATTTGTTACCGATAGGTGTGTCCTAGCTACTTGATTATCTTCATCTATTATTTGGTAAAACGTTTCTCTTATTTTATGTAATTATTAATTTGTTTACTAATTAAAACCCCGTGGCTATATTTATTGATACGAAATAAACTTAAAAGCATCTATTAGCGAAAAGATAATTAAGAATGTATTGTGCAATACGCAAAAAAATTAGACACGTATTTTATAATTATTTTTTAAATTGGTTTGTTGTGAAAATCTTAAACGCAATGGATCTGGATCTATTTTGGATCAAATTTTATTAATTACTTTTATTAAGCACTGTATGACATTTCATGATTACATTCCTATGATTTTAATTTGTTACATTCTGTACTCAACCATATTATAATATTTGCGATCTAATTAAGTGCTATAAGAAGTAATCCCTTACGTTACATTTTTATTATTTTAAAATACTTGCGGTTTTTATTTCTACGAGAATTCGCGACTAAACTTTGCAGCCTCTAGTGTAGTACTAGAACAAGTAGGTATAATCGGTTAGAGTTCTACACCAACAATAAAACATTACATACATTAAATATTTCTAACCTATAAATTCAATCGTAATTATAGTACAAGTATTGCTCAATGTTTTAAGAAATTCAAATACCTCTGACATGTGTATAATAGCGTTTGATACATAGCATAATTACTGAGTAACACTTTTATACCATTACATTTAATATAATTATTAGTATTATTCTTTAAATGCAAGGTTCAAATGTTCCCTGGGGCCATCAGGAGTATGGGAAGTGAGTGCATTGTCATGAAATCGGAATCGAGTTCTATTAGAAACATCGATACATCGATATTATAACCGGTTGTTTTATTATATAAAATATGATGCGGGAGGTTGACCGAAAGCTATATTTTCTGAGTTTGGTTGTTAACAAAATTAATTTGATGATGTGCTTATGCACTAGGGCAGCAATGTAATTTATATAAACAAAACATCACCAGAAATATATATTACATTGCAGAATAAGTCTCAAGACCGAAATGGGCCGATGTTAAATAACTTAAATTAAAAAAAAAGAAAAGAAAAAAAAAAATTAATGCTGTTTGCAAATTTATGATTAGAGACACAAGAGAACTAATTTTAGAACTAGAACTAAATTTTTGGTTAGCATTATTTTGGTTTTATATCAATCGTGCAGATCATTAGTGAGACACCTCCAAATATTGATTTTCCAGCAGTATTCAACTAACAAAAGTTAAATGCTGATCGCTGGAAATTGCCTCACTTGTGAACAGCTAATTTCTTTTTTTAAATGTTTATGATAGTCTGAATAAGGTGTTTTCTATTGAATTTTGGCTAATATGTTCGTAAAAGTTGTTTGAAAGCTAATTGTCAAATTGTAAATCAACTAATAGTAACGAAAAATTGATGCAGTTGTTTATTTTTACGAACAGATGATTGATATGTCTCTGACATCTACACTACTAATATCAAAAGCTATCGATATTTCTCTTCGAATTTAAGAAATATGTATGAGTATACACAACACTGTTATGAGCTACGAAGTGATACAATGAGTTGGCAGAAATTAATGTTTATGTAAGATTAACAGTGTACTACACAAACACACACACACACGCATATACACATATAATTCAGTTTTTCATCTAGTTAGCGCGGCATTTACATTATACATGTGCCTTTGGTGTCATTCGTTAGCACTAGATCCGTTTTCAGACGGCCCTTTGCTGTTTGATGCAATGGCCCTTTTTACCTTCATGTTTTTTCTCGTCTTACTTTACTGTTAGGTGTTACAGTCTTTTCATGTTTTATATTTTTTTTGTGTAGGCGAAGACCTGCTAAAGAGAAATATATTTTCGACAATTTATTCCGAGAAAGCATTGGTAGACAACATACATTAATTTGTACTGTGTTAGAACACAATGAAAAATATTATTTTTAGCATGTTAAAATTAGAGACACCATGGGGAGCTTATTTGGAAATGTTCAGATGCTTGGAGGATGAATAATGTTTTAGATTTACTTGTACTATGCTAATAACATATGTATAGCGCCAGACGTTTAAGCAAGGTTATTTATTGGGTAGTTTCGTAGTATTAAATTAATTAAAATTTAGTAAATATTGTTAAATGATTATTGAATGTAATATTTTTTACCTCACTTTAATATCTAATGTAATTTAATATGTGATTAATTTTATACATTATGTAATCTTGCATAAAAAGTTTTATTTCATCATTTAGCGCCAGAAAACTAAAATTGATGTACAAAAATTACTTTTGTTAGGTAATCTTACATTATATTATTTCTTATGTTAAATAAACAAGATACTATATATAGTTAAATTACGAAAGTTCGCAGTCACCTATTCTTAAAATAGGTAACAAGAGCCGTATAAGTTTTATTCGATCTTATATACGAGGTTTGTTAGAAAAAAAGTGACTTCAAACTTCACGTCGCGTTCAAACAGTGGCATGGTGCATTGTGAGTCTTTGCTAGAAGGTCGTACGGTCAATAAGGAATATTACCTTCAAGCTTCTATCTAAGATATTTTTATTCCCAAAACTGAAGAGACCCATGAAAGACGGAGATTTGAAACGATAAAGATCGTATCGCTGAAAGAGCTCAAGGCCATACCAAAAAGCGCTTCGAGGATTTGAAAAAACGCTGGCACAAGTGTATTATACCTGAGCGGGATTACTTTGAAGGGGACAAAATAGATATTGAAGAATAATGAAATATTTTCCGAAAATAAACAGAAACCAATTTCTTGCACAGACCTCGTACATCTTATTCGCGAGTGAGACAGTGCTTTTTCATAATACTGTAGATTTATACAATACAATTTGTTTTAAGCAAGAGTCACCGTCAAACTTTCGTAATTTGAACTATCTATAATAAGAGAAATTTGCGACTTAAACATATGTTTAGTAAATTTTAAATAAATCTATGGCCACCTCTGCTCTGAATACATATCAAATGAACAACACGTGTACCAAAGAAAGGTCGCCATTGGTTAAATATAAATTAATTAATAATGTTTATATATTTTATTAGAGACACAACAGTAATTGCCAAGTTTTAATATATTTGTTTAAAAGATTCATAAACTTGTTAACCTATTTTAAACAAAAAAAAAAAAAAAAACCGTAATATAATCAATTGATTTTCATTCCATATATAGTCAATCATGTTATTTAAATATAATTGTAATTATTGACACGTTCACAGTGACATTTAATAAATCAAATTAACATTAACAAGAATAAACATCACTGGTTGATGTGAAATGGTGAAACAGCAAGATTACATATCACACATTACATATTACACCTGAACATTAAACGTTGAACACCTGTGAAGTTAGACTGGTGTTGCCTGATTGTGAAAAATTACTCTCATATATTAAATGTGTTATGAACAATCGACTGTTGACATATTCATATTTTGAAACATACGAGAAAGAAAAATATTTATTATAAAAATATGTATTCAAATTACATAAAAGCATATACATATTACACATCGGTTATTTTGTATTATGATATATGTTACGCATAGTTTACGAGTATGTGGCTTACAACTAAAATACCTACAACGCGTTGGAAATACTGCGGCGAATGTTTATATACACCACCGCATATAAAACAGAGCAGGTGGTTGAAAATTTAACAGTTTGTCAGATTGTGAACTGATTTTTGTTTTGTTTTTGTTAAATCTGACACTTTAAATTAACCTAAAAATATTTATGGTTAATAAACATGTTTAAGGAGGTACAGGACGTAGACGTAAATTTCACCACATAATATAACTTTTAACTATAAAAAAATGGTGACACGGATTGTATAAAACTAGGTGTATATAAAAGAATCTTTTCTGTAACTATTGCAAAAAGAAAATTATCAAAAGGATACGTATATACGAAAATATTTAAATAAAACCAGTAAGAAACAGTAATTGTGGGTTATGAGCCGGCAACGTTGCAAATGCCAATTTGAGCGGGAAATTCAAAATCTCAATAAATATTATATAAAATATAACAATTTATTTGTCGAAGAACCAAATCACGCATGCGTCAACACACGTAAATTTACTGCGTTGCCAAATTTATTATTCTTTTTTCAAGATATTTAATTTGAATTTAAATTGAATTAATATAAATTTGATATTAATTATAGGTAATTTTTCATTTATTTAATATTGCATTATACATTTCTTATTACAAGTAATTTTACTTCACGAGTTGACCACAAGCGATTTGTAGGCGTTCAACTCATAAACCGCAACATGTTTAGCAAAAAAGTGCAAAATCAATAAAAAGTAAGGTTAGTTAAAAGTAATAATCGATTAAAATATCAATTACCACAGCATATTAGATATATTAGAGTAAGTTACAAGCACAAGAAGAAGATGTAAAACTTGTTTCTAAAAGATATACGAACCCAACATCTTAAACGTTGAAAAACATTCATAAATTATACACTTAACCTCAATTTGACACTTAGCACTTTGTGCTTGAATAAATATAAGTAATAAAGATATAATAAGAGAGTTCCATCAGGTGGTATACGTACTTACTCATGTAAACAACAGAGACAAATATCATTTTTAAATATATATTTTATAATATCTTTTTTTTATCTATAAAAATCATAACAAGTTATCTTAAAAACGTGTTTCATGCATCATGCTTTTTACAAAAGGGTTAAAAAGGCTAAAAGTTATAGGGCAAATGTAAATATCATGATCCACGGTAAGGATATAATAAATATTCAATAAATATGTTTATAGGAATTATAAAATAAACAACGGACAATATCGTACTTCAAATTATTTTTAATGAAGGAGATGGGGGCGTGGTTTAGAGAGATCGAGTGCACGTATGTGTAGACTTACTCGTAAATGTTCTTTGTTTTTGTTTAAAATAATATCGATGGATACAGTCAAGTTATTACGAGAGTGTTTATGGTTAAACTTGCAAAAAGTAATTTACCTTGTGTTTGTTTTAAGTAAGTAAATAAATTAGTTAATAATTTGAAAAAAAACGAATCCCGTGACGCACTGAAGTTTTGCGAGTATGTGAATTTTGCAAGAAAAATAAAACTAAAATTTTGTGTCTTTCAGCAGTGTAAAGATTTAAAGAAGTTTCACTTCTACGCTGCGTATTGTATTACTGGCTTGAAATTGAATATTTTGTATTTCATTTCAAGAAAAAAGACAGTAACGAGAAGGAGTAATATGACAAAAAAATTGAAGTGATTCAATAATACAATTATTACACGATTGCTTTTGTGATTAGTTGCAATTTGAACAAAGTTTTTTTACAGTTGCGCTACTTCGGTTGTTGACTATCAAGTGTTATTGTTATTACTCTTTGAGTTTCTCTCTAAATGATTCTTTCTCCGATACTTGAATGAGAAGTATCACAACGGTATATCAATTGCGAAATTTGAGAATGTAATTCTGTTATAATACCTAAGCAATTGTTTAAGTTATTTCTTACAACAGAGTGACAGCGATTACAAGATCAAGTTCATTTTATTCTCATTGTCGTAATGCCACACACGTCTCTTTCTATAATCGCACATAGTACTTTAGTAAAGAACCCAATAGCAATAAGAAAAACACAGAAAACTATAAATGCATATACTATACAAATGTACCTATACAACTAAATTAAATTCAAATGAAGCAGCAACAGGTCAAAATCCCACATAAGGTGCCAGCTGCACATCATGACAAGCAACATAATGTTGTATTTGTGAGAAGAATTTGTACAACACGTCCACACTGGTGTAATAAGTTACTTAATAAATCGGCATATATATTACAATTTGTACGAATTTATTCAATCAGTTTTCTATGTTTAGAAAGTATAACTAATAACAGTTAGATTAATTCTTTACATTTGGGTTTAGGGTTCACAAAAGGGACGGTGTGTTTTATTTATTAAGGTTTTTCAAGCGACTGTTTTATATACTATGCATGATAAAACGTTCTAGTCTACAAAGGATTGTACCTTTTCCGCGCCAGAGTTGGTAAATACTAAAAATACTCCGATGGTTTGTTTAGTTTTATGAGTTTAGTAATTTTGATTGTCTCACTCATGTCTAAATAACGTCAACTCATGAATGTTGTATGTCACATGTTGGAATCGCACCAGTCTGTACCGAACTTAAGAAATTCATAAATCAGTAGACAATACAATAAGGGTTTTTGTTACAGTGTTGGTGCGACTGGTTGTGTCGTACTAACTTCGTATGTGAAAGAAACATGCACATAAAATAACAAATATTTAATTGTTTTTTATTTATAGTTAAGTTGGTGGTATTTCATTTCTTGAAAACAATAGAGGACTGTATAGTATGGTATGATGCAGTGTGGTGGTTCACATTTTTGTATTTGAATGAAAACAACAACACAAAAACCATAACAAGAAAATACAATAATGTGCGAACGTAAATTCCAATGAAGAGAGTTTTGTTTTGTCTAGAAAAAAACTGAAATTATTATTAAATGTTTTTAGAAACAAAGACATATACAAATCGGTTAAGGACTTATGATTTGTAAGTAGTAAATCTTATTTATTCTCGACATTACTATCTTTCACGTCTGATACGATGAGTTTCAATTATTTAAAAAAAGCAAGGTCAATCAACTATAGTTTATACTACTATCTTATGTTACCTTCAAGTCCTGCAAAAACATGAACAGGAATGTACACAAATCCTTTTATTACCACTGAAACTAATAAAATAGTAATTAACATATTCATTAGTGAATTTGATTTGTACGGAATGCGATCATTAATTGAACGAATAATGCATTAATACATTAGTAATTATTTAAAAATAAAGATATTATTTTATTACAGTATTAACGCCCACTCAGGCGCCTTATTTTCCAGATAATTAATTCTGAACCATACGGGTACATTAGTACCGCGTGCTTAATTCTACAACAATATCATTATTTCCAGCTGACATTAAAATAATACCTGTGGCATTAACGGAGAAAACAATAGTGTTGTTAAAAGATAAGCGAACTTAATTTCTGACCTTAAAGCTCCGCTAGTGGTGTTCATCGAACATAACGTTTGATTTATTACATCGAATTTGGAACAAATTTTTCAAAAATTATATATACAGTTGTTAATGTTGTACGTCATAAATCAAATATACAGAATTATTTTGAGTAAATATGGTAACATTTTAAAATCAATAACTTCAATAAAAACTATGTATAGTTCAAGTTAAGAGAGTTCGGTGATGATACAATGAAAAAGCATTGTGTCGCACATTGTTTATTAATGTATAAGAATCTTATATTATAATGTCCGAGGTGTATGTTTGTTTTCTTATATTCTTATATGTTTATATGTTTATATTCTTATATGTTTACGCGATTCGTATGGTAGCTCGAAAACGGCTCCGTCAATGTTTCTGAAAACTTCCTATTTCGTAGAGAAAAAAATTCTAAGACTTTTGGCGTCCCCGAATTTTTCCCTGAATTTCCTGGAAACCCGTAATTTTGGAAAAACTGGAAATAAAGTGAGCCCTTTTTTGCTGTATTACTTTTAATTCGTAAGAGATAGAAAGTTGAAATTTTGCATGTGTATTAAGGTATTCAATGCTGACATTTCTCAAAAATTAGAAATTCAAAAATGGAAAAAGGGGGCGTTGAAGAAATTCGGGGGCCGGTAGGGAACTTTGGAGAAAGTTCATATTCTGGATTCTAGAATAATTAAGTATATTATCAATAAAATAAAATTCAAAATTTCAAAATTTTATTGGGGGGCACGGGGGCAGTATTTGCCGATAGTAAAAATTGTGCTAGAAAATTGAAATTTTGTATGTAGGCTAACCTTGGTAACTTATTTACGAAACGAAAAAAATAATCCCAAATTTTAAAAAAAAGTTGGTCAAATAACGCATAAATTAAAAATACTTTTTATTTTGATAAAAAAAATATATTTTTTTAGTCAATTTATATGTGCGCGAGTTTATTTATTATTTTAATTTAAAAATAGAATTAAACATGAAATGTAATTATGAATTATTTTATTGAATTCAAATCATACACGACAAAAGGACGTCGCATTGCGACGGGGGTAAACTCTAGGGATCTGATATTCTTATATGTTTGGTAGTAAATTTTGTATGGCAGCGCGAAAACGGTTTTGTCAATGTTTTTGAAAATTGCCTATTTCGTAGCGAAAAAAATTCTAAGACTTTTGGTGTCCCAGAGTTTTTTCCTGAATTTCTTGGTAACCCGTAATTTTGGAAAAACTGGAAAAAAATTGAGCCTTTTTTGCGGTATTACTTTTAATTCGTAAAAGATAGAAAGTTGAAATTTTGCATGTGCATTAAGGTATTTTATGCTGACATTTCTCAAAAATTAGAAATTCAAAAATTGAAAAAGAGGGGGTTGAAGAAATTCGGGGGCCCGGTAGAAAACTTTGGAGAAAGTTCATATTCTGGATTCTAGAATAATTAAGTATATTATTAATAAAAAAAAAATTCAAAATTTCAAAATTTTATTTGGGGACACGGGGGGCAGTAATTTCCAAGTGTAAAAATTGTGCTAGAAAGTTAAAATTTTGTATATAGGCTAACCTTGGTAACTTATTTACGAATCAAAAAAAAAAATCCCAAATTTTTAAAAAAAATGTTGGTCAAATAACGCATAAATTGAAAATATTTTTTATTTTGATATAAAAAATATATTTTCTTAGTCAGTTTGTATGAAAAATTAATTGTTATTATATGTAAAATTAATATAGAACCAGTTTATTTATTATTTTAATTTAAAAATGAAATTAAATTTTGACATGAAATTCAAGCCACTCACAAAAAACAGACGTCGCTTGCGACGGGGGTAAAAGCTAGTAAGATATAATTCATCATCGTATCATAATTTATTTGGCTCTTAAAACCTCTTTTGAGCTGAAGTCAACGTCGACCTCTCGTAATTTAAACTATATGAACCTATGAATAAGATAAAATTCATTATTGTATTATAGATTTATACCGCTCTTATAACCTCTTTTAAGTATAATTTGCCGCCAAACTATCGTGATTTTGACTATATAAAACTGTCTTCTTTAATTTTAATTTTCTATAAGCACAATAAGCTCCTATGCTAAACTGCCGGCTCATTTAGAAAATTGTCAAGCAGAGAAAAATACACAGTTTCTAGCATTCAAGCATTAATTTGCATTACATTTTCTATCTGGGTTCTCTGGTTAACCTTTCAAAGACTAATATTTGTATACCTAATTGTATTCCTTGTTTTGATTTTTAAAATATTATTGAATGTTCATCGAAATGTGAACTCGACCAACTGAATTCTTTGTTAGAATTATAATGAGTACAGTCATATGATAACCATTTACTTTAATGATCGCAAAATTATGTTAGAACAAACGAATTATTAAAACATATGAGTATATAAAGATATTTTTTTAAAATCGAATATCGACTTCTATGTATCGATGCTAGCTGCACATCTCTAGTTCTAGCACTGGACGCTAGTTCTAGAGTTGCTACTTGATTTAACATATTTAGCATAATGAGTTAAACAGTTTTGATAGATCTGTCGTTTGGGTCTTTCATTCAGTAAAGTGCTGTTAGCTGAATGCTACCTACGAAGAGAAAGGTGCTACCATCGGGAACAAACTTGAGAACCTGACACTGACAACCTGGCAAGTCAACTGAGCTAATGGGCTAATAAGCTAATAAGGTGTACGACGCGGCGTCAATAAGTCGCTGCTACGCTGATACTTGATGTTGATTGGGCAATGTATAACAGCGCATCTCAATCTTTTGGGAATTATAGAAAAGGTTTTTAATAAATGTACTTTAATAAACATATAATAAGTACTAGAATTGCTAAAACAATTTTAGCAACACCGAGATGAAATCAAATTCAAATACATATACAAAGTCCTATTACGTTTTCAAATAAAGCAAATGAATAACTTATCTAGATACATTACTATTATTCAATTTTTCAAGCTTATACAATTTGCTCATATGAAATATTATAAACTTTGAAATGAACCTATGGTTCATTTCATAATAATATGAATAATGCGTAAAAATTCGAACATACACTACTCAGAAGAAGCCTGCAGTCTGACAGTGACCTAAAATGTGCTAATGTGACTATACCCTATTGAAAAAGTCGCAAGTTACAAGAAAACTGTAGTGTGAGAGAGCCCTTATTGTGTACAATGAAAGAACCAAAATAGTTTAAGGTTTAGATTCGTGTTTGTATTATTGGCACCTGAAAAAAAACAAAAAGCGTTATATCTTTACCTCTCACCGTTGCAGACTCCCACTACTCACTATTTTAGAAATTAACATTCTATCTACGACATGCGAATCTTGACGTATTTTCGGTTGGTATATTCTCCGAAGAAATTCATGAAGAAACAAAATTGAATGAATATATTTTAACAAAAAAAAAAAAAATAGATTCTGTACAATTTAGATCAATTTGAAATAGGTTCAGTGTTTAAAAATTAGCATCTCACAATTTGAGAGTCACTGTTTTAAGTCGTATAAAATTCATATACCCAAATTAGCATCAAAAACATTTATTGCATTTTTAAAGAAACACGAATCGCAATCAGTATCGAACACATCGTAAGTGACAGGCAACAGTGTTCGGCACAGGCCACAGAACATGGGCCACCGACAAGTCCAAGCAAGCACAGGGCTATAATAATTGTTCTAGATAGAACTGCATTAATTAATTTAACGATATGATACGTATGTCATATAGAAAACTGGGTATCATTTATAAATAATAAAATGATTACGAAATTAATTGGTTTTTTTCTTATTTTAATTACAAATACTTTTAAATGAAGTGAGAGTTGCCCGAGTTCATTTTACTTTAGGCGTTTACACACGTTTACTGATTGAAATTTTAAAGTTTTTAAGTGCTATTTAAAGTAAATATAAAAATGTACTTAAAAATATAAATAAAATGATTATGTTGAGAATGTGGAGCTTATTTGTAGACTTAATTGAGTACATATTGATCAAGTTACAAGATTAATGCTATTTAAATAATTATGTATACACAAGATATTTTAGTCCAGCGGTTCTACTCGAAATTTTAGATAATTTGTTAAAAAATTACGTTTTGTTAATATTAAGTATCATTCCCACTAACTGTTTTAATTTTGTTTTTAATTTTGCATTTAAATTAAATTGTATAGCATATGAGAATATATTTTTTAGAACCTTACAGAAGTACAATGTTTCCAAAAAAAAAAAAATTATATTATATTATAACCTCCAAAATAGAATTTGTCAAAATGAGTAGGATTGAGTAGTAAATGTCATTCTTGGTTTATAAACAAATATTATAAAAAATCTATCGATATCAGTGGTTTCACGCTGAAACTACCTAAAGTAATCCAGTTGGATTTAGTTTTTAGTCAAATCAGAATTATGTGAAATTCTATAGCGACTGTAATAGCTGAATACACAGCAAACCTGCTGAATGCAAATATCTCTTATAAAAAACGATGTTATATGATATGTCGTAGAAAGCTCTAAGATTTAAAATATATACTCCAATATGCACATGAATAAAGTTTTAATGACTTCAAACGAGTGTAATTAAATTTTAGCAAATCAACCATCTTCACCACGTAATAAAATCCTTCTAAATTCTTCTTTTCTTATACTAGTTCCTATAACCTGTTATACCATTTGAAAGCTAGCTATATAAGCCACGTGGGCATTGGTTAATGTGACTTTAAGAACCCTAATTAACGCCATCTATCATAAGATTTACGTATAATAAATTCTCGTACAAAACATACCATTACAAAAAACTAGTATCGCCTGTTAAAAGAAAAACATTTATTTGAAAAACATGTTGCTGAGATAGACATTAAATAAAATGATGTTTAGAAAAAACTATCAATGAAATCAAAGTGTGGCGTGGGTGGGGTAAGTAGATTTATAGAGGATTCTAAGAAGCAATGATGGTCAAGGATTAACAAGAAATAAAAATTTATTTTAACATAATCATTATTCTTAGAAAAATCTTGGGATCTCGTATATTACAAGTTTCCTTTTATAAACAGATTTAAATTTCTTACTAAGTATTAAGATACATTGTTGATTTAACAAATAATTAAAATAATACGTGGAAGAATGATATCATCGGTATTATGTTGCTTTGCGACTGTCACGAATTTAGAAATGTATTTTTGGTAACATTTTTTACTAACGTTACTTTTTGTGATTCATTCAAAATCTTTTACTAATATATTAATTTTTATATGTATAATGTTGTATAATTGCTTTTATTAACATCAAAAAACGTAAATTTATGTTGAAAGATAACTTTTGTGAAGTAATCTTACATTATATTAACCTAAAGAAAATTATGTAACAGGTAAACTTTTTTATGTTAAATAAACCTTACATATATGAACTGTGTTTAGCGGGAACGTGTACATACAATTCATATTCTATTTAACACATATACCTAGGTAGAAAATAGCCTTGGAGTGCAGGTTTGAAACTTGAAAGTAGCGTTATTTAAGCTTGGTGTACAAGGCTTGGTATACAAGCTATCTGCAAGGTTGCTACTAGAATAATATACAACACAACTCTAAACGAATAATTAAGCATTAAATTTAGCTATCTAGTAGCTTATTTTCCAAGCTCATTTTATAAGCGTAGCGCAAACTTGCTGAAAGAGTAAAATACATGCGTTTTCCAATTGGTACTAGCTAATCCTTCAAGGTTTTTTTTTTTTAATATAGTTTCTCGGGCTTCCTAGGCACGTAGCCTTTTATCGCCCCTAATATATTTTGCTTCTTCTTATACTTTGTATCCTGATAACAAGAATGATCTATTCATGGCTACTGCTGTTATAAATTTCGGTTTCTCAATCAAAAAGGCGGTGTTAACAGGAGTCCTTCAAGGTTATTCAGCTTGGTTACATTTAATTTTGCACATAAGCTTAAAAATAGCTAATGCTTTGTAAAGATAGCTTTATAAAATCTAATTTCAAGATTCATTTCTACCAGGGTATCTGTTTTTAATATCATTACACTTTTTACACTGTTTTAATTATTAGTAAGACCAGTAATTACTATTCAATTCTTGGATTTGTAATCATTCTAAGAAATGTAATAACAAGATCTTAAAGAATATTTATGTCATCGGAAAAAGAAATAAAAACAAGTCAAGACAAGTTGGCGTCAATTTCAGTCAACATAAATATTTCTAAATAATTATTTAGTGCAATTAAATTATTTGCTGCAATTACATCAATTTATTTAAAAAATGTAGATTGTATAATTATTAAATGACAAGAATGTAAATATTCTTTTGCATATAGCACGAAATGAAAACACTTTTATTTTAATTTGACTTTGTTTAGGCCGTCTGTAATGCCAATTTATTCAGAGGTGTTAAAAATGCAATGTTTCGAGTACGCGTGGATCACGACAGAGGGACTACGCACTTCGGGCGTCTCGTGAACACATTGAACCGGAGAGTATCAGCTTCGGCATATACAGATCGATTAAGAGATCGATTAATTTTATTTGAGAAAATTAAAACTGAGCACTATATTTAATACAATTTCTTGTTATACTACATAAGGCATTATAATTGATTAATTTGTAGAAACTATAAAAAAATAATATTTAACGATTTTTTTATAATAAAATGTAAACACATGTTCAGAAGTTGTTCTATCATACAGAAATACACAGTACTGTACATCTTAGTGTTAAAATAATATAATGTGTACTTATATACCGTAATGTAAATACAAAAAAAAAATGCTTCTCATAATAAGTAAACTATAAAATACTTGAATGAACGAAGATTGCTACCGGTGACAGAAATAGGTAAATAAAAAAAGTGTCATCCTCGTCACCTGCTCTACTCGTCATCTCCAAGAATAACGAGGCCTAAGTACATGCATCACGCAAACTAATTATATTTCCAGTGGATAATATTTTTGTAATATTATTATCATGGTTATGATATTATTTAATTGTGTGAAAAAACTATAAGAACAAGATGATTCATACCTTGTGAATAGGTTACACGGAGGAAAAACAGACCTCTCTAAAGACTTTGTATTATAAATTAATGAGAATAGAGCAGAGACGTACTGGGAAAACAAATTGGTGCTTAATTTAGCCTGAAAATATTATTTGTGTATATGTAACCAGATAGAAGTTTGTAGAAGACTATTTAACTAACCTTGGAATTAGCTTGTGGCAAGGTAGCATCCAAATACTAACTTCGCTCAATATTACACACAAATACGTATAAGCAAGCTCTACGATTCGCTTGCAGTCTCAACGTAGATGTAGTGTTGTAATCAATGACTCAATCCTTAGGCCACGTTGAGGATTATTAATATACCCAGGCAGAAAATGTAACGCTTTAATTAGCTTGCAGTAAACTAGCAATTATGAAAATGCACTGCACTGAAAGTATATGTTTTTGTGGATGAAAAGGATGTGTTTTTAATTCTAGGTAGAAAAATAAATCTGCATAAAGTAAGAAGTAGCTTGGATAGATACACTTGACCTTAAAAGTTGCCATATTTATTATATCAAAGCATGCAAATTAATTAAAATCAATAACTCTTTAAGACACATTTAAGATAAATGATAAAGATCCGTTACTTTACATTTACGAAGTATTTTTTGCGGCGTTTTTTTTACAACCAATCAATTTGACATGTCATTAACATCATAATTCGTATTAATATTATCTTTAGTATAATTTCCATTAAAATATTTATAATATTTTAACATAAAATTAATTATTAATCACTTAATAGTCAAATAAATTAATTTATATACTTTCATAATTTTTTTAAAAAGTTAGCTTCGCAAAAACAGTTTTCTTGATAAGCAAAAAATATGCAAATACGAAATAAATTAATTGACATTCCATTTTGGAAGATTTATAAGGTTAAAATGGTTTGTTTCTTTGCTAATGGCTGTGTTTTGTTTCTAATTCTAATCATGAATAATTAAACACTTATGCTAATTATGTTTATACCCAGCAGAACGCGATCACATAAGTAGCACAATTAATTAATGGACTTAGCAACGAAGAACGACGTGTTTAGTTCAATTATTTAGATGAGTGATAAACAAAAATCAATTAAGTTCGTGTCACAGCCAGTGGAGGATTTAGACCAGTGTCGGTTGAGGCCCCACGCGCAAAAGATAATGCCGCTTTAAGAATTATATAAACGAATATTAATATATTATGCGGAGGTATTTAAATTAGTAAATTACCATACGTATTTCTTACAATTAGCAATATAATCTGACATGACGTCAAATCGCTAATTACTCGTTACAGTACTAGCTGACGCTGTCTTATTCTTTGTTTTTTGTATTGCAAATAGATGGAGATAGTTACAAAGGCTGACACAAGATGTCAGCTAGGAATGTTAGACATGAATATTGACAGTTGAAGTTCTTTTCATCAAAATAGCGACATTAAATGTACCTGCCTATTACGTATAATATATAAATCAGATTCATAATGTAATGATATCTATAAAACAAATAAAGTTTCATTCCTAGCTACTGAGTTTTAGTTTTAAAAATTATCAATTTATATATATTTATAATTTTAACTTCCAGGTCGTATTCGCCCGATTTCTATAAAACTGACTATTAAATATTATTGCATAATGTAATTTAATTAATTATCACAAATAAATAGAATAGAAATAATAAAACTTCAATTAGTAATGGATGTAAATTAGTAACACTTCAGTTAATGATTCGCGGCAAATCCAAAGACTAAGGTTAATTCAAGGTTGTAATAATTAAATTAATGTGAGTTTGCATCTAAAATAAAATTGTTATAGGATTAAGCTTAACATAAATTTAATTATTATATTATAAGTAATTAAAATCATTTTTATAATTAGAAACAAATAAAAATTCTGCAAAATAAATGAATAAATGTAAATTGATGTAAATGTTAAAGAGATAAAATTTTAACGTATTTATTGTATAATTAGTGTAATAATATTAATATATGTGTTTAGACATTTTTGCGTGTTGCGCATATAGGGGAAGGGAGGGGAAGTGGTGGGCATATATCACATTTAAACTTTGTGGTTTTACTGTCTCTATCTTTAAAAAATCAGAATTTTGATTTTCTTTTTTGGAATCGACCGACAATGGTTGATCTTTCTTTTTGATAGATATGAAAAAAAAACTTGTAAGAAAAAGTAACTGAAACTATATACAATACAGAAGGTGAGTATAAATCGTACTGCAACACAAGACTGCACACAAATGACGGTATAGATTTCAATTTATCTGCACACTAATAATTTTGTAATTAAAAATTTAAAACATAGAAACCAGGTAGCCGGGATTGAGAATTCCATAATTAAAAACGTGCTAAGTGAAGTGTTACAAATTTTGGGATGAAAAAACTGAGATTGTCGAAAAGAAAGAACAAAGATTCTCAATCTGTCCAAAAGACTTATAATGTAATTGATAAGATTGTTTTTCACGTCACAGTTAGTGAGAATATTGATGCTTGATGGTAGACTGCAATATCTTTGGGTTTATATTTTCTGGATTTACTTGTTCTAAGTAAAAATAAGATTAGGCTGCAGTATATGATGCCACAACATCACAAAAACTACCCACATCAGAAATTGGCCGACGTTAAATAAATTAAATTTAAAAAAATGGTTTTTAATCATAACGTTGGCAAAACTGTATGTAGCGGAGTACACTGTACTTCAGATGATTCATATATGAAGTTATGCCCGTTCTCAATTCGCGAAATAATTTGTTTATTCAATAACTTAACGACTATAAATCTTGCATGGCGCCAAGAGAAGTGAAGGTACTTAATATATTCCGTCAAATTAACAGACGATTCATTATGTTAAGTGGTTCTTCTTAAATAAAAGTAAATAAAGTAAATATTTCTACATACGTACAAGTATATACAGTTTTGCAATTGCAATTCCTGTAATTACGTACGCCTTTGTGGATTGTTGGGTGCCTTCCAGTAAACATCCATTAAGAAAAACACTAATAAATCTACTGAATCATGCCACGATGCACGCAATGTTATTCTCTGAGAATAACGTGTTGGTAATTAACAAAAAAGTAAGTAAAAACAATGTGAATTTAATAAGTAAACAAGGAAGTTTAAATTGCAGATGATGACAACAACAAAAACAGTTTGAGTTTAATGGTGTTTGAAGAAATACCACCTTTTAGCTGCTTTTTACATTGCAGTACAAATGCAGTTTTATATAAGATTCGATGTTATTACGAAAAATGGCAACTGGACAGGACCTGGCAACCACCTGGTCGATCTATAAATGGATTAACTATATATATATATATATTAACTGCACATACCTTGCACCCACAATAACTTGATCACTAGAAACATCAAAAAGAAGTTGCGAATATGAGGTCACGCCCTCGTCAACAAATCGGTCCGACGTAGGCAGCAAATCTGAAAGCAAACAAAGAACAGCTGTGAGTTGAGGTTACTGTATGATAAACAAATAACTGCACTGCCTTAACTAAATTGTATTGTTGAGATGAATGATAAATTATGAAAATAAAACACTTGAAAGATATTAAAATTCATCACATCATCAATATAATATGGTATGAGACAAGATGTGCAAGGTACATGTTTAAATAATCAAAACATCCCAAAATGAGACTAATGATGTGTTGAACATAGTACGAGTTGAGACGATGATTATACAGCATAAATCACGTGTCATGGTGTATTACACGACGTAGAAATAATGCAGGGGTGAAGAACATTTGGGACACGCCTGACAATAGATATTTAAATCAATATTAACTTGGCAATGAAGAGAGGAGCAGAAGGTACTGAGGAACAGAAGAAGAGAAACCATACAGGATATGTGACAGAGTAGAGGGAACTTTAGAGCATATCAAGAATAGATGTAAGGGGAAGTGAAATCGACCTGATGTAAATCCTAAGAGGAATGGAAAACGGAATAAAATGTATAAATGAAACGGAATAGTAAGTATGAGAGAAGAGAAGAATGACAAGCGAGAACGACATCAATACAGAGAAATGTTTTTTATTGTTTTTTAAATATTCATATTCGTAAGTAAGGAATAAAGAAACTGTAAGCAAGAATGTAAGAATGTAAGGCCTAACGGTAAAAAACATTACAATTCTATATAACATAGCATATTATAGCCTAGTTATTTATACATAGCACAGCCTAATTTTTAATTTGCAATTAGATCCTATGAGAACAAAGGTTTGCTCCGTGAGAGCGAATTTTTTTACATTTTTCACCCGAAGGAGATTAAATAAAGTAGTTTTATTAGTCATTGAGCGTAAAGGATCTAGTAAAATGAATGTAAGAGAATTAATATATCAATTTCCAAATATAACCGCATGTTATTAATAACATTTAATTATTTATATCATATAAAATAAATGATATTTGTTATTACAATATTCTCCTATTTAAAAAATATGTAAAAAATACATTTCGAGGTTCTAAGTCCCTGTAATAAATAGCACGACACGTAATGAGTTTATAAAAGCACGTAAAAAAACAAATTGATAAAAAATTGATGATAATGAACTTCTTAAAAGGAATTGTTGTCAAATTGAAAAATAAAAACATTAATGAAAGCAGGAGATATGAAAAAATGGAATTAATTAAAAAAATGTAATCCAGTCGCGTTTGGCGACTGACTGATTACCATACGTGACATGACACTCGACAGTTATAGATACATATAATTATAATAAATCTATTAGCATATTTGGGAAGTAGACCGATGACCAATAAATACCAAATTATACGGATATTAGTAAGTAGATAGCAGATCTATTTAGATTTGACAAAATAAAATTTATGAAAAACGGTAATATGTACTTAATTGGCAGCTTTTAAAGAGCTCTCAAAGTGAATTGACCTTATTGAAGAATTGATTTATTCATTTATCTTTTAGACATAATATTTACAAATATAACTTTATTAATTAAATAGTTTATATTTCTTATTTTTGCAATTACATAAGCATAAACTCCAAGAACCACTATATTGTTCCACCAAGGGAATACTGCATATTTAAAAAAAAAACACTACGGAAGAAGTTACACCAGAAAAAATCCGGGGCGCATTATTTTACAGATCAATAGATAAAACATGACATGTACTAAAAAGCTGTGAATGTTTTTGACAACGCATTACTCAAACGTAACCAACCAATAAGAGAGCTTTCTAGTACAGCTTCTTTAAATAAGGATGTAATAAATTGAGTAGATAAAACTTAATATTTCAAACCCAAAGAGAAGATTCCTTAAGAAAACGTAACATTGCGAGGCATTCGTTAGTAGCACCAACTTACTCGTGAAGCAATGGCACTAAATCAGAGTTCTGGGATGGGAATTAGAATTCAGCCCACGGATAGAATTTTGCAAGATGTGAATATAATAAATATAAAGGATTTACAAATAGTGCATGCACACTACACACGCTATCCTTGCCAAACAGTCTTCAGTTTATGTTATTGTTAAACTTTATCAAGTTAATTGCAAGAAATTATCGACATTCACGTATATTGGTTTTTTCTCTAGTTATTAATTTATTAAGTCAGGGCCGGTCCGAGCGGCAAGCGAGAGATGCGATGGAATAGGGCGCAAGCTTAGGGTTAGCTAAATATAATTACAAAGCGTAATATTTTCTGTACTATCGCTTAATTAGACCGGTCACAAATGGGTGGCACTAAATTGTAGAAAGGGTCATCACTGTAAATTAATTGAAAATAGTACGACGAGTCTATGAAATAGAGCGCTAATTCATCATGTCCTATCTACAATAAATTTCACTGCAACCGACTCTGGTTTCCTTCTTGTTAGTCGTTAGTCTTTCCTCACGTTACGCCACGCCACATAAGTCGCCACACAACGGCGTGCATTCGAAGTTCTTTTAATGTGTTTTTAATTGGTAAAGTTTATTGAGAAATATATCTTATTATTTCCAAATTGTTTCCTCTCTTACTTTTAATTATAAACATGCTATTATATTTTTTACTACTCTTTTTTGTTGTTGTTTAACACGTGTTATCTTTATTATCGTAGTTTTAGGAATTAATGCCAGTAAAAAAAATTGTAGTTTTATTATAACATTTTAAATATTTCGAAGAGAAGCTAAATATTTTGATGAATAAGTTATGCAATTAAAATTAAATGTACTTCAAAATAAAAAGGCAAAAGGGCTGAATGGTTTCTTGACCAACACTTGCTGATTTCCCACAAGCTAGTCGCAAGGTTGCTTTTCCAGTTCTGATGTGGAAAATTATCACTCTTGTTAGCCAAATTTACATGAAAAATAATAGAAAAAGTTTTAGTTTCTTAGAGTGATCTTAATTATCGAAATCCACGTAAAACAAAAGTAGCTTTTCTTATGTAAAATACAATCAATAGTTTAAGTAATAAACACCTTTTATGTTCAGCGGACATAATTCTATTCAAAAAATAAATATTCCTTCATAATTTCATTCATGAGTAACTCTCATTGATAAAATAAAAAAGAAAACATGATTTTTGAATAAATTTGAAAATGATTTATTACAAAAATAGAAGTTGTTGACTTCATATGAATAAAATAATTAATAAATATCAAAAAAATTCAGAAACGCCCAAACCAGGTCATTAATATGTAAATTTAATTTAAAATAATAATGTAAACATCTATTCATGTTGTTAATGATTCTCTTAAATTGGAAAATAAAGATATTTGGAGCATCATTATTTTTGGCGCAACATGTTTGACATTTTAAATATTAATCGAATCCATTACTCTGCCTAGAGCTCTGTCTATAACTCTTAGATCAGTGGTTCCTAATCGTTTGCACCATGGAATGGCGCATGGCGCAGTAGAATAGTAGCGGCGGTACTTCGAACATTTCCCGTATAAGGCCTGTCTCAGTATGGCACCGTATTTAAGCGAATTTCTGCCGGACTTGCAACTTAGCGATCTTGACATAAACAGAACAGGGGCATTATTGGCAATCTGACGGAAAATTCTTCTTCCTTTCTCCGAATTCCATAGGAATAGAGTCCCATGATGCCTTGTAAAGGGTAGTATTTCATCTAATGGTAGATTTTGTGTATGGAATTTTGATAAACTTAATTTCAACTACTTGAACAATATTAGTAAGTTGGAGTAATGTTTTGAGCAACAGCGGTGGAGAACCACTATCTTAGAACATGAAGATAATTCATATAAACTATACTCCATCTCTTTCTAGCACACTCTCTTATTTTTCTAGCAAAAACTATGTCCTTGACATGTAAGAAACTCCTACTACAAAGTGAGTAAAACTTGTACCGACAACATGTGTGTAATATGTATACAGATCAAGGACTTTCTTCAACAACTAGTGATCAACTAGGTGCATATGTGTACGTACACCTATATTATTGGCCAGGCTAGTCCAAAACAAATAGACTCATTCATAATGTAAAGGTAATACAGGTCACGATCATGATGCAGGAGCAAATCTTCGCTTTTGTTATGTATTAATTTCCTGTGGATGGTATTTAATGCATTGATTGGTGTTGCCTGAGGCGACAGACGAAAATGTGTCGATAATTTGATGATTTATGATATTGTATTTCTGTGAAAGTTTTTATACCAAGATATAGCGTGTATACTATACGGCCTCGCTCTTGTACAACTTTAGCACTTGCAAATTTCGAACACAATGAGGTCATTAACCTAAATCTTTTATCATATATATGTATACGTGTATACATACACTGTTAAATCGAAGAAATAGAAAACTGTTTAATTCCAAGAAGTGCATATGTTTAAAGAAACAGTTCTAGATATTTAAACATATGGTTTTTAAAATCATATCAATATTAACTTGTTAGATATTTACATAAACATAAATTGTGTGTAACTGAAAGGTATGTCACACACGCATAGGTTAAGCTGGCGCAGTTTCGTTTTAGACGTAACTACAATACGATATAATATAATTCTTTATTAATAATATAATTATATTCGGTATTAGAATTTCTACAAAAGCACGTGCAGAAACAAACCGTTACGTTGTACGTCTAGATAATTTGTGCAATCTTCTGTTATAATTTATACATGTCAATAATAATTATATAATCTTAATCTGTTCCACTTTATAAAAAAAGAAAACGAAATAAAAATCTTTTCTTAAAAATAATTCCATATACGGCAGTGTATTTTTAATATAAAAATTCAATGACCTTGCAGCGATTATATGAAACTAATAAAATAACAAAGCGGTTTCGCAAAAGATGTATTAAATCATGGTTAAATTATTATTATAATTACAGACCGCTATTTATTTATTATAGTCATTGATTCATAAAATTATAATCTAAATTGGAATTTTATAAGAAAAAAACTTGCTTAATCGATTAAAATCAACAC
Source organism: Panorpa germanica (assembly GCA_963678705.1). NCBI lineage: Eukaryota > Metazoa > Arthropoda > Insecta > Mecoptera > Panorpidae > Panorpa > Panorpa germanica. The sequence continues at coordinate 12,320,792 of OY783215.1, read as the reverse complement.
AAAGCCTTAATGTGTTTTATTGTTATTAGATTTATTAAGTTGATTTTTATAATTTTAGAGATATTTTTTTCCATCAATTAGTTATTTGACCGTATTATGTTATTCTGCTAGTAAAAGAAGAGACTGCACAGTGCACAAGTTCGAAAGCTTGAAACAATGAAAGGTTAATTTCATCTGTGTAATTCCCGTTGTAGGTTATTGCATTTCTAATGGGGTTCACAAAAGTCACGAAAGAAATGGATAGAAATATTGTATCGATCTACTAATTGCATGACGACTTCGTTCTGGCTTATAGTCAGGCTTTCTCAATCTTTATGCTGTGACCATATTACGTGTGTTCATTTATTCGTGCTGTTTGCCACCTATTCATGTTTTCAAAACATAGCAAATAATTAATAACTTCATTTAAATGAAATATAAGTTAGACTATTACATTTATTTGTTTATTATAACATAAATACTTGGGGAAAATTGTTAATTATGCGTAATAAACGTTCTGATACGTTCACACTGAATATTGTAGGTTATGTTTTAATGTCATAGGCGGCAATGCATATGTGTACCTCGAATATAGCGAAGCAAATATTCGGACACTTTGTCGTGTTCTATTTACCGACACTAAATGTTCGTTTACACATGCGTATTCGTACACAAAATCAAAATATTTGGACATAAACATTCATATGCGGGAAGATATCCCTTTAGGAGTAGTTGCAGAATTATTCAAATAGATATGTATTCCTATACAGGTATGCATCAGTGGTGGAGATAGCTTTGGTTTCATGAACCACTTTTAAAGGCGCATCCATTGTTTTTCTCTTCAGCAAATTATAACAAGGTCTTCGCCCTTGCCTCTTTCGTTTGCTAAAGTTGTACAAGTCTAAAGTCCGAAAGGAGATTAACCATGCACTATTGTGATTAAAATGTTTAATACAAACCGCCCAATGCTGATATATGAACGCATGTCTACCACCATTATTCGATTTGCCGTCACGAGCTTTATGCACTAACATGAAATAGAATCACGGAATGGGTCAAGTTGCCTGTCACCGATTGAGATTCAAATTCAAAGATATTTATTAGTGAAATGTCTTATTCTAATGTATGATTCCTGGTCTGAGCCTAAATCCGCATTTTCTATGTTCTAAGTTGACGTCTAGTATTACATTTTGTCTTGTGTGTTTGTGTAGGGAAACGTGGTTAAAAAAAACCCTACTTTGCTATGGTGGAATTTTACATATGGAGAAATATGTGTATGTTATGTTGTGTGGCATGCACTTAGAGGATTGTGTCTATCTTTCGTCTCTATTTGATCTTAAAGGAAAGGCTGTCGTGTGTGCATTGTCCAAGATGATACATTAACGGATTGCTGTGAGTTTTTATGGTGTTGTAAAATTTTTCTGTTTGCTGCTTTATGGTTGTTTTTATGCATATTGAGTCAGTTTCAGTTATTGTGCTGTAGTCATAAGGTAGATCGTGTCCTAGTTTTAAACATTTGTTTAACGCATGCTGATTTACATGCTGATAAGTAAACGCATGCGCATTTAATGACTACCATCATCCTAACAGACTTAGTACTAAACACACAATGTGCGTACGATGTACCATCTCTTGTTGCAACATCTAGCATCAGCACTAAGTACCTATACCGCCATCTATGATGTTATTTATTATCATATTACATAAACGCATTGCATAACATCTTGATTACAATTTAAGTTTGTGTTAAACATTTTAATAAACATAAATTATTTAAGATTTCTACTTAAGGATATCATTTTCGAGATTTAGTTTCTATAATACACTCGTACCACAGCATAAATTTGATACATTCTTGTTTCTACTCGTACAAGTTACATGTTTTATATAATTCGAGGCACGCAGGTACTGTGGTACTACTACTAAGAGTATTCTTTAAAAAAAAACAACAAAAAAACACCAAGCAAGTATTATATAAATAGTTAAATGGTTTATAACGTAAAAAAAATCAATAATTTATGAAGGCGTTTGAAGTTGGTTGCTCTTATCTCGCCAAACTAGTTTCTAAGAAGCCACTGCAAGAGCCAGGGCTGTAGCGTTATTGTGTTTCTTCATCTTGTCACTTTTCGAAGATCATGGTTTTGTGAATGACGCTTGTTTGAGTGAAAGGGGTCTTTAAAAGAAATAGAGATAATACAGACATTAGTTTTTTGAAAGACTATTTCTTGGAAGTTTAATAGAAGATAATTGGGTTCTTTCCTCAGGCTCCAATGTTGGTTCACATTAGATGGTTTTATTAATAGCTTAGTTATAAGTAAGCTACGAGATATGGTATGACACGATTGGTTTTATTAAGTACACAGTGATGTAAGTGACAACGAATATTGTTCATGTATTTTATGTGTTATAAAAGAAATTAGATATTAAGTATAAAATATTGTTACGAATTTGCGAGCGTCTGAGCATAGGAAAATTACAGTTGTGAAATATTCATCCTTAATAAATAATAATTATCCGATGACTAAGACAACATTCTTCTAACATTCCTAGAATTATTTCCAAGGTGTAATAGGTTTCTAGAAAATAATTAATTTTTTACAACATTAATAGTTGAATACTGCACGTCAGTAATTCGATACGCAGCAGAATTGCAAACGACAAAGTTTACGCAACTCGATTTTAACATACGCGCTTAAATTATCAACATAATTGCTGAAATTGTAATAAATATCAATCAAGTTGAAATACTTCTTTAAGGAGGCACGGCATCGGTGATTTCTTTGTACCTTACTTTTAAGTATTGTTCAAGATCTCTGAATTAAAAGGTAATTATTATATAACATTCAATTATTCAATCGAATATATATAATATCAGGTCTGTTATCTCTAAGTTCTGTGTCACCAATGCGAAAACTCTATGTTTGCATCCAAGTCCCTCAGACCGTGCAATAAGTCACTATATCATCATTTAAAAAACAGGTGCCTTTGTTCCCCTGCATAATGTTATGATCAAACTCAGATTGAAATCACAGCGATACACTGTGAGCACTTACAGAGCAAATAGGGCTAACAGTATGCTATGTATTATATTGCTATACAGCATTATTTTTTCAATATCAAAGGAGCAAACATTACGTTTTTTTCACAAATTAAGCAACAATTTGCTAAGAAATAACAACATCCAAGTTGACTAATTTTAAGTATAGTATATTTACAAAGGTGGATCAAAAAGTTCTCGTGTTTGATTATCATGTTTCAAACGAAACCATACAACATTTCAGATCGATTCATAAGTTAGTATTCATTTGACATCCATTTGTCCTAAATGTGATTGGTGTTTCTCGATACAATGGAAAAAGGCAAAATTGGTGAGCTTTGGATGTAAAAACGTGTGTAATCGTCTTTGAGATAGGTTCCTAGACAGTCGACTGCTTTCGCGCGTGTTCCATCCCTTAGCAAGGGTATTTCTCTTCAAATACATTCATTCTCGTAATTTAATTGGTACAGTTCCTTCTTAATTAAGATGCAAGTACTATTGTGAACAAATGCGTAGTCTTCAAGTGGATTTATAATCTAAATGACTGACTTCTGCTGAATATTCTCGAATACAAATAGCAATCACTGAAGACCGATGGATGTTCCGGATCAAATAATCAGATAGAGTAATCTGTAATAGATTCTTAATAAACTACAAGAGCAAACAAATAACTCTTGTAGAAGCAAGACTCGTGGAGTGGAGTCGAGTCGAGTTCAATGTTTTCCACTGCGTGTAGGATGGTTTATCTAAACATGTACTGCACTTACAAATTATTTTAGAAATAAAATTAGAATGAATGAGTTTCTGGTCATGAACGCTTCGTTTTATATTTAACTCAGTCAACTAGTCAGCCTACTTAGAATTCAAGAGATGATTATGTGTAGCACCAAATGTAGTAATGTGAGAAACAAGATAAAAAGAAATGTTAAACACAATTATTGAAGCTATAGATGCTACCATATAGCGTGGGGTTACTGGAATACTTATTAAGTATATTCTTATTATTTCTCTATTGGCTGTATATTCAGGGTGTCTCAAAAGTAGCATGTGAAACTGTCATCGGAGTAGACCCGCCTCAATGAGCCTAACATGACCTTGGTAAAAGTCGCATGGTGTTCGAGATATCGTGTATACAAAATTCAATACGTTACCTGCAAAGAGGGTATATTCTCGCTAAACATTTATTAACCAAAGACAATTATTTCATTGAATAATAATTATATAGTTGTGATTTTTAATCAAATGCAGCGCTTTTGGAAATATATATTTTTTAAATAACAAATTATAATTAAAATCAGAGATTGAATTATATACGAGTATATAGAATTTTGTAAAAGCCTTTAAGCGCTAAAAAGAACGTCTTAAAGTTTTACTAATTTAAAAAAGATTTAAAAAAAGGATTAGTATAAAAGAATTATAAACAAGTTAAATTTATCCATATCCATATACGCCAATTCCAATGCTTTGGACCGTTTGAAATTAATTTATGGTGTCACTTTTTATGACTACTATAAAACTTCTCTGAAATAATTTGTAATATATTTTATGCATATTATTATCCTATAACTCCTAAACTGTTCATTTCATCATTAACAACTTCTGATACTCTCGGGTCTACGGGTTAATTCGCCCATTACTTTGGCTAGTGTCACATTCATCTTCTCTGCGGGATCTGTTTCCTCTCATATTTTTTTAATATTTAAACCACAGTTTGCCAACCTACGGTACAGAAAGAAAAAGTATAAACTTATGTTAAATTGTGAAATAAACCTTTATAGTTTTGGCACAACTCTCCAGAAATTTCGGCAAAACGCGAAAACATTGGTAAATAATCTTTTGTGATTATTTTATCGGCGTCAATTTTCTCATTGACGTCCATCTTGAAAAAATGGTGGCTTAAAACGTCTTTGTTGCAATATTTCCTTACCGGTGAGTGCTAAGATAAAAATAGTTATATTCAATCTGATAGAGGAATCAATTTTCTACAATTTATGCATACATCATTTTTTTGTATATCTGCCTATGACAGTGAATGTTTACAATTGTTTACAGTGTTTACAATTTTTCACTTATCTCTTAAATTCATTATAGTATATAAACAAATTATACATCATTTAAAAGGTTTTTCAACGTTTTACAACTTGTCTAAATATATTTTCCATTTATAAGGTTATATATAAAATTCATTTGCGTCAATTTTTCGCATTCAATCACAATTCTTGATTTTCTACATCGACTATTTATTGTATTCAATTCAATACCAAAATAAACTTGAACAGGTTGCTCTAAAAGCTTTGACATCTCTGATTTAAACCATTAAATTGTTTTGGTCACGATTTAAAGTACGAGTAAATTAAATTTTAGCAATTAAAAAATAATAATATATTTTAGTGGTCTCATTTTAGTAATAGTCATAATATATTAGAATTGTAATTAAAAATGTTTAAAAACGTTATTCTTCCAACCTTGAGTTAAATTATTGCGCATGCGCTCGCGTTCGCGTTTGGTCACTGTTTATGTGTTCTTTTTAATTCGTTTTATGAAACTGTATTTATTAAGTCACTAGACTACTTGAGCTGGTCGGCTTCTGAATATCCGGTTTGTAGGTGACTATCTATTAGGTATTTCTCACCTAATTTATTAATTAAAACAAGATAGATCTAGTAAGGCAGATAGATAGTGTTGTTAGTTATTTAGAATTCTAAAAAGAAAGCTAAGAAAAACCTTTAGGTAATTTAAATATTTATCAAACACTTGCTACAACACTTTTGTAAGTCTTAATGTTAAGCTGGATTTACACGAGCGAATTCCAAGGTGCAATTTCATCCTTCACGGATGCAAAAGCAAAGAACGTAATATGATAATAATTAAAACACATACTTTATTAATTAACCTAAAAAAAATGATCATCAAAATAATTAGATCAAAGACTTAAAGGCTGTATGTATGTAGATTTATCTTAGACTATTAACTGCAGGATTAATGACAGGTAACTAGTGGTATTGCTGGACCGGTATCTCCGTACCTAATATTAATAATCCAGAGCTAGAGCTAGACTACTGTTTATGATAATATTACTAACAATAAATTATCCATATCGGATGTATCAACCTGCTACCAATTTAATAAAGAAAAGAGAGAAAAAAAACATAATTAGAAAACTTGAATTTAGAAACAAAAAAATGAACAAAACTACACCGACATCCGATTCATTTTGTAATTATGAAGATATACTCGTAAATAAGTATAATAATACTTATTAATAGTCCAATAACCCTCTGCGATAGCCACGAAGGCCTGATAGAGTAAGAAAGTCCACTTCAGAGAAATTCATAAATATATAATTTTGATGCATCTATAAATATAATTGCACCTTCACTATGTATACCACTTGATAATAATTAAGTAATTTATTTTGTTAACATAGAAATTGTGACACTTTCAGCAAAAGTTTCTTTCATTAAATTAATTGCAAGGTAAACACATTTAATTGCTAATTACAGGTAATTAAAGTTAATGCACTATGAGAACTGTGAGAAAGGAAATTAAAACAACGAAATACACATTTACGTAAAATAGAACAAAGTTAAACACTGATGATAATTAATCTTGATATTACATCCATATTTGAATAGAGAGAGAGAGAGAGTTGTTGGAAGGACACTTTATTGATTTTTGATGGTCTAATTAAGTTTCAATATATTGAACCATATAATCTGTAATCATTTAAATAACTCCGAAGGATACACCTTTAACAGTAAATATTTTAATATTTTAATAATATATAATTATTCCATGTAGAGGGCAATTTAGTGTTACATTAAGTAGGTTTAAGAGAAACCTACAATTACGACAAATATGGATATTACAAGTTGTCAAATTTTAATTTATTCGATTCATACACTGTTATTACATTAAATTTACAACAAGTTGGTATTTATTTTAACTTGAGTATTTCCATTGACAACATTCTCTGACATTTTGTTTTATCAAGACTAGAACAAGAAGAGGCGATTACTTCTTTCTCGGCAAATAGCAGCTACTCGTTACTTGGGTTGTGTTTGTTTTAGCATGGGTATGACATTTCTAACAATATACAAATATTTAAACATCTTCTCTTTTTTAAGTTGTCTGACTTGTAATTGCTTGTTTCTTGTTACTAACTTCGTGGTATTCAAACAACTATATATTAGTGCTGTGAAAGAGTGAATGGGTTTTTCTTGTTCATCGTGGGTGGCGCACCACTAAGTCAGCGTTGAATAGAATTTAGAAGCAAATTACCAACTGTCCAAGGTTATACGTTTAAGACGACACATCTAATGCGTCCGATGCTATCCATAAGCTAGACTACGATTAATATAACATATTTAGATGCACACAAATATCAAACCTAAATTAGCGCATGCCATGTGACTCGGTGGTTGCTTGGTGCGAGCTGCTGACCTGATAGTAGACAGTTACTGACTGATAATGGCTGATCAGCCCCTCCACTGACATCGATCGGTCTCACGATGATGAGTAGCTGCTGTGAATTATGTTGTGTGCTAACGTCCTGCTGCATTGTGACGTGGTGGGGAAAGGACAGTGACAGTGACAGATGGACAGCTACTGACCATATCGCACATGACAGCAACTCGCATAAGATCAGATGGTGCGTATAGCTATACTATAGTAAATGTCGTGTTCAATAAGGTCGATTCACCATTAAGTGAATATATCGAATTAGTTATATCTTTCAAAACATTAAACCTTCATTTACACAACTAAATACCACATCTTATTCATAAACTCTTCTTCTTCTTCTATATGTTTATCAATGTGCATTCTATTAAAATAAGTAAGAGCTGAATCTATTATATTATTATGAAAAGGTTTTTAATATATTCAAACCAAGCTATAAAAAGGCTTCTTTAAGTTATTGTAATTGAGTTGTAAAGTAAATACAAGTTTATATCTGATTTTATCAAATCAAGAAATAAGATAATACGAGAATTTATTCTTTATCTCTGTCACCCTTTGTGTACGCCCATAAAAACATCATAGAGATGGGAATTAAGAACTTAAAAGTTAATTTCATTATCATAATAATTGTTAATGGAGGGAGATGTTTGAACCTGCTTTTACATCTTCATTGGTTTAATATTACAATAATTATAAAGCGATAAATGTGCTGTAATCTGTAAAAAAATCTTTTATATCAAATTATATAGAAATTCATATAAAATATCTTTTCACTGACGTAGTGTAGTTTTCTTTTATTGAAGATTGTTTATCAGCTTGGTCAATATAGCTTTAGATTGTCATAAGACGAATTACTTATCTAGTATGTTCCTCGGACTATAAAAATGATTAAATTTGCAATAAATCCATTTGCCATATCCTGTCCATCTACTTAGTGTCAATATTACTTTTACGGTATTTGATTAATCTTATTGATCTGCAAATTTTAAAACAAGATTTTATAATTTTATTCAGAAAAACACTGATTTATTTCTTGATTGATGAATTTGATTTAATCGATATGTAACGTAACGGTGGAGCTTTTATTCAATATGCAAATTAATGTATCAATAAAACGATAGAAATTCCATTCGTACTAGAACTTAACTTAAAAAATAAAAAGACATTTGAAAAAGAAGAAAAAGAAGATAAGTTGATAGAAAAATGGAAATTCTTATGTTGATTAGAAGGTAACAAATTGAAAAGGCAAATAATAATGTCAAGTTTTTATTAAAGGTAGTTCATAGAAAGAAGGATTAAAGGATTTACAGGATTACTGTATTTAGAAATATTTAAATGCTCTCTATCTCAACCCGGATATGTTTTATTATCTTCTTCAAAAGAGCTATGAAGCTAATAACAAAAATTGATATTTAAATCAATTGAACATTACCATACAGATATATGCATTCTTTATTTATAGGCCCAACTGCGGAATAATTTCGTGCGTTTTTAATTCTATATACTAACATTCGCGGAATTATTCCGCAGTGCGATCCAGGCCTTGTAGGTACACGCGAACAATCAGACTGATAAGGATAAACAGTAAAGTCAGTCTTCCGATGTAATTCACACGTTGTTCCACAGATCTCTGATCGCTTTTGATTCTAGTTTATTCACAATACCGTTTGCCGTTTTTTACAATTTAAATTGATGAATGCTTTGTTTTTTTTTGTTCAAATTGTTCTGGAATCATTCGATTGGAATGATTCTATCGGTTGGTTGTTCATTACAGTCAGTCCAATGGAAATGATTGTAATAATATGGTTTGGTAATACAGAAAGCAACAAGCAGTTACAAGTAATAATTATACTCGTACATACATAAAAATTTCATAATTTTGTAGAATTATAAAAATGAATTGAAATTTACGTGATTACGTGAATTTTACAATGTATCATCTTTATAGCGTAGTATACCTTCCGAGTCGACCGAATTATTTCCAATGGTCATTCAAGAATATAGCTTGATTTATGCTGATCGATCATATTTGGAACATTCATTAACCAATTATTGAAGACGATGTTTATTCAAAATTCACTATTTTATCATTTCTTTCTGTTGATACTACCCATTAACGAATGTGCAAAGATCCGCGCTGTTTTTACCTCTCCGCAGGCTTACTCTACCTAAGATTTATATATTATTATATATATTGTGGTGCACTGTACAAGCTATCTGAATTGAATTTATTATTGCTAATCTTGTAATTGAATTTTATTACTTTATATGCATTTTACTTTATTACATGTAAAAATACATGTTGTTTAAATTATTACATAGAAATTGTGCTCGTAGATTATATAAATGTTAAATGTGGCTTGTAAATGTGTCAAGATTTACGTGAGCATAATTAGAAATGAGTTTAACTGAAGTGAACTGAACTGAGTTAAATACATACACTAGAGGAGCTACGCCTCTTTTAAAAAACCTATAAATATGACAAATATGTACTCATTGTTGAAGGTATATCATGTGTTATGCAGAAGTACTTCTTACAATTTACATAACTATAATAAGAAAGTAGTGTAAGGGCTCGTCTCGTTTAGCGTATTTGACATGGTCAAACTGATTACGCAGTGGTACATTAATGGGCTTGTGTCCTATGTCTTAATTTCTATAAAAGTGCACTATATATTGAGAAAGTGGATTTCTAGAACCTCAAATGTCCAATTCATCAAAAAGTCATTTTGTCTCTTTAATTATTAAAGGGATTCAACGTTGTACACATTCCAAATGCATGTGATATCACAACCGCTGCCAACCTTATAGCTTATAAATCTCTGCTATAAGTATTTATATATCAAAATATCAAATATTATTTACAGCTATTTCAAGGAACAATCAAATTTCAATATTGTGTCTGCCTTAGCAGGGTTAAATAAAATAAAAACTTATTATTCTTTGACTTGACTTGATTATTTCGACTACCAACAGCTAGTAAACATTACCACAGCACTGACCTACTCAATAAATAACTGACGTTAAAATGCATTTCACGTCATACAAATATGTCCGACCATTTCTAGCGCTAAAATTACAATTCAAATTTTTCATTGCTATATCTCCGTCAACATTTAGATATTTAATAAAATAGACACGCCAATACACATTTATTAACATCAATTTCAATCAACAATTGAAAAATCAACCACTAAAAAATGAGGACACAAGCCCATTTTGTCTTACATCATGTCGGGTAGTTGTGCTTTAGGATATCTTTTAAAGTTTAGAATCATTTTTGTTTTAAATACAAAGTATTTCCAAAATCGTATATCAATCCCGTACACAAGACCCGTCGCACACTGCAAGCGTAGTTGTTTTGCACTAACATACTTTATCATGAGATCAAACTTTTACTTTAATTTTTATCGGATTAATTGTTCGAATAGGGTTTAGCGTTGTAGCATGTATTCGATTGGTTAAAATTCGCTATCGACAGTGTGAGAACTATGTAACGTCCGTATTCGGACGGCTTTGTCGCTTGCAGTGTGCGAGATTCATTACCGTCCGTTTAGGTACCGAGGGTTCAGTCCAGTCGAAATTCGTTTAAATAAGCTTGCAGTGTAATTATTATTCACTCGAAATACTCAAGTGAAAGAATGTCACTCCAAGCCTACGTACAGGTGCACCGAATGCACCCGATGCACCGAGCAATGCGCGAAGAGCACATCCACACAAAAATATTTTTTATAAGGAAAGGAATCTGCGTGGCTCAACCCGATAATGGCGTGACAATCAACATACTTGTGACTCGTATGTACGTCTTACGAAGAGTAAATTGTTATTTATACATTTCATTTGTTTTATTTACGTTCTTATTCATCTATAATCACTTTACGGACAGGTACATTTGTATAATAAGTACGCATGCGCAATGCAGCTTAGCGCAGGTTATTTGCATAAGGTATTAATCACAGTACAGTGAATACAGACGTTATCAAATGAGAATATCTTAGTTAAACCAGTGTAAATAAACGTATAAAATAATGTAATTGTTTTGTACGATAAAAAGGCTAATAAAAATTACCATAATCTAGTAAGAGTTCTATGTTGGTATTATGTTCACTGCTAATCTGATACGAGTTCAACTAATCGCTAATAAATACGAGGAAATTGTGAATTGTTTTATTACTGTGACAGCTAATATTTACTATTCATAGAACTTTAGTTTGATAACGTAGAACTTGCTCTATTGTAACATAGATGGCGAAATAGTTGTGAAACAAAGTCAACTTGATTTTTCGTGATATTAGTCTACTGCAATTTGATAAGACCATTACCAAGTTATTTTGCTTTGTTTGCTTTATCATTAGAAGGAATACACAGTAGTAAGCTCAGGCTAAGGATGTAATTGTTTCGGGACCTGTACATGTGTAAAGTGCTTTTGAAACTACGAAAGATTTTGTTCAAAACTGTGTTTTTATAGTCAGTGCGCAAGATTTCTTGGTAACACAAGATTTATAAATATATTTTTAGTAATTATATCGAAGGATTTTTCTTACCGATAAATATTTTACATGTTAAGACCAAAATTCTCATGAAAAATTGAATTTCCTTTTTGAGAAGCCGCCATTTTGTTAAAAATTAATATTTTGCTTCTTCCTTCGATCAAATACTAGATTATATAAAATACCTTATATAAACGAAGTCTTTTTTAATTTTAGATAATCTAATCCGGAGATATCATTCTCACCGTTTTTTTAGAGAACCCCCAGGAGATCGACTGCAGCAGCTTTAAAAATTTTAAGTAAAAATTCTTTAAACATCTTCTGCAATTCTACATATAATCCCACTTAAGAAAGATTGGTGCGGTGCCTACTTAAAAGCAAGTAATTTGTGTTTTAACTGTGTTTATAAAAAACTTAAAGTAAAGATAATTCCCTTTATGGGATCGTTACATAATCAATCAAATTTTAACAAATATTGAACATCATTAACCTCAATTTAGCACGGCTATTAAACACAATCAACCAGTGAATGAACTTTATTAATTAAGAATCGTTGTTTCACGTGTAAAAACCTTTAATTAGTTATCAGGCCATAAATATTAAAGATGAAAAAGAACTCGAAACGAATTCGTAGAAAATCAGAATAATGGAAATTATTTTCATATGCATGTTTTTACAAGAATTAACTGATTTTTGATTTAAGAACTGTTGTATGGGTGGCTAAATCGTTAATTGAAATAAAAGTAACAATAAATTATGTAAGACTGACGGTTTGCTTAATTTCTTTATTTTTTTTGCGCTAATATTTTTCGCAGTGCAGCCTTAGACTAAAAAAGAGAGTCGTCTACATTACTTTTTCAACCAATTTTTTTTACAGTGTAGCTGCAAGCATCAACGCAATCGGCAACTGTACGACTACCTGTACAACATAATTTAGTTACATTTCTGTTTATCTTCATGAATTGTTTGTTTTACCTTGTACAGCACTATCAATGCATCAGTATATTACAATCCACTATAGATCAGTGTTATATTGATCTACTTATTCCAGTCTTTATTAGAGTCCGGATATTTTACATGTCCGGATAATCGGTCTCACAACTCGGGACGGCAGTCGGCAGTCATCGTGTTAGGAATGGCAGAACAACATGTCTTTCAATAAATCTGCAACATTACTTGTTTTAAGGTAACTGATACAAAAACACGGTCAAGTAATAATTTCTCTAAGTCGTTGACAGTGGCAGATCATTGCGCAGGAGCAAGAATCACGCACTGGGGTATCAAACACTTATTTAATATAATTTCAATAAACATAAAATTTCTGCGTCGCACAGGGTGAAGCAGTAAAACGGCACGATTTAAAAAAAATGACAAAATTTAGAGATTGTAGAATTGATGTATAATAGTGGAAATTAAAACATGAAAAAGTTAATTTACATTTCAGTTACTCACAGCCGTTCATATAAAATGTCTATTTTATCGGCTACAAATGGTAAAACCACTCCATCTCTCGGAATACAAATGAAGATAAAGTTGATGCGAACTATAATTGAAGGGCAATAGTGATAGAAACACCACAAAAAAGAACACTTCACCAAATTGTTAACTGGGACACTTGCGGCTGTCAAGACACACAAGGTCAAATCCCCCACTCTCAACAATCCCGCTAGCAAGATCTGAAATCGTGCCGTTTCACTGCCTCCCATAACTCTGAGCGTCCTACCTAATGGCGAAAAAATAGGTGATTATTCAAAACCGTTATCACCTGAGGATCCACACTTTAGGCATCAACTTTGAGAGGTCTCTAATAAATCGCTCATTATCATTATTACCAATTCATACAATTTGAAGTATTTTGTTTTTAATTTCTTATGCTGAGTCTTATGTACTTCTATGCTAGCAAATTTTGTGGTGTCGTGCCTGATTAGATTATGTAGGTAGAAAATCAATTTTACTTGATAACAACGAAACCCAGAAAATATAACTATGATCCAGTGCTCGAACGCAAAGATACATCAGTTATCATCTCATATCAATGCTCTCGCCACTGTGTCGTATTCAACTATTATATAACTAAACTTTATCTTGAAGCCTCATTAATCAGTAACGGCGTTTTACTTAAAAATGGCTTGACTCTTGAGGTTGATGCGGCACTGGTCATGTCTCGGATGTCGATATCACACAACTATTTGCCAGAAAATATTTAACCTGCTATCATTTATTAACAGCGAGATATAATCATGACAGGCAACATATAAATGAATCAAATTTGAAAACACAGACCTAAAAAGTTATTAAGTGATATTATTTATCTACTTTAAGATAGAAATATAATTAAATATTATTCATTTAATTTATTACATTTATAAGTCTGATATATTATTTATGAACTTGTTTTGAAGTACGTTTAGTTTAATAATAAGCGCATGCGCAATAATTTCTTCCAGGTGATGTTTAAATATAGTAACTATACTTTGGTATTTCTGATTTCGCCCACTACTAAAAAATCTTGTTTATTATAAAATGTGTGGTGTAAATTATGATTGGAAAAAATATCTTTTGTAATAACATTAAATGGACATAAAATACGATTTGCATGATAACAGAAATGCAACATAAATTATATTATTAGTAAGAATATTGCAGGTTATGTGCGCAGAAACCAATATTACAAATACAATATAAATTAAACAAATATTTTACTTGAGAGATAAGATATTCAAGCTTGCAAATTCCGTATAAATAGAGTTGTCTTTTAAAATGGGAGTATCCTGGAATTGCGACAAACAATGTGAAAGTCTTTGTTATCTATTTCCAATAAAACTTGTCAATACAAAGGTTAGTTAGTATCTGACGGAAATGCTGTGCTAATTTATGTGCTTTGTTATACTATATTAATTATTGTATTTAAGTGCATCAACCTAGATTAGTTAGTAGGATTATAATAACGTTGACAGATTATTGTCCCGTGGTCTTGAACTGTCCGGATAGTCCAGTGTTCGTGTCTTATGGATTTATATATGAGGATGTACACACTTGCGACATGTTTCCTTTAAGACTAAATCGTTACTTAATGAATCGACCAATTCAGTGTGACTCCAACATTTGCTGGAAGAAGTTGTGATACGGACTGATGCGATTCCAATATGTCAAAAAAACGTTAAGGTATGAATGAAAATATATGAACTGGTTTAGCCGGTACTTAAGGAAACATTGAAACCTAAGAAAATCGTGCTCTAGTTTGCATTTGCCATAAGACGGCACCACTATCATTTTCTAACACATGTGTAAGTAATTTTTTTAATTTAAATATTAGCGCCTTAAATAATCTCGCTTCATATTCTATCAGACTGCGACAGCACCGTGCCTTGCCTGTTGCACAGACGTGGATGATATGTAGCATGTAAAATCACGACGGAAGCCGTTGGTATTGAGAGTAACAAGTTAGGAAGTGATAGAGGGTGATATACTTATAGTGTTATAAAATAAGATAATAAATATAAAATATGATTTAATGAATATGCTAATAATTAAGAAATATTATCATCTACATCAATAGTCTACATATGATTACATTTTTAAGAAATTGTGTTGTATTTTATTGTTTCTGCCCATACGGCCTTACAACGAAATTTACACTTTACATTTCCTTTACAAATTTTTAACGTTTATTAAAATCTCTTTTTTCTTTTCATCTCCTTAGTCATCTTCCTCCACTGCCTCCTCCTTACTTTTACCACCTATTTACTTTCTTCTATTCTCTTGCAATCGTGCCTCATAAGTCCCTCTGCTATCAAAGTTCCTCCTTACCTCCGTCATCCATACTCTTTCCTTGCAGTAACTCCTCCAAGCTTAATTTACTTTCCACTTCATCCTGACACCTATATTTAGTGTGTTCTAATTTTTCCTCTTCATTTCCGCATATGCTACATAAATTCGCTTCTACTGTTGCCCAACATCAACTGCGGTATTAACTACTAGGTTATATCTTGTATTAATTGTAGTATAATATTAATTTTTATGATTATAGTTTGTAGATTTGTTAATTATATATTTGTTAATTTATATAATATCTTAATCAATTTGCGAGTTAATGAAGTGAATTTGGCATCAATGGGAATCGAACCCGGACCCAAGCATAACTGTATGCTATAGCTACTAACTACTTGTAGTTACGAAGAAATGTGTATGTAATAAAAGAAGTTTATCAAATATTTCACCAGATTTCTTCAAAATATTGAAGCCGCTTCTTTTCTTTGAACATAAAATGATGTCATTAGAAACTCCCATAAGATAATTAAACATTTTTAAATGCATCTCTCCATCCAGGTGCTTAACTACTTATTAACACACGGATGCGATAACAACCAGCAACAACAGCACACTGGATAATAGGTGGATAACAGGTAACAACACAATACAAAACAACTAAGAATTCATCACCTCATCTCAACGAAACATGATGCAGTAGCCGACGATGTTCAAGGTCATTCATTTCTATTATTAAATCCCCACCAAATACAATTTCTATAAAATAAAATTCCACTGTTGGTTTCTATTATGATTGTTAATAACTATTGAATAACCTGGAGAGTTTGTAAACAATATAACTGTGAAAAATATTTCAGTAATTAGAATTAATTAAATATATTAATATTTTGTATTTCTTGATATATGTCTACTCTGTGTGTATTTTATGTTTCAGAAGAATGTATAGCTACAGAGCGAGCGGTAGAGATTCGTTACAGTGTTTAGTTGTATAGATTCATAGTTATCTGTGGGAGTCATTTGTTAGAATTAACAATAGCGGTATCAACAGCTTACAGCAATGAAGTTGCAAAACGCGATTTGTCTTTTGTAGTTAAATTATTTCTTGTAGTGCAGCGTTGAGTACACCATGTATTGAAAAGCGTTGAGAATTCTTATTTATTAACGAAGTAGCGACTTCTATCATGTGTTCAACCTTGAAATAATTGTTAATAACAGCTGACTGATATTTATTAATTGCGTCACATACAAAGGAGTGGTTGAGATTGTTCACAAAATGTGATAAGACGTGTGCAGAGGGGGGTAAGAGGCAGATGATGACCACTAAAATAAAACTAAATACCTTCACTTCAATTTCTATATTAAAAACGTTCTATCCTTGGCCTTCCGTATGGCAATTTTTTTGTAAAAAATGTCTAAAAATAGAACAGGTTTCCATTTCATTATAAATGATTTATATGCAAACTTGTTAATTATGTAGGAGGCTGTATTACCTATTTAAATGGAATGACACTAATACTTCTTCATCACCACCACAAATTCTTCTTCATAAAGTTGAGAATAAGTTATTTGATATATATTCCTAACAAAGCTACTAACATTTAACGTTATTTATAGCGAGAGCGTAATTTATTCAAGCTATTAATAAATAAAAAATAAATCCAATACACATGATATAATGATATATGTAATACGTAAAAATAAATCAGTGGCGCTACAGGTACCAGAATGGATCAGAAAAATAAATCCAGCCTCCTCATAATCTTACATATACATCAAGACTGAATTGAACCATAAATCAATAACTTTGTAATTGATAAATCTTAAAACATGTGTCATATTACACAAATTACAAGGTACGTAATATCTGTTTTCTGTGAGGCCTAGCACACACTCTGTATATATGCAGTGATCTTGATTCGGCCAAGAACTGTTTTACCTTGTCATGTTAATAAATATACAAAGAGATGCAGCGACACGTGGTATACTGCTCCAAAGAGATACGCCGACAACAGCATATGGGTTTTGAAGAATTAATTCCGTAGTGCGTGTGTCCACATTGAACTATATGTTCTTTGACACCACAAAAAGTGCTAAACCTTAAAGACACATAACTGTATTTAGGAGGATCGTACGCAAATAGTTATGAAATCTATAATTAATTTTTCATAGTACTTATGGATTTTAAAACGTGTAGAACAGCGTATGAATTGTCGAACACATTTCATTTCTTGAAATACTTGTACTTAGGAGACCAAGATACACAGGCTTTGTGCTTGAAACCTCAACAGTGATTTATCAACGGCACATGCCTGGGGCTAGTTTTCAAGTAGCCCTACGGACTTACGCAACAGAGTCTCAAGACGACAGGACACACACACACATACTAATACAAATACACATTCACATCTCTGAGATTGAAATGGAGACCATTGTTTGAAAAGTCAGAAACTAAAATATTGTCACTGTACGTTGTATGATTTATTTTAGGTATTGCGTCGTAAACCATTATGTACACAAGAACACATATATCACTTCAGAAGAAATACAATGCAAGAAAAGGTTGTGATACTGATATAATGTTTCATTTTAAGAATACTGAAGTTTAAAGAGCGGTGATTAAAAGTCTAATAAATTAAGAGTTATTTACAATAGAAATGTAATAGAATTCTATTTCAATGATATGATAATGTTAACTTTTGTGGAAGTGAAGAAATCAGCTAGAGAAAGGCACGATCTGTCTGTCATCAATTTCAAGAAGCTATGACGGTTATGACTCTAACTTCAACTTACCAAAGTAGTTACCCCACATGCGAGTATTTCTCTAAAAGTTTTAGAGTTATTTTGGAGGAACAGAGGCATGATGGGCAGATAACGAACTCAAATGATTAGAGTGCAGCTTTGGTCCAGTCATTTAAGCTTAAATTAGGTAAGAATCTCGGAATTCGAGATACCCAGCTGTAAGTCTGTAAATACTTGTATATTGACACCTTAAAGTTGTCTCAAAACCTACATATGGTAGAGACACCCTACCATATGTAGGTTTTGAGACAACTTTTAGGTGTCAATATACAAGTATTTACAGACTTACAGCTGGGTATCTCGAATTCCGAGGTGAACTTACTATAATGACTGGACCAATTGGAGTACGACACGGGCAAGGAGTCGGGACACACGTGAGGTGCAGTTCAGCACGGGACACTTGTCAATTCAGCTTTGGAGTTTCGAGATATACAGATCGGTTAAGATAATTGACCATATTCGATATCGATTGAAGTTGATTATTAATAAATCAATGTTAAACTAATTAATGACTTTCGATTGGGACAATCCGAAGGAATTCTCCGTTAACTAAGATTAATATAACAAACCTTGGTTGATACTGTTTTTTCTCAGCTGTGATATTGGTTCATGTCAAACATAAATGAAGTTTAACCAAGCTAACTGTGGTCAATGGATGAAAAAATTAGTTTTGAAAAAGATCTTTTTTTTTGGTTTATGTCATAATAGTAATTTTACCAACTATTAAAAAATCTGTCCTTAGTTCAGTCATAGTAATCACAGACGGACATATCGTTTCCTACTCTTTTACTTAACTATCTTGAATAAACTAATATGATAGTTTACACAAAAGCTGAGATATGTTTAAGATTTGTAACTGATGTGCCATTCCAAACATAGAAAAACAGGTACGTTAGCAGAGATAGATAAAGATATGACATTTCATCGCTCAAGCCTGCGTTTAAATCACAAAATGAAGTTTGGTTAACAGATAAAAAATGGATATAATAAAATTTGGAAGAGATTATTAAAAAGAACGTTCCTACATATTTTGTAAATGAAACGAGTATTCAATAATACAAGGAAAATGGTTTCACTGGTTTTCGAAGCAGGGGGAAACAGAAAATCTGGCACTATAGAATTAAGGCAAAAGCACTAACTCCACCGCTGACAGTTTAAAAAATTTGTTTGAAGAAAACCATTATTATTATGTACCTATATATAATTTTTTAGAATAGAAGTTGAATCACAAGTTACTTCTTTTAAGTTCTTCTACATACAAATATAGCCTCAAGGCTTCACTTACAAAATGAAATTGGACAAATTTTATTTAGTGAATGTCACGTTTCACTAGTCCAAATATTCATTATCTGATACTGGCATCCACAAGACATTGAACTCATATACAGTAAAGAAGATCAGATATACTGTTCAACATATATTACATATTCTAGTCTTACAAATGCCTTATATCACCACCTGCAGATTTCAAAACCATATATCAATGCATGTCTAAAACTTAAAAAAAAAAAAAAAAAACTAAAAACAACATAAGATATTTTTATCCTTATAACAGTATTATAGATGTAAAGATATCTTTTCAATATTGAATACAAAAGAAACCATACTTCAAATAATTGTCTTAAAAGATCCTATTTATTTTAGAGCAACCTTGTTTTCTGAATACATAATATGACACGTTAATTTTGGGAGTGTAACAAGTCTACTTCTTTGAAGCAAAAATTGATTACTAATAACAATAAATAAAACTCACTAAAGATATTTTTATCTGTAAGCATAACATTATAAAAATAATATAACCACTAAAAAAAAAAGTGAAGTAAAGAAAAGAGAATTATCGCAAGATTTAGATTAAGTAAGGGAGAAAGAGGAAGCAGGTATCGGAGAAGACAACACTACAAGACAACTGGAATAACAAACATATATTTTAGGTGTAAATTAGTTTAAGCTTACTTTAAATGATATTAAATGGAATGTAAAGTAGCTTGTAATGGTAGAATAGAACGTAATCTTTTTGACGATTTCCACTGACTTTATAAGTGTACTATGAAAAGAAAGAAAAGAAATATAGAATGTGCCGAACCATGGAATACCGGATTAAAGAGACGTAAATGTGTACAGTAATTGTCATAGTTTGTCGAGTTTAAGATAAATAAAAATAAAATAAAACAATTACATCTGATATACAATAACATTACTAGAAATATTATATTAGGGCTTAAATTTCTTATAAAGTCAAACTTGCGTTGCATCATCGCACACGCAATAGCTCTATGCAAATGTATATTACCTTAAATTTGTGTTAAATATTAATGATTTTACACGACAAAATGTATAGAAGAAGTATTGTCCAAGATGAAAAGCTAACAAATAAATGGACTTTCCCCACTATCATAATAAACGGTTCGTGTAGAATAAAAAATACATTCAAACCAGCCAGCGCAAAGCAGAGATCAGATTTCATAGACATTTTTACAAGTTCGCATATGATTATATACGAGTATTTTTTTATAAACCACATTATATATAATACGTTGGTTCATATATTATATTATAGGTAAAGATATATATTATTAAATATACATCGATTAGATTTTTTAATGGCTGTCATCTTGATCGGCGGCCAGTCTTCATTGGAGTTACGATCCAACAATTTAATGACTATAATTTTCAACATTGTCAATAAATTCTACATCTTCCATCTAGGCAAAGATGATCACATACGAGTTCATATATTATGATTTATTAGAAAAAGATTCACCAATAAACATTATATTGGAATGCTTAAGTTAAATGAACATCATCTAACAACTTGCTAGACCTCCTGCTAGTTATTTTACGATTCTTCTTCAAAAAAGTGTTAACTAAAATTCATTTATTTTAATAAAATTGAAATTTCCTTTTGAATAACTTAATTTAACTACAAAAACACTAATTAAGAAAATGTTCAACTTGTCTCGATTACCAAATTTAATGAGATAAATGAGATGATCCTATTTCTTAGAATAAATAAATGAATTTCTTTCCTATAATTTACTTTAATTGAGTTCTCTTTTTATTGTTGTTTCCAATTATTTTGTAACCCGTTTTCTGACCACGTGTTTCTGAATTATATCATCAATAACTGCACGACGGATTATCTTTAAGATTTGTTGTTAATATACTACAGGACGAAGAAGCACAGTGGTAAAATTTGATTCCTAGACCAGCGTTATATTTTCTGCGTTTGGTGGTTATCAAAATTAATTTGAACTTGTGATTCATAAAACTTATGTGGCACACATATATATGATAACATTGTAACATGTAAACTCATGTATTATTACCGTAATTTTTTACCTCACGTTACGTTTTCTTATTTACCGAAGTTAAACATAACTTAGTTAAGTTTTTTATAATCTTTAACTAATATATTTATTTTAAATGTAACATTACAAGTATATAATTTCGCATAGAAAGCATTTTTCAAGTTAGAAAACATGAATTTGTGTCAAAAGATAATATTTGTTATGTAATGTTACATTATATTAACTTAAAACTTTTTTATGTTAAAACAAATCTTAAAAATACGTATTTGTGTTTAGTAAGCGAACATAAAAAAGGTCAACAACTAAATAAATAATGGAATTCTGAGTTGAAGATATTGAATTTGGAGGATTAAGAAAAAATATCGAAAGTAGATCGATAGAAGTAGAACATTTTCGGATTGACGCAGTCAGAAAAGTACATACATAGACGTGCAGCTACGCGCGTATACGATTCCAATGTGAGTCCAGCCTACATCATTCGCACTTCAAACGAAAGCCATTCAACTATAAAAGTTGTATATTCCATTATATCAAGTTTAATTCTGAAACATAACATTTTGTATGCGCGCGCACATCCAAGTTACAACTTCTTGTTGTTTTAACTTGGATTTCTTGTTTTGTCTCATGTTTCTTTTTCTTATTGCCAGGATAACAATACAGGTATATACTCATACCTGCCTCGTATTTGTATTACCGATTCAGAATTTGATTCCAATAAGACGCACATTTGCAATGCGGATTGAAAAAACAAATAATAATGGCGGCCTGTCTACTTAAGTCGTTTTGTAATCAGCATCAACGACATTGCGACGCGTCTACATCCATAGAACTGTCAACAGTTATAAGAAAATATATAAATAAGATATTTTATATAAATACTTGTCTTATATAGAGATAGCTATTATAATAAAAACCTTTTGATTGTGAAGAGCAAATATTTATTGAAAAATTAATTGATTGGACGTTGTTATAAAGAATGCCAGGTCTCTAAGGTCTAAAGACTATATCAAAAGGAAATACTTGTAATTACATACAATTGAACGCAAAAGAAAAGTTGGAATACAATGTCTTAGTCCGCAACCCCCTATTAAGCATACAGCGAACCCTAGACAAAATTTAAATATAGCCCCTCCTTTTAAATGTTTTCCTAGTACATGCAAAACCAATTGCACATAGTCATAATTACCTTCCACCCCATCTAAAATAATTTATCTCTTTTTTTAGTTCTTGCGCGACATCTATTTTATCTAGTCACAACTGGCCCTATTGAATCCTCCTATATCTCTCCGAATTAGGGACCATAGACATGTGTCTTAGCAAGTCTTGCTTATTGGTAAATCTGGGTCTATTAACTCGATAAGGAAAATTCACATTAAGGACACTACAGACCAGGAAGCATTAATGTTTGACGCTGGTCTACCCTGTCTTCGGTTTGACTCCCGGTTAACTTTAATTGATTCTGCGATTATAAAATCGTAAACCAATAAGACAGCAATGTAGTGGGCCTATTTTAAAAGTAGATAAAGTGTGACCGTAATACAGAACAATTCAATTTGTAGTATCCAAAAATTTGTGACAAAATCGAAGTTTTAAATTATAAAAAAAACACTTGAACAAAATTGGAAACTCTTTTTTATAACACTCTGGTCAGTTGGTCACTAACAGTACAAGTCTCTTAATAAACTTAAAAAAACTAATTTTACAAAAGTTGAAATTCTTGAATACCCTCTTTACTCAAAACTACAATATTGCAGTTACCACATTGCAAATATATTTCACAAAGTTAGTAAAGGAATAAAAAATCAACGATTTAGTAAATATGGTTCTCTATTCCATTAGATTTTTCAACAGTAACATGAAACTATCTTTTCTATTGAGTAAGGTCTTCACATAAAAGCCATTATGTATGGTAACACTATCCTCACATGACTTAATAATCACCAAACATTCGACAGTGCATTGAACTCATACAAAAAAATCTATCAGTGATAAAAACCTTTCCAATTTAAACCCAGCACACAACCAACCAATGAAATCATTATACGGTTTTTACATGAAGTTATACCCTCACATATTGGAGCCCTGTTTAGTCTTCTGATTGTTCGCAGTGGTTACTACTTGTTGATTTAAATTCTGATCGCGTACTACACCGCGAAGGAACGGCATTAAAGACCAGAGCATTCGTCCAGGTCCAGGTCAAGTCTGTGTCGTCGCAGTTGTCGTTGTCCACTACACGTCTGACATCTATGCGTACAGCCAAGAAAGTCTTCAAGTTAACGAATCCGATGTGAAGAATGAAAAATAAGAATATGTACTACCAACACCTTATCAATCCGTTTCATTTTATGATCCGCGCAGAGTAAAGCTACATTAACATACGACATGTTTTTTGTTTCAGTTACTCTCATTATGTTAGAGTGAGTGTAAGTGACATGTTTGTGTTGCATTGGTCTGGACGGATTATATGGTTCAGATTGGCACAAGCAGTAGAGGTGAGCAAACAAAGCTAGCTAACATGTTGACTAGCTAGTTAAGGTAGCAGTTCACTAGTGACAATCTTAGGCAAAAGTATAGTTGGATATTAAGGATTAAAATAATTAAAAAAATTTCAATACTTGTCTGTACAATACACATCTGACATCAATTTTATGTTACGGAAAGTCCAATGTTCTTGTTACGAGTCATATTATTGGTCCAGTCATTTAAGCTTAAATTAGGTAAGAATCTCGGAATTCGAGATACCCAGCTGTAAGTCTGTAAATACTTGTATATTGACATCTAAAAGTTGTCTCAAAACCTACATATGGTAGGGTGTATAAACCATATGTAGGTTTTGAGACAACTTTAGGGTGTCAATATACAAGTATTTACAGACTTACAGCTGGGTATCTCGAATTCCGAGGTGAACTTACTATAATGACTGGACCATATCTATTTTATGAGTATTAAAATATCGTTCAGAAGTTGAATTCGACCCCAGATCTTCCGTTTAGTACACAGATGTTTTTAAATAAACTACCTCTGACCGATAAATTATACTCATTTATATTTGAAGAAATGAATTCGTTACCTAGGTCGTTTGAACGAAGGATATGTTTTCTGCAGCACAACTTCTGTTCTGCCTAGCCGTTTCTACAACAACATATACAGACTAAATACTAGCATTTTTAAGAAATATGAGAACGCTGTCCACTGCAAAGCACTGTGTTATGGTAAAGTATTTACTAAAAATGATTCCACGCGTAGACTCTATGTCATGTCTTCAACCAAGAAATTAACATAGACCGAGATAGCTCAATGTGAGAACACTGACGTACTATGTTAGAGAGCTGGGTTCGCACCCAGTTTCGATCGATAGTTTTATTTCCGGTGATAGACAGTTTTTCGAATACAACAATATATTCGTTAAATTTATAACGCATTCATCTCCACCTTGCATAAAAAACATCATAAGCACATGTTCTACACAACTAAGTTACAATATTAAGTTTATTTCGAAAAATTAATGGGTACTAAAATAAAGTAAAGAAAAATTAAAATCTCGCTGAAGGTTGTTGACCTTAATTATCAAGGACACTTTTCAGTAAAAGGTATTCAACAAAAAATGAATCAAATGTCATTTCCAGACGTGTAATTGATCAAGGTGAGTGTACTCGTCTCAGTACAGTATTACCGGCTTGTTGTCGCACTGCCTTTTATGTAAGAGCCATCGAGTTATGTATCAAACCCCCTTCTTCTCTCTTCCAATCAAAAGCTAAGCCTCCTTTAAGAGTCTGAATCCATCGCAATGTCAATATATCTTAGAGTAAAAATATATTAGTTACTTGTTGAATCAATCCAATGAACCTGTACTCTGTACTTCGTATCCATATACCATCATATGTATCTAATAAGGACTGTAGCAATGAGAACCGCAGGTGAATTCGAACCCTAGAAGGGAAATTTATGTGCAGGTATGTGTAAGAGTATGCTAGAATACAATACAAGTTTAGTTCCATTATAAAAAAGTGCAAATTCTGTTCAAAGTTGAGGGGATTTATTTCTTGGTATTTCAGATTATATTTCAGGTACAGAATTATATTTTGGATTACGGTAATATAAATGGGCAACTTATTGGATCGAAATGGTTGCATGTGTGGCACTTTTCAGTTTACCTGTTAGCTAAGAAAACTGAAAGATTTTATTGGTTGCGACTATTCACAAAATGACACGCCAAATCTTAGATAATATACATTTTAAGAATTAGTATTTACAGTGTTTCTAATATGTACAGACTGGATACAATTGATTTTGGCAAAGTATTTGTGACTATAGACAATTATTTTTACTCCGTTTGACATCAAAAAGTTGATCCGAATTTTATTTTCTACTAGCAGTGAGAGTCGCTACTCTTTAGTTCTGAATTTCTGCCCAACAAAACTAATATTGACAAGAGCATAATAACACCATTTTTCTTTGAGAACAAAGACGCTGTTTTATAAATGGTAGTGGTTTTACAGATGCTTTATTATCTAATTTTATTTTTTAGTTTAGTTTTTGAAAGCTGACACACCCTCTGTTTTGTAAATGATTGTTCTTTTTGTACCTTGAATGATAAATTAACTTCTTCTTTGTAGGTTACTTACAGTCTAAGGACTGTTGAGGGTTTCTATTTAAACGGTATACAGAAAATTTAAGTTAGGTTATGATGTTTTGGTACAAAACTTGTTATTGATGAAAAAAATAAATGAAAACAGAAAAAATTCTTGCTTATTACTTTAAGTCAGAGATCCCGAACATTGACAAGAATCTTCTATTAGTATATTTCCCCTTAATTATAAAGTAATACCTAATTAAAGTTATCTACTTAACTATTCAAGAAATGTGTGATAAGTTCAATTATGTTTTTGAAGAATTATTGTATTATTGAGGTTTATAGGCCACTAGGGAATCAATTTAAAACTATGATAAAGATAAGTATACGAGTATTATTTAGTTCCACTTATTAAAAGCCATTCTATCTTTATAAGTGTACATTATAATATCGTATAACTTATAATGGATATGCATCTATACATTTTTATATTTGTTACGTGTATAATCACTTAGTTTCCTTTATTGGTTAGTTTAAAAATGTCAGTTTCTCATCCATGAGATTGATCTTGAGTGTGCTGCAGCGGTTTGCAGCATCTTGGCATTGCCACTGATGTACGAACTGAGTTAAGTCGTGTCGGGTTAGATGGACTAGTTTACTTTAACAGAAAAAGAAAACTATGCTTCATTGCTTATTATTACGGCGATGATTAATTGGAGGTTATATTAGGCAGTTGTTATAAGTACACACAAGTAAAAAATACTATGTAGTATAGTATTATGATAGTTTTATGACAAACATATTTTATATGCTGGTTACAAATAAATAAGTTTGCCTTTTCGAAATTAAAATAATTCTTTAACAGTTCAATAAACATTCATTACCGTAGCTAATTTGTTTGTATCCAATCTTTATAATTAACCTGAAATGATATTGTTTATTTAAGATAAACAACAAGTTTGATATTCAAGAAGAAGACCATTGGAAAGTTTCAACTGCTCTTTAGAAGATGCGAAAACTGAACTAGACCCACTAAGTATCAATTCAACTTCTCGTAATATTTCCGTTATGAATATTCTTTCCTGTTTTTAACTTTCTAACCTTACAACCATTTTGCTAAGATACTACAACTTAATTAATATTATAATATTAACTGGAATTAGTCGACATCCTAAGAAACTACAAATCATAAATGTTTTCAATATCTTATGTGGAAGCAAATTGTTTAAGAGTTTATAAGAAAGGCGTATTCATTTAAATTATTGGAGTAAAATGTAGAAGACATGTTTGAATCCACAGAAAATTTTACAGTAGATAGCAAAGCAATGGCATTATATCGTTAGGAATACGGGAGGGCCATATTTTCTCGTTACAAGTTCAAATGCATATTTAATTGATTAATTAAATATCTATCAGAAACTGGATTCGAACCCAGATCTTCCATTATGTACACACACATATAAAGATATAAACTCGTTGTCTAGGTTATTGAAAGATGGAGCAGTGGTACAAGAACAGTATAATATCGATATTGCACAGTCCATATATTACAATATTATATCTAGTGTAAATTTGTCGCACAGTCCTCAGTAAACAATTTGGTGAAATAGTTCTCTGTGTGAAGTTTCTGAAATTTGTTCACTTCAGTTTCCATGCAAGTTTTCGTCATTAATAGCTCATAACAGAGACATTTCCTATGAACGACTGTGAGCACACTCTTTCATGATAAAAATTCATAGATTTTAATAAGAAAGATTTCGAATGCAGTCCAATTTTTTTACTGGGTCTTTTCTATTCAGTGTGATGTCCATTTCGAGAGCCAGCGAATTCGTTTTACAGAAATGTCTATAATCTTTGTCAGTAATTGTTAATTGAACAATTAAATTTTGAAATATTACTAAATTGTATTGTCTGATCGACTCTTTCGCTAGTGAATTCATCAAATAGTGAAAACATACATTTTAAGAATTAGTATTTACAGTTTTTCTAATATGTACAGACAACCAAATTGAAACGTTAGTCATGTGTCTATCAAAAATAATTGGATAAAAATATTTGGACAAAAAATCCATAGTTATAAAATGAATTGGCTATACGCGTTACGCTACACCTGTCAATTAAATATCACAAACATATTTGCTCTTGACAAGCGGTATTCAGTTGTGATTTATTGATCAAATGTTTTTCTAAATGATTTTAACAATTGAATCGGTTTACTGTATTTTAATGTACCTGTACCTAACCTAAAAATCTGAAAACGTCCGTCACAATATGCCAATGTGATAATCATCGAAAATATCAATAAGATTGAACAAGAATGTTATTTGCTTGTTCGTTACAGATGACGGGCTAGTTTAATGAGTCTCAGGTACACGTGGGGATTGCAATACTAAATGATAAGACCGGATTTTATGATTAGAATGAAATGATTTTTAATATATATTTTGAGATGAAATTTATAATTCTTTTTTGTATTATCTAAACATTCAAATAATTCACTAATTATATTAAATTACTTAACAAAAATTTATAGGGAAAGTTTTAATCACATCCAATTATACATTTTTTTTTCTCATTTCATTTTTTATTTTTTATCAAAACCATTTGCATTTAGTTCTATATAATGTGTATTAGCTTCTTAGGTTAATATTTTCTTTTCATTAACGAAGTATCGTTTTTTAATGATAAAGTTAACGTTGTCAACACAGTCAGACTATATTATTGTTAGTTATATTTAAGCAACAGCGGTTATGAAAAAGAAAAATTCAAAAGTAAATTACATAAAATTTTAACTAATTGTAGGTTTCACAATATGACAAAAGAGAATATCTAATTGGATACACAACATAAGTAAAAACCTAATAAATTTTTATTTTATAACGTTAATGATTTTTTAAAATAAGAGCACGTTATTATATCAGCCGTATATCCAAAAGTAACATAACTGATAAATAAAAATAAATATGTAAGAATTGTGATAAAAATCGTCTACTATTTCTGTTTTTACAACTAAAATAATACGAACCTATTTTGAAATAATTAGAAAAAAAAACATAATAGAGATTTTATTTAAATTTTTAATTAGTTGTCATAATTTGCAACCGGATGATGTTACAATTCTAATTACGTAAAACAAAATTAATACAAAAAATATATTTTTGCAAATTAGTATCATAATTAGTACGGTATATTAATTAGAGAGTTCCAACTAAAACTAAATGAAAGTAATGTTTTAATAAAATCGTTAAATATGTTGTAACGTAAATATATTTATACTGTACATAAATATAAAACAACGTTCTAATTAGACGATCATAATTATAATTATGTGTGTTCATGAATCTGATACGTGAAGCTGCCACGGATATATCGGATTACTGACTGATACACTTTTTAAATTATAAACCAGGCCTAGTTGCACAATATGTGTGTAGTGTACATAAAATGGCATAATGTTCAGTGTTCAATAGGTTCATTTGAGTACACAGAAACATAAATATGCGGTTTATGCCAGTGATGAACTGGTATTGGGCATTAAAGGACCATATCCGGTAAACACTAAGCATGGATGTTATCTTAAGATAATCGCATCAGACGAATTGAATTTGTCGTATCAGATGCGGATTTACTGTGAGAAAAACTGATATCGGCTATCCAAATGACGGCTAAGTTGCTCTATTTTCTTTTTTATTTAAAGCTATATTTTCTAGGTTTAGTTGTTTATTAAGTTAAATTGATGAATTGAGAGCTCATGAATATCATAAACTTATTAGGCAGTGATGTCGGACACATATGCAAAACGTAAACTCTTACCGCTCTACAAATAAACCTGTTATAAAATTTATACCAGGTATAAAGCCCTGGTATAAATTTTGTAACAGGTTTATTTGCAAAGCGGATAAAGTTTAACATAATTCTGTCATAACAGAATATTGTCATAAAGTAAATAAAAAAGCCTGGTGTAAACAAAATGAATTAAAAATAAGATACATTTTTTTTGGTATACGGATTAAATTATTCTAAAGCGAAAATTGAATGAAATGGATCATAATTTTTGAATAACAAATCGAGGCAGTTAAATTTAGTTTAAAAAAACGTTGTCTTTAAATGTTTTACACAATTGCAATGTATGGCTTTGAAGGTAATTAATTAAATAATATATAATTACGTAACAAAACAAATTATAAAAACAAAATTTGTTACATTAGGATATGATTAAAGTGTGGTCATCCATCCCTGGTTAGATCGCAGGTTGATACCCCCTCTCATCTCTTTCCCTCTTCAATTCAATCAACTATGGACGTGCAGAGACCTAGTACATCATCTCATAGATAATTCCAGACATGCACAAGACAAGACAACTAAAGACTGGACAACTGGACAAGAAGAAGTCAAGACAGGGTTCCATCATGCCGCGTTCAATGTTCTGCGTCCACCGTCCACAGAGAAGAGAAAACTGGAAGCTGGAAGGCCAATGTCGCCTTTAAGCTATGGATGGAGCTGGAGGTTCCATTACAATCGACCCCTTGTTGCGATGTGACCGGTTTTTAAGTAAAAGACAAGAAGAATATCTAACAGATATAACTACAAGAAAAAATGATATGTAATAAAATGTAGTAGTGGTTAGTGTATGTTATTTTAAAATGATATCTTATTAATAAGATTTATTGAAAAAATTATCATTGTGCTTTTATTTATAATGTATGGACAGGTTAAAATATTTAAGCTAGTTAACGATAAGACGTTAAACGGTTTAAAGAAGCGTGGGAAATTAGACAGCGATGACGTGAAGGATTAAGAAATTTCTTTTCTAGATTAGGCTCATTTTGATTTGAACCATAATCAAGATATGCAGCTACGTAGGTAGCTAGGACAAATAAACGAAGGAAAAGTACATAATTTCAACTACATGGTCTAGAATCTAGAAAGATGAAATTACATTTAGAAAACGATGGTAGTGACGCTAAACTGCTATGTCTTCGTGTTCGATTCGCAGACCAGTTCTACATTTGCTTATAGTTATAGTAACTCAAGCTTAACCACAAGAACGCAGATTACCCAGAAGTCAAAGTTGCTTATGTTATTCAACACCATTATTCTCAACATTATGAACCTAACCTAACTTCTTCATTCACGAACTAGTCCAGGCGATTTCCTATTTCAGCACTTGTTGTAGGTGTGTACTGCCAGTGTATGTTATATAATCCCATGTTCCTTTTAGTGCTATATCCCTGTTGCTATATTATTGCTGCCTGCTCTGTTGGTAAAGTAGTACACTGTGTTTTACGCACGATTCTCCAATCTTGCGATTCTTTTATGTGTCTGAAGTTGTTTCTTGACACATCAGGACAGTGGAGGCGGGGGGACACTTAAATGCTTGTTATTTTAACTTGAGTTAATAAGAAAAATAAAGAGTTACACGAGTATGTATTGTTTGACATGTATTTGGTATTAATTTAACAATTATGCCATAATCTTCTGTTAAATTTATGTCATGACTAATTATTATTGACGTAAATGTATAATGAGATTATGAAACATATAAAGACAGTGGCGAACTGGCCGGTTTGCCAGTTTGTTCTTTGATAAATAAGGCATTTGAAGAAGCGGGCCCCCAGTGAGGGAAGGGAGTCCGTCATGATAGAGTATTCGAACAAATAATACCTTACCTAGTCTGTCACTGTAATAGGACGCATATAGAATATTGAAGTAGTTTATTCTACAATTTACTTATCTATTGGAATGGTTCTGCGGTACAACTACGCGAGCTGCAATTCTCCTCGTGTTCCTAATTAGCAATTTTTAAAATATAATTTGACATTTCCCAAAAATTAGCAGCCTTGGATCTATGTGGTAGAGGGAGAAAAGTCGGCATCATCAGTTGGTGAAATGTTCAAGTTTTAAGTATAGCACACTGTCATAAAGTTCTCGATTATTAGCGAAATATATAGAAATTTATTTAACATTTAGAACTTGATGGAGAAATTTAAAGAAGGATGAACGAGTGCGGCTGTATTAAGTTTTTGCTCTGGTTCTAAATAACAAAAAATTTCCTCTAAAGGAAATATTTTCATATGCAACATTTCGTTGTTTTAATTTATAAACCACATATATATATTATGGACTGACCATAGTACTAAATTACTATTGTCTTCTACTTTCTATTACTAACGTATTACTTCATAATTTGAAAATTATAATAAATGGGAGCATACATTTTCATAGCAAATGTCAAAACATTATTATTTACAATTTTCTGATGCGAATTATACTTCCAGTTTCTAAATTTCAACAACAACAAATTCGCAGATTTGTTTAAATGAAGAACTAACTTACCAAGTGCGCCGGGAAGAGGGCGCAATGAAGCACTCTGCCGTGAAAGAAAGTGCACGAAAAAATATTCAGAAATAAAATTTTAATTATTGAAGTGCCACTGTTAAATAAAAACGTCTACGTGGTTGTCCAAATTTGTCCAACACCTTATCAATGAATTCAGTGTCCTCCTATACCCTTTCCCTATGAACACTGAGAATGCACCTCCCTGAAAGTAATTCCGTCGGCGCCCATGTGTCTTACATTAAGAAGATTACATTTTTTAATGGAACTCTAATAAACGATATAGACCAACTAACAAGTACTAAATAAAGAAATAAAACAGAAGTCTAAAATGGAAAAAAGGATGAGTTACAAAGTTGCTAGTGGCGCCTTGCGCTTGCAACGGGAATCAGAACTCCACGGAAGTCGATGTGGAACTGGAATGGAATTATACAGTCTGGATTTACATAGTGTAATATCAGTATTGAATACACGACTCTCGGATATCGCGTATAATCTAGCGACTTAAAGTTAAGACCATCGTATCAGCACAGAAGTATGTCTGAGTCTGTACCCAGCTAATATGATTCTGTAAAAACAAAATGACTTTAGTAGAAGTTGTTACATGTTACAGTAGTTGTATGGTAATTACAATCAAATAAGAATATCTGGATCTACCATCAGTGCAGATCAGTTTAATTAAATTTATTTCACGATGGCCTATTTCCAATGCTGAGTATCACTGATAATCTGTTACTATGTTAGCAGCGGTGACGTAACAATAGGGTGGCATCTTGTAGTCTTTGTGGAGTCGTAACCTCATATATGTGAACTACTTCTGGTTAATAAGTTTAGGATTACGTAAATATATAACCAAACCCAATAGGTAAAGTCAAGAGTTAGCTTACAATATTTACAAAAAACTTCTATACAAAATTTTGGTATGTCTTACAGTTTTGAAGAAAAACAACAATTGATTGCACTCTTATTTTCAAGATGATTCAAGGCCCAATAAAAGCGCCTCTCATTCTGAAAATTCAAGTTGAAACCCTAGGTTTGATCTTCTTAGATGGTGAAACTCAAAAACTGCTGTCTACTCAGAATGTACTGTTGGTCTTTTTATAACGACGAATTTCTCCGGCTAATATTTCTGTTTTTTTATGGAAGGTATAAATTCAAACTGCTTATTTAAAATAAAAATCTCATTTTATATAAAATGTCAACTAATTTTTGAAACTGATCGTTCGAGATACAATAAATATTGATTTATTAACTACAGACAAGAATTTGCATGAGAGTGTGACAATTTATAATGTAAAAAAATCAGTTTTATATCTGACATTAATGGTATCAATAAAACCCATAAAAAAACTGCATCGACATAAAATAATACGCACACAATTGCATCATGTTTTAGTATGCACTAAAATAACAATACTTATTATCTGCTACGGTTTAAAAAGGTTGACCTTTCACCTTCTTCTAAACGACATTTTCCTTTATTACAAATTTTATTATATTACACTGGTAACATCTTTTTGTTTCTCTTTGTGCATATTCTGCACATTTATGACTTTTCTTCGTATTGTAATTGTACTTCACATGTGTTTTGCTTTTTTATGATTAACTAGTAGTGACATAAAATCGAGAATAGGCTTCGATGTCGTCGTGCTAGTCGACAATTCAGATGCTCAGGATGTCTGGTCCGTTGAGTAGTATACACCGGATAGGACGACGGGTACCTATGTTCGCGAGTTCACTAATAGGTGATCTGCATATTACCATACAAGAATAAAAAGACTAAACACGTATACTTGCATTTCTACAACATTACACTAAGTATACAGTAATGGCCACTTGATTTATTTATTTAACATCAACCTAGTTGCGTTGCTAAGTCCTAACCGACGTTCTTTGACCCCATCAACAGCTGGCAGTATCAGTAAATACAATTTTTACAAAAGTTGAATTAAAACTACAAAAAGATGAAGTCGAAATGTTAGGACTGTATTTATAGAAAATGGAAACAAAATTTCCCGAATAAGAAGAGTTAACTGTATTGTATTTTATTCGCATGTATATGTTAACATAAGTGCATATAAAATAATGGGAATTGTACTCAGATACAGCTTCCTTTGACGGACGCTCCATGTTGGATCTACTATCGATAATTAATGATATGCAATGATCGTATATCGATACCAGAGTAAAAGGTAATGTTCTCCAATTGGTACCATGTAGGATCTTCTGATTACATTGATGGTAGATGGATTTACAGTAACAAATCCATGATAAAAGAAGTATATTAGTATAACTAATTAAATAACAGAGTAAATAAAGCTTATTTATTCTTAGAATTATGTTATGAGACAGAAGTTCCACAATTTATTTTCTTACTTGCTAATTAATTATTTTTTAGTTTCCATGATATTTTTCCTCGGACTCGGAGACGATTTTTGACTGTAACCTCGAGTTCTTGTGAGTGAGAATTTTACAAAAAATGTTGTAAGGATTCTGATAGGATATGGTGCTGATATAGTATGTAACGCGACTGCCTCACGATAACCTTATCTGCCAAACCTTGTATTGTTCTATTTGGGAAAACCTAGTATAATTCATTAATACAATTAAAACGGGAACTTTAATTGTTAGGTTTTTCACCGTCATTTCAGAAATAGTAATGTTTGTTACAATTTAAAATTGTCACGTGTTAAAACAAAATCATTAACTAACAGCCCAGCCTGATACCAAATAAAATAATAGAAAAGTAATCTAGTAACCCTAATTATAATGTCCATAATACCAGATTATTATATTCTTTATATATATTTATCCCACACAAAAACCGATAATTAATGTAATTCTATATTTAAACACATTTAATTATAATAAGTAATATTAATAAATTATAAATTAATTATACATAACAATAATAATCTTAAAATAGATTTCATTATCTGTAAAGAGAGTAAATCACAAGAATTCATATTGTTCAATGTATACTTTTCAAATTGTCGCAAACATATTTGGATTTTAAAAAATACTTGTGTACACCTATGCATTTATGCCTGGCGCCAGACCATTGCGTTTTTGGGTTCGATCTTAGGTTCAGCACTACATTTTTTTGTGTTAGGGTTTTATTAAAATTAAATTGATTGTGCTCACTTATTAGCGCATCAAAAATACGCCGACGTTAAATAATGAAAAACCATTTTAAAAAGTAATACAATCTATAAATTTGTTCTTATTTATAAAATGTCTTTCAAGATTAGAAATTACCTGATCATTTGTACTCACAATAAAAAAAACTACCATAAAAATAATTCCGGTGACAATATCTCTAATACCATAAACGTGATTCTTATCGTTCGCTGTCCAACCGACTTAAATCTTAACTAGGTTCACTTTGATTGCTTTCTACGACATAAAGTTCTTATTATATTTTCAGGTTCATAAAACCTTTCTATAAAATTAATACGTAAATAACGAGATATGTTACATATTGAGTTTTATATACATTAACTAGCTTTTACCCCCGTCGCAAGCGACGTCTGTCTTTTATGTGTGGCTTGAACTTCATGTAAAAATTTAAATTCCAGCAACGTTTACCCCCGTCGCAAAGCGAAGACTTTTTGGCGTGTATCATTTAAATCCAATAAAATAATTCGTAATTAAATTTCATATTTAACTGTTCTATTTTTAAATTGAAATAATAAATAAACTCGCGCACATATACACACATATAAATTGACTAAAAAAATATTATTTTTTTATCAAAATAAAAAATATTTTCAATTTATGCCTTATTTGACCAACTTTTTTTCAAAATTTGGGATTTTTTTTTTCGATTCGTAAATAAGTTACCAAAGTTAGCCTATATACAAAATTTCAACTTTCTAGCACAATTTTTACTCTCGGAAAACACTGCCCCCGTGCCCCCAAATAAAATTTTGAAATTTTGAATTTTTTTTTATTAATAATATACTTAATTATTCTACAATCCAGAATATGAACTTTCTCCAAAGTTCCCTACCGGGCCCCTGAATTTCTTCAACCCCCCCTTTTTCTATTTTTGAAATTCTAATTTTTTGAGAAATGTCAGCATTAAATAGCTTAATACACATGCAAAATTTCAACTTTCTATCTTTTACGACTTGAAAGTAATACAGCAAAAAAGGGCTCACTTTATTTCCAGTTTTTCCAAAATTACGGGTTTCCAGGAAATTCAGGGAAAAATTCGGGGACGCCAAAAGTCTTAGAATTTTTATCTCTACGAAATAGGAAGTTTTCAGAAACATTGACGGAGCCGTTTTCGAGCTACCATACGAATCGCGTAAACATATAAGAATATAAACATATAAACATATAAGAATATAAGAAAACAAACATACACCTCGGACATTATAATATAAGATGATAAGAATAGATTCAAACAGTTGGAACATTATATTATAGGATATTTTTTAAACTATAGCCCTATCTATATATTTCATATTTCTGGTCTTTGGCCCCCAGCGCCCGCCGCCTCTGGAAAGTTGCAATTTTCTATAGTGTGTCTTTAATGACACTCTATATAGGGCCCACGTTCCAAATATCAACGCTCTAGCTCTGTTGCGACATTGCCCCCAAAAAATCACGCCGCTACTGAATTAAAATTTTGGTAATCCAATTATTGGCAAACATGCGCAATTAGTGTCTTAATACATACCCTAAGTTATAATACTACATTTTCAATATTTTTGTCTTTTACTGTCTCAACTCCCGCCGCCACTGGAAATTTGGGGCTGTTTATTTTTTTTCATTAATTACTGTCTACAGCGAGCCTACATATTAAATTTGAACGTCCTAACTCTATTCTAACATTGCCCTCAAAAATTCGCGCCGCTACTGAACTCAAATTTCAAATTTCCAACTATTCGAAAATGTGCACAATTATGATCTCAATACACACACCAAATTTCAGTTTTCTATCTTTTCTAGTTCGTCAGATATTTGCAAAAGTATTTTTTCGAATTTTCCAGTTTTTCCAAAATTACGGGTTTCCAGGAAATTCAGGGAAAAATCCGGGGACGCCAAAAGTCTTAGAATTTTTTTCTCTACGAAATAGCAAACTTTCAAGAACATTGACGGAGCCGTTTCCATTCTACCATACGAATTTCAGCAACAAACATATAAACATATAAACATATAAACATATAAACATATAAACATATAAACATATAAATATACAGTTGGAACATTATAATATAGGATAAAATTTATTACAACAAATTTAGGATTACAGTGTTGCATGGTGTAGTATATTAATGAAACAAAATAGTCTTTATGCTAAGTATAAATTACGGTGTAAATTGCTTGGGAACTATAAAATTACTTGCTATAACTTACTTGAATGGTGATGGCCAGGTAGACATTAAATTGAACGATGGGGAACGATATTCGTTAAAAATATTTGATCTCATATAAGTCCGCTAAACGTAAAATGTGAATATTACATTAAATAACTAATTGGTGACTGTCTTGCTAAATTCAATT
Organism: Panorpa germanica; assembly: GCA_963678705.1. Lineage (NCBI taxonomy): Eukaryota > Metazoa > Arthropoda > Insecta > Mecoptera > Panorpidae > Panorpa > Panorpa germanica. The sequence goes on along the minus strand of OY783215.1, from coordinate 12,282,524 downwards.
TTGAAGTTGCTGGCTACATTATCTTTGGTTATTTCTTACTTTTGTCTCACTTTCTGTCAAAATTTGTGGTGACAACTTTATCATTTATGTAAATTATAAATTGTAATAAAAATTATAATAATTATAACAAATATATTTTATTTTATTTTAATGACTTGTCAAAGACGATACACTCAAACAAATATTAAAAAAAAAAAACATCAATTTTTGGTAAAATTTGTCAGAATTTAATGCTAAAGAAAATAACCAATTATAAAATAATTTTAACACCTATAGTGTGATTGAATTTATTCTCTCACATTCATTCCATTCAGACTCGAAAATTGCAATTTCATTACTATCTTCTTATGAGTTAGTTAAAAAAATAAATTATAGATTCTATTTTTAAAATCAAATACACATACTATATGCTATATAATTTTAACTCTTTAACTTTTCGTACCTCCTGCTTAGAAATCTTGTCGTATTTTAAACCAGTTTTGCACAGTTCTAAAATAATATATGACTTAGAATAATGTGATGAAAATATCTTAAAATATTTACTTGATTTGAAAATATATTTAATTATTACAGGTCGTGTAATTTTGGATGCTGAGTCCATCTCCGATGACCACCTACAACGTTCGGAGTATTAATGCATTAAGGTCTCATATACGTGAACTATACCGCAATCAAATTAATTCAGATAGTAACTAAGCACAGAAAATATAGTGCTGGTTCTAGAATTGAGCCAGGCACGAATACGTAGTAAGTTTTATTAATGACAAAATTCTTACCTTTATGAGAGATGTGTCTGAAGTCGTCAGCAGCTCGGCAACTAAAAACGCTTGCAGCGAGTAGTAGCAGAACTAACGCTGCCATTTTATCTGAAACAAAATATGAAACTTAATTAGTTAAAAAACACATTGAAGTTATAAACGTAATCGAGATCGTTAAGTTATAGTCGATATATTATACTGATAACATAAGCATAGATATTTATAGCTTTTTCATTTACTGGTTATGTTAAGATGAAAACATAATTGTGTAAATATAATGCTGATCTGACACTGCAACAGACTATGCGAGACCGTTGATTTAGTTGTACGACTACAGCCCTTACAATGAACCGACTGACACTGAACGTACTGCACAAACTTGTGGCGTTCTCGTAATCAGATAAATGTAAAGTTGTGCTATTTTAATTACTTGAGAAAAATCTTGAGATTTTCGGCATCAGAAACATATTAGAATACCCAATACTATTACTATTTACTATTCATGGATTTTCAATCAAGCTGATATATTTATTAGTTCTCAATAGTTATCCAGTCGTAGCTTTTATAAAAATTGAATTCTAGAAGAACGTTTTGATGCAGAAGGTCGTATTGGCAATGACTGTCACGTTTCCAACCAACGGTATTTCCCCCGTGACATCACGAAGACGCTTATTGTCGACGTGACGTGACCGTCTCAACTTTAAAATATTCTCGAACTCGTACTAATCCATAGACAAGTATTGGATATATTAGAAAATATTGATAAAATATGACAATGCAGGAATACTTGTATCTTATTCTTACATCGATATCGATGGGAATGATAGGTGCTTGCAAATACAATCTCAAATATTCTGTAAATAATGATTTTGCAATAGTACGAGTATATTCCTAGTTGTAGAATGATAATATAATCAATGAATCGTGTAATATTGTGGTGTTGAATATATTTTCTTGTTTTGTCCCACACTAAATACTTGTTCACAAATATAACTTTATTTCTAACAGTATACATAGCCGGTTTAAGGAGGCAAGTAGTCAACATTCGCATCAGAGTATATTTTAAAACTTTTTGAAGTGAAGCATTTCATGCTCAAAGGAAATCGATTTATCAAGCGTCACATAGAATGCGTCACGAAAATAAATTAGCAAACACAAACATTTTATATTTTTTATAAATAGCTCTTCTCATTCTTTTCTAACATCTAGTGTAAACGCAGAATATCTTTGTAACTTTTGTTTTTGTATTAAAAAAGGCCACTGTCTCTACAGAACGTAAGCGCGACTATCAACTGGAGACACAACTTTCTTAAGACAATGTTGTATTTGCCTTAGAAAGATATACGATACCATATGAAAACATTAAACAAACAGATACAGCGCTTATAATTTTATCTTAAAACATACTTGTCGCAACTGTATGCGTCCTTATATATGTCAAAGACTGCTACTACCAGCAAGATCTGAACCAGGCACTGTCACGATCAGACCCTTCTTCGAACACCACGGCGACCCTCCTACACATTGAGTATTTATAATAATTATTTGTTGTAATTTCTAATACTATAAAATGGAGTGAGAGAAATATTATTATAAAATGCATCTTATAGGTCATAGGATTCATAATGGCATGACTATTAGAAACTGGAAGTGGGAATAAATCCCTGAATATTGAACAATTATCATCATGACGCGTCTTTTCGTCATTCCTCTATATTGGGGCTATTTTTTTCTTTCAATTTAGCATACTCTTTATGTTTAGGTCTTTCTCCACTGGCTCTTTCCATCTCGCCCTGGATCTTCCACTCACTCTTGCACCATCTGTGTTTATTTTCAGACAAATAAAGTGGGGGAGGTACCAAAATATTATCTGGCATCTACAATAAATTTCTGTACCGGCACCATGTTTTTGTTTAAAGCAGTTGAATTTGTAGGTTAATTATCCATAAGTCACTAGCTCTGTTCCAACTCAAGTCAATAATATTTTAACTCATGTAACCCTTGCCTGCTTAATAACATTGTCTTCGAACAAATCACCTTACTGCTTCGGCTTACATTCATAAAGTCTACAACTAAGCGACAAGTACTCGACGACGACGACAACTAAGGTGCTGTAACACCGTGTCAAGTAACGCAGTGTTATCTTATCAGCTCTACCACGGGCAGAGTAAAGCTAAAGACAGACTTATCTCTGTCGGACGAGAACGGGTCGGGGCGTACGTTGAAGATACTGATTGTGAGACACATTCTAGGTAAAAAGATTGAAATAAAAAACAAACTGTCGTAAACATTTCCACATTTTAAAGTAAATAGTCAATATTTAAAGAAGTAAACTCTTAATATTAGATTACGATGTTCTACTTTTACTACTTCTAAGATATCGTTTTATTTATCGATGTTCTTAGATGTTGATAATCCTTTCGCAGTATTATTATGTGAAGTCCGGTACAAACTAGTGCGAGTACAATATCTAACGTCATGTAGGCAAAATAAGTAGTACTAGATTTTACGGAACATTACATTATTATTACATTCTTTTACATCAGGCTGAAATGTAGGTATTGGTCTAATTGAGAACAGCTGAACCGATTTAATGTTAATGTTTCATGAAAACGTTCGCAATAGTCTGAATAAGATTTTTAAAGAAGAGAATAAATGAAAAATTTGCCTGCTTGTCAAATAGTGAATTAAACTAACAGTGACGTAAAAAGGATTCAATTGTTTATTTGCTTCAGTTGAATGGGCTTGTGTCCTATGCCTTAATTTCTATAAAAATGTACTATATAGTGATAAAGTGGGTTACTAGAACCTCAAATGCTCAATTATTTTTTAATAACTCCTTATATGTTAAGAAATATTAACAATTAAAAAAGTCATTTTGTCTCTTTAATTATTAAAGGGATTCAACGTTGTACACATTCCAAGTAAATGTGACATCACAATCCATGTAAGGTTACCAACCTTACAGCTCATAAATCTCTGCTATATGTATTTATATATCAAAATATCAAATATTATTTACAACTATTTCAAGGAAGAATCAAATTTCAATATTATGTCTGCCTTAGCAGGGTTAAATAAAATAAAAACTTATTTTTCTTTGATTTGACTACCAACAGCTACAGAACATTACCACAGCACTGACCTACTCAACAAATAACTGACGTTAAAATGCATTTCGCGTCATACAAATATGGCCGACCATTTCTAGCGCTAAAACTACAATTCAAACTTTTAATTGCTATATCTCCGTCAACATTTAGATATTTAATAAAATAGACACGACAATACACATTTATTAACATCAATTTCAATCAACAATTGAAAAATCGACCACTAAAAAATGAGGACACAAGCCCATTGTGAAAAAAGTCTGTCGGTTCAACTAGTCTGTTACATTTTCTTTTAATGTTAACTTCAATGCTGCCATCTATTACATAGAAGTTCAAATAACCTCCTTAAACTTACAATCTCGCGCTGATATTAATGTAACGGACTACAACAAACACCTACTACAACATTACATAACAAGTGGGTGGTTTCTTAAATATAGTTTTTTTTTATTATATCATTTTAAGACATTGCTGGTGGCTATACCAGGTAAATTTATTACGCGGTCTGACATTTTGTTATTTATGTAGAACTCTTAATCAAAACAAAAAACAACAAACACAAATTTTCTACTAAATTTGTTCTATAAATTTAATGTTACTTATATGGTTTGTATGTAATTATTTACATGTGTACGACTTTGATTTATTCCTAGATACGATGTTCTTATTGGTTATTTCTATGTGTTTGTGGAGCTGTACAAATAATACAATAGCCTAAGGAGGAGTGCACGGGTGTATGAGTTGAAAATGAAGCAATATGTTTTATTTGACAAATAATTCAAGGTTTTGGTTTTATTGTTTCACACTTCCAACGCATTTATCGTAAATAATTAAGCGCCCATAAATTGAAAATCAGGAAACTAGATAATTCATCAATATCTTTTATCTATCTCCATATGGTATAGAAGTTTCAATCTGATATACCCGTACATATAGATCGAGACGGAATAATTTTTAAAGCGACACTGACTCACATTTTTTGAGATGCCATGTGTACAGAAAAATTCCGTTATGATCCTCGGACTAGTGCAATCTGGGTCTGGTGATTATCAAAATTCATTTGATTTTATATGAGTTTAAGAGACCATAATTACTACTAACATTGTAAGAAGTCATCAGTGAAAGAACTCGGGAATAGGAAATACATTAAATTAAAAAATAATAATTTTATGTGAGGGTAACAAATTTAATTTAAATTAAAGCATTAAACCTGTATCCTTCCAAGTAGAAAATAAATATTGTAATTAGCTTGTAGCAAGCTAGCATTTTCTATATGAGAGACCTTTAAATTAGCTTATATTAACATCGAACCTACACTGTAAGACAATTTTCTAGTTGGGCTGTACATATGCATTTATAAAACCAACCTTTTGAAGAAATTATGGTTTCGAATAAATATATAAAATTAACATGTTCCCAATAATGTGACATTTCTATATGCATACATGAAATATTTGAATAAGTGGACAAATTTTCGAACGTGTGTTTAAGACCACCCAGATAAAGTGTCGATGACATGTACACTCACTTGAATAATTAATTATTAACGTATGACGTAATGGATTACATTGTGTGGCTGTGTATTTCACCGGCACCGATCACCGGGCTCCACGACATCAAATATTGAACTCACGTTTAATGCTTAGGTCATTAAATCATGTTTGATCATATAAATAAGACATTTCGGTTTATACCAAATTTATATTGGTATATTTGTTTAAAGGTTTTTATATCTATATTTTCTAATAGTTAACTTGTAATTTTATAATTTTATGATAGTACCTATAAAAGAAGACCCATACGTACGGAAAACATGTTGCTACTACGCAAAGAGCGTTTGTACAGATGTCGCTAACGCATCCTGTTAACATCCTGTTAAGTTAAGAGTCCGAAATTCAAAACAATGGTATAAATGATGAGAATTCTGTTAAATATAACAATTATGGGTTTTCACAACTGATACTAATTGCTTTTCATATTCTTAACCGTAATTGTAGATAAAATCAGTCCGCAACTTCTTAGAACTCTTGTAAATAAGTCTAGTGGCTATAGATTGCATGCGATATTTGTGACATTTTGTGATAAACACGATTTTCAAATTGCAAAATTAATTCTTAATCAAAATATGTTTTGAAACTTATGAAATTCTTTATCAGATAATGAAAATAATATTTTAATTCTTATCTTAAATCACTGAAAAATATTGTTTTGACTAACATGGGAACTCACAATGGGAATATAGTTACCAAAGCAGGAATGTGAGCTCCAACACCTGTAAACTTTGCTTAGGCCTATGGAAGTGATTATAGGTCAAGAACCAAGGCAGAAAATTGGCTTGCAGTTGAACACTAGTGGTCTAGATAGATAACTAACACATAGGACTTTTATTTCCTTTTGAACAAAATAATAGTTTCGAATTTTTCCCACGCGCAGCGCTCATGTTTTCTCCGCTGTGTCAATTGGACAACTTCATAGACGATATAATGTTATGTGTAATTTTTTGTTTACTTCAGTCGCATTTCTAAGATTGAAACCAATACGTATAAGCCTGTATCTTATGTTATTTTCTTACTACGTGCAAAACGACACGTTAGAACAGTTTATCCTAAATTGTTTGCAATTTAAAGTGTGCCAAAGTCACGGCTTTTAAAATTGTATTTGTCTGTTAGTTAAAAGTAAATATATACGAGGAGTACCTGTACAAGTACTCGAATATTGATTTCAAAAAATCAACTGGTTTTAAAGATTTTTATGTAATATTTTGCCGCGATGATAATGTTACCAATATTTCACCCTATGACTCTTATTTTTGGACTTTCTTTTTGCGCGCTGTAAGAATTAATTTTTCATTAGTTTAAGTAGTATCATCAATAGAAGCGTCATTTTGTTAAACGATTGTGATTGGAAATAAATAAATTTAAAATTTAAGGCTGACTTTATAACTAGCTGATACTAAATAAATATAAAGGTAAATAAAAGACATACACACTCATAACACAGACGACGATAACTGGAAAGAATCGAAGGAAATGACGTTGTCTCAAAATTTCATGTTACTATAAAAACAAGAGCGTATTCGAATGCAACGTAGTGTCAAATTTTCAAGTGAATCGACCAAACTACTTGGATGCAATTAAATTTCTGGTGAAACATTAACATAAGCAGAATGTGCAACTTATTAACAGCCATAATGTTGATGTTACACAATTGAACCTTAATAATGCAATCAATTTATTTGTTATTTTCTATTGTTTTCGCTCAAGGAAAAAAATGTCGAAGCGTACAATACTGCAGAATAATTTAATTGAAAAACACAATGCATACATAATATTTACTTTTAAAACAATGAAAGAAATAGACTATTTACAATTATTTCTATAATTCAATGTATTTAACACATTGACAGCTACAGAAGATGCATTGTTGCTAGATTTTAAATTAAATATCACGGTACAAAAATGAAAATTATTTTAGATCCAACGAAATAACAAATGTCAAATCGTTATCTTCCATTGGAGTGCTACAAATTGCAGGACCATTTTGAAAGTGTATTATATCTGGTCTAATCATTGTCATACCACAAATTTTACCTCACACGCAAAATCAATCATATCTTATCAAATCGTTGGCGTACTACAAATTTTAGATCTCACACGAAATCAAATGTATCTAGTTCTAATCGTTGACGTGCATAATTATTCGAATTACAGGGAATTGGACATTGTCTTACTTGTCTAATGCGAACCATTTAAATACTATGTCGGACGCGGGGCATAACACTCTGTGGAGGACAGTTCCTTGTTACATGCCTCCTCTAGATATAAGCATAACGTAAGATAAATACAACTCACGTGGCGTTCAACGTGTTAACACATGAATTTATAAGAAACGTTATATAATAAGACGACACTTTCGTATATTTTACATAAATACAATTTCAAATTGATATATACTGCTTTTAATACACTGCTTTTGACAAAATAACCTGTTTGCATAAATTTATTTAATATATAAAGTAATATTTTGCATGTGGGAGGTAAATCCGAAGGAGAGCAAAGAAGATAAAGGTAATAAATAAGGATTAACAGTAATATGTAAATTATCAATTACCAACTCAATTATATGAATAAACAATGATGATGATGATTGCGGGTGTGTGTGTGTGTTCGGTATCGGGTGTCGTTCATTACTTTAGCTGTTTATTTGCGTAGAATTATTCTTGCTGAATCATTGAAGAACCAAAACAAGGCTTGTCTTGCGTTCTGGGATGCACAACTTCTCTGCAGTGTCCTTTTTCATAAAACAATATTTTGTCCATATGAAAATTTTCGATTACTTTTAAATTATTTGTTTCTAATACGATTGTTTTTGACAGATCTGACACTACACATATTCGATTGGAACTAATTATTAATATATATATGTTTGATAATTATTAACTTTTAATTGAGAGAACTCTATCAATTTAAGTAAGCAAACATGTTATAAAATATATTAAAAAAAATATTTAGTCTTGATTGAGTATTGACAAAGGTAGTATTGAAATTAGGGTGAGTCCAGAAGAACTGTTGCTAGGAAAGAGACAATGAAGAAGAGTAGAAAAAACAGGCTTCTTTTTAGTTTTGGTAATGAAATGAAAAGTAAAAGAAACGTAATGAGTATGTGAGGTGAAGTGATGTTACCAGACGCACACACTACTGATATTGACTCGTATGAAGTCATAGATGTAAAAACGATTCTATTATAAATTAAACTATTTACAAAGCTCCATTATCATTGAAAGAAAATAGAATAATAATAATACTCTAAGTACATTTAATGAATAACACTTAATTGCTCTAGAAACTTATGTAAATATGCTTCATAAAGAATAACATTTAATATAACGAATAATATTTATAACAAAAAAAAAAAATGAAAGTATTTTATCATACGATCAGATACATAAAACGTTTTATACGGAATTTCTGTGACTAAATCCTCTTACATCATTAGAAATACAATAGATGGTGATTTGGAAACGAAATATAATAAAATTTATTTCCTGTAGTAATCCTATCTGAATAAAACATAACAAAACATAAGTTAATACCACAAAACCAATAATAAACGTTATGTAAAATCCTAACCTATAAAAAACCATTTTATGTGTTTTGTTTATTTTTGTGTGTAACTTATCACATAAAGTATTGGCCCCCCACATCACTAGATGAATATATGCAAAGGTAAGAATAAGAATACGTAAATAGCAAATGACAAAGCAATATTAGTCTGAGAGGCAAGGGGGCTCGCAGAGCGGGGGTGGGACAAGCCCAGCTAATGACAACACTCCGCACTGAGCGGTACAAGAGCTTCAGTTGGTACAAAATAGTTTATAGGATACGAGAGACATTGGGTCTACAACGTTGGTTAAAATTGAACCTCTGTACTTTGACACAAACGAAGTGATTCTGTATTTTACGAAGTTAAATTTATATTTTAACTCGAAATTTACAAAAATACATATTAAATTTTGAATTAAAAGCATTTATAACAGAAACTTGACAAAAATAGACAACTAGCAAAACACAAAACCTGAATGTTACCTTATACAAATGGCAAAATAAAACCTGGTAATATTTAATCTAAAGGGGTCTTATTTTATCATTCTATAACTATTCTAAAAGCCTTTAATCCTTGAAAAAGACTTCTTCAGATTATATAATTTTGAAAAAAGTGTTCTTAAGAAATTTTATAAGTGCGGTAAATAAGTCACAAAACACAATATATTACATAAAATCGTTTAAGTTTATTATGACAGAGAAACCTTAAATACTCGTATTTGTTTTAGCGGGTATACATCTGTTTATGTTTTAACAATATTAAATTTGAGTTCTTTATTATTAAAAGTAATTCTTTAGAAATGAATAATGAAACTAGCTATACAATGGATAATTTTTGTAAATTGTTATTCATGGTTGTCCATTAAATATTGGAAAAAAATGGTGTACACTATTCCATTATCTTAATAATAATTAATTAATAGTTGCTATTTCACAATATTTATTTTGAAGTTTGAATATATTACAGTAAAATCACATGTTATTAATATTAACTATGAAAATATATGTGTTTCTTCGAATTAGAGAATTTATTTAGCTTATGAAATATGCATTCTTTTTTGTTTAATTTATGAAATAGTCATAATACTTGTCTAGTTAGTGAAATAACTTATATACCTAATAGACGCCTGTATAAACGATTCTATAAAACATGTTGAATATAAATTTGAACACGGTTAAATATTCAGACAGTTAATATCTACTTGAAATCTACATGTCCACAATGCATCACCTTAAAGCTGCCGCTGGTAAACAGTCCATCGTTAGCATAACTTATTTTAATTTCAGTTCTATTTTAAACGTAAATTCCAGAAATGAAGTACTACAGAATCCGCCTCCCGGTGCGCTGGATTCAACACTTTGCATTCAGTCAGTCTATTAACGTTATCTTTAGATTCATTAGGCTTTTGAGTCTGCCAACGTTACGTGTGTACAAAGGAAGACCAATGCTGAGACCGTTTTAAAATATATTTAGTAAAATTACGTGTGATATTCCAAAATTAACCTCAAAAATAACAAAAGTATAAAATTGTTTATTCTACTCATATTTACCCTCCTACAGCTCATTAAACCTGACATAATAGACTCAGTAATGATAATAAAATATGTTAATTCTGTCACAGACTTATTGCAGGTTAATTAATAACATTTGCGGTAATAGCTGACCGGATGTCGAAATAAAAACCAAATATGTTTGTCATTTAGTGTTTATTAAAATATCATCAGAGGTAATTGTCTAGCAGCTAGCCTTCAGCTTGAGACGCTTGAAGGTCAATTAAATATTTCCCTTTTATTACGTCGTCAAAACAGTAATTCATTTTATTAGAGTGGTGCAGCACTATAAGTGTTTCTCTCTCTTTCATCTTAACCAAACAATGCTTATGCAAATGTGTGTGTGTGGAACTGTTATGTCTTCTGGTATTATCATTAACAAATATGAGCCATTTGCTTTGGACGGACCTGCATATAATTTCTTAAATTAGCTGCTGAAGTTATAGTTATCACAAAAGTTAGATCACACGACATTATACTGCACGTTTTTTACAGTATTCGATTAAAAAAAAAACGTATAGCCTTAGTTTTCATACGGAAAAAAAATGTACTAAATTGAAATTTTCTATATGTTTAAGATAAGTAAAAAAAATAAAAAAACGCAGTTTGATATATTAATTTCATTAATTTTGAATAAGACGAATCAATAGAATTCGGACTTTGAAGCGAAGCTTTTGTTATCAGACTTGTACTGCTAGAATTTATAGTAGCCGAATTATTATTCATAATGGAATTCTTGGATAAAATATAGTTGCAATTTATCTAATTCAACCCATCTTTTGCCACCAAAGAAATTAATAATTCATTATCTATAAAAGATTACTCAAACATTTTCTCACATTTACATTTACTCACATAATAAACCTAAAATATGTGCAAATGTTACTTCAGCACTAAACACTTGTTCGGTTGCTATTCGATAAACGTGTTTAGCTGTGTACGTTTTTTTGCAGTACAAACGTCGTGTGAGTGGTTCTATATAAAATGTATGCGCCACTGTTTATTCGATAAGATTTATACTGCAAAAAAAAAGTGCAGTACAATGCCGTGTGAACCCAGCCTAACATGCTCAGTTAAAGAGAAATATCAGCAAATCGTTCTGCCGACCTTGTAACAGGTACTGAATCAGCCGGACGATTTACTGTTGCTTTTGTTCAACTGGCAATGTTACATACAGGTAAAAAAGCTGATGTTAAATTTATGCGATAAATGGCAAGTGGTTTCTAGGAGCTTCGCATTAAAATTCAAAGCATTTGCATACCACTTATGGTATATTTAACGCCCGAGCAACTATTAAATTTCCATTGAAAGTATTATACTATGCCTTTAGCCTTTGCACTCTCTATGCACTCGTAGTAGTTGTAATGCACTCCATTCTACCAGTGCTCAAAACGTTTGCAAAGTGCAAAAAACCGCAATAAGGTGAAGTTATTAAATTTTTCTCGCAAGAAAGTTAAATATATTTGCAAAGTTAATATATAGATAAATTATATAAGACATATTTACTATGTAATAATACCCTAGAATGCAGCGTTCCCATGACTTTGAATCGAGTAGTAACATTAAACGACTCTGGAGAATAACATATATATGTTATAAATTAGCCTATATGTCCAATTCCACATCCGGGCAACGCCAGTACAATTTAAGATTGCAATTAACCTTAAATTCCGTTACACAGAAACGTTTATTTAATATGTACAATTACTTCTTAACTTATTCTTTAAAAGATCCACGTACCCGGATTTTATATTCTCAAGAAATTACATTCTAGGGCTTTCGAACCACTATCCAAATTTGATAACCAAATAAATGAGAACCCACTATTAGAATATGTTACAAGAATGAAATGCTATTCATTAAATTGATCAAATATAATACCACAATAAACATACAGTGGTTGTTGTCAGCAAGTATGACAAGATCAATGTTTTATCAGTAATTTATGATGAGTACATTTTTATAACATTTAATTTACATGAATTCCTCATACTTATCGTGACCTCATATCAGGCAATGGCTTGACTTTTATTTACGCAAATCATTGAAACTGCAACTGGAATCAACAATAATGTAAACAACTTTATATAAAACCCATTCTCTTTTTACAAATTAAAAAGTGAGGTTAGAAAATTATTGACACATCAAATAAACCGCGAATTTTAAAATGTTTGATTATCAAGAATTTGTATTAATATATTTATTATAATAAACTCGTAGAATCTGTTGTATATATAATAATTATAACATTTAAATTAATAATGATCTTTTACAATGTCGTTATTATCTAATTTATGAACAGAATGTGCTTCAAAGAGCATTGAACTTTCAATACTAATTGCTGAGTTTAAGAAAAAATATGTGTTGAAAAATAAAACATATTTTTTGTGTGTTTACTTACACGTATAGTGTAAACAAATGAGACAACACCTTTTTGCTTTAGTGTGTGTTTAAGAGTAAGAAAAAAGCTGCTCTGTAATGCTTCTACTTTAGTTTTATGTACGGAACATACTAATATATGTATGTATATATGTATAATATATATGTACTGTATATTTTACATACTATTGAGCATAAATTAATTTTTATACATAAACAAGTTCAAGAATATAGGTTATTAATTCCACGCATTGATCGCTCCAATTAAAGAAATACAACTTCATTATGAGACTAACTTTATATTTAAAAAACTTAATTTTATTCTTTTTTATAAATACGAATCCGTCACTCGAAGTGATACCGATATGATTGTGACGTCAGAGAAGAACCATACTCTAATAAACAATCGATTTTATTGTATTTATTTGTTTAACGTTTTTGCGGTTAGGCATTACATTCTTTCTACCTTTAATTCTGATAATTACAGTGCATTTCTTTCTTAAATTTACCTAATGTAAACTAAACTTAACCCAATTTCAACTTCCACTTGTTGACCACTGCACTGTAAAGTTTGCAACGGAGGAATCGAACCTAAAACCAAGAATGCTTGGAGCTAATGCATCATCGTTCTTAGCCACTGTACAGTCTCTAAATAAACCAACAAATAATAATTAAAAACGCATGCCAGTTCTTCAAAAATCGATTTCAATTTACAATTTATTTTCAAACAAAGCCAAGTTGTTTGTAAAATTTTATTTGACACTTTTTGTCTGTCAAAGTGTTGACAACAGTAACTATGGCAACGACATGCAAATGACGAATAGATTAATAGCTTCTTTTTTGGCATTTACACAAATATTGATTATTTATGTCAATGCCTTTTTATCAGGTGTCTAAATTCTCTTCAAATATGTAAATGAGTAGTTATTTTTTAATGATCATTAATAACAATTTCAACAAACCTGTTTAATAGGTTTACTCTCTCTTTTAATTAACTAAAATCATATTTACTTTAGAAGTTGTTGACGTATATTTTGCAAACTTGTTCATCTAGTTAATTCGACATTGTGAAGTCAGCTGTTGTTGATCAGAGAAGTCAACTAACCTTACTTATTTAAAATTGTATCAGTTTCTTTTTTGGAAGGCGACCGCAATCTTAATTCGGTACTATACTCACTGAACAAAGTACTACAACACATGTTTTCTTTAGAAAATAATTAGTTAACAACATTACCATATTAAAGCGTGTAAAAAAACCGTGTTCAATTTTATAAACAATCAAAACCACACCATACAATAAAATTAATAATAATCAACTGCTAACTTCACTATATACTTATTACATAACCTAAAAAAAATAGTTAATGAATTTTCCATATATAATAGTATAATTACTTTTTTGAATACTTTAATTAGTAGCTAACAGAACTCGGTGTAACTTACAAGATAGAACACGCTAGTCGGTGTCAACGTAACTGTTCTTGTTTAATAATACTCATCAAATCATAATTAAAAAATTATTACGACGTGTAATAAAACAAAGTAACGTCGTTTAAACTGTTAGAGCTAACGTTATATTAGAAGCAGAGTGAGATGCGAAGGTGTTCAGATCGTAGTTGAAACTTTCTTGTTATATTTTTTTATAAGTTCTCTACATAAATTATAAATACTCGTACATTGTGTTTTTTTAAATAAAATATAAACGTGTTATTGGCAAGTGGAAGAGAAAGCAATATTTAAGAAAGCCTATTTAACACTCTGATATTTCTAACCTATAATATGATACTATGATTATCTAGGTTTATTGTTTCGTGCTGATATTAATACATACTTTGTAACGATACATCGATACTTTGATTACATATTGGAGATATAGACGTTATAAAATCAGTACAATCTGTAAAAACAAAAATATATATATATTTTTTTCTTTCTTTTTTATTATTCCAAATTTGAGGCGACTTCAGTTATCACTTTTTGGATTTTTTTCATGCTTGTCTTACAAGGATGTCCTTTAATTCACCAATGATGTTGTGTTTGGTTCGTTGAGCTTGATATCATGGGCTGGTTACTAGGAGATGATAGACTGTTATTTGCGTCTGACAGTTGCTGCACTCGCAGGCTTTTTCAAATTGTCTGTTGCATTGATGAACGGTTTTCCACTTTTCTGTATTTTCTTTAATTAATTTTAATTTGTTGTTATCTAATTGTGTCCGGCACTGGTTTTAAATTTGATTCACACCATTTTTATACCATTCATTTAAATCCAAATGTAATATAGCAGTAACTGGGATTCCTTATATTAATTTGATATCGTATGCAATCTGTGAAACACATGGCTCATTTACATTTCATGAATGAATTCTTAAAATTTGCATATAAATATCATATTTACATAATTTTGATAAAATATATTTATTATATTTGATTTGTTTTCTTTTGTTGAAACCTTGAAATTAGTATTCTTTGTATATATTGTTGTAGTTCAAGAAATCAGTTTAAAAAATTTACACAAGACCTCCTTTATGTATTATTAGTTAAACAAATTGTTTATGTTGTATTCGATAGTAATCAAAGAATTGTAAGTGACCAGGGTTGCTCAACGGAAGAGCATTAACGTGCTTAAGTTTTAGATGCGATTTTTTTTCTGGTTATTTTCGACAACATGGATAGGGCGGGATTTAAAATTACCAACAGTATATAAAATACTAGCTTTTACCCTCGTCGCAAGCGACGTTTGTTTTTTGTGAGTGGCTTGAATTTTAAGTCAAAATTTAATTTTTAAATTGAAATAATAAATAAACTCGTCTTATATTGATTTAACATTTAATAACAATTAATTTTTCATACAAACTGACTAAGAAAATACATTTTTTATATCAAAATAAAAAATATTTTGAATTTATGCGATATTTGAACAACTTTTTTTCAAAATTTGGGATTTTTTTTTCGATTCGTAAATAAGTTGCCAAGGTTAGCCTATATACAAAATTTCAACTTTCTAGCACAATTTTTACTCTCGGCAAATACTGCCCCCGTGCCCCCCAATAAAATTTTTAAATTTTGAATTTTTTTTTATAAATAATATACTTAATTATTCTAGAATCCAGAAAATGAATTTTCTCCAAAGTTCCCTACCGGGCCCCCGAATTTCTTTAACCCCCCCTTTTTCAATTTTTGAATTTCTAATTTTTGAGAAATGTCAGTATTGAATACTTTAATACACATGCAAAATTTCAACTTTCTATCTTATACGAATTAAAAGTAATACAGCAAAAAAGGGATCACTTTTTTTCCAGTTTTTCCAAAATTACGGGTTTCCAGGAAATTCAGGGGAAAATCCGGGGACGCCAAATGTCTTAGAATTTTTTTCTCTACGAAATAGGAAATTTTTAAAAACTTCCCTGGAGCCGTTTTCGAGATGCCATACAAAATTCGAACCAAACATATAAACACATAAACATATTTATAAATATACACCTGGGACATTATAATATACTTGAGTTTACCCCCGTCGCAATGCGACGTCTTTTTGGCGTGTATCATTTAAATCCAATAAAATAATTCGTAATTAAATTTCATATTTAACTGTTCTATTTTTAAATTGAAATAATAAATAAACTCGCGCACATATACACACATATAAATTGACTAAAAAAATATTTTTTTTTTTTCAAAATAAAAAATATTTTCAATTTATGCGTTATTTGACCAACTTTTTTTCAAAATTTGGGATTTTTTTTTTCGATTCGTAAATAAGTTACCAAGGTTAGCCTATATACAAAATTTCAACTTTCTAGCACAATTTTTACTCTTGGAAAATACTGCCCCCGTGCCACCAAACAAAATTTTGAAATTTTGAATTTTTTTTTATTAATAATATACTTAATTATTTTACAATCCAGAATATGAACTTTCTTCAAAGTTCCCTACCGGGCCCCCGAATTTCTTCAACCCCCCCTTTTTCTATTTTTGAAATTCTAATTTTTGAGAAATGTCAGCATTAAATAGCTTAATACACATGCAAAATTTCAACTTTCTATCTTTTACGACTTGAAAGTAATACAGCAAAAAAGGGATCACTTTTTTTCCAGTTTTTCCAAAATTACGGGTTTCCAGGAAATTCAGGGAAAAATCCGGGGACGCCAAAAGTCTTAGAATTTTTATCTCTACGAAATAGGAAATTTTTAAAAACTTCCCTGGAGCCGTTTTCGCTCTGCCATACAAAATTCAGTACCAAACATATAAGAATATAAGAATATAAGAATATAAGAATATAAACATATAAGAATATAAACAAACAGTTGGAACATTATAATATAGGATAGGATGTGCTATACTATTAATGAATCAAATGTTTTTTTTGTGTAATAGTACCATTTAACCCTTGCATAACAAATCCCTAATTATGTGCCCTGATGTCAAGACATAATTTTTTAGTTAATTTCCAATCAATCTAAAGTAAAGAACCAGAAAGACAGAGAAAATGAAAATTTGATTTAATTTTTAACAATTAATAATGTTAGCCATTACTTCATTTTAAATATTGGCGCCTTAAATATTTATATTTCAAATATATCAGTACGAGTATACACAGAGGTAGGAGTATATTGTTGGTAGCCATTAAGTGTAGTCCTATATAGTTGATCGTATGAAACCAGAGAGTAACAAGTGAGTGAAAAATATGTATTATTTAACATCCTGATAACTAAACAATATTTCTTTACAATAAGTTCTTTATAAGATTACGTATATGCAAAGTATCACATATATTTCACTGGCTCTAGTGAGTCAGTTTAGTCACTCATACAAGATAAATTATTTTCGTTAAGTACTCTTTATTTATTTAGTTAAGAATTTCTTTAGCTGTTTCTTTAACATTACCAAGATCAGTGGTGTTTACATCAGCAAAAACAAATGCTGAAGTTGCCTGCCATCAAGATCTCTCAAGAGTTTAAATTTAAGTGCATTTACATGGTACATAAATTAACGCAGACTGGTTGTTGTGTGTGTTCTCTTGTTTTTAGTTGTTACACAAATAATACAAGTACAGGTACGAGAATATTTTATATTGTAACTGCACTATGCTCTTAATTTATTATTTAATTGCGTATATAGGTTACAAGTTACAAGTGCTTTGTTCTCAGTGACGGAATTAGCATTTGGCGGAAAAATTTACCGGCCCTTTAAATAATCAAGCTTCTCCTATGTATTAATTACGTCACATAATAATAATAAATAATTTGATCTTGTTTTTGAAGTTTTATTTTTTCTTGGTCCAATTTTAGATTGAAGATGACATTACGAACCTTATGAGTCTTCCTACACTGGTGGGTGGATCCAAAAGGTGTGATCATAAATATAGTGGTGATAAATACAGATTTTTCGGTTCTGGCAGGAACGCATGATTACCGTGCTACAGCCTGAAATACCACTAATGATAAATTTGAGATTTTTTAATTTCAGTACGCTACAAAATGTACTTCTAAAATTTGTACATAGAAATGAATAGATTGGGACAAAAACAACGTAAAATTAAATTTAAAAAGCAAATTTCGCCAATAAGTAGTATTAGTTTAGTACATTGTTGCCAACTATATCTAATTATATAACCATGAAGTAATGTTTCACCTTAATATACAAATGTAAAAATAAAAATAATTATGTTTTATAGAGATTAGATTACACTTATTGAATAGCATACATTCTAAATGTCGTACACAGGTCCTTGTCTAATACAGCCTCAGGTGACAGTCTCCACCGCCTTTGGATAAATCAAAATCCGCCACTGCATGTTCTACGACATGACAGATCTAAATTACGATTTCAAATGAATTGAACATTACTGAACAGAAACAGATGGCGCGCTGTGATATGATATGATACGATACATCCGTTATTAGTTTCTGCTGGATGTGTGGTCTGAATTAATATGTTATTACGTTTTAATTAGCCAACTGTTAATAATCATTTTGATGGTAATTACATGTTAGATGTACGATCAAAATAACATAAGATCATGGAGATCATGATTGGCTTATATTAATAATATATGTAAAACTTCTTTGATTAGTTAACGATCTCTTTAATTATGGTAATGAGACTAAAAGTATTTACACTTGCTATTTATTTTTACTCGCATATAGAGTCTTTCAACAAGAGCGGTCATTTTAAATCAATAGAAAAATGTCCACGACTAATGTAAACGTTCAAATTATTGTGTCAGACTGAAGCAGACAAGATGCTTTTCTACATATTAATTTAACCTTACGAGATATTCACATTTACAACATGAATTGTCGTGAGATGTATTGAATTTAACAGATGTAATGCTGATTTTAATAAAAATTCAATTACCAATGCTGATTTCTTTGCCCAACCCTAGTGATGATTATAATATCAGCATTGTCTTAAATATAAATTACTGCCAAGTACAAACCTAGCACGTGTTAGTACGAGTATTACCAGCTAGCGCAAAAACAAGTCTTAACTTACGTACTTATACATGCAAATCATGCGGCAAAGAAACATTGAATTAACATCAGGCAACATTAATTTACTAAATAAATACAATATTTATTTATGTATTGAATAATTAAATAATATATTTCGAAGTCACAACGTATCGCAACGCAATACCTAATAGTTTATTTAAGCATAGCAAATTTATTTTAATTTTACTTTCAAATTTTCGTTTAAAGAACATTAGTTGTATTGTTTTGATGGTAATCAAAATTCAAAACCGTTCAAAATTGTTGATTTTAACCTTGAGTTTTTATTTGAAGGATTAGTCGTGAAATTGACAAAAAAATGCATCCAAAAAAGTTGTATTGTGTTATAAGATTAAAATAATAATAAATGTAATATAATCCGCATATCTAACACAAAGAAGTAGGATTAGAACTTGACTATCTGCGTTTTAGATTTAGTTGAATGCTAAAACTGTACAAAAAAACATTTTGTAGAGTTTGACACTGACAAATAATTGTGATTAAAGAAATATACTCGTTCGAGAGAGATAAAATCGTCTAGTGCAAAAACACCAAAGATTGAAAACGAAAGTTTGATATAAATAGAATCGGTTTTCGCTTAACCGTTGAAATTTTGGAGGTTAGCTAATGTCAACCTATTATGACCGACAACCTACTATGTTGATAATATTTATGGTGTCGTGGCCTCATATTTGTGTGCTGAATTAAATGATCACTGACCACCTAATAAGTTTTTTATGATTATGCGATTTTAACTTTGATAACAACCAAACCCAGAAAATATAAGTCTAGTCCGGGGTAGTACCCGAAGTCAGAGACGCTTGGCATCAAGGCCACTGTGCTATCAACAAGAATGTCATTTTCATATTCTGTTAAATATATTCAATATAAAATATTTGCGTTAAATTATTTACAAAAATAGTAATACATATGTCGCAGTAAAATGTAGTTAAAACTAATCGGCAGGTCGCAGTTTGGGGATCACTGCGTTATTCGATAATTGTAAATATTATGTAATTTGCTCTGAATTAATCATACGATTTAATTATTTATTTATATTCTTGTTATGTCATTTAATACGGTTATTGAGATATACGATACGCTACTTATAAATGCCAGAAGGCTTGCGTGGCGCGGCGAGGCAATAAACCTAAATGTAAATATCAAAAATATATCGTATTATTGAAAAAAAAAACCTAATCTTATATGTAAATCATAATTGAAGCAAGGACTACGACTTATTTAATAGATTGTAACATCTCAGCTGTTGCAACTTTTTGGTGGGGGTAAGATTGAGGCTATAGCGCTCTGAACTGTATACTCGTATACAGTCTTGTCTCCTCCTGACACATAAGCAATTGAACTTGATAACAATAAAACTCAAAAAATATAGCGCTGATTTAGGAACTGAACCCAAACACATACTAATATGCCGCTATGAATACTCTCAGTGCATCGCTGTGACTTCAACTCAGACCTGACCCATGGCATCATGCAAGAGAACTGAGGTGCCTATTCCCAGAACACTGATACAGTGATTTGGACCAGCAGATACGTTCTTACACGTGACTGCTGGACACGGGGAACGCTTAGTTCCAGTATTGGAACAGTTTATTGTATAATTGTCTTAGATATGCATCATATCTTACCAAGAAATACTAATTTAGGCGCTTCTGTCACTCAAACTAAATATAAACGTTATTTCTAAACAAACAATGATTCATATCATAGAACGTCTTATCAATTTGTAACGGGATGTTATCTAATAACAAGTAAACAGGTACAGCGAGACATAATCTACTCAATTAATTCTCTTGAAGTATAATAAACTTAGTACACTATCTATTCAGATAAAACAATTATAAAAAAATTAAATGTTGCAAGAGAATCAACAAGTAAAGCTATCATAAACAATTACGAAATAATTATTTAAACATTTAAATATAAACATATTTTTATGGATAATTTATTCGTAGCGTAAGTTCAAGTAGCTGTTCTTTACTTAATATGCAATAACACCCGATAAGAAATTTGCTGCAGAATGTTTGACGCCGCGCAAAATGGCACGTATACCGTCTCCAATATTGCGATATGGATATGATATCAATTCATGTTACAGAAAAAAATGTGATAAACCATGTTATGTAAATATTCTGGAAAATAAGCATAACGGCAAGGTCTTGCGTTATCAGATATGTTCACTGATAATTAAATGGTCAAAATACGAGATACTATATGATAGTGTACCATGAATGACATGGAATACACTTAAAACTCAGGGCCGAACCGGGAGAAATTGATAGTAGATGCGAGATGATGGTTTATCATCCTGTTTCTACCTTAGAATAGTGGTATTTTGGTGCTCGATGCAACCGCATCTTTTGAATGCTCCTCGAACCGATTAAAATTTCACTGCGTGTAAAACAATGTTGTAAATGTGCATAGGAGAGCATCTTAAACCAAAGGACGAAGATTTTTTTTACAACTGCCTATTTCATATGATCAGTTTTATCACCGACGACATCCTACCTCAGATATGTGGGCTAGACCACTGCGTAATAAATTTATGGATCTGTAAGAACATAATCAGTTCTATTTGATTACAACCAAACTTAGAAAATATCGCACTGGTCTGCAGTCTAGATCCAAGCCTTAGGCGCACTGATAATTTTGTTCATATTATTGAAGAATAGTCATTCGGTATACTGATTGAAATACTGAATCATCCTCTGATAACTCTCTTGCAGCAACAAACAATCTGCGGTTAATGTAAGTCAATATTCAACGTCTGATTCGTCGTCTTTAAATAAAAGCGTATGCTATAATCACATCTTCTTCATCACTTGACATTTTCGCAGCTTACATGACGTTATGTGGACAGAATTGAGATGCAGAATACGTCTGGCTTACATATCCTACAAATGAAGCTGTCGTGGTGGTACAAATGAAGTCCCGTCCCAAAGTGTGATGCATTCAGATACTTTTAAACATTTTTATCATGTTATCTTTGTATCTGAATCTGTATCTAGTTACAATATAAGATCTTCATATCAATAAAATTATATTACAGGCTTTGGATATCCAATTATCTTTAGAAATGACTATTATACGAAATCACAAATTTTATTGTGACAAAAAAGGGATTCACGCTTTGAACGATTATAACTGAGTTCTCCCGTATCCCCCCGTACACAGCCCTCATTTTCCTCATCATCCTCTCTCAAATAATTAAACGTGTATCATTCAATGAACGATAACAAGATTATCGCATAAAAACGAAGTTACAGTTAAACGCAATTCCGTTTTACATTTCTAAGCACAACTTAAAAACAAGATATAGCTAGCTAGAACTATAAAATATTAATAGCTATATATTAAAAACAGCATTCCCTAAAATAAATTACTTGCGTTTTAATAAAGTTATTAAAGATCTGCTTAATAAAGATTTCAACAAATTGCAAATTTATTTTATAGTAGATAATTTAATTTTGATATAACCTCAGCATATATGAACATTCTTATATAAAAATGTGTATGTGTTGGTTGATTACGTTAGGTTAATTATTGAAATGTTTTTAATTATAACAAATTACTACTTACTTACTGCCACACAGGCACAGACAGACCTCAGGGACCTGACTTTTGAGTATTGCTTAATTAATTCGTGAGGCTTGTCACGTAATACGTAGTTTTTAAATTTAATTTGGAATTTCTAAAGTGATTTAGTTTTTACTTATTCATTAAATCGAATTGAATTAATGCCATTGCTTCATTTGTGAATATAATTTATCACGTTTGGAATTTGTATTATACTCATAATGAAAATTAGCTACATGTCGTTCTTTTATTGTTTCATTAATTTTGTGGTTTAGAGTGGATGAGAGCATTGATGCTAGACGCTGACTACTGTGTTTTTGAGTGGAATACACGGACCAGAGCTATATATTCATGAATATGTAAATATGATCATAAAGAAAAATATTAAAAAAAAAAGAATTACAAGAGCAACGGAAAAGATAATTCACGAAAGATAATTTCAGTCTTCTTATTTAATTCTAATTTGCATATTTAAAAGTGGTGTACTATTTTATGCCATATTCTATATTAACATACTGGTACAACATTCTAAAATCACTAAAGTTCAAACTAAACATAAACTTTATAACCAATTATTGAAATCAAATTTTGCACAAATAAAATCTGTCTGGCACAAACAGCACAAAACACCTGTGGAACATTCTCACCGTATATCATACGTTCAGGGCTGCAACAATACGAAACTTAAACCAATGTTAATTTAATTCAAAGCAATGCTGCCAATAATATAATTAAATATAACTGTAAATATTTGTTATTAATTTTTAATATTGTTGTTCACAGATGGTAATACGGCGTATGATACGAGACAAATAAAAATGTGAAACCACTATCAAGCTGTCAGTTTTTTAAAGCGTCATTCCCCAAGGTTATGACTCTATTGATTCAGTGTAAACTTGAATAATGAGGTTTAAAATACTCCGACTAAACATGTTTAATGACCTTCTTTTTTTTCTTTATGTTTTTATATTGAGAAAGTAAATGCAACACATAAAGTTAAATTTGCTCATTCATGTAACATGTAAAGATACTGCATCCACTTTATTACAGCGAAGGGGGCCCCGAGCGATTACATTTTAAGGGCTTTGAAGATACTGTTACCAAAAGTTACTTGTTACATAAATGATTTTAATATACAACCTGATATACAACGTTTTGTAACCTATTTGTGCAATTATTTCTATTGCGCATTTGCATATTCATAAAATTTCATATTCAAATTTTATTTTCAATTCATAAATGGCAGTCATTTTAAATAAATAGAAAAAATTCAATATTTCGGTAATATTTGGCGGATATTGTGTTTCATTACTAACCTCAGAGTTTGTACTTTAGATTAAAATAAAAATATCACCTGTTTTCATGGAAATATTACGTTTTTATATTGATTTAAAATGACCGCTCTTGTTGAAAGACCCTTTACTAATAAATGTAAGGTAATATTATTGTATTATGTTTACTCGATGATTATTAAAAAATAGAAAGTTTCTTAAGATGGTTACTAAAAGTAAAATGAACTTGATTGAATTGATTTTGTTAGTTAACAACCTGATCGCGCAAAACAAATGTAACGTAATGTTACTCTTGAATTATCTTGTAGTAAAGTAGTGCTGTGAATCTGCATTGCAAGTCCATTTTCCAAGCATACCTGATCTATTAGCTTCGAACTCTGAAAATGAAATGGTGTTCTTCGATATTCAAATGAATCTGATATTAACAAGCTAACAGGTATTTAAAACTTGTTAACTATTGATTTAACGACTCATTATTATTATTTACATAAAACTCACTATATCTTTTTGACGCCAGTTGCCACAAATCTGCAAGAAGCTAATTAGCGTAAAATATTAACTGTAATATTTATACTGGAACTCATATATCAATCATGTCAACATACTTTCCAACATTTACGGCTGTACTTAAACTTTAAATACAAACGTACTTATACATAATATAGATTTAATTTGCTATGGTGATTGATCTCATTAAGGTAATTAAGGATCACTGTAGGAATATTTAAGAAAACTAGAACAATTTAATTATACTGGCACTCAGTGCCTCTCTAGACTATTTTGAGGGTTAAGTGATATTGTCTAACTTCAATTATATCTAGTCGCAATTTATATCGTATTATCTATATATCTATCCCAGTAAACATTTGGTGAAGTGCCGTATTTTGTGACGTTTCTATCACTATTTCACTTCAATTATAGTTCGCAACAACTTTATCTTCATTTGTATTCCGACAGGTGGAGTGGTTCTGCCATCTGTAGCCGATAAAACAGACATTTCATATGAAGAATTGTGAGAAACTGAACTATAAATGAACTCT
The DNA here is from genome assembly GCA_963678705.1 of Panorpa germanica. Lineage (NCBI taxonomy): Eukaryota > Metazoa > Arthropoda > Insecta > Mecoptera > Panorpidae > Panorpa > Panorpa germanica. The sequence continues at coordinate 12,257,201 of OY783215.1, read as the reverse complement.
TTCATGACAAAAAAATCATACGCATCTCCAATATGATGTCAAAGTGACTCCAAAATGCTCCAAAATGTTTACTGGGATGTTCCTTTCTTAACGACCTGATGTTTGCCGCCTGTGATTTTTTTTTATTTTTAGCAGGAATGATTTCCAGCATAAAATAGGACGTTCTTAGGACCATTATATTCCCACGTTGGTTCTTCAAAAATCCTAGTACTTAATGGGTTAAGTAATAAGTAAAAGAATGTAAGTGGAAGAATGTAATGCCTAATGGCAAAACCGTTAAACAAATAATACCAATGAAATTTGTGTGACGTAATGTATACCCCATCAAATTGTCAAAATGCCAGCATTGATTTACATGCGATAAAAATCCTTAAATATGTGCCTAAATATATGCAATAAAAGTGTGCAAAAATTAGATAAAAATGGATTTTTCATAAAATAAGCTAACGCATATAAATCGTTGCTATAGCAATAACTATATGGATTGATAAATTATATATTGTATATGTTGTATAGAAATACACACACTAGCGCGAATCATTAAAAATCATAGCCTACACGATTCTCAAAATGGAATCATAGTTCATTAGTTTTGTAATGTTATTGAAGAGGTCTTAAAGTGGGCGATTTATTGCGCACTAATGTTGAGTAAACTGAAACAAAATCATTAAATGAAATAATAAACGTATTAAAAAAGTAAAATACGGTGTAATTACACACTGATATTAAAAATAAAATAACATTTTAATTAATAATTAGCATATTATGTAATTTTTTATATATGTATATCCCACTCACCCACAACTTTTTTACAATCGTACGCCTTATAGAATTAAAATTATATGCTGCTTTTAATATATAAATTGTTAAATTTAATGAAGAAACAATTGTAATTTAAAATATTGATAACCTATCGTAAAAGTAGAATACGCGACAAACAGAAAAAAACATGGATGTTACATTAAATAAATATAACATTTTATATTATTTCATGCAATTTTGTTTACTTAACGTATTATTATTAACGTAACATATTTTTGACGACAATTTTCGAGTTCAATTCCCGAACCAGCTGTATAAATATATAAATCTTGGAATTAGCTTGCTAACAAGTTTGAAACCAACACTGAATCTTTTAAATTAGCGAGACATTGTCTTCAATTGTTTTGCAGTGCAGTTTTACATTTGCTAGCTTACTCCAAGCTATTTCACCACACTTACTGATACCATAAGTAGTAAGTTGTGAATTAGCCTCCTTATTCTTCTGATAACTAATATTTTTAGACCTAGTCCCTCGCCAACCTCCTGCTAAGCGAAATAGATCTATTTTTGCTTTATAATCGTTAATATTTTAAAAAACAAACAACATGTTGCGTTTTCTATCTTGTGCTTATACTATAACAAATTTCCAATTCTAAAATTGATTACAGCAGAAATGTTTAACATTAAACAAAGTAATCAATTTCAATGAAACTCATTTCAAGTTTTATGTGGTTCACTAAATTGCATTTATGTATATTGCATTTTTGTTACTGCTGCAATGCAACCAATAGCAGAGAAGATCGGACGACAGACGTACGCGTACTTAGTCCGCAATGGATGGCTCGTAAATGTTTATAGAAAGCTATTACATTAAATTTTTATCATATTATATTTTTATTACTTGACGATATCTGAGTTGTAAAATTGTTTACTATTTGTTTCTCAGAAATAAATTAGGATCATAAAACCTTTCAAACATTGGCGTCCGGAGGGGGGCACAGATTGGATTATTAAGTGCTGATCACACTAGTGCGACTACAACATGCGACATTCTTTTAGTTCTACTAAAATCAAAAAAACTCTAGTATTTTTAATATTTTAACAACACTTGAACACGGAAAACACTTTTTGCTTCAGCATTGGAAAGAAAACATTTGGAGATTCAGCTTCAGATACAGATCGCTTAAGAGACCTGACAATATATATATTCGATTGAAATTGATTATTAATAAATGATTGTTACATAATTATTGACTTTTAATTGAGAGAAGCCTAACATGAATTATATTACTTAAGGAGGGATAAGATGTTAACGTTAATGATGAAAACGTCTTGAAATTTGGAGGGTCGATACAAATAGTTAAAATACATGCAGTCTCAAAATTTTAGAGACCTAGGGTTCATAGTTTTCTTTTTATACATGATTAAAAATAGTCATTTTCCATACAAATCATAATTGTTAGCTTGATTTCACCACATAATAAAACTTTTAACAATTAAAAAATGGTGACACGGCTTTCAAAAACTAAGTGTATATAAAATAATTTTTTCTGTAACTATTGCAAAAAGAAAATTATCAAAAGAATACCTATATACGAAAATATTTAAATAAAACCTGTAAGAAACAGTAAATGTATGTTATAAGCTGGCAACGTTGCAAATGTCAATTTGAGCAGGAATTTTGATATTAATTATAGGTAATTTTTCATTTATTAAACTATTATATGCATAAAAAATCATTTTAACAAGCAAAAAGCAGTTTAATAGGGAATTGAAAAATTCATTTTCAAAGGTACAGTCCCAATATTTGCTCGTCGCTCATGTACTTCGTATTTTGCATTTCGTATTACCGAGAGATAAGCTTTTAGTATTGACGGTACGTCCTGTACCTCCTTAATGTATTATTTGTGTCACAATGATATGGACGACGCATTAGACAGCATTCAAATTTACACTTTATCCCTCTTGACAAATGTTCCTCCGACACCAATGCTTTCAAAACAGAATCAGATTAACTTTCCAGTCCTCTGGTCGACAATAATTCGATAAAATTAACATTATTTGTTTACAGACTCGTATAAAATTATTAACACAACAACTGAATTATTTTTACAAGAATGATAAAGTAAAAAATTAAATAAAATAATTATACTGCGTGTACGAATATGTCTTAAAAATCGTCCCCAAGGGGCAAACATGTGAAACTGGGAATTCGCAGCATTTCAAATGAATGCTCTTTACCTTTGCAGACGTCTCAAGGTTTTCAAATGTTTCTCCTGCAACAAGTGTTACGATCTGACAGCGAAGTAAACAGAAAAGTCCCTGAAGCCTGATTTAAACGTTTTTGAAAAAAATTTACAGAAAATTTATTTATTTTACTTGTAACTTTTAATAACTAGTCACGATTAAAGAGGTAACTATTTTATAGATCCTTGATCGTAGATTTAATTGTTGGACGACCACTTTAGCCGGCAGCAAGGACAAATCTTTCTTCTTAACAAAGATGAAAGGTAGCGCACTGTTGTAAGAAAATGTGCATTTAATATGCTTGAAATGAGGCAAATGAGTGAAAGCATTGACATTTGACGGTGACTACTGTGTCTTCGGGTTCACATTATATGAGGCTAATACTGATAGGAATCAGCATCGGAAATGATCCGACATTAATAATTTAAATTAAAAACAAAATGCAGTTGCCCTCAATCACGTTCAACTGCGTATTTGCTGGTACATGTCACTGTATCTGTTTGAATCGCGATTAGTTTACCGCGATTTATGATGCGAGGATGTATGATGGTGTGATATTGTGCGATGATGTCGAATTATGTGAAGAAAACCACGAATATTTTTTCGTTTAAAATTAAAGTGATTTATTGAGAACTATCAACTACAAGCAACTGAGCTAAACGAATGAATACGAACGAATGAATGAACCTTTTCCTTAAATATAATAGTTAAGTTAACAGTTAATTTAAATAGAACATGAGTACAATGAAATCAAAATTATAAAATAAAACATAAGTACAATGGAGTCAAAATTATAAAATAAACATAAAAACAATGGAATCAAAATTGTAAAATAACCAGCACAAGCCGGGTCTAAGAATGAATAAAAATTTATAATCAATTGACTATTCTAACAACAAAACAAAATTAAAATTACAAAACTTATGTGTATTGCTACTCGTATATAGGACGGAACATACAGCCCGCCTTGAACTATCTGTAGTTCAAAGTTTATTATTTGTGGAGTCCTTTGTTGCGATGCAATTTCCCATTGAAGCAGTTTAAGTGTTGCAGCATATATTTTGCATGAATTTTAATTACACGTCCTAGCAGCCATTGAAGGAGAGGAGGTGTGTCTTCTCCAATCAAGAGTAGTTTGCCGACCGTTAGATTCGGTGATTTCCATTGCTGAGATGACCGCGTAATTAATTGACAAAGGTACCACTGCTTCCAAAAATGTTGCGTGATCTGCTGTGCGTGTTGAAAAACAGGCATCTGGCTGGAGCTGGAGCTGGTGCTAGTCCAATCAGTTTGAGGAAAGCTTGTCAGTGGACCACCAATAGGAAAATGGTATGGTGTAAAAGGAACAATATTATGCGGGTCAGGAGCCAAGGGACATATGGAACGAGAATTTAATATGGCTTGGATCTCAACTGCATAAGTATTTAATGGCTCATACGGAAAATGAGTAGTACCTAGGGTGAGCGTCAAGTGTTTCTTAAAATGCGCTTCATTGAGTTCGTGATTTGCCCTATAAACACTTAAGCTCTGACGATGACGATGTCGTCTTTTTATAATATGCAACGATTTAGTATGTTTGAACCCGACGCGAAGCAACGGACAGGTTTGTGTTAATCGGTATGGCGGAGGATCTCCCATAATGTGGTGTGTGAGACGAGGCTTGGCTCGAAAACAGATCACACATTGGTGTATGATTTTTCGCGTAATGCTACGACGGTCCTGAGGCCAAGGAGTTTGACGCACGGAATATACAGTTGTTTGAATACCGGCATGATTGAGCTGAACATGCTCCTGCCGTATAATAGTTCGCTTGATAGTATATGAATAAATATGTATATGGGAATGCTGAATATCAGGTAAGTAAGCGAGAGTAAATTTGCCACCTACACGAATAATACCGGTAGCATCGAGACACAGGTTAATCGGCATTAAACGACTGTTTTCATGAATCCCCTTGCGTAATTGATTTATTTTCGCTGAAAATGCTGTTAATTGTATTATTTTAATAATAGTATCGCGGACTGTTACCTTTCCCGAAAACGATAAAAAGCTATTAGTTCGCTGTGAATTAAAGCATCGAGGATTATTAATGACATGATTGAGGTATGTAACAATACGGGTAGGTTTGCCCAGCGCAGAATATTTTTCAAGTGGCTCTAATACTCGCGATTGTACCTTTAAGTAGTTGGAATTAGGAAGTTCGTATGTTTTTAAAGCAGGAAGCTCAATGCTCGATAAAATTGTTTTGGGCCATGGACTCTGAGGCCTTAATAGCCACGGAGGTTTATGCCGCCATAGTTTTCCTGCAATATATTCCGAATGAAACAGACCGCGAGAGTCTAGATTCGCGGGTTTGTTGAGTGACGCAACGTGTTGACAAGGACACGTGGCGGTTAGTCGCTGTAGTTTGGCGACGTGTTTATTACCAAATGGTTGTGTGCGATGTAGATAAGTTTTGAACCAATGTAATCCTAGAGTAGAATTACACCGCAAGACAAGGTAGTCACTAGTATTTAATAGCGTGATTTTTACGGTAAAAAATCGAGCAAACAGAAGGGCGTCGCGGAGCGCTAGACGCTGTAATGAAATGGAGCTCACGGGAGCCACACGAGATTTGGAACAAATTAAATGACCACGAACCTTATCATGTTTATCTACAGATCGTAGGTAACTACAGGCGCCATATGCTTTCTGGCCTGTATCACAAATATTATGTAAAGGAATATTTTTGGGTTCGGCTACCGTGATGCAGCGCTTGAACCGTAGCGATTCTTGATCAAAATAAAACTCAAGTGAGTTGTCGAAAAATGGAGGTCTATTACCTAATGATTTTATAGCAGCAGGAGTGCTATATTTTATATTATTGCCGCTGACCGAAATGGTAACTTCAGTTCGGTCAGGCCTTAAAACCTTAGCCGTGACTTCAGTTGTAGAACGATCCTGAGAGCCAACGTCTGAAGCAACCTTGTTATGAGTTTCTGCGATACCTTCCGGATTTGTAAGATCCACTATGGCAGTAGCTAATAAGGTTTCGACAGGTATGCGAGTCTGTAAGTTGTGGTTAAATTCAGGTATCTCCGAGTGAGATACTGATTCTGTATCAATATCATTAGCAGGTGATGTAGGTGTATCAATGTGCCCGGCTAATTGATTACTATGCACGGGTGGTGAACTATTCAATTGATTTTGGGTCTGAGGACTGTTGCTCAATGATTCTAGGCCTTGATTATACGTTGATAATACCGGTGTTCCCATAATACTACTAGCAGTGGATACCCTAGAACCAGATGGGTTGGGAGAATTTGTTTTTCGCGAATCTAAAATTTTAGTGGCCTTATCGCATGCTTTCCAATACTGATCCTCAAACTCATCCCTATATTGATACTGTTCCTCCGGAACACATCCTTCCTCATCCGCTACCAATAAGTCTATCTCGTCTTGATATGCTAATAATTTTTCACGCGTTTGCTTTATCTCGTCGTATATACTTTTTAACATACAAGAATACTCTTCCGAATCATTATTAAGAAGGTTCACGAATGATGTTAGAGCTCGTTTTGCAGTCGCGCGTTTGATCTTTAAAAGTCTAACTTGCCCTTCAGCCATTATTAAATAATGGGAATTTTGTTAAAAGTAAAAATATGTACGACCAAATGCTAGGATAATTGGCGAATTGGGAAAATAGGAGGAGTAATTGTTCGGAATTAAATGAGTTGCCAAGGATTATTGGTGAATCACCTGACTTACTTGATCACGTCGATGTATTGTTCTGTATCCGCAGTGAAGACGATTTGAAGTTTCAATGAAGAACGTCACTCCGGTTATGATTATACAAATGATGATGTGCTATTTGTATAATTCTTTGCATAAAAAATGTTTGATTGCACACAATTGATGTAGTTGTTTCTCACAAGATGAATAGTTTCCAATGTTGCAAATGACGATTGATGACGAATAATAGGCTGGATGCGTGATGATCCAGCGCTGTTCTATAATGCCTACGCTGATTCGTGGCGAATAATAGGCTGGATGCGTGATGATCCAACGCTTGTAGATTATACCCACGCTGATTGGTGGCGAATAATAGGCTGGATATATATGATCCAACGCTTGTAGATTATCCCACGCTGATTGGTGGCGAATAATAGGCTGGATATATATGATCCAACGCTTGTAGATTATGCCCACGCTGATTGGTGGCGAATAATAGACTGGATATATATGATCCAACGCTTGTAGATTATCCCACGCTGATTGGTGGCGAATAATAGGCTGGATGCTTAATGATCACAACGCTTCTAGATTATGCCATGCCGATTGATGGCGAATAATAGGCTGGATATATATGATCCAACGCTTGTAGATTATCCACGCTGATTGGTGGCGAATAATAGGCTGGATATATATGATCCAACGCTTGTAGATTATTCCACGCTGATTGGTGGCGAATAATAGGCAGGATGCGTGATGATCCAGCGGTTGTAGATTATCCCACGCTGATTGGTGGCGAATAATAGACTGGATATGTATGATCTCAGCACTTGTAGATTATGCCCACGCTGATTGGTGGCGAATAATAGGCTGGATATATATGATCCAACGCTTGTAGATTATCCCACGCTGATTGGTGGCGAATAATAGACTGGATATATGTGATCCAACGCTTGTAGATGATTCCACGCTGATTGGTGGCGAATAATAGGCTGGATATGTATGATCTCAGCACTTGTAGATTATGCCCACGCTGATTGGTGGCGAATAATAGACTGGATATATGATCCAATGCTTGTAGATTATCCCACGCTGATTGGTGGCGAATAATAGGCTGGATATATGTGATCCAACGCTTGTAGATTATTCCACGCTGATTGGTGGCGAATAATAGGCTGGATGCGTGATGATCCAGCGCTGTTCTATAATGCCAACGCTGATTGCTGGCGATTGATAGAGTTATTTCTACTACCTGATTATTCTGCTCACGAGAATACACACTTGTTGTAGTTATTGATAATGACTGCGCAATTGCAGGTAACACAAATGAACTGATTACTATCACGGTTCACTGTTCACTATCTGGCTATCGAAGGACCAATGTTTGAATCGCGATTAGTTTACCGCGATTTATGATGCGAGGATGTATGATGGTGTGATATTGTGCGATGATGTCGAATTATGTGAAGAAAACCACGAATATTTTTTCGTTTAAAATTAAAGTGATTTATTGAGAACTATCAACTACAAGCAACTGAGCTAAACGAATGAATACGAACGAATGAATGAACCTTTTCCTTAAATATAATAGTTAAGTTAACAGTTAATTTAAATAGAACATGAGTACAATGAAATCAAAATTATAAAATAAAACATAAGTACAATGGAGTCAAAATTATAAAATAAACATAAAAACAATGGAATCAAAATTGTAAAATAACCAGCACAAGCCGGGTCTAAGAATGAATAAAAATTTATAATCAATTGACTATTCTAACAACAAAACAAAATTAAAATTACAAAACTTATGTGTATTGCTACTCGTATATAGGACGGAACAGTATCAGTATTCTGAAAATAGGCGCCTGTTCTACTGCATGATGGCAAGACCAAGCTCGGATTAAAGTTACAGCGATGCTATTTTTTATTAAGTAGGAGTAGTTACAATATTTTTGAGAACTCCTCCGAGCGATAAATTTCAAATCTTTTAAAAAATAATTTCAAACAGTATTAAAATATTTACACTATTTAAATAAAATGTAACTATACTAATCAAAAAATATATTATATTATTATGTAATGATAACATTATTTATGTCGTCAAACTGTCGAGATAATAAATAATCTAGCACATATCATTTATACGAGTACTTTTGAACTTTAAACAAACAGAACCAATTTAACGAATATATCAAATGATACGGACGGACTTGTACAAATAGTAAATCCGTTTGATATGTTACTAATTATCATTTCATAAAATCAAAAATGTATCAATCATTTGGAAACATCACTGAATTTATAAGTGGATGGTATTAATTTCTTTAAGTATAAATATGTACTTTAATCGATTTAAAATACAACCCAAAAAACAACACATGTGTATTGCATATCCTATGTATATGATGTTGTAGTGTAAAACCTACACTGTATGTCTTATGTATGTGCATATGCAATCCAAGTTCATTTCAAGATTATATATTGTTGCATGGATTCTTTTCTTATTGAACACGTAACAACAGCTTACAAATTTTATAACAATAGCTTTATTTAACAAAGCAATGATTTTGTTTCAGATTTATATATAAATATTTCACACGTCTGCATCTGGCATTTCAAATTTCGCGGTTTTATTATCTTCCGTATTTCTCTTTTAAATCATCACAACACCACATCCTAAAAGTAATGATTTCCACACACAATCACTATTGACAGGCATGTAACTGTTTCTTTTTATTAAATATTCAGACCTATCTAACCAGAGGAAAGGAACAAGCAACAGTTTAGAAAACGCTGTGAGTGAAATTGTTCCATGTCAACGTAAACCACAAGTCCACAACAACAAGAACCGCGCTAGTCAAGTGGGCGTCCGTTTCCATTTTATTCCTGTCAAAGATTTAGAAAAAGGTGTGTTACTATCATTTCTATAATCATCCTTAATAGATTGTTGTTATATACTGTTTCTCGAAAAATGATTTTAACAAAGGATGTACCGCTCAGACAGGTACATCAAATTATATTATTATTACCATACAAAGAAATAAGTTTTTATGATACTTGTTAGAAAAATACCATTATCTACCCTACCATTTATTTAGAAAATGTACCCCGACTTCAATTGACTTCAATTGACTTCAATTAAAATGTAGAAAAAAATATTGAAATATTGCTATATGTTTAAGTTAAGAAATAAAAAAACGAATAGGACAAATCAATAGAGTTCAGACTTTGAAGCAAAGGTATTGCTGTTAGATTTGTACTCCTAGAATTTATAGTGACCGAATTATTGTTGATTTGGAATTTTTGGATAAAATATTGTTTTTTACCACAAAATGGGCTTTTGTTCCACCAAAGAAATCAATAAGTCATTATCTATAAAAGATTCCTCAAACATTTTCTAATAACAAACTTGAAACACGTGCAAATGATACTTCAGCACAAAACGCTTGTTCGGTTACTATTCGATAAAAGTCACGCCATGTGACAGATAGCGTATGCAAACTGAATACATTAAAGTTCATTCGATTTGCTTGACAAGTTCGGTAAGTTTTTGATAAACGTGTTTAACTGTGTACGTTTTTTTGCAGTACAAACGTCGTGTGAATAGTTCTATACAAAATGTATGCACCACTAATTTATTCGATAATACTTATACTGCAAAAAACGTGCAATACCATGCCGTGTGAAGCCAGCCTAGTTATCACTTAATTAAAATGGATCTCGACCATTACTATTTTCATTTTACTTGGTAAAAAAAAATCCGGACAAATTTCTTTCTCAACATTAGAGTTTACCGTATTTTAAAAAGTTATTTATAATCTTGACACGTATTTAAATAAAAAATAAACAAATTGTGTTCAAAATATTCAACGCTGCTGCGGTCTTCCAGGACTAGAGACTTCCAGGGATCCTGTGCTGGTGTTATTGTTGTTGTGACGACCGTTAGCGTCATTTAAACGTATACGCCGACGACACTAACAAGAGCTGCTATCTTTTTATTTCGTTTCTTATTTCAAAAACTTGATTCCTATTTTGATCCAACAGCGTTTTACTACAACAGTTCTTAGAAAATCATTGAATTTGTAAAGCGGGTATTATTTAAATATGATTCTGTACTGTATCATATCTATTTCATTTTTATTATCATGGATAATATAACATGGATGCTATTTAGCTGAGCCGGCAGTTTGTCTTATCAAATACCATCTCGTGGAAAATAGCGTTGATAATAGAACTGCTGAATATGCATAATATGAAACTGAATAAGTATAAAGGATGATATGATGGAACGTCACCACTGGTGCAATATTTTTCGATTCTTTTACACTGATTTTGCTGCAATTAGTTAGATTGAAACACAGATAGTTTTGTAGAGAAGTTTACAAGATTAGAATTGATTATAAATCAATGAATGTTAAAGTATTATTGAGTTTTAATTGAAAAATCCTAACATAATGTTAATAAATTTTCTAAGCCTTATTACGAAACTAATTACCTATTTTAAATACTGATAAATAACGACTAATTGCGATAAACGATAAATTGCATTTCATAATACCTTAACTATATTCTTAGTTTTTAATTACACATTGTCATTCGATAGTTTAACAAAAACAGTAATTATACTTGACTTTTGCTGACGTCACTAAAGATTGAGATAAACCAAAAATAATCATAAATTCCTATTTTTGAATTTGAGTAGTAAATGTTAAGAGTTTTGTTAGCAATAAATATGTTTCTTATTAGAATTGTCATTACAGAGATGTTAGATTTAAGACGCTATAAATAATAATGGCTTTTAGGGATGTACTTAACAACTTGTTTATTTATTTTTTAAAAACATAAAAGATACCTCTTAACCGTACCTTGCACAAATCAAATCAAAATCATTTTTTTATATGGGGTTGAATACTTTCCTAGGATCCCACTTTGTAAATTTTTAAGGTGCCCATTAAAGTTATATGATCAAATGCGTATATTTCTTAAATTAAGTGACTTAGGCCCGTTCTAAGGTATGGGATCAGTTAAGAAAATTGATCATGGAATTGATTAAGGCGGCATAGATTTATTAATGGGATTCAGATAAATAGTATTGACGGCAATTCTTAAAATAATGAAACAAGAACTATCAAAATTAGAATAAAGTTAGATATTTTTCTGATTCAAAATAGCAACAATAATTTTAAGTTTTCAAACTCATTTAGAGGCCTAACTTCACTCTAGAATTTATACGGGAGATTTATAAAGATGTGATTTTCAAGATGTAAGATAACTATAACCCAGCAGAAAAGTAAAATATTGACTAGATAGAACAGATTTTAAAAACAAATACCTTTCAGAAAATTGATAGTAGAAGAAACTGATAAAACTATCGATGAATTACTTAATTTCTTTCCGATTAATTTTCGTTCATTTAAGTACTCCAGTCAGGTTTCAAAAATAAGTTTTTTTAATGCACCATTTACAACAAAAAATAACAACAACCTATTTATTGTCTGAATATAATTAATTATACTTAGTAAAATTATCCAATAAAATCTTACAAAATAGCAATTTTAAACGGTTGTTTTTAAAGAGTACCACTTAAACTAAATTATATGTAAGATAATTGCAGGTAGCTGAGTTTTAGTTCCTCGAGAGATACTTTTAAAAGAATGATCTCAACATTTAAAAAAAAAACAACCTGAAGAAGTAACAAGAAGAAGAAGAAGCAGGCCAACAACATACTTCAAAATCTCTGAGTAACAAAATATTTGTATCCACTTTTTATAATATAATAGTTTTAAGTATAATGCTCCCTCTCGCTCAATTTCAAATAATTTGTATTGTGGAACATTATATACGACCTTCAGAATGCCGCAACAAATTATGTATATCTTTCTCTTTCTTTCTTTATAACTCTCTGCCTTCCTCTTCAGTCTAACCTAATACATACTATTTGAAATGAAACTAAAAATATGTTTGAAAGTATTCTATACGTACTTGTACTCTGTAGCGACGGTGATGACGATGATGCTAGCCTACATGCAATGAGAATAATGGGGCAAAAAATTATTTGTATTTAATGATGTATATATGTTCTACAATAAACGCATTCTCTGTAATATTCTATTTATAAATACACAATCACACGTCATTTTTCATTTATGAGTATAATAAAAAAAATAGAATAAAAAATGTGTTGATGAAAAAAAATTATGTTATAAAAAACGTAATAATTATAGTGCAATAACTTGTTATAAAAAATGAATATTTCAAACGAATTGAAGATCACAATCTGACAGATCTTGGCGAGAAATAAGTTGTGAATATTTTATTTAACATTAATCTATTCTGATACTAGTTTTATTTCTTACCATGTTAGCTGATTTTATGGTGTCATGTGAATTACACTGCTGCCTAATTAGTATGAGATTATATTAAGTACATAATCAATTAAATGAAACAACATCCAAGTACTCAGGGGTACGGGTCTCTCACCTTACACTTTATTATTATTATTTATTATATTAATTGTGTGCCTTTTGGCTTTACAATCTACATTATTATATTTCTTAATGCATTTCATATAAATTCAAACTTAAAAACTAGACTTAAACTATCTTCTCCTTCCTTATTGCCTGTATCTTCATCTATCACCTCTTGCCTTCCTTGTCTCCTCTCGACAAGCCCTCTATTATCTTTTCGCTATCCTTCCTGCTTTCTCTCTTCGTTTTCACTTCTTCACTTATGTCTATTACAGGCATAAACGCTCTATTTTTACTATTTCCTCTTGACTCTCTTACTTTACTATTTCTTCTTTTCTATTTTCTCCTTTACTATTTTATTATTGTCTCTATCTCCGTCATCGACCTCTTGTCCTTATCTCCTTTCCGAAAATCCTATATTTTTCTGGACTGAAGGTTAACTGTTTCCTCGTTACTTCTTTCTTTCTCCTGCTTCCCTTCACTGACTCTTTTAGTACTTCCTCTCTCTTCATGTTTCTTACACTTAATTTTATCTAGTGTAACTTTGCATAATCAGCAAATGGTGAATTTCTTATTTTTGAACTAGGAGATTTTGTACGAAATTCATTTAAACGAAAAGACTTGGCATGTGATCGCAGAATCAACCGTTAAATTCGATTCTGAATAAATATAGAATATTCTCATAGTCCACAGTTATAACAATTATACAATAACAATATTGTACTTAGTATGAGTGCATTCTTTATTCGATTTTAATTGTTAATATACAAATGAAAGATTGTTATTATTTATATAATTAAACCTATTATTATGAATATAGTACAGTTGTCAAATAAAGTGGTACTCTATTTCTCGCATGATTGAATTTCACGCTTTACGCATTACTCGTACTAGCTAATCAATTAATGGAATAGGTCAGACCCAGACCAGTGGGTTACAGATTAGATTTAGATGTTTATTCATGGTTCAATGCGTTCGAATAATTTTGTTATTATAAAATGTATAAAATTTATAAAATAAACTCAATATATGTGTAAGCAATTATTTTAGTGTAATTATTAGCGACTTAAACATTCTCACTTCCGTTATATTTCGACTGTGGCAACACTGTATCCTGTTCCACAAACGAGATTAACGAGTGACAACAAATATATATTTCTTCCAACAAAATGTGTGTAACATAATTTAAGGACGACCCTTAATCTCCAAGATGTAATCTTTTGAAACCCATTGGGGTAAAATTCCAGAGCTAGGTAAAGTTCCAATAAAAAAAAAATCAATTCTTTTGACTCAGATTTCAGATAGAAAAAAAAGTTGTCAGAATTATTCTTTCTCTTTTCAACATCATACAATTAAATGTAGATATAGTTGTTGTCTCTTTTACATTTGAATATATTTATTTTAGTAGAGATAAAATTATACATTTACTTCACCAGAACATCATAGAAAAAGAAACAAAATATATCTGTCTCTGTTACACATAAATGGTTTGTTGACAACTTCATTTATTACTAATACGGTAATGAGACCAGGTGAAGTGATTTTGTCATTTGTAGTTCATATCACTGACATTTCTCTAGAACGAGTGAAATCAAATTGAATTGTTTTATGACAAAAAAATCATACGCATCTTTAATATGATATCAAAGTGACTCCAAAATATTTAATGGTTAAATTATGGTAGCGATATTTCGCTCTAAGACTTCCAGTACTCTGGACCTGCTTCCTTCTTATCTCTTTCATAAGAGATCTAAGTTTTCTTCAGGATTAAACGTCTTCATTATGTAATAGGCACAGTTTCTATATTTGTTAATAAATAATAGTAATACCAATATTATAAATGGCTTATTCCTGAAAATTAGGGCTTTTGGAATAAAAAATTCATAAATAATATATGATTTAAAGAGTGCAAAAACTTTAACAAATAATTATTGGTTGATAAAAAGTTATACTTATCATGTTGGCTAAACATACATAAAAAATATTGAAATTATTTACACACAAAACGAAACATTATTTTGATAATATTGCAGATAGCATTACTTTCACAAAACATGTAATTATCAGGTATTACTAAACAATATTCAAAGCAATTATTTAACAATACAATACAATAAAACATTTTGCAATTATGTAGGAAATGTGTCATTTATACCAACATAAAAAAACAATAAAACAATATGCTTTCTAGATTTAAGTAACTTTTAATAAGATAATTTCGAATGAAATTTATCTCAGCTGTTGTAATCGACAACCGGTTATTATTTTCTAATGATTTGACCTCATGACCCGGCACTGTCACCGTCAACGTCCAGTTAACGTTAATGTTACATATACCACATCGTGTTTTTAACGACATCTTGTGAAATCTTTTAACTTTCAACTTAAGGGGAGTTTCTACTTTTTTAGGTTGTAAAAAGTATTTTTTTTCTTTCATTATCTGAGAAACTGTAATTTAGACATTTAGAAACGTTCTGACGTCACATGCAGCATGAAATATCTTCCAGTTCTTAAGATCATAAAAGTTAATACATTTTTTATTTTGACTATAAAATAAGTATATCCATTCTCATTGTTCAATTTTTGACAATTTCATTTCAAAAGATCACGGAAATTTACAAATTTTTTCTTTCAAGAAAAGTAGAGATCCCCTTAACACCATTAAGAAAAAAAATATGATATGAAATGTAATTAAAAACGAATTAATTTTAAAGTAACACCTTAATATTCTAATTAAGTATAATATTGTCAAAATAAGACAACACAGAAGTAAACCGGACACCGGTCGTTAGGCTCTTGGCTGCGGCACTCGCCAGGTAATAGTAAGTAAGGCGGAGGTCACACAGGTTAAATACGTTACATGCTTTTGACACCTATCAAGTTCTATGATTTATGCAGTAACAGTTGTATAATTGTTGAGATAACGATTTTAACATTAATGTTGTTGTCCTAATTATCTTCTGAAATGGATATAATCGTCATTATTCTTTTAATTACTATCTTTATATCTACACTATCAACACTTCATTTACTCTGTAAGTCTGTACTATATGTTGTTTTATTGTATTTTAGCACTTAGCTGAAACAACTCATGGTAAACATACTAGTTAGCTATTGGACAAGTATCGTAAGTCTGACACAGGCTATTATTGATATAATTTAACTCACAAGTTGACGTTTTTTAGACATGAGTATACTAACTTTGCTGAAATTTCATTTTTCAGTCTAGTGCGGCGTCAACATGCGACTTTGTACACGCTACAGAGGATGTCAATGTATTAAGTCACATGTTACTTCGGTTTAGATGTGTTATACAACTCCTTCCAACGCACATTCATATTACTTGAATGTTCCCTGACTATCTCGCACGTGTAGCCTAAGCGGAGGCGTATCTGGGTATTTAGGGGCCCCGGAAGAAGGACGCAAATTTGGCCATCTGGGTAAATAATGAAATATATTTCTTTGGAACCTCCACTTCCACGCTTCATGAATTTGTTCTCAATAAAACAATAAGATATTCGATTGATGCAGTTACAATATTAAATTGAAATAAGTATTTGAAATGGAAAACATTTCATTTATTACATTTCATTAACTTCATTTGTACCCCCTGTCTAGTGTTCCCCTTTACTTCAGGGGCCCGAGGTTTTGTCCCAACTATACCAGTCTAGTTACACACCTGAACCTAGGCCTGAATCACGGCTAGCCAGTCGGAAAACAATCTAAAGACGAAACTACTTAAACTATATATAAAAAAGAAATAAAGACCCAATTCTACTTGTAACTTTGTTACGTTTTGGAGATTAAAATAAGACAACTTCCAGAGACTGACAGACGAGACAAGTTGGACAGGTTAATCACTTAACTAACTTCAAGTGGATGTTTATAAAATACTTGTATGTGACCTATTAAAACAGTTAAGTCATGCGTCATAATCATTTGTTGCTTTTATGTAACATTTTTTTTAAAACATATTTTACACTTTAGATAATATATTATTATAATTTTAAATAATTCAAATGGAAAATCGAAGGTTTATTCTTGGAGACTTATTTTTTGTTGCATCACATTTATATGCATCCAAAATAAGGGTAAATGGAGATAAGACATATAAATAAATACCTCCAATACCATTTACACTGTAGTGATTATGTGTACTGTTCGCTTTTTCGCTTGTTTCTATTTTTGGCCGATAAATTCGATGCGGTAGTACCGACTTGTAGACACTTACTGTATGTAAATACATTGCATAATGATAACTACAAGAACTGCTTTGAACAATATGATTTAAATATGCGTCTGTCAAATACCGCCTTCTTCAGAAGCTAGCAACAACAAAGCTAGTACCTATACTTAGTTCTTATTCTTATCGCTACAACAAATGCGTGCTATTGTGGACATAACAGGTGTCCGTCACACGGGTGCAGCACAGTATGATTCGAAAATCATTCTCCACGCATAAGCACGCATCATCCATCATACGTTAATCGTTTAAAAGTAAATTTTCTTTGTTTACAAATTGCAATATTGTCAATTATTCCGTATGTGATTGAATAAAGTTGAAAGTTCAGTGAACTTACTTATTGGACACCCTATGACCAGTGGTTCTTAATCGGTGATACTCTGAAAAGTAAGACTTGCTAGTATTTTATGTTGCACAAAGACGGGCATCAAAAATTTCACTGAATTTTGGCAACCCGCTAAACCATAGCTCGAATCTACAGATCGTATCAAACATATTGGCTTTATTGAAGACGAAAAAGATAAGAAAATCAAGAATGCGTTTGATGCGACCAGTGCGCACCTTAGCTTAAGAGCCATTGAAATAGATAAAAGATGTTACATCAGTCATAAATAAAATACATAAATCACCCGCGGTATGTTAATGCATACTGCTTTACTGCACCGACAAGGTCCATCAGGTTATGGGGTGTGCAACTTTCATTAACATACCTAATTACTTTTTATAATTTATATTGATATTATATTAATAAACAGAAAGTATTTATAAATGGTGACTATTAATCACTTAAAGCGTGAGGTGATAAATTCTCTATAAATCAAACTGGACCTCGCGGTTGCTGAATCCGACTCTGGGTGTATTTTTTACAATAACACTTAGTACAAATTACTTGTTTCAAAACGTGTTAAATATCACATCTCGGTAACCAATTACCGCTAATTTTCATGATGTTTTTGTTTAATTTAATATTTCAACGTATTTTGTAACAAGTGATATTTTTTACTCGGTACTTAGTATCTAACAACATTTCTAATTTATAAAATAAATAATTTAAAAAACAAATCACGGTAAAGGAAATGATACGTGATGTTAAAAAGGTGTTGAGTTTTATAATATTTTCTACGTACGTGTAGACAAGCTGCGCGCGCATTGTATCTACTCAGAGCAATATTGCGCAAACTACTTTAAGTATATACTTCTCAGGTAAGTATAAGAATGATTATAGAATAATCATTAACAGTAACAATATAATGTGTTATATAATAATATCCTTTGAAATAAATACATATTTTGAGTTATTTTATATATAAAATCTATCGTAATCATTAACTCTCGTATCTAGGTGTTCATTTATACATAATTCATAGCAATTATATTACAATCAAGATAAAAATAATAGTAATTTTATAGTAATTAAGTAAAATCACTTTTTACATGCAATTTACTATTGTCGGTGTCTGTGAATATGAATTATTGTCTACACTTAATTACACTGTTAAATAATGGTTATTTTTAATGAATAAATTTTACTTTCGCGTAAAGGTAATGAGTAAAACTTCTATATTTAATTTAATAAATTAAAATATTTCGTTTTTTGTAAAGCAGGGATCCCCACTATCGTTCTACTACATTTAGCGATTCCAAACACGGGAATGAAGCTGGAAAATCATTATTAAATATCTGTCAAGTATAGAGAAACAATCAGTTTTGGTTTAATGCTGTTACAAACCCCCTCCACCCACAAGGGCAGCTCGAAAACCAAGTTTTAATTAAAGCATTTAATAGGAATCACAAATGTAATTATTGATCGTTCAAACTTTTAATTGTAAATAATTTTCTGTACAAGTTATATATAAATCCGGTTCCTAAAGCTTTGTGCTATATTGTTCATTTCAAAAAATATTTTTCATATTTTCAAAATAGTTTGAAATACCCTAATTGTGATTAGCTTAATTTTTAAATATGTTTACCGAAATTCTTAACCAACTCTAGTAATTATTATTTTTTTAATTAATTTATTTAACGTCTGACTTCGACTTTGCGGCTTGATCGCAATACTCTCGCCTACTTTGTCGTCTTAGTAATTATTTAATTTCTAGTTTTATCTGACAATATTACACAAATTGGTGAGGTTTGGGGCACTGTAAAGCGTATTTTCAAAAGAAATTATCTTATTTTTAACTGTGTTTTAAGCAAGAGTAAAGTACAAGGCTGTTGTGAACACATTATACAAAATATTTTAAATAAATTGATAAAATTTTGATATCAATTGATCTGCAAAGTAATTTTTTTAATTTTGTCGTGTTGCGGCCCTGTTTGTTAGTAAGACTACTTGGTAACTACGTTTTAAAGTGTTTCAGAAGTGTATTTACACATACAAACATTTTCAATTTGATTGTTTCCGAATTTAACTGACCGTAAAACCTTAAAAAGAAAATTAAATCCAGAGTGTTTGTGATAATAAAAACCACTTTGCTCCAAGAGTGCAGCGGATAAAAAGATATTTTTATTTTTTAAATTTAAATATGTTATTATGATCTTGAGTTGTGTGCTGGTCGAGAATATAAAACAAGTTCTTTTACTCGCAGACGCAGAGTTTGTATACAACTGTTATGTCAATTACCCAAGGTCGTAGTATTATAGCACAAAAAAGTGAGAGAATAACTTATCTATTACTTCATACAAAGAAAAACTCATTAAAGCAAAATTACGCATTTAAAACTACTTATTGTGCAATTAAATTTATTTACAGTAAAGAAAAAAACACTAATGTCATTTTTTGTTAAATAAATAAATTATTAATTACCTTATATTTTGATTACCAAATAATAATAAACTCTAACAATATTGATACGTTGTCAAAGTTAATTAAATTTAGTTTTTTTATAAATTACTTATGTACATTCTTTATTCAATTAAAATTTTAGATGTTAATGACTAATGAAATATTAATTATGCTGAGATTAATAAAAATTGAAAAGAGAAATCTTTTACATAATATTTACTTATGTAAATAGTAATTAAAAACTCAATTAAAATTAGTTACAATTGGGTAAACTAATTTTTTTTTATTTGACATTTTTAAAATTCATTAAATATATAAATTGTTTTCTATGACTTTAAAATGAACCTGGAAATAATTTAGCTTATTTAATAGATACATTTATATTCATTTAACATAAAAAAAATTACTGTTTACGTAATTTCTTATATCTATAAATGTTTAGTGACCTTGTTTATTACCATTAGAATTATAATACATTTTCTTAGATAGTTAAAATATGAAAATTAACATTTTCCATTCTTCAGCAAAATATTTCTAACCTCTAAACACATGTATTATTTAATATAATATTTTTCACCTATCGTTACATTTTATTATTTACCGATTCTAATATAATTCTGTAACATTGCCATTAAATAAATGCAAAAAAACATCTTTTAGTAATATGTTAATTAAATTATGTAACATATATAATCTTGCATAAAAAGTTTTATTAACGTCAGGAAAGGTAAATTTATGTCGAAAGATAACCTTTGATATGTAATCTTACGGTAAACTTTTTTATGTTGAATAAACCTTAAATATATAACTATCTTTAGAGGGTAATGACTTTCTTATATCTTTAGGATTATAAAAGGGGATTCCCTTTTTAAAAAACCTTAAGTGGTTTCGCTTCAGTAAAATTTTATGAGTATGTCATAGGTATACACATTTTACATTTTGTGTTGTAAGAAAACTGTAAGAAAATTACTCAGTTATGGCGGGAAATAAGTTTAGGCAACTTTTAAGAAATAATTTATGTTCCAAAACTTCTAAAAACATAATTAAAGATACCTAAACATTCAAAATTATTAGGAAGACACTTACCAAAGTTTTTTAAAGAAATCCTATTTAATAATAAATGTGGAAAATTTATCGATTCATATTACACAAGCACATTATTTAAAAACTAAATGTTAATTTGCATGTCATATGTTACCGATGACAGTTTTATTAAATTTACACAAACACACAGCACAAATTATTAAATTATAATTAACATGTCAAAATCATCCACGTTTTACACAAAAACACAATTTTTCACAAAATAATTAAACATTAAATGTAAAATAAAATAATGGAAGGCTAAAACAATACACTATAAAACATATTCACCATAACAGTTTTTGAAATGATAAACATTACAATAAGTTTATGAATATTTGAATGGTTATTAACAATCAAAACAATATTTGTTTTGATTTGTGTTTTTCATGCAGCGCGCCAACACGGTACGTTGTTTACGGTACAACTGCGTCCAGTCGACTATGTTATGTTGATATTTGTGTATACTGGATACAAGATTCTGATCCAACTTACGTTTAGGATACAACTACATATTGAATGCTACATGTAGTAGGACTTGTTTTAACTTGGTGTGCGAGACTTTCGTCTGTCGGGTTCATTTAGCTCCTTGAGAGAGACAGAGACACGATATAATCAAGCGACCTTGCTAAGAACTTGTACAGTCAGTGAAACAATTATTAATAAGATGATATAAAAATATTTTATGTTATTCGTTATGTAATATTTATAGGAAGGGCCTTTCAGAAGTGTATTTTATAACTTGCAATTGGATATAATTGATATTTTTTTTATTTTAAAGGGCTGAGTACCTCATATTATCTCGCTACCTTTTAAAAATCTTTCTTAAAAAATCAATAACTAAATTATACAATCTGCACTATAGTTATTTTAAAAATAACGCAAACGTTAGCTAAATTTGCCATAAGGATACATGACTTACTTTAAATAAGACTAGCGCTATTTCAAAATAAGTAATACAACATACGGCCAATTACGTATATTTCGTAAATTATGTTGGTGCCCTTTTATCTTGAAATACTAAGCCTCAGAGACGGATTAAGTTTGGAACCTACAAAACCGGAAAAATCATTCATATAACTTGTTACTCACAACATAATCTTGAATAAGGTAATACACTTGACATGTAAATATTTAAGGCGCTAACTCTTCTAGAAAAGCGAATTTTAAAAAGAATTTCGCTTTCCTTCTTTCCTGATTTAATTAAATAATTCTTATAGTAACATAGGTTCAATATATAGTGTAGTATTGTTGTTTAGAATGTTTGGCCCCTATCAATGCACTGAATATTTCATGATGCTATATTGAAATAAAACTTATTGCTACGATTATACATAAATAATACAAACATTTCACATAGTCTCTTCTCTTTCTAACACACGTTTACAATGTATTACAATGAAGGTGAACCTAAGGAACTCTACTGAGATTTAGAACTAGAATATGTGTAGATCAGAAAACTTTAAAACCTGCGGTTACCTGATTTTACATTGCTTATCCTAAATCATAAATCGAAGACGTAGTGGAAGTCAGTCACAAATGTTTCAATTATTAAGGATTATTTTATTAACTGTTTAATAATATTATGTATACTAATTGAAGAATAGACTTAAATTAAAATTAATTTATATATTTTATCTATTAAAAAGTGACATCTAACCTTTTTTCAATTTATCAAATGATAGACATTTATTTTTTATAACCGAGTCTTTATTCTGGATGTTGTTTCCTAATGGCTTTGATAAATGTCGATAAGATGATTTTTTTTTTGGTTCGAACCTTTTTTTATACATAACAAATATTCATCTTTGATTTTGGATGTGTAGTTTCGTTGTAGTCTCTCTGCGAGAAGAAAGCCTGCGTCGTATTTCTACTGTGATCAAATTCTGGGTAGCTGATTTTTTATATTTAGGCACAAATTTATAGAGTTTACAGTTATGTATATCATAAAGTAGTGTGCCTACTGCTGTAACATTTAATACTTTACTCCAGCGGTTCTCAAAGTGTGGGGCGCGACCCCCCAAGGGGGGCGCAATGAAGACTCAGGGGGGGCCCAAATCTTGGTTGAAAAATTAATTAAATTTACTTACAAAATAATAAAGCAAACTTTTTATTTTTAAAATTGCAACAAGTGTATAATTTTTAGTCAACGTTGTAAGAGTGCCGAACATTTTATTTTTTTTAGTTTATCAGAAAATACAGAAAAATGTTGCAAACCTTCTGCAATGGACTGAAAAGGTGAAAAGCTTTGTAATGAAGCTAAGTTTGTACGAGGGCGGTCTACAAAGTGACAATGTGGAGCTATTTCCTAATTTTAAAATTATGATTGAAGAAATGGATCTCAAAACTATTCCAACAAATGCAAAGAAATGCTTTCTTTAACACTTAGAAATCCTAAAATCTCGTTTTGAAAAATATTTAAATGAAAACTTTAATGGGTTGGCATGGATTCAAAACCCGTTCAAACCATTAGTCGATGAGTGCTCCCTCAACATGAAGGAAAAAGAAAATCTCATTAACCTCCAAGGTGACACTGCCCTTGAAATGAAGTTTAAAGAAACTTCTCTCACATCCTTCTGGATTAGTGTACAAAAGGAACATCCAATTTTGAGTGAAAGGGCATTGAAAATACTCACTCCATTTGCCACTACTTACTCTTGTGAAACTGGGTTTTCTGTTCTAGCTTCCATGAAGAGTAAATATCGCTTAAGACTGGATGTGACCAAGGAACTCAGAGTAGCGTTATCAGAACTGACACCGCGTTTCAAGAAACTATGCGCAGAAAAAAAACAAGCACATCCTTATTGCTTTGAGTTACAAATAACAATTATGTACCATAGTAGCTAAAATAATTAAATAAATTGTAATTGTTTGTATAGAATTTGTTGTTTGATTACGATTAAACCTATTGCCCTATTAGAGTATGCATAGAATGTGCAAAACTTAACTAAATAAAAAGTTACTGTAAAATGTCAAATGTGACATGTAGGGGGGCCCGGCTTACAGCTGGATTATGCAGGGGGGCTCGAAGTAAAAAGTTTGAGAACTGCTGCTTTACTCTATTAATAAAAATTATTGTAACATTTGGTCCCAGCGCGCACTGCGGAAAAAACCTCAAGAAAAAATTTTACTGTAACTTTTTCATGTGAATTTAAAATCGGAAGTGCGTGTATGTTCATATGATCCCATGTGTTACAGGATTTACGTTTTTTTTCATAGTGCGCGCTATGCATTAGTGGTAATTGTACTTTTAGACGGTGGAGACAGCCGCTTCAAGCAAGCCCCATAAAACAGGGGAATCCGAAATTTTGCAAGACGATTATTTCACTATCAGCACAAATTTAAAATGATTAATTAAAGAAAAAGAAAGATTAAAGATTAAAGAAAGATACATTTGTCATTGTGCGAATTTTTACAGCGTTTCTTGTGACTAGAGTAACATACGAGTACCTTTGTTGAACAAACTGAACCTAGTGATCCAAGATACAAACTCGTCACCGTGATGATGGTTGTATGTTAACAGTTCAAAGATGGCGCGAAATTTAAAATGATCTTACCCTGTATGTCATATTTTGTGTCATGTACTCGTACTTATTAGGCAGCTTGTGTAATTAACATGTATGAACATTTAACACTATAAAAACTACCGACATAGTAGAAGCTTACCTGTAATAGGACTAGTATAAAAATATAAAGTAGTTTTTGTAACATTCTGCATAAAGCAGTAGAATTTTGACATTAATTTAAAAATGTTTGACAGTATTCATCTGAATTTCTAGAAATATTTGCAAATACGGGGTTTAAGTGCCTATGTTCGATCACCGATGGCGATGGGATAATTTATGATTTTTTATGATAAATGAGTTATACCATAACTCAAGTTTAACATACTATTAAAAACTACACCGCTACTTAACAAGATTTTATGAATGTGTTAATCAAAAGCATAACCAATTTAACTTTACTAATAACCAAATTATGATAATTTCAGCAGTCTCTGAAATCGGTCACTGTGGCGTCCATTACTTTTTATAATTTTTATCTTTCTTAGGATAAATTTCAAACTATGAACAAAAAATTACAATTGTGTTAAAAAAATCAACAGAAAAAATGATTAAAGGAACGTGTTGATGCATTAATTTGGGGACTGTACCAAAATACACTGGCTTTTAGTTTTACAGTAAAGAAAACTATTGTCCACAAAAAGTTACAGTCTCATACACAAATATTGTTCGAAATGTAACTTCAACTTTAAGATGTAGTAACTTGTGGCTTTGTAATTTATTCAAAAAATATAATTTATGTTAATTGCAGGGTTGGGGTTACTTGAAATTCTGAGTTGTGATTTTAGTATGGAATAAATTATTCTTCTTTGTGTTTTTTAAAGATTTTATTTTTAATTCTTTTACTTGTATATATTAGTTTCAACACATCTTTGTATTGAAAAATAATGATACGTTTAAAAAGTCATTGTCTGTGTTATTTGAATAGGCGAGTAGCGCGTAGTTGAGAAATGCTTCAAGTACCTTGTACACCATTTATTTCTTGTCATCAGGTGCTTTACCGAGGTTTAACGAAAATGAGACGGCATGTGCTACAGAGGACTACAGCCAAGCTGTTGTGTTTTCGAGTTCGATTTCTGGACCAGCACATTATTTTAACTGAATGTTTCGTTCCAATATGTCAAATATGACTATTACATAGCGTTTACCTTAGTAAAACTAGAGTTTTATTTTGCTTTATTTAAAACTTCAAAATATATATTGACAAGAGTTAGAACAGTGTAAATACAATAAGGACCGATTGCTGAACTCCTAGTTATCACAAAAGTTAGTGAACATGGTCAAATAAAATAAATCGTAAATAATAAATAAGTAAATTGTTTGGCCAGTGGAGTATGTATACTACAAGGTCTTCAAAATGATTTACTGTTATTTCTCTTTAAATGATCATGTTAACATAGCTTTTCCGATAACTATGAGTTCAGCAACAGTGCCTGAGTAGTGTAAATTGAACTGAAAATAAATAGGACGTCAATGAACGATTCTGAATACGTGTGTAATGAGTATTAGTTAGACCAGTTTTTATTATTTAAATAAATTAAGAGAAAAAAGCTATCTGGGGTCTGTTTCAGCTTTTAGCTCTCTTATCTACCTATGATGTTTCAAAAATGAAGAATGGGCTTGTGTCCTATGTCTTAATTTCTATAAAAGTGTACTATATATTGATAAAGTGGGTTACTAGAACCTCAAATGTTCAATTATTTTTTAATAACTCCTTATATGTTAGGAGATATTAACAATTAAAAAAGTCATTTTGTCTCTTTAATTATTAAAGGGATTCAACGTTGTACAAACTCCAAATGCATGTGACATCACAATCCTTGTGTAAGGTTACCAACCTTACAGATCATAAATCTCTGCTATATGTATTTATATATCAAAATATCAAATATTATTTACAGTTATTTCAAGGAACAATAAAATTTCAATATTATGTCTGCCTTAACAGGGTTAAATAAAGTAAAAACTTATTATTCTTTGACTTGACTGGATTGTTTGAGTACCAACAGCTACAAAACATTACCACAACACTGACCTACTCAACAAATAACTGACGTAAAAATGCATTTCATGTCATACAAATATGGGCGACCATTTCTAGCGCTAAAACTACAATTCAAATTTTTAATTGCTATATCTCCGTCAATATTTAGATATTTAATAAAATAGACACGCCAATACACATTTATTAACATCAATTTCAATCAACAATTGAAAAATCGACCACTAAAAAATGAGGACACAAGCCCATTGTCGTCACATTAATTGCGAGAGAAACTCAGGAACAGGGTATCAGATCAGATTAATTTCAAAACACACCAAAATCTGAACAGTGAATCTAAACATCTATAGGAAGACTTTTAGGAGAATTTATTTGAATTGTATTGTAGATTTGTGTAAAGGTGTGTCTTGATCATACAGGTTGAATACTTCAAATACAACTTTTGGCACCTCAAATTCAACCTTTTGCTTGCAAAATTTGTTGAAATGGTCTGCTGAAAAGGGCGTGAAATTAAAGCCCATTTATAATTCAAGAACGTCCTTAATCAAACGCGTTGTACAATGAAATAAAATGATTAAGAAGGCTTTTATGCATATATAATTACAATACGAAGCCACTTCTAAATTTTACGAATATAAAATTCTCAGTATTTCAGAGCGAACATCCTTGCCACTTATATAAACGACTCCGTAACTTAAAAAACTAAAAGAAATAACAAAAATATTACTAGTGTACAAGGCAATATAAATAAAATTTTCGACTACCCTGTTTAGGTTTTCAAGTGTTGGGTTTTACGACTCTCGAAAGACAGTCTCACAATATAACATTCCTAAAATTGTGTAATATATTTTTATTATAAAGCAACTATTGTTTTCTTATGTGTATGGGACTTTCTTTGGAAGTCAAAAAGTGATACATGGCTTTTAGAATAACAAAGGGTTTTTGGATATGGAGGCTGTGGCAGAGGTTTAGCCTGACACGGTATAAACCCTAGGGACAGAATTAAAAAAACTTAAAAAAATACACTCAAATCTTTAAGAATAATCGTCTGTAGAATTGAAGAAGAAACCAAAATAGCGATAATGATTTGCCATTATTTTATTTAAATTTTTGTTTGTTTAAAGTTTTGTTAGATTTTTATTTTGTTTATTTTCAACTGATTTAATGAGATTTCCAGATTCATATAAAAATTTATTCAATTTAAAACTGTTGAAATTTAAACTTCAGAAAAAATGACGTTCTTGAATGATTTGTTTCCAAACTTGACGAAATACTTCTAACCCCATGTCCACACATGCGTGTTCGTTAATTCGTGCTCTTTGCCGATTGTCAGATTCGTTTTACTTTCCGCTACTAGAATAACATGAATCTTTATCATGTAGATATATGTGGCTTTTATAACCTCTTTTAAGCAAGAGTCACAGGCGAACTCTCGTAATTTGAACTATATCAGTTATAGTTTAAGCATATTGTATAAATTAGGTTAAGTTTAGTTTAAATGGAACGTAAAAGAAGATATTAAAGCAAGGACAGGAAACAATTACAAGAAATACATCCTTTAAATATATCTTCAATATATGTAACTGTGTTTCTCAGGATGTCCTTGAATATAATCATTAAATTTCGCAGATACTCGAACAAACATATTTAAAAATGATCGCATGACTGAATCTCTAACACAATAGTACCTAAATTTACTATCTTGATCTTGAATGCAAAGAATTACGATTGTTCGACGTGTTGCTATACTTAAAAATTCTTTTTAAAACGTATTGTTAATTTAAAATCTTTTGTTATTAATAGTTTATAGACTAAATAAATAATATTAGCTTTCAGACCGTATTAAAAATTAAAATACAGACTCCCACTTTCAGATGTTTTAAATTAATACTAATAAATAAATGTAAAAAGAAATCGTGTCATTCAGCATGTGCTATATTATGTACTCTACACATATCGTCATATGCATGTAGAAAGAATTTACACACAGAAACATAAATCAATTATTTTAAATGTAAACACTCATAAATTAGACACAAAAGTAATACAAATAGATTAATTAATATTAGTTTGAGATAATTGTTTAAACAAATTACCTAAATATGATTAATTTAACGTTAGAATTATAATTATTGAAACATATGGTAAATCAGACACTTAGAAAATGAGATGGAGATATCTAAAAAAGTTATTGCGAAAAAGAGATAGCAATATATAACGAAGTCTATACAGTCAATATAAATGTGTTTGATTTTTATTGCTTTCAAGAGTTTTGCAAATTGTTTTGTTCATTTAAAAAAATTGTTAAATGAAATAATGGTTAAGTTTTATGTGTTAATGATGGAAGGTGGTAATTATTAGGTACACAAGTACGAATAGTCGTATTGTATTGAAATTTAACACAATGCAAAAGAATTATGTTTTGTTTAAAAATCTATTTTGTTGTGCATTGTTTGATGTGCTAGTGGTGTAGTCGGATGAAATTGAATTATTATAAACATGTTATCCTAAAGGTAAGTAAATGTCCGGTATTTAGATGTCTTGTCCGGGTCTGAAATGAAAAGAATACGGAAATAAGCACGAAGCATGTTAAAGTATTTGCCTTAAGAATTTATGAAGGCGTTTAATTAAAAATCATATTATTAATTGATTGCTTTGTGACCAAGATTACATAATATAATTTTTATGTAAATATAAAATTATATTATTTTTTATTATTATTTAATTTTTGGAAAATTCGTTAATGCAGTATATAGTGACTTGACTTTTCTTTGACCTTGAATAAATTCACAAAATCTGTCGTTCATGTGGAGGATTTTCTTCAGCATATTGAATACCCATAAGTTCAACCGTGTCATATCGGTTAAAACACGTGCACTTAATGTTTAGTTGTTTTGTTTTTGCGAAGACTTGGGTGGTGGGGGTTTCTATGCACTTTGCATTGTATTTTAATCTGCATTTGTATGGCATTCATGTCCATGTGCAAAGGTCGACGCTCGTCGTCAGACCTCAGACCCGATGTATTGAGTTTGTATACTTGAAATATATTAAGGTTATTTCAGACATAGTGCAGTCGAATTAGAAAAAAGGTGAACATTGTGATATATTTATTATTTCATATTTTGGTTCAGTTGATCCAGAGGGAGTGATAGAGCAACGAGATATGCAGAGAACAAAAAAGGCTTGTACTTGTTGGATTAGGCTCGGTATAAATTATCCATTGAGAGTACCCTTAGTAGAAAAAATTAATGCAATCTTTCTAACATTGTTTTTATAAAAAGAGATGGGTTTTTTAATTTGTTGTTAACTCGAAACTTTTAACTTTTATCTTGACATAAGCGCATTTGTTTCTAAAAGACTAATGTATTTAAAAGGTTTTTAAATCTTATATAAAATAACGAAAGATTTCAGTCCAAAATACAAAGGATTGTCACGAATGCACCATGGTTTATACCTAATCACATAATACATCGGGACCTGGATATACGTACAGTAAAAGAAGAAATAGTGCTTAGAACCAAAGTATACAAGAAGAGATTAATAGAACACCCAAACAATTTGGCCAGCTGTCTAATGTCCAATATTTCCACAGTACGCAGACTGAAAAAGAAGGTACCTCAAGACCTACTAGCCAAATAAACAGAATCTAGGATCTATTAAAATTGAGGGATGAGTCGATGGGCACATCCCGCGCAAGTCATTTTATTTTGACATACCTATCACTGAATGTCCTATAAGCAGGACAGATTGTAATAATCTTTAGTAATAAAAAAAAATATATAAAATAACGCTGTTTTTATAACTACAAGAATCGTAGATTCGTTTTTATGGTTAACAGAATTGCAAAATGTTCATTTCGGATTAGTAAAACCATAACTAGATCTTTCAAAAGATTAAAATTGTTAAAATACGTCGATTGCATCTTGAAAAACTTTAAAAAACGATTAACTATAATATTTAGACCATTTTAAATTAAAAATAGCAGATTTCATATAAGAAAATGTTACTACTACAATGTAAAAACAATTGATCGAAACAATCCTTTCGGAATTCAATCCGAAACTGCGAAAAACAATTGCGGAATCATATAAATCTATACTCTTCCGATTTAAAAGTCGCATGGAAATTTTTATTATTATTTCCGCTGTATTCTTTTCTTCGCCTAAGAAAGAGACGTCTAGAGCATTTTTTTCGACCATCTGTAGTTAGTGGCTATGTTCATGTAGGTTGTAACCCAGGGTCGGATATATTTCTACCAGTACACAGTTTGGTACTGTGGGAAGTTTTCTCGTTAGCAGTTTGATTGTTTGGAATCTTCCGCGCACCGATGTTATTCTTATATAGAATTCTAATTTGTCATAATGCTCCTGCACTACAAATGTTAAAACTATGGAAGACTTGCGCAGTAACTTTACTATATGCAGACTGACCACATGGTTTTAATAATGAATTTACTGCACCACAGTTCAGCACACACACACGCACATCAGATCATCGGAGCACCGACGAACGAAAGAACGAATAAACCAAACAGAACAGAACAGTATCACCTCGTGTTTGGGGAATATGTTTTCACGAAGAAGATCGTTTCCAGCAGTCTTCGCTTAATGCTG
This sequence comes from Panorpa germanica, assembly GCA_963678705.1. Taxonomy (NCBI): domain Eukaryota; kingdom Metazoa; phylum Arthropoda; class Insecta; order Mecoptera; family Panorpidae; genus Panorpa; species Panorpa germanica. The sequence goes on along the minus strand of OY783215.1, from coordinate 12,225,725 downwards.
GTCGAATGTCGGGTTCGTAAGAACTTGGCGTGAAACATCTTCAGTTTAAATAATGGTTGTTAACTTTAGATTGTGCTTGTTAGAGAAATTACAACTGAGAACAAAAAGAAACTGTAATAAAATATTGTAGCCGGTGAACGTTGAACCAGATTGAATGAGTTTAGCGCCACGCCACGAAGGGAGCAGAGGGGGAGGGTGAAGAGAATGTTGGAAAACATAAATAACATGAATGATAAATTGTGGCTGGGAAAATTGTTAACAGACGCAACTAATCAAGCAAAATATGTTCAATGTGAAATGAAAATGAAATGTTTAGACATATTGAATCAGTTTTGATTATATTATTTGAGGAAAGTAATTTAAGACAAATGGGAATATTAATGGGATGTAACACGTTGTAGAGCTATAAAGTATAACAAAGGGCCCATACTTTTGCTACGATTGTCACTCGTGAACTACTATAATGTTTTAAGTAACAAGCAAATTTAGCCATTAGTGCATGTCACTAGCCGGATCGCATGCAAGAGTCTACAAACCACGTAGGCTAGGCTGCAGAGTGCATTATTCTAAATTTAAATCAAGTACATAATCCTGAAGAATAATTTCATTGCATGTTTAAGCAGCGAGTAGGCAGATATGACAAATTTATTAAGTACAAAGTTGACGTCTGACCAATGATAGGCGGAAATGGGACGCCCTTAGTACATATTAATTCGTTAATCAAACCGAGACTAGCCATCTTCTAATATACAGTAAATAAACAATTAAGTGGGATTACATATAATCGAATGGATTAAGGTGTTACACCACTATGAATATATTTAAAAATTGTTTTATTTTTGCGTGAAATTTTAAGAAATTTTTATAAAAATTAAGTTAAAATTCAAAATATTTCACATGGCTGGAATTACATTGTAATCATTTACGTGCGTATGCTAGACGCCTATTTCTTTGAGGAATCTGTTGGTCCTTTTCAAATTCGCAAGAATAGAAAGGAACAGACATAGACGTGCGACAAAGATATGCGCGTTTACGCTTCTAACATGAGTCCAGCCTAAATGTAATATTGGGTGTATTCCAATTACAGAGTACAGAGCGGATGTTTAATTGGAACATACATTACCTTTTAAATCTGTTCCTTCATTTATACTTGTTTATTTTTTTCTCAAAAATTGTTTTTATTTTTTAACTGAATTTATTTTTAATTTTATTTAAAAGAATATTTTTATTATTTAAATAAAATAATGATTCATTTAAGCTATTAAATCATTTATACAGTGGTATTGGAAATAATATTCAATAGTAATTGTCAGCAACATCATGCTAATTAGTTGGTATCATTTTTTTTTTTTTTATATTTATTTACTTATTTGCCTTGACTTTCTTTCGTCATAGCCACCATCAAACATTTTTTATACATCTTTTATAATTTATAATTCAATTTTACAAATTTCTAAATAATTCAATAATTCACTAATTAATTTTGAATCACTTCACAAAAATTTAGTATTAACAGGAAAAGTTTTAATCACATCTAATATATCACTATTCAATTTTGATCTTTCTAAACTATAATTTATGCATTCAAATATAATATGATCCGAAGTTCTTTCTTCACCACATTGACATCTATCGTCAGATTTAATATTAATTTTGTACAGGTGAGCTGGTATAGGTATCAATTGTGTACATAATGCTAGAGCAAAATATTTCAAAGTGCGAGGCACTGCTGTAGTTAGAACTTTTAATATTGAGCATAAAACCGCATTATGCGCTCTAGTGCCGTAATTTGGAAAACGCTTACTGTCAGAATCGCCGATCGCGTGCCGAATATAGTTGTTGTCTCAGAATACATAGCATAATGCGTACGTCTTCCTCCCCGCTTCCCTTCTCTTCTAAGTTTGTGCAATGACTGCTGACTAATCAACGCTTACCATAAAAGTGTTTTTTTTTGTATTAGGAAGCGTTAACCGCAAAAAATTATAAAAATTTGCTTGTGCTTTACATTTAACACTGGTGTAGCCCCTTAACAACACGTAGCTAGCTGTGCACCTAACAAAAGGTAAAAGATAGATCAAGTGTAAATTATTGTAATTAAGTCAGTCCTAATAGCGTCACATAATAAATAGAGCATGCTTTATATTAATAAAGTTGACTTTTGAATTATGTGAACATGAGATTACGTAACGGCAATGGCTTGGGAAGGTGATTTTCTCGGACGAGTGTCGGCAGGGCAGTTTCGTTGCCGGGTCAAGTAAACGTTGAGTTACCTGACTTCAGCTAGGTGGAGCTGCCCACAAGCGCAGCAAGTCTGGACGCCAGGAAGACTGAATAACTGGAGACAAACTGTTCGATACCTGGGTGGCCGGTACTAAGTGCAATAAAGTCATTTCAGTTATAAACAATAGAAATTACACTTCGTTTACAAAGGCTCGTTTCATTGAAGTTTCCGATTTGATAATGGTTTAAATCAAATGTATATTATCCAGGAGATAAAATAGGTACAATATCTACGACCTATACATTCGTTTAACTGGTATTGCGATTTAGGTAGAATTAAAAATAAATTAAGTGTTCAATTGATGAAATCTTATGAGTAATAAGTCTATGAATTTGTCATTTTGTTGTTCCAACATGTAAGTAGTTATTTGACTACCGAGGTAAAGATTAAGATATCTTTTTTGAGTAATCATTCAAAATTAGAGGGGGTTAGACGGGATTTCCTGGAAATCACATTGATTTTTAGTTCTTGTTGCTCGGATATGAATGTGCATAAATTGCGCTTTGTAAAACTGAATGATGTTGCAGCTAGATTGTCGTGAAGTCACAGAGTTGTATAGTATACACTGTGATTGTAGGAGTACTTTTAGATCCAATCCGCCTCTAGTTTACAATAATGTTTGAAAGTCCTTTATCATAAAATCTATAATATATCCAAGCAGACATTTAAAACACTTTTAATTATGACGTCATAAAACTATTGACGATGATAATATTTTTGCTTCGTGTAAAATACATAGAATTTTACTGATTTACGTAATATTTTATGTAACAATAAACTAAGAACATTAAAATATAATAACGATCGTCGTTAAACTATTTGTCGTTTGGAGATAACGACCAATGGACTTATAGGACAGGAAGGTTTATTTATTGTTGTGGTTTTAGCTTTAAAATTTTAAAGGTATACTGTCAAAATATGTTCTTAAAAATTTTGTCAGTTATAATACATATTCAGGGCACAATCGGTGCATTATAATACCGTCTCAGACTTAGGCTAGACGACGCTTACCTAAAATATTTCGGAGAGAATGCAGAGCCGAATTTTAAAGATTTGTAAAACATAGTAATATAGATAGACGATTTGAAATTAAAAATGGAGGTATTGAGTTTTGAAATTTCAATTGTTTGTATGATGTAATAGTTTGTTATATGCCAGCGATGGAACCACAGAACACCCTGTGTCGCGGCTTAAGCGATTTAGGCCCCGCAAGTCAACTTTGAAAGTGGGTTTGGCTACAACCGGCCTTGATTCCAACCTCTTTAATAAAACACAATTCAACTGTAAATTATTGTGGAGGTAAAATGTCCTTTATTTAATTCAAATGAGGACATAAAGCTCAGTAAACATTTTGGAGTCACTTTTCCATCATATTGAAGTTCTCTATGATTTCTTTTGTCATGAAAGAGTTCATTTACAGTTCAATTTCTCACAATCGTTCATATGAAGTGTCTATTTTATCGGTTACACATGACTCCACCAGTCGGAATACAAATGAAGATAAAGTAGATGCGAACTATAATTGAAGTGCAATAGTGATAGAAACGTCACAAAATAGGACACTCCACCAAATGGTTTACTGGGAGTGGAGTAAACATAGTCTGTGTTGTGAACTGCTATATATAGCTTAAAACAAGATGTGCCGTATAAATCTACGGTACAATGAAAAAGCACTGTCTCACTAATTTTTTTTAAATGTCTACTGTATCAAGTAAATATTATTCATCATCGTATCGTAGACTTTTATAACTTGTTTTAAGCATGAGCCACTACCGAACTCTCGTAATTTGAACTACATTTATATTGCAATAGCTATTATTATGAGTTTTATTTCAACTAACGTTTTTTTATTATTACTATAATTTGATAGGCTTCTTAAGGCTACGGTCTTTTAACTAAAGTTGTTATTAACATATACATTTGTATAACGTTAATTACTATGCTAGAATGTTATATAAAAATTGTTATATTTAGGAACGGCTTAATGTGAAAATACTTATGTAAGTGCTTATAATATGCTCGGAAATATGCAAAATGCAATATTCAAAACATGAACTATGAATGGAAAATTAACTATGGTGTTCATATGAATCAATAATGTTGTGTAATCAATATTAAATATGTAAATATACAATATTCTTCTACTACTATATTCTACTATATCTATTCTACTATACTTGGAGCGTTTTTATTATATTAGAGGAAAGAAATCAAACTTAAATAGGTCAACGATAAATAAATAAAAACAGAAAATAAATAAATTTATTCTTGTAAAATATTTATAATGATGTGTTCTGCTTATACCAGTTGTACAAATACGGCACTGGTTGATGAATGCAACCCACTAGAAATATAATTGCTAAGTTGACAAGACTTTGACATGTTTTACTAGAGCAATGGATTATCCATTTGGCGACAAGTGCTCTACCTGCACGGGAATACTTATAAAGTAATGTATATAAGCAGATTAAGTAGTTTACCTTTTAACAAAATAAATACAAAACAAACAGAAAGAGAACATAATGACGTCACGTTACTTTACCTTACCCGCATTAAAACCACAACCGCAACTGTACCGCAGCAAATTGAAAACCATATAATTATTTGTAAAATACCACAACATAAATTATTGTTATTTTTATTCCCACAAAAGATTAACATTTACTCAATTTGTCTTGTAGGTTTCTTTATTTTATTTGTAAAAATATGTAAACAATTTACGAGCGATAATTTTTATTAGTTAATAAAAAACAATTTTGTTAGCATTTGTTGAATAGTTTTGTTTTATAAGACATTGTGTCGGTAATTCTCCTCTGACATACAGAAAATGTGAGTGAAATTAAAACTTCAGCTCTTCACCGTGGCCGAAGTGGTTGAGTCGTTGACTCTGTTCACATCGAGACTGAGTGGGTGTAATTCCTAGAGTCAACATTGCGAGTCTGGATAAATAAATATTAACGGAAATAACCGTATTTGAAAAAGCATCTTTGCAAAATTTATAGTGTACTGGGCTCATATATGTAAGTTTTGAACACAATTAAATAAATTTTGACAACAAAAAACTCAGAAATTTAGCACTGGTCCACGCAGTGTTAGGGTTAACCCGAGACGTAACGTTAGAATGTTCAAAATTTGATGCAGATCGATTAAGAGACATGTCTGTATACATAAAATTGATTATTAATAAATTAATGTTATATTGATTACTAATTTCTAATTGAGAGAATCCTAACAGCAAGTAAAGTGAAAAATAAATAAAACTGTAAGCCTTAAAATACCGTTCAAACGTTGGAAAAGTTTTCAAATTTAATATTACTGATAAAGTGAATTGTGTTGCGGGTTCAATATACCCCAGGGGCTATTTGTATAAATGGGTCACATCGTGCGAGAAGGGGTGGAGTGAAAAACGGAAAGCTTTAAATTGTGTGTATAAGGTATATATACACAAATGTATATATGTACGTATACACATAGACATTTCTATTATAGCTTCTAATATATATAATAAATTGTTCTAGTACAGTGTTCGAAAAATTACGGTTCTTCCAGTTTTAGTTCCCGTTGTGATTAGATACAATCGGCTGAACTCATTTTTAGTAGTCGCCTTTTTTAATTTTTTAATTAAACTATAGCCAAATATAAGCATATTAATATTTTTATTTTTTTAAATATCCTAAAGTAGACGCTTTCATGTAATATTCCACATGAAAATTAACTATCCGTTTAAATTCATAATCTAATCATTTTGTCAGTTATTTCCTTGCGGTCTTACTACAGACTAGTTCAGGTTTTCTTTTTTACTTCGCACGATAAATGCATCTATAAACTGAGCTATTAAGATCTAAGTAAGATATTATAAAAATTTATTATAAAATACAACATGTAAATTTTTGTAATTGAGTCTTCCGGTTTGCGTGTCTACTGCGCGCTTATATACTAGTACTAAGTAACGTGAATAAAACGGCTTATAGAGAGTTAAGCTATGTATTCACTTAAATATTCAAAGAATGTTGCGAAATATAAGTATTTAGAAATAAGATGAAATGTCTAAAGATGAAGAGCTTATAGTAAACTGATAAAGGTAAGAGATATAAAGGCCCAACAACAGGATAGAATGAACAGGATGGATAAAACAAAGTAGAATACCAGATACAGTCAATTATGATCGAAGTGAATGTCGCAATACCTAGATAAACACGATGATAAAGAAGAGAAAATGATGGCAAGGTTTAGACTGCAGAATGAAGAAAGGGGCAGTAGATACTGTGGAATAGAGGAAGAGAAAATATCTGAAATAATGTATCTTATCAATGTTTGCCGGTGGATATACGGCTTTAGCTATCTAAGCATAGCGCTGGTGTTGCTAGATCAGCAGGTTCACTTATAACATGCATACGTTTAACAGCTTATCTGTCTCTCCAACAAATACTTGTAGCATGCAGTGATAATTAAAGAGAATTAATGGCTACGTCATGAAGAACGAGTAATGAGTACATGGAATACGAAACATGGTAACATTTAGAGATTGAAACTAATTCAGATGGACAACCTATCTAGAATAGAGCCTGCATCAGTTTGCAAATAGTTCGCGTCATTTGAGTGAAGTTATGAATTGATTAGGCACAAATAGATGGCATGCGGTTTATATATTTACTAGCTTTTACCCCCGTCGCAAGCGACGTTTGTCTTTTGTGTGTGGCTTGAACTTCATGTAAAAATTTAAATTCCAGTAACGTTTACCCCCGTCGCAAAGCGAAGTCTTCTTGGCGTGTATGATTTGAAACCAATAAAATAATTCGTAATTACATTTCATATTTAACTGTTCTATTTTTAAATTGAAATAATAAATAAACTCGCGCACATATACATGACATATAAATTGACTAAAAAAAATTATTTTTTTTAACAAAATAAAAAATATTTTCAATTTATGCGTTATTTGACCAACTTTTTTTCAAAATTTGGGATTTTTTTTTTCGATTCGTAAATAAGTTACCAAGATTAGCCTATATACAAAATTTCAACTTTCTGGCACAATTTTTACTCTCGGCAAATACTGCCCCCGTGCCCCCAAATAAAATTTTGGAATTTTGAATTTTTTTTTATTAATAATATACTTAATTATTCTAGAATCCAGAATATGAACTTTCTCCAAAGTTCCCTACCGGGCCCCCGAATTTCTTCAACCCCCCCTTTTTCACTTTTTGAATTTCTAATTTTTGAAAAATGTCAGCATTGAATACCTTAATACACATGCAAAATTTCAACTTTCTATCTTTTACGAATTAAAAGTAATACAGCAAAAAAGGGTTCACTTTTTTTCCAGTTTTTCCAAAATTACGGGTTTCCAGGAAATTCAGGGAAAAATCCGAGGACGCCAAAAGTCTTAGAATTTTTTTCTCTACGAAATAGGAAATTTTTAAAAACTTCCATGGAGCCGTTTTCGAGCTACCATACGAATCGCGTAAACATATAAGAATATAAACATATAAGAATATAAACATATAAGAAAATAAACATACACCTCGGACATTATAATATACTAGCTTTTACCCCCGTCGCAAGCGACGTCTGTTTTTTGTGTGTGGCTTGAATTTCATGTCAAAATTTAATTCTATTTTTAAACCTAAATAATAAATAAATTCGTCCTATATTAATTTTACATATTATAACAATTAATTTTTCATACAAACTGACTAAGGAAATAAATTTTTTCTTAATTAAATTAATAAATCCGGGGACGCCAAAAGTCTTAAAAAAAATTTCTCTACGAAACAGGCAATTTTCAAAAACATTGACAAAGCCGTTTTCACGCTGCCATACAAAATTTACTACAAAACATATAAAAATATAAGATCCCTAGAGTTTACCCCCGTCGCAATGCGACGTCCTTTTGTCGTGTATGATTTGAATCCAATAAAATACTCGTAATTCGTAATTACATTTCATATTTAATTCTATTTTTAAATTGAAATAATAAATAAACTCGCCACACATATAAATAGACTAAAAAATATATTTTTTTTAACAAAATAAAAAATATTTTCAATTTATGCGTTATTTGACCAACTTTTTTTTCAAAATTTGGGATTTTTTTTTTCGATTCGTAAATAAGTTACCAAGGTTAGCCTACATACAAAATTTCAATTTTCTAGCACAATTTTTACACTCGGCAAATACTGCCCCCCGTGCCCCCAAATAAAATTTTGAAATTTTGAATTTTTTTTTATTAATACTATACTTAATTATTCAATAATCCAGAATATGAACTTTCTCCAAAGATCCCTACCGGGTCCCCGAATTTCTTCAACCCCCCCTTTTTCAATTTTTGAATTTCTAATTTTTGAGAAATGTCAGCATTAAATAACTTAATACACATGCAAAATTTCAACTTTCTATCTTATACGAATTAAAAGTATTACAGCAAAAAAGGGCTCACTTTTTTTCCAGATTTTTCAAAATTACGGGTTTCCAGGAAATTCAGGGAAAAATCCGGGGACGCCAAAAGTCTTAGAATTTTTTTCTCTACGAAATAGGAAATTTTCAAAAACATTGATGGAGCCGTTTTCCCGCTGCCATACAAAATTCAGTACCAAACATATAAGAATATAAGAATATAAACATATAAGAATATAAGAATATAAACATTCAGTTGGAACATTATAATATATAATGATGTCATTATTCAATCGAGAATAGTTGTTTTGATACCAACTGCTAATAGCACATTAGCATTGAGGAAATATTTTAATAATTAGTATAGAACTTCTGCACTTCTTATATCTCCTCATCTTTTCGTCTTCACATCCTGTTTTTTCATTTTTCTCCTCCCTTTCTCTTCACATTCCATTTCAACCATTATATTTATATATTAATTGAGACTATATACCGAAATGCACTATATTTAAGTACAATCTTTATGAAATTCATGTTCTAATTTACAACAAAATCAAAATAAACAATAAAACAACTCGCTTATAAAGTCATAACTGTCAGTCGAAGCTGCCGCTATAAAGCGGTAGACAGGTGAAATTACCACTTCCTGAATATTAGCGCTAAACGTTTCTTATTTTAAATTATGTATTAATTATGTAAGTTTGTGTGTGTTTTATATAAATAATAACTTATACAGAATTTAAGGTTACACAGGTTTGATCACGGTCTTATATGGAGATCTGTAAACTACACGTTGTTTTGGTGTAGTTTGAAGACACTGGTGTATAACGAGTGGTACTTTTCACTTACATCATACTCCGTTCGACCTTAATCGGTACATCAGAATAAAGTGAGTGAAGCATGTTTGTGTTATTTACTAAAACGTTAATTATAAATAATTGCATCGCGTCAGTGGTTGAATCCAAGCTAGAGCAACACCTAGTGTTTACACTAATAGTGGTGCAGCTGGAATCCTACGAGCCCCAGCATCCTACAAGTCTAGCGTGTCAGCGTCAGACTGTCAGCTATTGATTGCGTTCTATAAATTAAATACGCTATACGTATGTCTACATGCCAGCATCTATTTATTGTATCAAACAGGAAGCACTTGCAACTTATGCAATCCAACAAAAGTAAAGGCTAATCCCCACTAGGGCAACTTTTCTCTACAGCAACATTTTATGTTGTTATGTTATAGTTGTTCAGTGTGTTGTAAAAATGAGTTCCTTCTTTGTGCAACAGTTTTTATTCGTAGTACTGTTTGCGTTTATTTATTAATATTCTACTCGTATTTCACTTTGACGTCATATTGAAGACTCGTATGATTTTTTGTCATGAAACAATTCAATGATTTCACTCGTTCAAGGAAATGCCAATGATAAGAACTGCAAATGGCAAAATCACTTCACCTGGTCTCACTACTGTACTAGTATTGAATGAAGTTGCAAATAAACCATTAAAGTGTAACAGAGACAGATATATCTTATTTCTTTTTCTATGATTTACTGGTAAAATCAATGAGGAATTTCATATCTACAAATATAAAAGAGACAACAACTATATCTCCATTTAAATGTATAATGTTGGAAAGAGAAAGAATATTTTTATGAAAAAATTCTAACAATTTTTCAGTGGTGACATCTATCTGAAATCTAGGTGAAAAAGAATTGATTCACTTAAATGGAACTTCACCAAGCTATGCCATTTCCCCAAATGTTAATTGGGTTGTCAAATATTTTAACCGATATATATGTGTTGAAGTTCTAATCACAAATTTCAACAAATGTTGTGTCATCGGGACCTTATGCATTTTGGACAAAATTTCTACTCAGGTACGAGTCGTGATTAAAAAGTAACGGGAATTTTAAAATTTCTGCCTTTTTCGTTTGTCGATTGAGTGTATTTTTTATTTCTCATTTTGGTACAGCCATGTTTGTACAATTCAAAGTTTAACATTAAAAAAATGTTTTTTGATGAACAGTTGTCATAAACTGGCAGTTCTTTCTTCATAGTTTCTGAAATATGAATATTTGTTTAAACTTGTGCAATTCCAACAAAAGACAACTTTATATTCTGGTTTCGGTAAAATATTAAACGTTTCAAACAGTAACAATCGACACGAATTTTTATGCTCTAATTTGTGACACAAACATTTTTTTAAATAATTTGAAAAAAATACCATCGAAACTACTGCCATCTTTAGTATTATCTCTGATCTATTCTACCATATAATTATTACAGACAAGCTGTCACTTGTCACTCACTTCATTCCAATAGGCAATAGTTATAGTTCACACACCTCGATAAAGTGAACTGAAGACTGTAGGGTACAGGGTATAGTCTAGACATGCTGCATTATTTGTATCAATCACATAAATATTATATAACAATTATTTATATGTATTGGTAAACGTCAATATTGTTATAAACCTCTTATAAATATTAATTATATAAAGGAATTTACATTTTGATTAAGTAATTTTTTTTTTCTTCTTTAATCTTTAAAAATATTTGATTTAATCAATAAATAAATATTGATTGGGAGTGGAATGCATTATCAGGAAATAGGAGAGAACAGGAGTGATTAGGAAGACTTTGTAAACAAGTTATATCGAGAATATTAAGTCATTGACATTTGGCTATAGTTGACGAGAATTCGTTATTTGGACAAAATATGAATGAACTTTTGAACTACTTTTTATGGTCTGATCTGTTTCTTTTCGGGACATTTGAGTTTCTGATAGTAACAGAAATTATGACATGATGCACAACCCCATTACAACAATTAATTCACTTACATTTGCTTTCATACCAACGAGCCACATGCTACAAAAACACTGTGATCCAAATAAAAATTATAAATCTCAAACAGAAAACTGAGAACATAAAAATAAATAAATTTACGAGATTTAAATTTACGAGTACAAGGTCTAAGTTTTAAAAATGTACCACCCACTGGGCAGAATAATAAATAAACAAATAAAATATTAAGAAACAGAGAAAAATGACCTGATGCAGGGTTAAGAAGTCAAATAGTTAAACCTCTTAACTGCTGAAAGGATATAATACCCTTAGGATATCATCAAGAATGATGTCAACTGAAAGGGATAAAACATTTCCGAAAATTAAGCCGATTTTATAACCTTTAAAAAATGTATTAAAAAAGCAAATAGAGAAAGTGGAATGTGGTAAAAGTAAATAAAAATGTTGCCTTAAATATTGAAAGTAAAAAGCGTGTCTCAAATGTGATAAGGTTTATTTAAATTTAAAGTGGAGTTCGTAGGTTCCTTAGCTAGCTAACTGATGAGCCGCCCGACTTAAAGAGGTTCTAGTTTTATATTATGTATTCTAAGAAGTGTTTATTTTATTAAAATATGCAATCAGGAAATTACTGACTAACGAATTTTATTTATAAGGATTAAATATTATTATCAATTATGACTTTGAAATTATCAACTGACTAAAGCAATAATGCTTTGCGTGTCTCCAAAGTAGCACGCATCGAATATGCCTAACATGACCTCACCAAAAATCGCATGGTTTTCGAGATATCGTCAGTTTAAACTTATTTTTTAAATCGTCCACTTTTTAACAATGTTAGTGCTAGTAGTAGTAATAGTTAGTGAAGCCCCTTTAAATATAGAAGGCAACCCTGACTACAGGTAATTTCATTAAAAAAAATGCAAGCATAGTGAAATTTAATACTGATATTCGCGAAGAACTGAATTCGCTCTATTTTAAAGAGATAATCGTTTGTCCGTATCCAGCATCTCGTATCATGCAACAGACGCTATGGGAGTACATGGCACAGCATCTCATCCACGAAATAGTCGAACAACAGAAGAACATCTGAACATTACCTCATAAATCAGGGAGTGTCTTATTCACAATTGACGTTTATGGGTTCTCAAGGAATAACATATTGGATTATACATTTATACTCGGAGCTTTAAAGTTAAATCACCACCGTTATGTTAATCATGTTAAAGAATATCTCATAAGTTTTGCTTATTTTTGCATAATAATATTACGACCATATATATGTACTATACACATAAGATTTGATTTACCAGGAAGATTATTCCTGATTGTATCTTCATTTTCGCAAGTGATGATTAATAATTAAGTTTATTGTGTTAAATGAAAATAATAAAAGAAATTACATAAATATACAGGGTGTTTATGAAAAGAGTTCAAAATTTAAAATATATAAAAATTCACCGAATATTGTGAAACGATTTAGCCAGCTTTAATCGTTTGGAAAACATGTAGTTCTATAAAAGATATTGTCACCATAGCTATTAGGGGAGAATAAGATACGGGGCATTCGCTCTGACCTTTTGGAAATACAAATTTACTTCCTCTATCCAAAAAAAATTCTTGCAATCTATGTAAAAAAGTTTTAAGAGCATTATTTAAAAAGGAATTATCTTGTAGTAGAGTTTCACACTTGGTAGCTTGCTACAAGCTTATTAAAATGTTAAAGTGACTACCGAACGACACAATTTTCTATGTACATGCCACACAAGATATTAGAGATAGATATTTCGTTTTATATAAAACATGAACTCAACAAAATAAGATTTTTAACCACTTTTACCTAATCAAGACAAAGTATAACATCGCTTCATAACAAAAACTAAAAGAAATTATTTTCTTCTAAATTTGTTAGAAGGTGACAATAAATCTAGGGATGGAAATATGCCTCTTCCATTATTAGTAGTCTTGTAGTACTACTAATTCTAATTGTAGTAAAAAATCATAGTACTGTTCCTGCTCGCAGTACTATGATAACAGTTTTAAAATATGTTTTTTTTTTATATATATAGGCCTATTTTCCTTGCTAAGTCCTATCACTGATGGCCTCCTCATATATGTATATATGAACAATATCACTGCCTAATAAATTTACGATTATGAATGTACATAAACAATTTAATTTGATAACAACCCAACCCAGAAATTATAACACTGGTCCGGATATCGATGTTGTCGTCTAAAATAATGTTAAATAAGTTATATATAAAATCAGCATTTTTAAAACGGTGTGCTCTCTAACCATTATTTCCAAACACCCTGTAATACCTTCTTCCTATTGAATATTAATTCGCTCTTGATATCGACTACCTCCTACCACCTACTTGTGAACAAACGCCTTCACTCAAGTGCATTGTATTTTTTCTTTATTTTGAATAATATTTTACTATTAACAAAATAACAAACTGTATAATATTATTGTTATTGTGTTTGGCCTCTTTATTCTACTTACACCTGGAACGCTGGAAGAGAAGGCAGAAGGCGTACATCTTTCCGATTTGAAATAATCACTCAGTTCACATTATGTCTGAAGATGTCAGTTCACTTATATATGGTAATGTTTGTAGAAACCAGATGTTGCTCTTCACAACGAGTATACACATAACGCAGTACGTATCTACTAATTTGAAAATACCAGGCTAATTTTAAGTGTCTAATAATTATTCTGTAATTTATTGGTTGGACGTAAATAACGCATTAAAGTCTGGTTTATTTGTTTTAAATGTTTTTTATAACTGTATTAAATAGATAAGAGCTATTACTACACATTAAATTATACAACTTTAACTGATATTTATTAGAGGTGCCATCTATTAATAAGTAGCTGTATTACATTCAAATGATCACTGAATCTGTAAACAATAGGCTTGTGTCCTATGTCTTAATTTTTATAAAAGTGTACTATATATTGATAAAGTGAGTTACTAGAACCTCAAATGTTCAATTATTTTTTAATAACTTCTTATATGTTAAGAGATATTAACAATTAAAAAGTCATTTTGTCTCTTTAATTATTAAAGGGATTCAACGTTGTACACATTCCAAGTAACATCACAATCCTTATGTAAGGTTACCAACCTTACAGCTCATAAATCTCTGCTATATGTATTTATATATCAAAATATCAAATATTATTTACAGCTATTTCAAGGAACAATGAAATTTCAATATTATGTCTGGCTTAGCAGAGTTAAATAAATTAAAAACTTATTATTCTTTGACTTTACTTGATTATTTGACTACCAGAAGCTACAAAACATTACCACAGCACTGACCTACACATCAAATAACTGACGTTAAAATGCATTTCACGTCATACAAATATGGTCGACCATTTCTAGCGCTAAAACTACAATTCAAACTTTTAATTGCTATATCTCCGTCAATATTTAGATATTTAATAAAATAGACATGCCAATACACATATATTAACATCAATTTCAATCAACAATTGAAAAATCGACCACTAAAAAATGAGGACACAAGCCCATTTCTTTTTTTTTTTTTTTTTTTTTTTTTATTTAACGTCGGCCTATTTTCGATGCTGAGTCCTATCACCGACGACCTCCTTCAATGTTGGCAGTATTTATGGTGTCGTGGCCTCATATATGTGGGCTACACCACTGCCTAATAACTGTACGATTATGTATGACCATAATCAATATAAGTTCATAATAACCAAACCCAGAAAATATATATCTGGTCCGGGGATCGAACCCGAAGACACAGCAGTCGGCGTCAAGCATCAATGCTCTCGCCCACTGTGTCGTCTACAAGCCCATTTCAATACAATAAAACTACATATATTGGCGGATTAAAGAGCTTCTACTGTAATAGAAACATATTAGTACGTTTAATATTATACGAGCATTAAAAGGATTAAAAAAAATAGAAATAATAACTAAAATTGAAATTAATGTTAGCTAATGAAACCGTTTTATATTTTACGGTTTAATTTTAACAGTGTATTGATATTAATGTAACGACCGGAAAAACCCTTTTTTGTAAACGTTATAATGAAATATGACATCGCTTAGAGTATTAGAAATACAATAACTCTTTACGTATATAAAAAAGATAATAACAATAAGAATAAAAAATATATACGTAAGTGAAAAAAAAAACAAAAATTTTAGAGATGGGTCCCGAGGCGTTTCTTACTCAGATTTCCTTTTTTAAAATTTATTTTTATTCTATCTGTGAATTTAAAATGTTTTGTAGTAGGAGAGCGGTGAAGTACAACAAAAAGGGCTTATGGATATCAGTGTTTATACCGTGTTATTATTAAAATTAATTAAATACTTTTAAAGTAGAAAAAAAACAGAGGGATAATTAAAAAAAAGTTTGGACTTACGTTTTGTTCGAATTTGTCAGAATAAAAATTAAATATTAATACTCCAAAAATATGTATAACTTTTGTTTGCTAAATTTATTTTACATACTACATCACTCAATAAATTCATAGGATGACATAACAGATGGCGCCACTCTTGACCGTTCAAGCAAATCTCTTAATATTATTCGAACTGCGATATTTTTTCCCATCAAAAAGCAATGCTTCATCGACAAACGAAATTCTGATTTTTCCATTGTTTTGAAAATTATAAAAGTAGTGTCACTAAAATCAGTGTAACTCATAAACTAATGATCGGAATGTCATGAAATTTTGAGACATACCGTTTCAAGGTTGGTACTATCTAAAAATCATATGGATTTGTCAATATCTGTATGTCATTCTACGAATTTATTGAGTGATGCGTTATGTCAAAATCAGTAGGCATTTATTTCTGCCAGTGCCGAACTAAGGTCTTCAGAGATTTAAGAATAAAGTTATACGAATGTCTACTATTATAAGCAACACTTAGTTCAAAATCTAATATTTCATCTGATATCGTTTTGTTCAAAATAAAATAATAAACACAACGAACAGCCCTTGGCATTACTCACGTTATGTACGAATATGCATGTATCCCAATATCTTTCCAGATTTCTGCAATTGTAGTACGGCACTTTGATGCTCAGACGCACGAAATATAGACAGTGATTAATAAAATTTGAAACAGAAACTTCCTTTCATGATAAAGTGTGCTAATACGACTACACTCCACAAGAAAGCGATTGTAGTATGAGAGACCTAGTACATGGACATCCATCCATAAAATGGTATATAAAGTGACAATACTGTACTCCGGTGTATTAATTACATAGGAGAATAAACTAATTTTTAGGAATCATGGAATTGTATAAAAATACTTTAATTTCCATAAATAAAAGTTTTAGGAAAGCGCCCCCTAAATTCCATATAAAGAATACCACATAGAAATTTTAATTATATAACAACAATGCCTCATTGATTTGAATAATCTGGTGAAATATTTCACTACCAATAACTTGACATTGACCTAATTAACAAAAACGTTGAAATCCCCGCGCGCATACCGAACATTCTTAACCTAATTTTGAACGAATACGAATACGTACGTAAAATTGTATTGTAATACAGTTGCGAGAAAAAAACATCAAATTATCAATAAATATAATGATAGTAATTATGACAGATTATCATATTTAGTCGGAAATAGAGTAGTCGGAAGTAAAGTTGACTGTTTGGTGATATAAAAGTGTTTATCATATGCAGAAGCATCACACTCATACTACTGTGATAGCATTGTGATAATAGTTACGACTGTGTTAGCTTAGTTTTAGAAATTATTACACTGAGATTAATAGCTCATTAATAATGTCTGTTAAAATCGGTTGGTTATGTTTATTAGTGTTAATTTTAAATTTATTAGATTTATCTTCTTGTGATACCAATGATGATAAGGGTAAGAAAATTGTCTATTACTAAAAGGAAGTTGAAATTGTTGCTATATTTTTGTACAGATCAAAAACCGTTTTTTTTTAATTTAAAAAATTAATTTGGTTTTTTTAAATATATTAGTAAACATCAACCTGGTGAATATACATAGAGCATTTACGTAACTGACAACAAATATTAAAAACAAATTGGAGATCTTTTATAATTTCATTGCAAACTATATTTTATTCATTCTATAATAGTAATATTTAATATACAGGAGTCTTCTTTTATTGTTTTTTAAACTATTCTAAAAGTCTTTATTCAATAAAAAAGGCTTCTAAAGATTTTTTAATCCTTAAAAATGGGGCCATCCATAAATTACGTCACACAAATTTACTAAATATTCAGCCCCTAATATTTTTTCTAATATTTTATAGTTTTTAGTATAAATTACATTTTTTTTTTGTTCTCATGGTAATTTATAATTTTTTCGAAATTACCTTTATTTTTTTTTACAAATTTTTATTATATTTAATACTACATGTGACGTCACAATTTCTGGACGTAATTTATAGATGGTCCCAAAGGTGTTCTTAAGAAGTAGTATACTTATGCGTAAATGAAAGATTTATTTTTCAACAAGCAGTAAAATTCATAAAACCTTGTATAAGAGGTAAAATATTTTATGTAACAGGTACCTTTTGTTATCTTTTATGACCTTAAACACACTTAACTATGTTTAGCAGATTCACTGCGCTTATTATGATCATTTGTCTTTGAATCTCTTTTCGTTGGTCGGTATCGAGCACTGTGAGTTCAGCAACCGGCCCTAATACTGTCAACAACCATTTAGTAGTTTTTCTTTCGAGGTAACCTTTCTTAAAGAAACTAACTATCTGAATCGTATCTGATCGTGGAAAACCACCTACCACGTGGAAAACCACATACTAGTAAAGAGAATTTCTAAATAAAAATTATAATACAATTTGCTACTTATAATTAAATTAATTACATTTTTTAAGTGACAAACGCAAATTCAGTAACAAATTTTATTACATATAAAACATAACACAGGCCTACATATGAAATTACACTCACTTTAAACATCCTCGTATAATTAATTGGATTAATTTATCTCTATTAAAAGACTTTTAGTACACGGTGCGCGATGCACGATGCCCGATGCTGATGCCGTGCTTTTCTTGTAATTACAAAAGCGTATTATATAATGAGGCTAATTAGTGGTAGCTTCAAACAATTATAAACCGGAAATATGAAAATTAAGGCTGCCTGGTAGGTTACGTGCATATTATAGTCATATTATTAGGCGTACAAGTTTATAAAGTCATTAGAATATGTTAGAGTAATAAAAGATGCATTATAGCAAGGAAGATGAATCTATAACATGAATTGCAAACGTTTGTATGTGTCAGTGATATGAAATTACTGACCAATTTCGTAAATTTATGTAGTTATTATTTACTGCAATGTTTTTATAAATTATTTACCGAAGTTAACCTAATTCAAATCATTTAAATGGTAAAGACGTTACAAATTATTAACTACTATATTAGTTTAATATGTAGCATTGTTTAATTTTGTAGAAGAAGCTTTATATATGTCGAAAAATAACATATTAAATAAATATTTTGAAATCTTCCACATCACTTAATAAATTTGAAGGATAACATATAAATGACGCCACTATTGATCGTTCAAGCAAAGCAATGGCTTGACAAGCTTTATTTAGACTTGGTCTTTTTTCCCATTAAAAAGCAATGCTTTATCAACACACGAAATACAGAATTTTCCATTGTTTCAAAAATTACAAAAGTAGCGTCACTAAAATCACTGTAGCTCGTAACCTAATGGACGAAGTGTCATGAAATTTTGACACATATTGTTTAAAGGTTAGTATTATTTAAAAATCATATGGTTTGTCGAACTTCTTGAGTGATGTGATATATTAATCTAAAAAAAATATAAAAGGTAAATATCTTTATGTTAAATAAACCATAATGGGGATTGACTAGCGAGAATGTTCAAGCGCATCTCTAGGTTTTAAGAATGCTAACTTTGAAGAGTAGGCAATTAGTTTAATACAATATATAATTCCAAATCAAATGCCCCTTCTACATCTGCTAAACTAAAACTCGTTGTCGAAGAAATTAACTAATTATTTTTTAGACAAATTACCAAAGAAACAATATTTTTAAAGGGAACGACACATCCAATTATAAAACAGATACATCACTGTCAAACTCATTAAAAAGAAAAACTTTAATGGAAATACATAACGGAAAGGAAAAGTTATGAAACTTTAATATACTTACTCGTAATATTTATTTTACAGTTTCTCAAAAACGAATGATATTTATAAAAGAAAAAATGATACAGGATTTTTATAAACGAGTAAAGTTTTAATAAGAGAGAACAAGAATGTTATCTTGTCTATTAGACTAGTCTAGAGGGTGAGGGTGAGGGTGAACACCAAAATTGATTGTTGTTTCGTTCAATTATTTATATACAAATTATAATCTAGCATACACTAATTAGGCGGTGGTGTAAATGATTGTGACTTAAACACAATACGTTGCGTTACGTAACGTAAATTGTGACCTAATACAATTGTATCCGACTTTACTCCATCGTCATTTAATAATTAGTATACTGTTACTCCTGAAAAACTATAATTACATTTCATCCTCGCTAAAAAATGCTGTGCAATATTTAATCAAAATTTAAATAAAAATATTTTCAGGGACAAATGGATTTGAAAAAATTTCGCCGTTGTACAAACATAGACTTCAAAGGATGGTACAAACAAGGAAAAAAAGATTTGTTATGATTTCATCAACACAGGTAAATTATATATTATACATTAATACCATACTAAGACGTGCAAAAACACGTCCTAATTATGTAAGGCCCCGTAAAAATAATAATAGTATATAAGAGAGTGTGTGACTGAGTGTTAGAAGAGAGTGTTAGTGATAGAATTATGAATTTCTTTCTGTTTTTTTCAACCTATTTTTAACAGTGTACAATGTAAACACAATGTAAATTAATTTAAGACTTTAAAGTTAGTGCACACTATTCTTACAAAATGATTCCTTTAACGATATTAAATGTGTCGCAATCGCAATATAGCGTAAAAAAGGTAATAAAGCTTTAAAACGTGCCTCTTGAAGATAAATATTTATCGTGCAATGTAAAACGTAGTATGTATGTACACACTTGTATATATTTTCAAATAAATTATTATCTGTAAGGTGTGTAACTATTTTATTGTTATTGTTTTCCAGCCAAACAAGGCGCACCAAAAGTGCGTGGCCCCAGGGGGGCGCCAGGGTCACTGCAGACATGTACACTACTGTGTTTTACCCGATTTTAAAACCAACTTTTTGAAATTTATGGACTACATGTGTATAATTGAAAGATCGTAAGTATTTTGTATAAATCTAATAAGAAAATATGTAGTAGTGAAGGTAAATGTGAATATTGTGATCTAGAGAGCGTCTTCACTTGAGCGTCAACAGTGAAGACGCTTCTCCATAGGTGTTAACAATTATAAATGTATGGATATAATACAAACCGAATAATTACACCAGTAAATGGTGTACAATGTTGACCTTTCGACCGTATTTAATGTGTGCTTCATATTAAGCTGAATCAAGGATTTGATTATGTTTAGGTTTATTGGTGTTTGTTGCCCGGACGAGACCATTGAGCGAGCATCGGCTAACATTGGACTAGCGGGTGACCTACCGGCGGGGGGAGTTGAGGCAGATGATGCTGTATCTAGCAATGGCGACGAAGAGCAACCCGCGAGCGCACAGAATAGAGGTTAGTGACGTCAACGACGAATTATTATACGTAATAGACAATCGGATTACTCTATTAACAATGCTACGACGTCCATCAAACTATTAGGCTCGCATCGGAGGATATGTCATATGACGGGTTCCATAAAAAAGCACACCCAATAGTGAACGAGTCCAAAAAAAAGGCGAAAAGTCTTATATTGTAGGACACATGCTAGTAGGAAGCTTGAAAGCATGCTATTATCGAGAAAATCTTATCAACTAACAAACGTGCTATTTTGCTGCTTTTATGGATGCATTTTTCTTGACTATGCTATTTCTATTGATCGGAGCATGCTCTTTAAATAGCATCTGTTAAATGACTTATGATAGAGTGTTTCAGAAGAAAGTGAAAAAAGTTGCCAGAAAATGAATATTTCATATGAGACACCAACCAACTTATTAAATGGATACTATAGCTATAGGATTGAGAATAGATTTTCAAAATCTTATAATATTAATTGTTTATATTTTATATGCAGATTGCAAGTTAAACCTGCTTGAAAGGAGTGAAACAAGTTGCTAAAACCGATTGTATATAGTCGACTAGATACAATTAAAATACTTGTACTTATAGATTGTATCCATACTGAAAGAAACTTTAAAAAACCCAGATCTAAGTGTTCTAAACACCAGTAGTGGTAGCACTGGTTGTAACGATACGTTTTAACAATGTAATGATCCAGTGTGTAACCCACCCTAAAGGTAAAACAAGTTGAGTTTGTTCCACCATGTAATAAGACAATGATCTGCACAGGTCGTGTTACAAACTAATACAATGACAAGTATTCTTTATACGTTTTGCAGTACTACATATCGGACAGCTAAAAACTTTTCAATCAAAGTAAAATGTATTAAATTCCTTTTACAAAAGACAACTCCTCAGACTTCTATACGACCAATAAAATAGTTTTTATTAATTTTAAGTAGGACAAAGTTTTAGTATAACTTTAAAGTTAAGAAGAAGAACAAGAATATAAAGATGTAGATAATGAGATAAGAAGAACTAGAAAACTATAATCACTATGAGTAAGTCTACGCGGTGGAAAGTTTAATTTCGACAATAATTTTATAATATTGTCAAGTTTTTATCGTTATTACTTTCACAATGCTAAGTTTTGTTCGGTGTTTATCGTCTCAATGAGTTCAGACGAAGATTAGATAGATGATAACGACTTAAAAGTATGGGTTCTACTTCCATAACTTTAATAGTGTCTTTTTAATGTCTTCCTCAACTCGTTTAGGAAAAGTAATTAAAGCAGTCTCGATGGATCGTGGTATTTGTGAGGTGATATGTTAATTGCATCTCATGATTTGGTGATTATTTCGTCTGGATCTATTGATTTTGTCATAGGATGATTGCATTGAGACAATCGTGTCTCCGATGCACGGATTAAAATCCTCATTTCTTATATATAGGGCTTTACAGTAAGGGCTGGTCGATGTAGTATCATCTCATATATGAAAATACAGGTGCTTTGTTTTATATGAGATAATTCAAATCGACCCGCCCTGACTCTTTAATATAAATGTTCAAAGATTTAATTCAAATAAATAATTTTCTTTTCTTTAATTACATTATTTGTTAAAACGATCTTAATTAAATAATTCATACCCCAGAGCACCTTCTGTACTTCACACAAAAGCCAATGATATTTTCCACCGGGTTTTAATTTACTTTTCTTGAATTTCATTACGGTTCTAATGGAGCATGGGATTAGGTAAAATATAATTACATTAAATTTCATATTCTGCAATTTTTTATACGAGTACAGGGGATTATTATGTAATAGAAGAGACAGAAAAAATAAGTAAATTTATTCATAAAAACAAAAATGTTTGATTAATGGCTTCTTAAAACGCCTGAAAAAATATGTCTGGGCTGCAACTACGAAGCGGAAAATATAACATTTTTTAAGTTGATAGAACCTGGAACTTAGAAAGGAAAAAGGTATAGGAGTATATAGATAATATGAAGAGGGACTATTAAAATATAATATTGTATATATGTATCTTCCAAAGTAAATGCAAGGGACAAGGGGAGGGAGTACAGTTGATGTACTTTTGCAATCGAAGCAAATATACCAACTAAAAGTAACGTTACATATTGAATAAAATTGGGAATTATAACAAGGAATATTTTAAAAAAATATTTGGAGGTCACATTATAATCGTAGAGATTTATTTATTATTATTTATATATGCATAGTAAAGAATATAAAAACGGAAATTGTTTTTTATGTGGAAACATTGAAGAAAGACATGTGCATTACTACAAAATATGATCTCCAAATATTTTTTTAAATAAAAATAATCAGAAAGGCGTTTCTATTACTATTGTTTTAATATTATTGCTTAACATCTATCAATGAGTAAGCGGGAAGCACTTATGTGTACGTAGTATGAGAAAAAAAGAGACAGATATATAATTTTAGTAATAATTTTCGAGTTTTTACTCAAGCGAAATCTGAATCTGAAGAAATGCGTACAGAAGTAGTAAAATCAGTAAGAGGCCATCCATAAATTACATCACACAAATTTCCTGCTATTCTGACCTCCACTCTTCGTCCTTGTCATAAAATGGGGAACCCACCTCATTCACTTTTTTCAGGAAATTACCTTTTTTTAATTTCTTTTTAACTATACATGTTAATTAATACAACTTTTTTCGCGTCACTTTTCAGATTACCTTTTATTAAACTCTTTGTTTCTATATCTCATATTGCATGTGATCCCCCCCATCCACTTGCGTGTGACGTAATTTTTGGATTACCCGTAACAGACAAGCAATGACGTCAGTAATAGCGATATATTCGTCTATTATTTTGTCTATTTCTCTTAATAACGATTCAAAATATTATATAAAAAGGTGATCCGTTTTGCACTTGAACTCCAATTGCAAAACGGATAAATATTAGAACTGTTTAAGAAAATTTAAATCCGCATTTGTCTCTTCAAACTAAAATTAATTAACAAAGCATTCGCAAAACAAACAAAAACAAATAAATCGATTGCTATACGAGTATATTAAGAATGAACAAATTCAATGCCATTTAACAAGCCCACCAGTACAAGCAATAAGCTTATGTCGCATTAAGATATTCCCATGGCATAACCCAATAAATTAATATGATTTTTATTGAATAATATCTGTGTAATGTTCACAAGAAGTTCTCACCATTAAAACTAAAGTGGGGCACATAGAATGAAAGATTATGCTAATCATGAGCGAGCATAACATGTTGTTGATGATGATATGATACTAGTACATTATCATGCGACAGTATAATATCATAAAAATATATCATAGTTAAATAACATTATACAACTTTGAGACTTAGATATATTATTTATTTATTATATTAATTGTGTGTCTTTCGGCTTTACAATCTACATTATTATATTTCTTAATGCATTTCATATAAATTCAAAGTTAAAAACTAAACTTAAACTATTCTAGACTATTACTACTTCGAATAGTACTTTCTGTTTCTTCTTTTCTTGATCCTCTATCTTCATGTCCCCTACTCCTCCTTTATTCACACCGTTTCCTGCTTATGCTTCCTTATTGCCTGTATCTTCATCTATCACCTCTTGCCTTCCTTGTCTCCTCTCGACAAACCCTCTATTATCTTTTCGGTATCCTTCCTGGCTTTTCTCTTTACGTTTTCACTTCTCCACTTTAATTGCTAGATAAGCATATTTGCTTAGTTGTAATTACCTTGTAAATAAAAAAAATAAAAAAAAAAAAAAAAAAAACTTCTCCACTTATGTCTATTACAGGCATAAACACTCTATCTTTACTATTTCCTCTTGACTCTCTTACTTTACTATTTCTTCTTGACTCTCTTCCTTTACTATGTCCTTCCTTTACTTAGATATAATTTTGTAGAGGTGTACCTGTCTAATTCACCCCACGCCCGTTAACATTAGGTGATTTTCTAAATAAGGCACTTATGCCCACTATATAAGGTCTATCAGTTACGCTTAAACTCAAGTTTTCTAATTATTTCTGACATAGTCTGTAAAGGTTCTAATCTAATTTTTCGGATATTTAAATTTTCAACTAATTGAGAGACAAGGTTTATTCATGTACCTACAATCAGCTGTCTAATAAACCAATAAAATCCCTTCTTTCAGAAAATGAAAGTCCGTTGTTCCTATTCAATAAAAGAAACACCCTGTGGAGTGTCGCAGACTCGTTGGGAGGGAGGGGGTCTGTCTCTCTGTTATTGTACTTTAATATGTGTTTTTGTTTTCATGGTGAAATAAATTTATTCGTTGTATTTATTTGATTACGTGGAAATGTAAATTTCTTGTTACTCTTGATTAATGTAAAGAGCTTTTGTGGATGGATAAAGTTTAGTATGAATTAAAGTTCACAGTGGGATGCTGAATTAGAAAAGCTTATAGAATTTGTTGTGAAACAAAGAAAAACGATACCGTTGTTAAACGTACAGCGAATACAGTTACGAGAACTCACAAAATGAGTCCTCGGGTAAATCGGTGGTAGAAATTGATACTTGACCGCTAACTTTTCCGACATTTTCAACTAAGAGAGGTAACATGCCTCTATTTTGCTCCTCTTTGTGATCTACCACAATACAGTGCAACATTGTTTTAATAGAAAATGATTAAAGTAACAGGACAACATTCATTTGGCAATACTAGATCACAAAAATAATTTTACTGTACAGTTAAGTAAAGTTAAAAGAAAAAAAATGCAATGCGATAACATTTTCTCTTAAGGTGAAACGTTACTTGACTATTTTTGATTCACGAAATATAGATGGCGATACTATGTTTTTTTATGTTTAAATCGTTTTATTTAAGTAACTATAAATGCGAATCAAAATCGAAAAAAACAAATAATTTTATTGCAACATTTGGAAGAGCAAGAGCTTCTAACTCAATTCCAATTTTTATATGACTATTAATATTTCCAAGTGTTTGTCATTATTATAAAACTATTTTAGTACACTATTGCCATCTATATCTAAGTATAGAACCATGAAATAATGTTTCGCCATAAAGGAAAATGCAAAAATGTATCCCGCTATTATCATTATGAACCTTTCAAACAATTAAATTTTGACAACCTGTTCGATTAGCGTGTTGGCAAACAGTAAAACAGATCTGAATCTGAAAGATGTCAGATTTAAAATCGAATATAAATCTGAATGTGATGTGATCGTCCTAAAGGACTTTAAATAGAGTCTCCTATATTCACACATTCGAGTGATAATTTTGCAAACCATGTTTTAAAATAAATTATTGTATTACAACAATAATAAACAAATTTGTTTTAATTAAATTGAATTTATTATTTAAATGTTCAGGTTGTGGAGTGGGGGGCGGTAAGTCTGGACCTCGAATCACTGGTGGACGACCCGCTGACCCCGGGGAATGGCCGTGGATGGCGGCTCTCATCCGGCCTCCCCCCGGTAGATCATTTTGTGGGGGAGTTTTAATTACCAACCAACATGTCCTGACAGCTGCACATTGTACCCATAGGTAGGTGTATATTATATAAAATACTGTATGAGTGTGTGTGTGTGAATAATGAAAAATAAAAATTGTTTAACTGTCGTTAAATCTCATAATGAAGGTATTTAAAAATTAAATGCTTAGTTGATGACTACAGCCTGTCGAGTCATTTTTATTAGGAATTAGTAATTTACGACTGAGTTTTAAACTCTGTGTGGTATCAATGTTTTATGCTAAAAGATACTAGCATTTGATTTAATAACATCAACAATTTTAGTATGTCATAAATAATCTATATGGTGGACATCAGTAAAACAATATCACTATTATCCTCGTTAGAAATAGATGTAATGATAATTGATATAATTTGGTTATATTTTACCTTATGTTAAATCTAGATATTGTTAACGTAGTAGAAGTACGCTTCTTTAAATCATAAACCGTGTAAATAAATTAGTGTTACTATAGTTGCGTTTCGTAGGCGCTTGAAGAAAATTAAAATTTATTACGTAATAATTAACGAATTCTCTAACAAGAAGTGTGTCATTTTAATATATGCTTTCTCATTGCAATTTATCCGTTTCAACTTAGGCTCAATCATAGATACGTTTGCATAAAAACTGATTATTTTATTTTAGAAAAAATGACTTTCGCATTTTTAGCTGAAAACCGCAGATAATTAAAAGCAGATGGCAAAGTGACCTAGGGCATTTATATTTCACTGCACACTACTGTGTCTTCGGGTTCGATCGTATATAGCCCAACTTGTTGGGACACGTACATTACCTTTGTATTTTATAAGTTTTTTTTTGATTATGACAGCACGTAATCAAATTAATATTTATAAAAGCAAAATCCAAAAAATATACCAATAAATCGGAGACCGAACCCGAAGACATAGCAAAACAGTCATAAAATAAAATTGTTGTCGTTGTTTAATAATTTAAAATAGTTGTTTAATTATTTTAAATCATTAGTATCGAGTTATTAATTTAACTACGTGTTGTATTAAGACTGTACACACCGTGAGACTACCTCCTTTTATGACCTTTGATTTATGACTAGATAAGCACTAACCCAGTTTACCATTCTAATGTGGCTATATTTTAAGCTTGATACTTTTAATGCGAACTGTGAATGTTCACAATTTCCTGTTCTTTTGTTTCCATTAATTTACAGCCGATTACTGCCATTATATAGTTTAACCCGATCATATATCTAATTTGAGTCCAGTCCAGATATAAATTAATACAAGTAAATTACTTTAATTAATGTTATATTATTATGAATTATTATGTTATACACTCGGTGAATATTATGTTGCAATGTGAACCGAACGATTTGTATTAATATACTCTTTAAACTTAGGTATCTATAATGTGTACACAATTTGTATTGAAACAAATTCTATGACTATCAAAATATCCGACCTACATTTTCCATCTTCATTAAAATACGACTACAGCTTAAAAAAACAATTCCTATCAAAACCTCACCATTAAAAATGTAAATCTCCAGATCCTTCTGTCATAACAATATGTCTGAAAATAATAGGGCTAATCCACCTGAGACAAGTAGCTACAATATTATAGGTTAGGTACGTTTTAATTTTTATTATTTAAACTCTCCATAATGCCTATGTCTAGCTTGAATATGTATAATAGAAAAGCAAAAGATATACAGAAACGTTTACACCAGTATGTGATAATATATCCTAAACATTTTACCACGTACAGACTGGAACTTCTACTGTCAAAATTATGTTCCAGTAATTATCTAATTCAGTAACAAGATCTTAGCAATAAGGTATACATATTTATACATATTTTCAATGCACATAGTTAAAACAAGGGTTTAACAAACAAAACAAGTTTCAATTAAAATCAAAATAAAACTAACCTTGAAATCCATGTCTCGCACCTGATGTTGGAGTTCGTCGAAGACCATCGCCGTAGGCACTGACACTACACTAGGTTCAATACAGTCAAAACACTTTGCCATTGGCAGCGAGATAATTTGTTTGAGAGTTATATAAAATATTAACACTAAGTAATTAGTAAGAATAATAAAAACAACACAAATATGTCCAGTATATCACCAGGACCACAGTAAAGAATTGCACTCTACGTCAGAACTTTATGTTAAAAATAAATCACTACTTTGTCAAATACTATTTTTGCACTGCATATAACAAGTCAATACATAATGATAACTGACATAATAGATGTATATATACAAGAATGTAGATATTATTATAAAATTTGCAAAGTAATATTTTTCAATATTATAAATTACCAAACGTCAAATATTTTTTAATAAAGCCACTACTGTCTGTCACTACAATACTTTATACAACTAAATGTTTTTTAAGCGCAATGGGCTTAATGTTTTGTTTTTAATTTGTTTAATACACCTTTATGAACAATTAAGTAATACTTATTTTACTATAAACACGTATGTTAATTAGTAATTTATAAATTATTCAAAGTAAAATTGGATCACTGTCACTACTTTTAATTATATTATAACTTCAAGTCTTCCGCTAGAGGCGCTGCGGTCAAAAATAGGTTACCAACTTAGACTAAATAAGTGAATTATATTTACAAGGCTAGTTTTTTATGTACAATGTTGGTAAAACGTAATTTTCTAGTTTTACTTTAAGTGTTTCTTTTATTAAATTAACTTGTTAATATAAATAAGTTTGCTAAATACTTTTTGCAATATTTTAATGCCAAATGGATTATGTTAACCATGTCGTAATTTAAAAAATATGTGATCAGTTGCTCACAGGTGTGTTCTAAATTATATCAAACTGAGATATAGCAGTAATAAGATATATAAAATATAAAACAATTTGTTAATTGAAAAAGGATTTGTAAAGTAAACAACCCACAGATTGTAACATGAATGATTGCCTTGTTTTTAGTAATTGTGGTTTTGTGTTCGCTCCAATTAATTATGATACTAAATCATTATGATTTATTTAGTTATTTGATTTTAGGTTATTTCATATTTTAATAATTTATATGTATTATGAGATAAAACAATGACTTGACTATTTAATAACTTTATCTTTATTTGCGATAGTTGTAAATATGACTTAGTAAAGATGATAGAAGATATAAAATAATAGAAATATGATATTCATTTTTATTAAAGACTAGCTGTTAACAACAAGTAGAAGTAGATTCATGTTTTATTACCTTGACAATTCAATTATAACTACTTAATATTAATTTAATTAACATTGTTTTAATTATAGATTTAACTACATACAGTACTACAGGAATTTACTAATTTGCGGACTGTATAATAACCAAGTGTGTAAAAGCGTTGATAGCATTATTATCATCTATGATTCTACCATATATCTAAGATATCCCAAATCAATTAAATGACATTAAACATTTCATGACATTTGAAATAGGCTGCATCAATTACATGTTGCGAATCAATAGCGCCATGGGAATATGTCCATGTTGGTAACAGTGTTATAACGGATGAATTCATACATAAGTTAAACGGCTGCGGGGTTTTAGGGGGTTAGTAAATAGGTTATAGGCCAGGCACGGGGCATATAACACTGTAACCAGATACTTTATAGCAGTGATAGCCAATCATTTACATACTGGATGCCAATATTTTTTACATACGAGTTTAGTTGCGCTCTGGGCCAAGTGAAATCAATTGCATCTGGTAATACCTTTACGTTTTCTTGGAGTGACATGAATTTTTAGATCGACTTGGACCCATCAGATTGGATTACATGTATGCTTGACATTTATGACATTTCCCAAATCTCATATATTCCCTCCTAAGCACCGTACGTACAGTGCCGTACAGAACAATGCTGTATTACTGAATATATCACATAATTTATACATGAATAAAGATTTGCATGGTAAGGGATATAGTGCAATACTAACAAAATATTAGCTAATATAGCTGGACTTTAAAATAATTTGTAAATGCCCTAGCCGGTGCCCGTGATCCATTGCGTGCGCTGGTGAGGTTCAACAAGAGTGAAGGAGCGAATGACAATTAAACTCTGATTACGAACAACCGAATAAGAGTGATTATAAATTAAATCTGAGCACCAAATTAAAATAGATACGCATGTATAACATGTAGTACAATCACACTTAAATGAAAAAATTAAGTCATTATCCATTCTTAAAATTAACTTATTATATCGATATCGTTGTATCGTTTTTAATAACTTAATTAATTTCGTCTCAAGGTTTTTGACATTTTGATAATGACGGATATATTGTAATATTACTACCACATAGATGATACCATATAGATGAGTGCCTATATGCACCACAACATTATACGCAAAAAGTGGCACGATAGAAGAACCAATACAATATGTTTATATTTAAAAAAAATTAGCAGGCGCCACGTTTGATGCCACAGATTGACCACCTGTGCAGTATAGAGTATAGTACTAATCAAGGTAAAAGCTTCGCGTGGCCACCAACTCCCTGATGCATGGGACCACAGAGCCTAAGGGCATACAGGCATACCGGCATAGGGGTGCACCTTCCCCTGGTACTGAAATTCAATTTAAACTTTATTTATTCCAAAAAAATGTAAAACACACATGCGGACAACAAAAGTAGAAACATAAATAATATATATATATATGGTATATTATCTATGTATATAATCAAAGACACTTGCCTTTTGTCTCTCTTCTTCCTGATGTCTTTCTTTACTTGCACTTTCCATCGCTTCTTGGGTCTTTCTTTCCCTCTTGCACTCACTGGCTTCCCATATAGAAGTTTATTAGCCGTCCTGTTTCGGTTCATTCATTCTACATGTCAGGTTATAATTGTAGTCTTTTCCATTCATTTTCTGTTACGATATCTGCCAGATATTTCTATATTTGTTCTTATTCTTTACTGTTTGTTTTCATATACAAGTAAATCACAATGGCTCTTTATCAAAATTCAAGTTTCTGATCCATATAGTACAACAGATCTTACTCTAATTTCATGTATACGAGTTCCTGGTTTACAATACAATATTCCATTACATCTAGTCAAATTTATTGAGTTAGAAGACTCCTAAACTTGCAAGCGGCATGAGGCATGGGACAAATACAGGGTTGGCACTCAAAGTGTTACCAATTTCACGCTGCTGTAGCAACCAAACGGCTAATGACAGCGCGCTCATTTTTTGACAAACGTCAGTCTATCGTTTCATGTCGGACTTAAAAAAAAGTTATCGAACCGCTGTTAAAATTACTTGCAGATTCAAGCCCAAGGACATCATAGTGCGTCTCGGAGAGTACGATTTCACCAGGAGTAATGACACCAGATCTCGTGACTTCAGGGTTTTGGAAATTAATCCACATGAGGGATTTCAAGCTAGTACTTATGAGCATGATATATGCATTATAAAAATCCATCGGCCAGCCACGTTTAATTCTTATATATGGCCCATATGTCTTCCTCCGATTGATGAAACTTGGGAGAACAAACCGGCTGTTGTGACAGGTAATAAATATTTCATTTAAATTTTGCTATAAAACATGAAAATAACTGCATTGTACCGAAAGTTAAGGCAACTCTACACTGAAACTGACTTCGTCGTCTAACCGCCGAATGTGATCTCTTGATTATTTTTTAATAACGTACATTAGTAAAGTTGACAACCATTTGTTGACAACAGAGATCTATATTACCTTCTAACAGTAAAGTTGAGAACCATTTTAGTAATTATTTAAAAGTTAAATATACAATATTAATATTGGCACTAGATAAATATATTTTAATAAATTTAAACATATTATATTACATATAATAATCTGTAAACAGCATAAATAACTAAGAAATAACACAATCTTAGATCTCACGAATACAAGACACCATTTATATTTTACCCACGTGGCGGAAGTTGCGTCATAATGGAGTCAACAGAGTTCGTGTAAATATAATAATAACGATACATAGAGCGTGATTTTACAGCCATATTTCCTTAATAAGATATACGAGTAAATCTATCGTAATACTAAAACTAAACAATGATTAATAATTACAGAAATAATGCAGAAATGATACTGCACATAGAAAGTGTGCAATACTCTGTAGAAGTTGTTCGAGCTGTATTAGTAGTATGTGTGTGTGTGTGTATGGTTAAACAACTAAACACTAACCCCTTTAGTAACAGCTCTTGCTGATCAGGTCAAAGATTAGATCGACAAAATGCCGTAATTAAATTTACAGTTATCTTGATGTTAAGATACTATTAATTTCAAATATTTAGTATTTTTAAATTTCCCGCTAGTGTTAACCTCATTCTCAGCTTGTGTTTTTACTTTTTACGTAACGATGTCAACTTAATGACTGTGTTTGATAATAATATTCTTTGAAATAATAAAAAATTAACACTATATTACTGTTTACATATTGTTTTTATCTATCACACTTAACTACTGCTGCTTTTGTAGTATTTATAGTGCTAATTCTTTGACAGATAGTAATAGTTTGTAGGTTATAATGAAAATATGGTTCTGAACATGGATAAAGTTTAATTTTTACTTTAGATTTAATGTGACAAAACGGCGAGTCTGAATAAGGCACAAATATAAAAAGTAATTTTCTTATTCGCTTCCTGATTTTGGCACCGTATGGTTCGGTCATTTATAGGGAATATGTTAGGTTCAGACCCGAGTGTGTATGGGGCCTTTTACATAATTAGTGCCTTAGATAATTTAGGTCTTCTATTTTACAACAGAGTAGTAAAACATATATTGTTACTTACCTTCAGGCTGGGGGACGATGTTCTTCGGGGGCCCTCATAGTGACGTTCTGATGGAGGTGCAAGTTCCTGTGTGGGAACAAAATAGATGCACCAGTGCGTTCACTCAGCGCATCCCGAGTACCGTGCTATGTGCGGGAGGCTTCGAAGGCGGCCGTGACAGCTGTCAGGTAAAGAAACACAACACATAGTCTCAGGCGCATGCGCAGAGACACTACAAGTCTAATGAACATGTAAAGTTTAATTTAAACAACAACGGAATTATATGCACGCCCAATCTAGCGCATAAATCACTTGCAAAATAAAGTTGATTAGTTTTGTTGATTTGAATAAGAAGAGAAATCGAATATGATCATAAATATTTCATAGAGATAATTAAATTGATACCAGTGGCGAACTGGCTATTCCAGTAAACGATTTGGTGAAGTGCCCTATTTAGTGATACTTCAAGAGACACTTCAATTATAGTTCGCATCAACTTTATCTTCATTTGTATTCCGACAGGTGGAGTAATTTCGCCATTTGTAAATGTGAGAAACTGAACTATAAATGAACTGTTTTATGACAAAAAAATCATGACGCATCTTCAATATGATGTCAAAGTGACTCCAAAATGTTTACTGGGATGTATAAGAGTCAGGGGCGGCCTTAGCCATTGCGAGGTCCCGGACAGCAGATCTTTGCAAGGCACATGTTCTTTGTATAATTAATGTAAATTTTAATTAATTATTTTTGATGATAATTGACGAGAAATAAAATTTTATATTGGAAGTTTTATAGAAGTTAACAAGCACAAAGACGACAAATATTAATGATGATAAACTAAGGTACATGAATACCTTAAAAGAAGACGCAGTGATTCAAAACGCGAGATTCAAATAGATATGTAAATAAAATTCAACGCTGATTCCAAATCTGCAATTTATATTTTCTTTCGACTACCGGTGTTGAGTTATCGGCATTTCATAGGTCAAATTATGAACCGATTTCAAAATGGTTGCAAGGTATGGAATCTGCGGGAAATTCAACGTACAAATACAAATTTTTGTTTGGAGCGGCGAAAATATATTTTTTGCTCTCCCAATGACCCTAGAACAAAAAGCAATCATTGGATTATATAGAGGGTATATTCTATACCTACATATTCCATTTCAAATTTGTACTTACTTTTTAGACAAGATCCACATATTAAAGTCTGCTTAATAATTTACACTCTGATTATCTGAAAACCATAACAGACATTTGTTTTGAATTTTGAAATCAGCATAACACCTGACTTTTGAAAACGAAACCTATATCCTATAATATATGTTAAATAATAATATTAATTAAAAAAGTTAGTTAGTGGTAAGTTTGGGGCCCCATTAACGTAGGTTTTACATTCCCCTTTTTTTTCTTAAACGTCTGATTGTTTGTACCGATATTTAATAAACAAATTAATTGATTGTTAATAATTCTTTAAAAAGTTCCTCAGCTTGTGGTTTCGACCTTAAATTTGGGACGCCCTAAATATCAACCAAGTCAGCTTAGAAATTAATCCAGTGCAGATTTTTTTATTACTCAAAATATGTGTGTAAAGATATTTCTATGTACAGGGTGACAGCGGGGGTCCTCTACTGCACATGCTACCGAATGGTAGGTGGGTGACGATAGGGGTTGTTTCTTGGGGGCTCAGATGTGGAGAACCGAAGCATCCTGGAGTGTACACTAGAGTCAACACCTATTTGCGATGGATTGTAGAACATGCAACCTTTTAACAATAAATAAATTACTAAACCTAATTAAACATTTTCCTTTTCTATTATACGGGGTCCACACATAATTGGCTAAAGCGAATACTCTCTGACTCTTATAAAATGGAATATTATTATTAAGATAATGGACCCTATAAATATATTGTAGAAATTCATATAATCAGAAAATAAAAACAAATAAATGAAAATAAAATACAATGGTATTATTCAATATTGATTTATTATTATATACGTTTAATTTATTAGCTATAATTATATATTTAAATACAATTTATTTCTTACATTTTAAATTCACAGTCATATCTTAAATTTAAACAGTTTTCAAATAAAAATATTTCCAATATTTTAACAAAAACTAAATTGGCTTTCATTTAAAATAGTATCCTAATAAACAACGGTAGCAGTTACCTGTCATTTACGTAGCAGATACGTATAAAAGATAAATAGTACGTAAATGTTACATAAATGTGTTTAGTAGGAACAAATAAAAAAATAATATTATAGTTACTATATCCTTACAACGTTACCAACTTAAAGCATGTTGTTTTTCTTATTTAATAAAGTATAGTTTTAGATATATGTATGTATTTATTTTTTCGTTATACATATTAAAATATTTATATATATATTATTTATACATTCAAACATTGATACAATTGACTAATTTTACTCGGTGTATGAAAAGTTTGAACATGTTTAATTTGAATTCTGCATTTACTAGACCACAAAGACAGACGTCTGCCAAAAGTCATAGATCCGCGTATAATACAGACTGGCCAATTTTCGTAAAGCTCTAAACCTTTCAATTTCTAAAGCTTCAGTAATTGCTAAACTCAGATTTGTGAAGTGTTTGTTTCAAAATTTAAATACAAAACGATGTATACTGTGGGTTCTTACATTAAATCTCCTCATATCTAGCCTTAAGTTCAAACTTTACACACAATCGTACATTCATAACATAATAATAAATATTTATCTCGTTTATTTATACATTTAATATATTTATTTATAAGTGATTTTTTTTCATTTTCTATAAATTTGTATTTGGTCTTATTTATTCTACAATTTTTACATTGATTTTGTTTAAAATAATGTCATGTTTAGTTTCTCAGTAACGGGGATATATTATTCTCAATATTAGAGTTTAAAATTGTTATCAAATTTTATATATTTTTCATAAATAATACGCAGGTAGTAATCAACGTAACAATTTAAATACCTTGTGACAAGCTAGCAAGTGTGAAAGTTGCACTGTGTTACCAATTTACTACCTGGGTACTTCAACTCGTTTTTATGTAATTTAATTGATTTAATAACAAGCCCTTATTACTTCGTCTTCTCTTTTTAGTAGAAGTAGAAGTTTTCGGTAGTTCAAATTTGAATTTCAAATTTAATTATTATTAACTTGTATCAATTATAATTTACTTCAGCAATTGTTCAACAATATGAAATTGTAGGTTAAGTTTATCTGTCAATAAAAACTCTAACCTCAAATTTGTACATTTTGACATTTTAAAACAATTATATTTCATAGATACGAGATATTCAGTTTAGTTTTGTTTATTTAGATAAATTCTCCGGTTTTGGAACTGGAAGGAAATGAAAATGTAAAAGAACATGTACTCGTATATTTAAAGAAAGAAATATACGACTATGTAGAATACCATCTCAAAAAAGTCAAGCAAACGCTGCGGGAGTTATGGAGCTAAACGAATTTCTTAAAATAACTTAAAGCTATTTGTCCATTTTCCAACTAACCGCGTTATTAAATAAAATGATAAGAGAATAAAAGGAAAAATAGATGGCAGTAGCTATATTTATTATTTTCTTCCATAAAATTGTAACAAAGAAAATAAAATAAAAAAGCTTTGCTATAAAATAGCTTCTCTTTCAACTGTGAAAACAGTTCTTCTTGTTCACTAGTTATAAATTAAAAGTAAGTAAGAAGATAAATAAAAATCAGTTTACTTAAGGCTTATGAAAATTGACGTAAAACTTTTCGCTTGAGCAGTTCAATTACATCTTCTAAGTGCGTGCCATCAGCTGTTAATGAAGATAACCGTGCACCAGACTGTGAACGAATGGTAGTGACAGATGTTTTCATCTTAATTTCATTCTATTTTGGTAGTTTTCTGAAAATCATTTTCACATAGTCGTTTCATCTTTACAAAAAAGCAAAATTCTTAGAAATTAATAAAAATTTAACAACTAGAATACAAACTTATTTTATAATACTTGGAAATTGTGCTTTGATATATACTCGTATATATTTATATAAAAATAATTACGGGCTGTTTTAAGTGAGACAAAACTTCTTTTTTAGTTTGCCATTATTTTTGGTATGTTGCTTTTTTTATTTAGTTCCTTTTGTTGAATTTATGTAACGTTGGCCTATTTGCGATGCTGGGTTCTATCACCGACGGCATCCTACAATGTTGCTATAGACACAGGAAATAGTATCATCTCATTTAACACAGCCTGTATTTACTTACTCCTATATTTCTTGATGCTACAGTATAAATAATTTAATATAAAAATATATAAAAAGAAATGTTAAGTCAATGCGGTTTAATAATTACTTATTTTTAAATTAATTAAGTATACGCTTAATTTACTAAATACCGATAAGCTCAAGAGAAGATATTTAATTTTTATAATTTAATTTAATAAATTTGATTTTTTTTTATAAATTTCAATTAAGTTTTTAGAAATAATTAACAAGAAATGGAAGAATATTAAATTAAAGTAATAATTAATACAATTAAGTACTCAATTAAGATTTAATATTTTTTTAAGATTCAATCAATTTTTATAACAATTATAAATGTTTTATTTTATCTAAAAATTATTAAATTTTTTGTTTTAAGTAATTCCAAAAATGTAATAATTTTAACGTAGGAACTAGTTAGGGACACTTATAACATCATATTTAAATTTCGGTTTCACTAGTGAATTACTATAAAAAATTTAGGGATCTGGTAGATAAAAGTGTTTATGAACAACAAATTGTTATAACACAATAGTGGATATTATTTAAAGTATATATGGAAGTAACATATATATGTATAAATTGTATATAGTCGTATATTTTGATAATATAAATTTCTATTTTTATATTTATTTACTAATATTAACAGTTGTAGAACTATTTTTCTTGCTACGTACATTTGAAAATAATAAATTTTCATTTGGTTCTGTTTTACTTTGTAATTAAATTTTTAATACTTAACATTTTCTCTGCTTACTAAGGGTATTTTAATCTCTGCTTTTCATAATTAAATTTCTTCGGTGTTTCTTTCAAAATGGAAACAAATATTTTTAATTTCTGTTTAATTTAATATTTTGCTTTTATTGAAATACTTTGGCATTTTCCCTTTTATAATTTATGTATTTTATAGATTTAATTAACCGAGAAACGAAATAAACACCCACTTGAGACGAAGAAGAGAGGACGAGAGAAGGAGTTAGAGAACGAAGATATCTCGACCGAGGGCCGTATTATCAATTGTCAGTTAACTGAGGTTTAATATAAATCTTGCCCCATTATTGTTCGAGGCGAACATAACAATATACCTCGGTTACATTTT
Source organism: Panorpa germanica (assembly GCA_963678705.1). Classification (NCBI taxonomy): domain Eukaryota; kingdom Metazoa; phylum Arthropoda; class Insecta; order Mecoptera; family Panorpidae; genus Panorpa; species Panorpa germanica. Next base: position 12,186,930 of record OY783215.1, on the reverse strand, counting down.
TCGTTAGTTAACTTTCGTCTTTGAAGAAACTAGCATTAAATAACTGAAGTTTAACGGAGAATTGAGAAACCGGCCGCTAGATGGATAAGTACCAGCCAGACATATTACAAATATCAGACGCATTTAATAAACTTGTAAAGATTCCGTTTATGTTATTAAAAAGTTGAATATATTAATTTTGAACAAATGAAAGGAGAAAAGAGAGATATAAAGAATATCATATAACACATACAGCCAAGGTCACCAAGGCCACCAAGGTCACCAGATTGCTATGGTTTCACGATCGATTTAAAAAAAATCCCACGAAATTTGGGTAGTGTTTTAGTTAATTGTTTAAATGCTAAATATTGTGGTGTGATTATGTTGCTTCTACAAAATTGGCTTTAAATGATTAAATCTATAAATACATCATCATCTGTTATCTACGTCACATGCAAGATGGGGCAAGGATTTGTGAATAATTTGTGAATATCTCCTTAAGTTACGCGTCCATTATTTAGTAAGGAAAACAGCCAACGCATTGAATTTTTGAGTGCAACGTAGAAGAAAAAGGAAAGCGTATGCGATTCTGTATGTTAACTCGTATAAATGTGTTTCTGTCAGCATTGTATTGAAACTTTTCATTGTATAGCTTACATTTACAGACTTTAAATAAATACTTCGAGTTCATATATTATTCTTTTAGAAGGTTTAATAGTCCTGAAGCTGTGAAACCATACCTGCTCCTTCAAACATTCTAGAAAATGGCTTTTTCTTCTCATCTGGCTTAAACCTACTCGCGGATAGCTTGCACACAAAATAAACCAGGAATATTACTTAAGAAAATAAGGATCTACTTAAAACTTCATTCTCGACATTAATTAAAATACATTTTACAACTCTACACTTGAATATAATAAAATAATGAATAGTTCATTCAAAGATAAATAATCTGTTATATTAAAATAAATATAATTATGTTATTATTTTAAGCAGACCTTCTGTAGTGAGCTAGAACATTGTTCTAAATTTGTGCTGCCAATTCTCCAATTTTTAAATTCGACATACATTTTTAACATTTTCGAAAATACTTGTATATTTATATATATATTTATTTTCATTACATGAAAAAGGTACAGTTGTATATTAACTTCATTGGAATTCATTTATTTCATTCCCATTAACGGCTTAGGTAACTTACAATTCACGTTGAGGGCATTACATCGATTTCTATAAATTTCATAAAATTTCTAGGTTATGTTATCAAAACACCAGATAATATTTATAGTATTCGATCTCTTAATCTCTAAAATAATTTTCTTAAGACATTGAACACCCACTTAGATCATATTAATCCTTAAACACACCTTTGTGTCTTCATTTAGGCCATGGAATCTCTAGCGCCCCCCAATAGGGGTTGGGTCACCCCAGTGATATCGTTCTTGGGTTTATTGTGGTTGTTATGGTTCTGAGAACTTTGGTACGGATTCCTGATGCTGTTGGGCATCTGTTTTTCTCCATGCTGCAACGGCTTGGAGTTTGAGTTTGCGTTGGTGGTAACACTGGTATGATTGGCGGAATTAACGACTTGTTGTTCGTTTTGTGATGTTACCTGAACTGTATTGGAGACAACGTTGACTGGTGGAGGAGCACTGTATGTTATTGCGGGGGTTGGAATGACAGTTTGTTTTTCTCCATTTAGCCAATATGTTGTCATTGTTCCTTTACCCTTTGGAAAATTTTGAAGAAAAATATTGTTAGTTTATGAGATAAGAAAATGGGACAAACAAAAACATGAGAAAATTATAGGATATATTCCAAATGATTGTAATATAGTAATAATGGTCTAAAATATTCAATTATTATTTAACTAATAACGATATTGTAGAATATATTAGCAATTGAATCTGCAGATTAATCACACGTGCCATATTTTGACAACCTTGTCTTTAACATGGCTTATGTCGTAATATTGTTTCCTGATGAATACCATGTAAGTACGCAAGCCTACAAATAATGCGTGTCATGATCTTTTTCGACTGAGTGTACACTATTTGTAGGAGCTATAATTCGGTAAAATAAAACGATACGATTTGAATCTAATGCGGAGTTCTTTGCAGTCAACTTCACTTTAATCTAAGAGATTTGTGGTCGTTTAGGAAACCTTATTTTCCCCTTCTATTTTTCATAACAAAGAAACCGTTATTACATTATTTATATAGGTCAAAGGTCAATCTAGATCACCCGGTCTAAATGATATTAAAAAATGACATTTTTCTTTATTTTACAAGGATAAAATATTAAACTAATATAACAATAGACGCCGCCTATTTTGAAAATGTATAGAGCATATTGTCACTGTACATTGTACAGTTTAATAATGGAAAATTAATATGTGAATATGTCAAACAATGTGACCCTTAGGGTGGAATATAAAATAAGGGTGGGTAGAATCATGGGCGTCCGGAGAAGGTGTAATTGCTCATCACTGTGTAAATTATACAAATTTATTTATGTATAGTAAACATTTGTTTAACATAAGAAAGGTTACTTATTACTTATCACAACTCAAAACTTTTAGATTACGTTAATCTTCAAGGAAACGTTTTAATCATTAAAATCTTTTAACGTATCTTTTTAATCCGATTTAGGTCAAATTTAGACCTTATCCTCTGAACACAGTTACATATATTAAAGGTTTATCAGATATGACAAAAGTTACTAGTAATGTAAACGTTTTTATTTGATACACAAAGTTTTGTGACCTAATTTACTACTTTTTTTAAGAAGAAATGTACCCTTTTGCGCCATTCTTAATAAAAACACCTTTTTAAAGATTCTAAAATTTTAAGAAGTCTTTTTAAGTATTAAATTTTGTCAGAATAGTTGCAGAACAATAAAATAAAATCATTTTAATTTACTAGGTATTGCTTAAGTAAAATGTAACATGAATTCAACAAGGTAACATTCATGTTTGGGTTTTGCGAGTAGATGTAAAATGTGTTTTAGGGGAATAATCATAAAGGTTTTGTAATCTAAAAAGAAATTCAAATTGGAAATAGATATATCTTCTTCAATTTATTGATTAAAAAAACGAAAAAGCATTACATCTATTTTCTACTAAAATCTATTTTCTATCTCGTTTTTTGACAAGTTTTCGGCGTACGCCCATGATTTGAGGAGATATTTTGTGAGACACTGAGTGACAGGTTTTATTGAACATATTTCAGTTTATGACGTCACATTATAAAACGCATAAATCGTTCAATTACTGTAATAAAATAATGAATAAATTGATGGGTGACGCCACAAAGTTACCATATGAACAAATTTATAATTATTAATAACAATCAGTTTTAGACGGCATTTTAATGACGGAGGTCACTAATTAATTGTAAAATGGAGCCACTAGATTATTTCATATTAATTTCAGTTTATTAATTATTTGTTGTAAGTGCTGTGCATTCACTAAAATTTTAATTACTAATCAAATTTTATTTCATTATCAGAACATGTTTTAATCAGCTTTTGGTATGAGTGTGTGTGTGTGTACAATACAGTCACACGAACAAAGGGTTAAACAAATATTTCAATAATTTAAAAAGAATTTAATAATATTTTTCATTAAAGCAAAAAATAAAAACAAATAAAATAAACATAGAGTATTTTGCAGAGAGCTTTAAAGGAACGTTCACAACACATACCTTCATTTGAACTTTTCCTCGGCATTCTAGTTCAAAGCATCCGAATGTGTCCAGCACGGCCTTGGTGTCCGGGCTCACATGGATCCGAAGAGCTTCGCCGTTGCTTTCCATGCGGGAGGCCGTGTTCACGGTGTCGCCGAACAAGCAATAACGTGGCATTTTGAGCCCGACTACTCCAGCAACGCAGGGACCTGTCAAACAAAAAAGGTTTTTCTTTAGAAGTTGTGCAACGCTGGAGAAAATACTATCTTAAGTATGGTACACATACGTGCGACATACAACATTTGTTGCAAAAAGTTGTACAACACATCCACACTAGTGCGACATGCGACTTAATACGTCGGAAGCTTTCATATTTCGCACTAAAAAGTAGGTTGCACATTACTTTTGCAATTAAATAGCAACGAACAACGATTGAACAGACGAGTATAATAGAACACTTACTTATAACAAGAAAAATAAAGTTGATTTTTATGTCTAAGTATAAAATGTTGCCAGAAACATAATGACCACCTACATAAAATTATCCGGCACTGGTTTTACCTGTATGCAATCCAATACGAAGTTTCAGTTGTTCATTAGGTCTATGTCTAATAGAGAACTTATGAACTGCAGACAGTAGCGCCAACGCCATGCGCGCTATCTCGCGGCCGTGGACATTACCATTTCGTTGGGGAAGTCCTGACACCACCATGTAGGCGTCTCCAATAGTCTCCACCTAAATTAAAAAGTAAAACTTTTTACTTTTATGTTGCCAATATATTTACAAAAGAAAAGAGATCTTTTAGTAATTATAAATTCTCTTTGATTTTGTACGACCTCATCATTAATAAGTTTTAACATTCATTGAGGCGTAGCTAATTGAAATGATATATTTAAACGTTTGCTACTATTGAAGTGAATACAAGATGAAACAAGATTTTAAAACTATAATAACTAATGTTATTTTGAGAATAGTTAATATTTTTTATATATCAATCTTTTTATGTGACATCAACATGTTTTGAATTGATAAGAAAAAGTATTCCAACGAAATATAAATTTACTTGGATAATCATAAAATTTTTACCCTATTACAAGTTTATGAATAATTTATGGAATATTGAAAAAGATGTAGGAGATTCTTCAGGTGATGTGATCTGAGGTTCACTAAAATATAATATGAATTGTTATCAAATTAGAGCAAAAACGGTTGGTTCCACTAAGTGATGTACTTTATGCCCCCTACTGGATTATTAAAAAGAGTTAACAAATAATAAAATTTGTGAAACGTAACTTAATTTTATGTTTGATTTATAGGTCACGGTGCGCCTGATATGATGGCAACTTAAATAACTCTTTCAAGTTTACTAGGTATTACTGTGGGTTATGACAATTTATGAAACGTCTTATTGAATATTTATTGGTTGTAATATTTTTAAAGTATATTTATATATTTACCATATAAATACCCTTTCTAATCGAATATATTTTGTAATCAATAAAAAATGCTGTCTCAGGCTCTGTGTCAGGGCAATATTTACTACGGTAACAATCAAATCTACCTGTTGGACATCATTTATCTTCGATTTTATTTTCACGGAACGAAACAAAATCCAGCAGAGTGTGTTTGCTATATGTCAGAGTATTTTTATACTTCGCACAGATAAATAAAGGAGGCACTTAACTGATTAAGCCTGGTGATAGATTACAAATTTATTTTTAGGTTATATAAACAACGACTGGCTGTTGGTATTTTTGGACTACTTTCCTTTATAAGTATATAATGTTAAAAGAATTTTCAATTAAAATGGAAATAAATAACAGAACTTTTTATCTGATAAGTCCCTCATTAATAAAATGTTAAATTTCCACGTAGAAGATCAACACCAAGATGCGGAGTCTACTACAACTGGAATCCATGAATATCTTATCCTTCGATGAAAAATTTTTCGAATTTTTGTGTTCTAGCCAGGCTGAATATAAAATAGACTTGTAGGGGAATATACAATCTATTTCAATTTTATTTTATGTTATATATATACTAGCTCTTTGCCCCATTGCCTGGCAATGGGTGTGTATTATACGTTTGTTATAGAAAAAGAAACTTCTACAGCGATGAAAATTTGTTTGATAATCCTTATTTCTTATTTGTCTAATTTTTAATAGAGTATTATTCGCTACACGTCAAATTGATAAACTGTTAAATTAAAATTTTAAATATGTACAATTTTCTGGCTTTTTTCAAAAATAAAAGTTTATTTGTTTTTCATGGTTTGATGCAACTGCTTTATTACATTTTAAACATTAATGCTTTTTAGGTTTCTATGCGAACTTTTTTAAATTTATGGACATTTTCTTCTAGAGAAAATTTAAGATCTTTGAAAACTTTTGATACAGTTATATCCACAAAATTTTAGGAAGACGAACTGTGTTAATAAATTTGAAATATCTTAATTATTTTGGATTTTATAAGGGATTCTAAAAATTCATGGACTTTTTTTTCAAAAAGAAAATTATTGATTTCTTAATATTTTTTGATGCAGTTATATCCATTTACATTTAAGAAGACGAACTGCGTTAAAAAATTTAAAATATCTTAGTTATTTTGGATTTTATAAATGATTCTAAAAATTCATGGACTTTTTTTTCAAAAAGAAAAATTATTGATTTCTTAATATTTTTTGATGCAGTTATATCCATTTACATTTAAGAAGACGAACTGCGTTAAAAAATTTGAAATATCTTAGTTATTTTGGATTTTATAAGGGATTCTAAAAATTCATGGACTTTTTTTTCAAAAAGAAAAATTATTGATTTCTTAATATTTTTTGATGCAGTTATATCCATTTACATTTAAGAAGACGAACTGCGTTAAAAAATTTGAAATATCTTAGTTATTTTGGATTTTATAAGGGATTCTAAAAATTCATGGACTTTTTTTTCAAAAAGAAAAATTATTGATTTCTTAATATTTTTTGATGCAGTTATATCCATTTACATTTAAGAAGACGAACTGCGTTAAAAAATTTGAAATATCTTAGTTATTTTGGATTTTATAAGGGATTCTAAAAATTCATGGACTTTTTTTTCAAAAAGAAAAATTATTGATTTCTTAATATTTTTTGATGCAGTTATATCCATTTACATTTAAGAAGACGAACTGCGTTAAAAAATTTAAAATCTCTTATTATTTGTGGATTTTATAAGGGATTCTAAAAATTCATGGACTTATTTTTCAAAAAGAAAAATTATTGATTTCTTAATATTTTTTGATGCAGTTATATACATTTACATTTAAGAAGACGAACTGCGTTAAAAAATTTGAAATATCTTAGTTATTTTGGATTTTATAAGGGATTCTAAAAATTCATGGACTTTTTTTTCAAAAAGAAAAATTATTGATTTCTTAATATTTTTTGATGCAGTTATATCCATTTACATTTAAGAAGACGAACTGCGTTAAAAAATTTGAAATATCTTAGTTATTTTGGATTTTATAAGGGATTCTAAAAATTCATGGACTTTTTTTTCAAAAAGAAAAATTATTGATTTCTTAATATTTTTTGATGCAGTTATATCCATTTACATTTAAGAAGACGAACTGCGTTAAAAAATTTGAAATATCTTAGTTATTTTGGATTTTATAAGGGATTCTAAAAATTCATGGACTTTTTTTTCAAAAAGAAAAATTATTGATTTCTTAATATTTTTTGATGCAGTTATATCCATTTACATTTAAGAAGACGAACTGCGTTAAAAAATTTAAAATCTCTTATTATTTGTGGATTTTATAAGGGATTCTAAAAATTCATGGACTTATTTTTCAAAAAGAAAAATTATTGATTTCTTAATATTTTTTGATGCAGTTATATACATTTACATTTAAGAAGACGAACTGCGTTAAAAAATTTGAAATATCTTAGTTATTTTGGATTTTATAAGGGATTCTAAAAATTCATGGACTTTTTTTTCAAAAAGAAAAATTATTGATTTCTTAATATTTTTTGATGCAGTTATATCCATTTACATTTAAGAAGACGAACTGCGTTAAAAAATTTGAAATATCTTAGTTATTTTGGATTTTATAAGGGATTCTAAAAATTCATGGACTTTTTTTTCAAAAAGAAAAATTATTGATTTCTTAATATTTTTTGATGCAGTTATATCCATTTACATTTAAGAAGACGAACTGCGTTAAAAAATTTGAAATATCTTAGTTATTTTGGATTTTATAAGGGATTCTAAAAATTCATGGACTTTTTTTTCAAAAAGAAAAATTATTGATTTCTTAATATTTTTTGATGCAGTTATATCCATTTACATTTAAGAAGACGAACTGCGTTAAAAAATTTGAAATATCTTAGTTATTTTGGATTTTATAAGGGATTCTAAAAATTCATGGACTTTTTTTTCAAAAAGAAAAATTATTGATTTCTTAATATTTTTTGATGCAGTTATATCCATTTACATTTAAGAAGACGAACTGCGTTAAAAAATTTAAAATCTCTTATTATTTGTGGATTTTATAAGGGATTCTAAAAATTCATGGACTTATTTTTCAAAAAGAAAAATTATTGATTTCTTAATATTTTTTGATGCAGTTATATACATTTACATTTAAGAAGACGAACTGCGTTAAAAAATTTGAAATATCTTAGTTATTTTGGATTTTATAAGGGATTCTAAAAATTCATGGACTTTTTTTTCAAAAAGAAAAATTATTGATTTCTTAATATTTTTTGATGCAGTTATATCCATTTACATTTAAGAAGACGAACTGCGTTAAAAAATTTGAAATATCTTAGTTATTTTGGATTTTATAAGGGATTCTAAAAATTCATGGACTTTTTTTTCAAAAAGAAAAATTATTGATTTCTTAATATTTTTTGATGCAGTTATATCCATTTACATTTAAGAAGACGAACTGCGTTAAAAAATTTGAAATATCTTAGTTATTTTGGATTTTATAAGGGATTCTAAAAATTCATGGACTTTTTTTTCAAAAAGAAAAATTATTGATTTCTTAATATTTTTTGATGCAGTTATATCCATTTACATTTAAGAAGACGAACTGCGTTAAAAAATTTGAAATATCTTAGTTATTTTGGATTTTATAAGGGATTCTAAAAATTCATGGACTTTTTTTTCAAAAAGAAAAATTATTGATTTCTTAATATTTTTTGATGCAGTTATATCCATTTACATTTAAGAAGACGAACTGCGTTAAAAAATTTAAAATCTCTTATTATTTGTGGATTTTATAAGGGATTCTAAAAATTCATGGACTTATTTTTCAAAAAGAAAAATTATTGATTTCTTAATATTTTTTGATGCAGTTATATACATTTACATTTAAGAAGACGAACTGCGTTAAAAAATTTGAAATATCTTAGTTATTTTGGATTTTATAAGGGATTCTAAAAATTCATGGACTTTTTTTTCAAAAAGAAAAATTATTGATTTCTTAATATTTTTTGATGCAGTTATATCCATTTACATTTAAGAAGACGAACTGCGTTAAAAAATTTGAAATATCTTAGTTATTTTGGATTTTATAAGGGATTCTAAAAATTCATGGACTTTTTTTTCAAAAAGAAAAATTATTGATTTCTTAATATTTTTTGATGCAGTTATATCCATTTACATTTAAGAAGACGAACTGCGTTAAAAAATTTGAAATATCTTAGTTATTTTGGATTTTATAAGGGATTCTAAAAATTCATGGACTTTTTTTTCAAAAAGAAAAATTATTGATTTCTTAATATTTTTTGATGCAGTTATATCCATTTACATTTAAGAAGACGAACTGCGTTAAAAAATTTGAAATATCTTAGTTATTTTGGATTTTATAAGGGATTCTAAAAATTCATGGACTTTTTTTTCAAAAAGAAAAATTATTGATTTCTTAATATTTTTTGATGCAGTTATATCCATTTACATTTAAGAAGACGAACTGCGTTAAAAAATTTAAAATCTCTTATTATTTGTGGATTTTATAAGGGATTCTAAAAATTCATGGACTTATTTTTCAAAAAGAAAAATTATTGATTTCTTAATATTTTTTGATGCAGTTATATACATTTACATTTAAGAAGACGAACTGCGTTAAAAAATTTGAAATATCTTAGTTATTTTGGATTTTATAAGGGATTCTAAAAATTCATGGACTTTTTTTTCAAAAAGAAAAATTATTGATTTCTTAATATTTTTTGATGCAGTTATATCCATTTACATTTAAGAAGACGAACTGCGTTAAAAAATTTGAAATATCTTAGTTATTTTGGATTTTATAAGGGATTCTAAAAATTCATGGACTTTTTTTTCAAAAAGAAAAATTATTGATTTCTTAATATTTTTTGATGCAGTTATATCCATTTACATTTAAGAAGACGAACTGCGTTAAAAAATTTGAAATATCTTAGTTATTTTGGATTTTATAAGGGATTCTAAAAATTCATGGACTTTTTTTTCAAAAAGAAAAATTATTGATTTCTTAATATTTTTTGATGCAGTTATATCCATTTACATTTAAGAAGACGAACTGCGTTAAAAAATTTGAAATATCTTAGTTATTTTGGATTTTATAAGGGATTCTAAAAATTCATGGACTTTTTTTTCAAAAAGAAAAATTATTGATTTCTTAATATTTTTTGATGCAGTTATATCCATTTACATTTAAGAAGACGAACTGCGTTAAAAAATTTAAAATCTCTTATTATTTGTGGATTTTATAAGGGATTCTAAAAATTCATGGACTTATTTTTCAAAAAGAAAAATTATTGATTTCTTAATATTTTTTGATGCAGTTATATACATTTACATTTAAGAAGACGAACTGCGTTAAAAAATTTGAAATATCTTAGTTATTTTGGATTTTATAAGGGATTCTAAAAATTCATGGACTTTTTTTTAAGAAAGAAAAATTATTGATTTCTTAATATTTTTTGATACAGTTATATCCATTTATGTTTAAAAAGACGAACTGCGTTAAAAATTTTGAAATATCTTATTATTTGTGGATTTTATAAGGGATTCTAAAAATTCATGGACTTATTTTTCAAAAAGAAAAATTATTGATTTCCTAATATTTTTTGATGCAGTTATATCCATTTACATTTAAGAAGACGAACTGCGTTAAAAAATTTGAAATATCTTAGTTATTTTGGATTTTATAAGGGATTCTAAAAATTCATGGACTTTTTTTTCAAAAAGAAAATTATTGATTTCTTAATATTTTTTGATGCAGTTATATCCATTTACATTTAAGAAGACGAACTGCGTTAAAAAATTTAAAATATCTTAGTTATTTTGGATTTTATAAGGGATTCTAAAAATTCATGGACTTTTTTTTCAAAAAGAAAAATTATTGATTTCTTAATATTTTTTGATGCAGTTATATCCATTTATGTTTAAGAAGACAAACTGCGTTAAAAATTTTGAAATATCTTAATATTTGTGGATTCTATAAGGGATTCTAAAAATTCATGGACTTTTTTTTCAAAAAGAAAAATTATTGATTTCTTAATATTTTTTGATGCAGTTATATCCATTTATGTTTAAGAAGACAAACTGCTTTAAAAATTTTGAAATATCTTAATATTTGTGGATTTTACAAGGGATTCTAAAAATTTATGGACTTTTTTTAAACCCTTATAAAATCTAAAATAGTTAAGATATTTCAAATTTTTTAACGCAGTTCGTCTTCTTAAATGTAAATTGATATAACTGCATTAAAAAATATTAGAAAATCAATAATTTTTCTTTTTGAAAAAAAAGTCCATGAATTTTTAGAATCCTTTATAAAATCCAAAATAACTAAGATATTTCAAAATTTTTAACGCAGTTCGTCTTCTTAAGCAGAAATGGATATAACTGCATCAAAAAATATTAAGAATTCAATAATTTTTCTTTTTTAAAAAAAAGTCCATGAATTTTTAGAATCCCTTATAAAATCCAAAATAACTAAGATATTTCAATTTTTTTAACGCAGTTCGTCTTCTTAAATGTAAATGGATATAACTGCATCAAAAAATATTAAGAATTCAATAATTTTTCTTTTTTAAAAAAAAGTCCATGAATTTTTAGAATCCCTTATAAAATCCAAAATAACTAAGATTTTTCAAGTTTTTTAACGCAGTTCGTCTTCTTAAATGTAAATGGATATAACTGCATCAAAAAATATTAAGAAATCATTAATTTTTCTTTTTGAAAAATAAGTCCATGAATTTTTAGAATCCCTTATAGAATCCACAAATATTAAGATATTTCAAAATTTTTAAAGCAGTTCGTCTTCTTAAATGTAAATGGATATAACTGCATCAAAAAATATTAAGAAATCAATAATTTTTCTTTTTGAAAAAAAAGTCCATGAATTTTTAGAATCCCTTATAAAATCCAAAATAATTAAGATGTTTTAAATTTTTTAACGTAGTTCGTCTTCTTAAACATAAATGGATATAACTGCATCAAAAATTATTAAGAAATCAATAATTTTTCTTTTTGAAAAAAAAGTCCATGAATTTTTAGAATCCCTTATAAAATCCAAAATAACTAAGATATTTCAAATTTTTTAACGCAGTTCGTCTTCTTAAATGTAAATTGATATAACTGCATCAAAAAATATTAGAAAATCAATAATTTTTCTTTTTGAAAAAAAAGTCCATGAATTTTTAGAACTCCCTATAAAATCAAAACAGTTAAGATAAATCAATTTTTTTAACGCAGTTCGTCTTCTTAAATGTAAATGGATATACGAAGCCCAAAAATCTATAATTAAAAAAAATGTAAATGGATATAACTGCATTAAAAAATATTAAGAAATCAATAATTTTTCTTTTTGAAAAATAAGTCCATGAATTTTTAGAATCCCTTATTAAATCCAAAATAACTAAGATATTTCAAATTTTTTAACGCAGTTCGTCTTCTTAAATATAAATGTGTATAACTGCATTAAAAGTATTAAGAAATCAATAATTTTTCTTTTTGAAAAGAAAGTCCATGAATTTTTAAAGCCCCTTATAAAATCCACAAATATTAGGGTATTTTAAATTTTTTAACGCAGTTTGTCTTCTTAAATTCAAAGGTTCAAAATATTATATTTCAATAATTCATATATATTTTAAATATCTGAGTAAATTTCTTTTTTCCGAGTAACTAAAATATACATTTATTAAAATTTTATTAAAGATATGTACATGTATATTATATTCAAATACAATTGCAGTAATATGTATATTAACTTGTACTCGTATATAAATCTCAGAAAGTCTGTACGATACAATGATTTTATGAATACGCGCTTGAATTGGCAGCAACACAAATATCCCCTATAAATACAAACCATTATTTAGATTTATAGGTAAACACTGCGCCTGATATAATGGCAAATTAAATAACAGAATATACAGAATAATCAGTTTGTTGTCAAAAATGGGTTATTATAGATTCACTGATGTCACAGAGAATCATAGCATTTATATTTAACTCCATATTATTCTCCGGACCCGTATTTTACTCGCCTCTCTCTCCTTGTCCTTGTCACATTTTGAAATTAAAAAAATGAAGAAAATAAAATAACATCATCGTATACATTTTTAATTTGAACGATAAATCTGTTTATTCATTTTTGTAAAGTAAGTTGGAAATAAAATTTTCTTTTTTTGTATAATAGTTGATAGGAAAAAATAAAAGAAAATTCAGATTTTAAAGTTGTAAAAAGTTTTTGGTTTGAGCGGAGAAAGGAAGTAAAAACACTAGAGAAAAAAGAACTGGGGTCCTACGAAGCCATTCAAAATATATAAAAAATAAATCAGAAACATTAAAATATATTAAAAAACAAGAAATTCGTTTGTTTAGCAAATCTTTCCACAGTAAAAAGATTGTACTTGTAATTCAATCCATACAATATATATAAAGACAATTGTGTTGCTATTAATTCAGGCGTCATCATTTGACGGAATACTCTCTAGCTATCAATTCTTTTATCAAATTACGTTACAGAGCCCACTACTACCATTAATTCTATTACTAGCACTAACGCTGGGCTGTGTCAACTCTTACCTTGTACACATCAAAGTTCATTATAATGGAATCGAAGCACGTGTAAAGGTCATTCAGAAGGGTCACGACCTGCATCGGCGTGCTCTCGGCGGATAGGGAAGTGAAGCCCACGATGTCACTGAAGTAGATCGTCACCTCGTCGTAGGTTTCCGCGTTCACACTCTGACCCAGGATCAACTGGTTAGCTACCGATCTGTAATAATGACGGGGATGTTAATAAAGAAGCGCAATAGATAAAAAAAAATTATAGTGAAAAAAGTTAGTTAGTTTTTATGAGAACTTTTTCATTTATTTTACAAAAAATTATTTATTTCTTTGAATTTTTTTATGTAGTTAGGTTCGCTTTAAATAAAGAACAGCTTCTTTACATTTTAAATATCAACGTTTTCCTGACACCCTTATTATGTTATAGTATAACTCGAGCGTTACTACTGTTGCAGATATTTCAGGCGCAATGATGCCCTCTAATCGTCATTTGTAATATTTTACGTATGCATACAATTAAAAAACGCTGGTATATATAAGCGCATGCATGTGAAGCTTCTTATTTTCATAAGATTAAAACATTTTTAGATTTCTTATGAAATATCCCATTTAAAACACCTTTAAAAACGGTACCTATTCTATAAAATATACTAATATAATTCAAATTACGAGAGTTCGCGGCGACTCATACTTAAAACAAGTTGTGAGGTATAAACTGCCGATATAACTAAAAAGCACTGACTTACTTATTGTTCTATAATGTATATAGAAACGAATAAGATAAAATTCAGTATCGTATTATAGATTTATACCGCTGTTATAACCTGTTTTAAGTATAAGTCGCCGCCGAACTATCGTGATTTGGACATATAAATAAATCATTTTTTTCACTCCTATTTTTGTAATGATATCTGGTTTAACTTTATAACTTTATTTTATATTGTTTATGTATTAGTTGATATCTACATTCACAAAATACGGTACTAAGGTAAAGAGATACGATAATAAGATGCCATTGAAGACAATAGTATATGTATTTGAATTACTTGGTATTGAAAGTAAGAGGTTAACAAGTAAAATAAATTGTATATTAAACATAAAATATACATAACATTTTCTTGATACACTAAAGGAAATTCCCTTCCATCTGCTACACATACACACAGTCTATATATGTACGTACGATGCGCTGTGTATGACAGTGTGTGACACTTTTTGATACAGCAAATAGAATAAAATTACGAAACGAATATATTTTGCACAGGAAATTCATGTTGACGTCAGCACTAACATTGTTATGACGTCAAAGAATATGGGGTTAACATGACATCACTAGAGTATTGTAATACAATATCATCAAATTATTGTGTCGTAGGACAAGAGTTTGCGGCGTTTCTTTACATATTTCTGTTTAAAATTAATTTTATAGTATCTTCAAAACAAGTGAACGAAATTGTTTTTTCAAAATGTAATGAGCAGGAAATCGTTTTGTTGATCTAGTAGCAGAAACTGAATCGTCCGAACAATTTACCGTTATTTTTCTTTAACCTAACGTATTATACAACAATTATTTTTATCTGTGACTACTTGGCAACTTAAATGCATTTATTTTCTGCACAACTCGTTTAAAGTTAAAAATGATTCTGTTCTGAAATTGCAGATTTTTTTATTCGTTTATGAAAGCCATCTCTTCTGACAGACTTGGCATGTGTAGTTCGCTATTCAAACAACTCACTGGTGTAATGGATACGTTGCAGACACTACAGACGATCTCCCCAGGACCCCTCTCGCCCCATAGTGAAGAGTGGAGCCTCATTGCTTCCGAGATAGCATCAGTAGTGACAACCAGGTGTCATTTCACATGTTTTTACCTGTGTTTTTGCACATCTCATTTGATGTTGTTCGTTTTACATCATATTTGTCATTTTGTCATATCTTCAAGTGAGTGTTACTTCACAATGTTACTCAAAAGGTGGATTCGCAATAATTTTTCAAGAAATTTAATGGATAATAATTTAAATAGTTTCATTTAATTTAACTTTTCAAGAAATTTAATGGATAATAATTACAGTTATCCTAATTTTCTCTTTGAATCATCGATGCAATGAAATTAATAGATTAATAGATTGCTTACTGACTTCCATAAACAATTTAAAGATCATTAGTGCCCATATTCAACAGAGCATATCATCTCTACCACAAGTTCAGCCCTGTATTTGGAATTCCCATACATTCTCCAATCTTTCCTATTAAGACAAGCTAGAACTCCTTTATTAGCAGGTAACGAGATGCTGTGGTTCCTTTGGTTAGTTACAACTCGAGCGGTGTGTATTTATTGGTCATTAACTACAACAAATTGGGGAAGCTACAATTTAATTTGCGATACGGAAACCGAAGGATCAATATGTCTCAGCTTCCTACAGTGTTACTGCTACGGTGTTGGTTTGTGGTCAAGGTTAGATGATACTGAGAGGGTTGAAAAGAAGAGAGCTATAATTAACAGCAGTAATAGTATACTGTAGCTATATTACACAATATATAAATAAAGGTTATGTCAGGATATTTATTAGTATACAACTAAATATTTACTTAGGAATGTAATTTTGAAAATTATTGATAAAACAGGGGGTAGTTTGTTCATGTCAGAGTTCAGCTTCTCTGTAGTTAGAACATTGAATGCTAAGCATAATGCTGTATTATGCGCTTAAGGACGTATAGGACGTTAACGTAAATGATGAAAACGTTGTGAAATTTGGAGGGTCGATACAAATAGTAAAAATACATGCTGACCCAAAATTTTAAAGATCTAGGGTTCCTAGTTTTTTTTTTATACATGATTAAAAATAGTCATTTTCCATACAAATCATAATTTTTAGCTCAATTTCACCACATAACATAACTTTTAACTATGAAAAAATGGTGAAACGGCTTTTAAAAACTAGGTGTATATAAAAGAATCTTTTCTGTAACTATTGCAAAAGGAAAATTATCAAAAGGATACCTATATATGAATATATTTAAATAAAACCAGTAAGTGTAGGTTATAAGCCGGCAACGTTGCAAATCCCAATTTGAGCGGGAAATTCAAAATCGGAATAAATATTTTATAAAATATAACAATTTATTTGTCAAAGAACCAAATCACGCATGCGTCAACACACGTAAATTTACAGCGTTGCCAAATTTATTATTCCTTTTTCAAAATATTTAATTTGAATTTAAATGGAATTAATATAAATTGGATATTAATTATAGGTAATTTTTCATTTATTCAACTCTTATATGCATAAAAAAAAATCATTTTAACTAGCAAATAGCAGTTTAATAGGGAATTAAAAAATTCATTTTCAAAGATACAGTCCCAATATTTGCTCGTCCCTCATGTACTTCGTATTTTGCATTTCGTATTACCGAGACATAGACTTTTTGCATTGACGGTACGTCCTGTACCTCCTTAATGAAAAAGTCGGTAGGTGTGTTCCAAATTATTGAAATCAAAATATCACAAAATTTCTCATAACATTAGATTTTACTGTTTATTATATTTTAAAAATTTTTTTTTTTTAAATACTTCACGGGCTTCTTTGGGCCACGGTCCTTTTTTCGCCCTTCTTACTACATTTTATCAATTTACATTTCATTATTATTATTACTACCTAAACTTTTAACCCCGCTTTATGTCATAACCTGTCTATGACTAGGCACCTGGCCACCACGGATATTTTAGTATTTCGTAGGCTGTTTATTATATACATTAGCGAAAATAATATTAATACAAACAAAATCGGTTTTAAACATAGATAGATCACGAATCATTATTCGCTGATGCAGCATAATACAATAGTTTAATTTAAAATTTAATCATTTTATGAACCCGTGTAAATAACACAACAATAAGCCGATAATTCTGCAAGTGAAGCGTGATTAAATTTACTCGTGTACTTTATTTCGTTTTAATACAACAAATGATTTGATTTGCTGTTTTAATTATTTAATTAATTAAGCAATTAGTATTCGCTGTTAAACACTGCATAC
Source organism: Panorpa germanica (assembly GCA_963678705.1). Lineage (NCBI taxonomy): Eukaryota > Metazoa > Arthropoda > Insecta > Mecoptera > Panorpidae > Panorpa > Panorpa germanica. Next base: position 12,169,186 of record OY783215.1, on the reverse strand, counting down.
TGAGTGAAGTGAAGTGAAGGGGGTATAGGTGGAGTAGAGAGATGAGTGTCAACTGATAATACCACTAATTGCACAATAATAAGGGCCATTAAAATGAACTCATAATACTCGTAATGATGAGATTATTAACGCTATGATTTAAAGCTAAAATGTCCAATCATGCGGAAGTATGATAAATGAACATTAGAAAAGTTTTAAATGAATCGGTAATCAAATACATGAAATAATGTGATAGAGGTCAATGATATGAAATATTTGTCTGTTTATTAATATTAGAGGTTAGAGTTTATTTAAAATTGATTTATGCTTGTGAACTCATTTTTTAATGGGTAGCTTTTTCAAATTTTCGATTGAAATAAATGTTAATATATGTACGAGTATATTGGCGTTTTTATTATTTTTAAATATTCAAATGTTTATATAGTTGTAGCTATATCAAATTTTAATTTCAGTTTTGCCTCTTGTTTTACAATAAATAGTAGTAATAAGTAATCGAGATTATTGGCAACCTTCGTTATATAATACTTCATCAGATACACGACGTATCACACACACACATACACACACATACTTGTATGCGTCTTTGTTGTATAAAGAAATGGCGTATATGCTACATGTGACGTAACATGTGTTGTAGTTTTCTATAACGTTGGATCCCTTTATTAATTAAAGGGTAAAATGTTTTTTTTAATTGTTATTATCTCCTAAAATGTTAAATGTTATTAGAAAATAATTGGATATTTGAGGTCATGGTAGTCGACTTCATAAATATGTAGTACAGTTTTATCGAAACATTTATTTATTATTTACATTTGTGTGCAAGATTTGTACATACGCTGACTGTCTAAGGATAACCCAGTAAACATTTTGAAGAATTTTGGAGTCACTTTGACATCATATTGGAGATGCGTATGATTTTTTTGTCATGAAAGAGTTCATTTATAGTTCAGTTTCTCACAATCGTTCATATGAAATGTCTGTTTTATCGACTACAGATGACGGAACCACTCCACCTGTCGGAATACAAATGAAGATAAAGTTGATGCGAACTATAATTGAAGTAAAATAGTGATAAAAACGTCACAAAATAGGGCACTTCACCAAATGGTTTACTGGGAAGTGTGATCAAATAATGTTTCGTCTATGTTAAAGCAACATCATCATGCGGCAAATTTTACGTTTCATTTACCCTCATTTTAAAACCGAAAGGCACAAACAATAAATTATTATACGATATATGCTAACAAATTAAATATTAATGTTGATTTTCTAATATCGAATAATGACATTCCCAGGGCAATTCAATCCATTATCTTTAATGGGGGCTTATAAAATAATAACCTGTTCTGTTAATGTATTCCGCAACCAGTGGCGGACTGACGACTTACCCAACTGTGAATTAAATGGTGCACTTTGTGCACACACAATGGTATTTCACTTCCCAACTAATATTTTTTCGTATCGTAGTAATGTTAAATATTCATTAGTCTGATTGGCATTTCTTTAAGCGGTTTCGAAGCACATTAACAACGCAACTTCGAAACGACAAGATTTTATGAATGAGGTATCTTCGAAATATTAGTTCGATCCACTGTACATCAAGACCTACGCCACTGTCTACAATCACATTTTAACATTCATTAGAGCGTTGATAGTAAAAATTAGATAGAGAAAATAAAATATTCTATGAAAAGCTTTTTGTTTCATTACATTCAGTGGGCTTTTCGAATAAGGGAGAAGGTGGAGGAGTGGGAAATGTTAAATGACAGTTCAAAAAGAGAGTAATAATAATGTCAAATAATTTTATCGTTTTGTGAAACGATTCACGTAAATATTTTTCTAAAAATATAAATGTTGACATAACATGAACGATTGTTTTAACGTTTTGTATATTGATATATGATTGATACATAAACTATTGATATTGATTGTATGATTTTATAGTTTGCTAAATATATAACAGATTTTATTCACCTGCAACCCTAGTTACCAAGTACATCTTTCTCATCTAAAATTTGTTAACAAAATTACAATAAAACATTATTTCCTTTAATTTGAACACTTGGCAAATTACATATTTATAAGAATCAGTAAAATCACATAGTGCACAACGCTATTGCTCTAAATTACGCAACGTCATTAAATCTTAACAGCTAATGAGCTAAGTTCTAATTAAAAAAACATAATTAGGGTGTATAAAATAATAATGAAAATGGAAATGAGTGAAATATTATCTGACGCTTTGATATAATTATTTTATTACTCCATCCAGTAAAACTTAATAATTAATAAAACAGCCGAAGGGGTATTATACAAAGCCCTGTCTGCCTCCCTCCCTTACCCATTAAAAAATCTTTAAAGTCACGTATACAATTAGTAAGAAAATTCATTAAATTTAATATAAATATTTAATAAATTAAAAAAATTATTCTTTGAAATATTAGTCTGAAGTACAGCTTTATTGCTGAAAAGTTTTTATGAAAACAATTTTAGTACATTTCATTTTATACAGGGTGTCAGATGACAACGACTTGTAATATTTAAATAATTAAACTCCAATTACATCTGCTAAATTTAAAACAAATATATTATAAAAAAAAAAATCAATTTGTTTAACACTCTCGATCAAAATTTGATCTTTTCCGGTGGACACCCTGTATTACAAAATTAATATATAAAGATTGATTACATCTGTAACGAAGTACAGCCCTTCGTCTTGCAAACTGACAACATAATCTTATTCTAACACTCTGGATGGTATAGCCACATACATATATCTTGGTGTCGTTCCTTACTCGAGTCATTATTTTCTGGTTCTACGACGCTCTACGCTTCAAGGGTGCTTGGAATGGTACATTGTTAGTATCCTGCTACGTGAATCTCACACGTAGACTAGAAATACGATCGATTTGTCATACATCGGTGGAAATACTAACATATAAATAGCTCCGGCATCTACAAACGTTCTCGATACTGGTCGGTGTTTGATATTTACGGAAGCGGAAAACTAGGTGGTGCTGCGGTCGAGTGTCCGAATAGAGCCCAGAGCAATTTTAAGGAGAAACTCAAAAATAAATAGAGTTATTCAGTTTTACCACTTCAAAGAGAATTTATTTTTTACAAGAAAGATTTACTTTGTGGAGAATTTGCTGTGGATTTTCAAATTAGAATTTGTTTTACAATTTATCCTTCTCATTAATTAATCTGTAATTTATTTTCGGATTAACTACAGCTTGTTTATTGGATACATTACACATATCAATCGTTCAGTTCATTAGGTAGATATCTTCGAATGCTATATTTTGAGATAACAACGAAAACAGTATTTCAGTTTCAAGCATTCGACAAGTTTGGCGTTTAATTACTGAAGAAGTACCATGCTTAAATTTAAGCCAGTCCTGTTTCCTCTTGAGCAAGAAGAACTAGAACTAAACTTATATACGAGTAGGTTCGATTCACTTCGATTATTTTGGGTATATCTATTTTCAATAATAAATATCTAAATTAAGAAATAAAAGAGATACCAAGAATAACGAACAAACAAACAAATTACTAGACTGGCATCTTAGAGTAGCCACAAATAGGTTGTCTGGGATATTTTTATACTATAATGAGAAAACAAGTATTACAGCATCAAATCTGGATTCTATTTATAGAAACGGAGCTTTTAGTAGAACAGACGTAGACACAGTAAAAGCTTCTGGCTTAACAAGAATACAAGAAAATGGATTATTTACGTTTATACACATTTTTAGGATGTCCTTATATAGCAAGCGAAGAGCAAGCACCATTTACTAGACCACTACAGCACTAATACCTACACTAGAGTAGCACAAGGCTCGATTACGTAAAAGGTACCAAAGTTACGTGTTTAAAAGTTACAAATTTACAATGTAAGATGCAGACTAAAATTATCACCAATTTTAGCTGAGGTAACGAGGAAAGAGGGAGCATGGTTTGGGAAGCAGGGAAAGAGAGAATATGTAAGAGGTGTAGGAAGGAGGATAAAATGTTACAGCACATTAATGGTATGATTGATGGCGGAGGGAATATAGAAGAAATGTTGCAAGAGAAGAATTAAGAAAAAAGGTGGACGGCGGTAGTAAGAAGAAGGAGAAGAGAAACACTGAAAAATAAGGAAAGTATAGAAAGGAACGACGAATGAAAATAGAAGTGGGAAAAGGCAGCGAAGTAGTGGAAGTGTGTAGAAGATGGAGGAGTTAGGGAAGGGCGAAGGAAACCTTTAGAAAGAAAAGAGTTAGTTCATAATTTTGGCTGATCTTATTTTTAATATTGTTAGAGTAAGGTTAATTAAATGTAATGGAGATTGTAAAGTTGAAAGGCATAAACAATTAGAAAGATATACATACATGTATACATTAACATATATGCACGTAGGCTCTGTTTAATTATATTATCGCGAACAAGGAGTAATTATTGTACAAACTAAGAACTCTAGTATGCCGTTCAAATTTGACAAAAAGTTCTGTAACTTCAAATGTTTGTTAGTATCTCATGATTGTATTAAAAGTGTCGTCCCACTTCTGATGTCGAAGGCTCAATATATGCTAAACTAATATTTCCGATGTTTACATTCGAACATAAGTTTTAATACAACAAAAAGTTTATTTGATATAATCAAAACGTGCCAAGAATAACAGAAACTGTGGAAACCTTTTTTTAAAACCTCGGCAAATACGTGACAGAAATAGATGCCAGGCTTGTTACGTAATAACACCTTGACGGGTAGCTACCGCCCACCCTCTGTGACCAGCGTATTGGAATGATGTCATCCCTTTTCACAGTAGGGGTTGTTTTTTGTGGTTACCATGTGTTCAGTTTCACAATAACAACAACAAATATATATTAATTGAATGCAAATCTGTTGGAAAACGAATGTAACGCAATCGATTAGTTTCGTATGAGATTTATAGCGCCGCGCTTCAACAGAATGGCTCTTAAAAATACAGCGAGATCGATACATCGATGGCAATCTTGGAAAACATGATAAAGCAGCACAGAATTTTTAAAATATGTATAAGAAGTATTGAAATAGCCGCTGCTAATGGTATAGTAGGATCTCACTGCTCTTCACTTTCAAGATTGTTTCCTAAAACCGAATATTTTCTTTTTACCTCTCATATTTGAATTTTTATATGACAAGTCTGGTATCAATGTATCCAACATCCTGTATTACAGTACCATTAAGTTATTCTTAGATTTCTTTCATGTTGTTTTTCGTTTAGTTATATTTCAATAAAAAAACCTATTATATAAATGTTTATTTTGAATGAATGGAAACATAACAGTTATGTATAATGGAGCCATCTAGGTGGTAAACCAGAAGAAACCCCACCTCATACTAAAAATTCACCATCAGTAGTATTTATTTGGGCTGTCAAATGGTTTATTGATTTCTTCAAACATTGATAAATTCTATTCTGAATTATTTGAAAAGTTTTCATGATTTATTCAAAATGAAATTTCGGTTGAGTACAACAGGGATGCTGTTACGCATATAAATTTCATGTAAAATATATTGAGGTGAGCAGAATTTATAAAGGACCACGATAAGAAATTTAGAAGATATCTGTTGGAAACTTAATTATCAGTAATTAACAATGCGATTTTCCGCAACGTTATGTTGCTACGCGGAATGCTGTTTCGAGGTCCAATGGGCGTCCTCGATCATTTTATAAGTTTGTAAAATATGGTAAATATTCAACACTCAAACATTCGTCTAAACTTTTATCACATTCATTTCATTCGTAATTTAAGCATTTACTTGTTTACTATAACATAAATTCTTGGCAAAAAATTTTAATTATGGGTAATAAACGTTCTGATACGTGCATTATATGTTATGTTTAATGTCATAGTCGTCTACGCATGTGTACAGTACCTCGAACATGACAAAATAAAATATTCGGACGTTTTAATCTGTTCTATTTACCGACACTAAACAAATAATGTTCGTATTCGTGTACGAATTTCAAATATTTGCCGAATGGGCACGAAGTTTGAAGATTAAAGTAATTTATTTTTCTAAAACATTGAGATATAATCTTGTGTTTAGTTCATCATTATTCCCTACGTAATAGAGATTATCTGTAAAGTTTTTCCTTGTAAAATCATTAAAAATTGCTTAAGACTATTGACACTGAAATCAACCCTCGCATCAAAGCGAAACCAGAAATAAAACAGAAAATCTCATTTCCGGTGCTGTAAGGTTAGGTCCGTAGGTCGGTAATTCAGTTTCCTGCGCACGGATTTACGAAAAATACGACTTTAAAGCCATAAAGGCCGCATCGCACTCTCTTTTATTTTTTATTCGATAATTTAACAGGGACACAAACCATGAGACAATAAGTATTCGGAGAGTGTTTATAGGTGGTAGGGGAAGGGAAAATGGTGGTTAATCTAATATAAAACATGAAGTAGTGGGAGGGAGAGGGTATGGTGATAATGAAGTGATGTGATGAAACGAGCAAGAGAAGAGGAGGAGGAGATGTGTTTACTATTTTCCGTGGTAATAAAAGTATGACATTTAAATGACGCAAGGGAGTCGTTATCTCTAGGGACAAGGAGGGAAGCACTAAGAATAGAGGCTACAGGTTGAAGGGGAGTATGCAAATTTAATAACAAAACATATTTTGACCTTGTGCTTAATATAATTTGATTTTATTAACAGTAAATTTACATCCACGTGCCACGCGACTGAATTGTCACAGTATGTGTGTGTTCATTTGAAAGGTGTGGTCGATTGGTGTTATATTTTAAAGGCCCCATACATATTAGAATATATTGAGTTGGTAACTGGCTCGGCAAACATGCTTGATAGTTATGAATACGTATGCGATGAACATGGTTAGTGGTTGGTGATTCAAAGAACGCAAAGCATGCTCAGTTTGAAGTCGAGCTGTACATATTCCAGTGTGTGTGGGATATTTATCGATTGTTACAGTTTCTAATAGTAGAATATGTGTTATATGATTCTAAGTTAAGTCATTGCTTATAGTCGTATTAGATTAGTTATTGCACAATAGTACATCGCAAACAACACATTCATTGCAGAAACAATTTATCACTGTACAATTGCAAAGTGACGATGTGACTCTAAGATGAACCATCTGGGGACGGTCTTACTCTCTTATTTTGAGAAGCTTTGTTCACAGTGTCATATATAAAATAAGTATTTCAGAATGATTCTCCTAAGGGCATATAAAATGAATATATAGGTTTTATGTATATGGAAGTAGTTCCTGAAAATAGGGGAAGTTCCCATCCCCAAATGGAGTTTACAACGTTTTTAGAGAGTAAGATCCGCTACCATATAAGATGTTATTAGTTTGGAAAATTATTTTGGTTTCTGTTTATATTATAGAATATTTAAAGATTGAGAGTTATCTATTGTCATCCATTCTGTCTAAGTATCAAAGTAACTAGGTAATATTATCCAATTTTTTATTTATTTAAAATATTGCGACAAGAAGGAGCCATATTAATAATTTACCAAAACCGCTGATAAACACAGTTATATATTTTTAAGGTTTTTTAACATAAAAAGTTTACCAGTTATATAATATTTTACCTTTCTTTGTAAACTTTATCTATTGATATAAATTTTCATTTCTTGACGTCAATAAAGCTTTTTATGCAAGATTATATAATGTAACATATTGAAGTAATATATCAGTGTAAGAATTGTAATGTCTTTTACGTTTATTTATTAAACACCATTATATGTTACAGTTGTGAGTATAACATAACTAAATCAACATATTTTTACATACGGTATGTGTTTTCTTTTGTAAAACTTGTTGTAAATGCGAGTTTAACTACAGACACAAGTTTTCCGAGTGGCTTACATATGAAAGTAACTGCATATAATTGATTTCGATGAAAAACAAAAGTAAGTTCGTGGCGTGAACGTATTTCTAAGCGTATTTCTTTTTCTTGCATTTTTTTTTAATGAGAGGCCACAAAATTTTTCTATTGCAGGAGTCTACATCGCTACTAATCTGAGTCACATCTAATTATAAACGCTACTAAAACACCGTAGTATAATTATAATAATGTTGTCCATTTATTTTTACATCAAAATAACAAAAGCAAGCAAATATCAAATGCTAGTCATATAATTGTTTTGTGCATATTTCTCGTTGTTAAATGTAAAAAAACCACAAACCGAATTTCAAATTAGTGGATTCATTATTCAAGCATTTACATTTCAGTAATGTACTCGTAATTTCCCCTGAGTCGCGCTAATTAACATCGCAATTTAAATTCCATTATTACACAAATATATTTCCAGTTCAAAGCAATTTTCATTTATGTGTGATGCTATGTTAGACCCATAAAAAATAAATATAATCACCTAAGCAAACAAATATTTCACAAGTAAATGTAAAAGCTTAAAATTTCCACGTATTTATGTATGTACCAAAGGATTACTCCCACACTTGAGTGGTATCCGGCAGTAAGTAGGCTCATACGTTGAATTACCTTTCAGTGAGCTTTCAAAGCTTTTCAATAATGGCTTTCACTTTACATTTTCATTAAGCCATACCAACAAATAAAGAGATTACGAATATTACTAACTTGGGTAGTAGCTGATGTAGAAGTTCTTCACATTTCCGTTTCTCCTCCAGATAATCATGAGTTCGCTCTTCAACCAGGGTTTCCAAATTAGTTGCGTACTGCTCCATCCGCGAGAGGAGATTATCAAGGATGTTCCCGCTTTCGTAATCCCTGTGGACAAATAATAAATATATAATTATTCAAAAGCTGAAATATTTTTGTTTGTATCATTGAGAAGGTGGGACAATACATTGAAGATGCCATTTTACACCGGATAAATCTTTTACAGTTTGAATTATCTGTGTGTTGTTGAAGTAACATGCCCCTTTTAATACACACAAGATATAATCATCCCTCTTATTTTTAAAAATGAATACATTAATAATATATTAATCATAAGAGTCCCCAAACTACGGCCCGTAGAATTTTCTAATAAATTTAAACGTGGTTTATTAGGTAAACTTGTTTACGTAACAGATAAGGTAAACCTAAGTACACATCATTATGTTAAACAGAAAAATTATAGTGCGGGAATTTGCGGGAAATATTTGGGAACATCAGAACAAACCAAGATTCACATTTAGGTACAGTTAGAATTTCAGTTCGTAGCACTGATCGTATATCATATCCGGTAGTGTGAATACCAGACGTTGGGAACAATACCATCTATTCTATTAGTTGCATCATACTTGGACGGTGAATAATAGAAGTGTAGAAGAAGCGATGTCATGACGTTGTTATTGACATGGTTGACTATTGTGAAGTCTAGCAGAAATAAGTCTGTAGAATTAGGTTAAGCGCTCATAGGAAAACAACATGTTAGTAAACACAAGGGTATAAAAACAAGAACTTGTTGACTTGTTAGCTATTAGCACAAGGAAAACAACAATAGACCATAGAACTGTAAGTAAATGATGTTTACTTTTACATGTTGTTTTAGATCCTAGCTTCTCTGTATATCACACTAATTTATAGTTCTTGTAGCATGCAAGAGAAAACAACTTTACCCTGGCGTGTCTTGCTTTTATCATCAAGTAAGGTTAAGGTCAACTAGTTCTATGGCTTTAACTGTCCTGATTTAAAGTATAAATACGATGAAACAATGGACTCGCTTCTCGGACTGGTGTTATGTTTTATGTTTTGTCTCATTAACAACAAAACCTGCTTCACACTTCCTTATTTATTTAGCATACTATCTCCTATTTATTACACGTTCTTTATATTTTTACTTTAAGTTATATGTTGCACCGATGTAGACGTGTTGCACAACTTCTTCCAACAAATATTGCATGCTGGAGTCGCACTAGTCTGTACCAAGCATTAGTAACCAATAACAATGGTTTAACTAAACATTTATTTTACTTTATTTACCATACCCCAACACACAAACTATTTTGAATTAGATTGATTATTGTTGGCATTGATTAATTGCCTTCCGTTAACAGGAAGTAATTTTCTCGTACCAATGATCATCAATTATATAACAGTATTTATCTTTTTTAAAGAAACATTTTGAGTGCATTATGTAAACGTTTCATATATTTTAGAAAATTCCAACTTAACCAAGATCGTTAAGTGATTGACGTTAGAATACGATGTTTAAGAGTATGTGTTCTTCTAATATTACTGAAGTGTTCAGATGTTAAAAGTAAAACTAAATTAATATAGTTATAGGTTGAAAGGTCTGTACATAAGGAGCGTCGATTTCTATAATTTCAATTATTATAAAGTACGTTAAAATAATTGCAGTTTATTCAAATATTATTTGTGATATATACAAATGTTTGTGTTACATCTCGCAATAATTAAAAAATAATAGTTGTTAGTCTTTATTTGATTTGATTTGGTGAATTATTTCTTTGCCAGTCATGGATTACGTCTCCGGGAATAGAACAATTTTCTATTTCATCAAATAATATAATAACGGTAAAAAACCAATCTAATAAGATTTAGAAATGTAAGTTGAAATAGAAAGAGTATTAGAAATATAATAAAATAACTTTATTCTGTGAAAACTCTGAAAGCTTTGACATACTTTCTGATGACATTACAAATTCATAGATCCGAGCTTTGCGACGCTTTCAGTGCTGTATACGGCGGAGTACGAGCATCGGGGGACCATGAGATCCGTTGCAGAAGCAAATAGAAAAAATAAAAGAGAAAAATAAATAAATATTGAATTTTTATTATATATGAATTTATTCTCATTTTTATTTATACTTTCTTCATTTTGTTTTATTTCTTCTGCCACCCATATATGTGTATGTGAGAATGACAGACTTCCACACCACACTGTACAAGTAATTCGGTCAAAATTGGAATAATAATGAGTATACAATATACACTAGTTGTTCTATGCATTAAATGACTTGGCAAAGCTTTGGAAATATAATATTTGTAGTAATATTTAATTTATTGCAGTTGTGCATGCATATAGAACATTATAACAGATTTTAATGTTAGCAGACTTTTGTAACAACGTTATATACATACGAGCGAGAACATTGATATGCCTTTGGGTTCTATCTTAGGACCATCGCTATATTTTCTAAGTTCTGTCAACTTTAATTGATTACGTGCTATCATTATGAGGCATACATTGCACGTACATGAGACGTTGACTCCATAGGACTCAGTATCGGAAAGAGGACGTTAAATAAATTAAATTAAAAGTACAATAACACAGTGGATTTTAGTAAAAAGGACCGATTCAAAATCTCAAAATTAGGATTGATATGAAATATAGGAAGATTTGTATTGAAAGTTTTTATTTAAAATTATTATAATTTCAATTTTCATAAAGTGGAATATCTGCACCTACTTCGGCACAAACATAGATATGTTTGTGGAGAATCTAATTATTTATTTCATGTTTAAATTTTTTTAATGATTTGAAGAGTAAAATTTCATTTAACTCATTTATTATGTATCTTCGTCACTGCTTCAACATTTTACTTCAATATTACTTTTGCAATATGAATAATTAATTTAGTATAGGCTTAGATTGCTCAGGAGTTTGCCGCTTGCATCGTCTCCAGGTTAATAATAAAGAAAATGTCAAGTGTTTCAGGTAAGTATGTCATATTTAATAAAATTTCCACTTCAAACATTGATTTCTCTCAGAATATAATCACAAGGATTAAACACTTGTCTTTCGATTAATCTCCCGATTGTAATCAAAAAGCAGAATTCTCCAGACTGGAGTAGTAGTACAACGGGGATAGATTCTGCTGTCTCATCTGTCTTACAGGAACTTGCAGAAGACAGGATTCCTTGAAGCAAGACCGGGAGACTTAATAAGCCCATTAAGCAATAGGGTCAAGTACCAACACTCTCGCAAGGTCGGGGCTTAAACGGAATTCTGACTCTGAAATTCTTTAGGCGGTAGGTATGTTGGACGTCAAGGAATGCGGAGAACTTTGTCCTGTAGGTAAATGTTCACATTATGTTAATTAACATAAAGGCAAGAGAAGAGAAGGGCATCATGCAAATTAAAAGTTCTCAGGCAGTCTCGCATGCCAACATATAATGTTGCAATATTTCACAAAGTGTGTAATACAGTTGAAAAAAAGTTAAAAAAATCAACGACCTGACTGGGAATCGAACCCGAGATCTTTATCTAAGTACTCACTCTAATAATCGTTAATTCATTGCATTAAAAGTCAAAAGCAGCCACAGAGCGTAGCCACAGGTTAATAAATAACACGAATAAAACCATAGACGCAAAAGTGGGGCGCGTGTAGAAGTGGGGTAGATCCAATGCTATTGGAAAACTTTTGTTGATTCAGTGGGTGAGTTTGTGGGGAACTATAACCAACACTTGTGGGTGAAAAGTGGGACAAAGAAGTTAGTTAACTCTTCTTACTTGAGCACTTGGATTAACTAATTAAAATAATTATGGGTATTAGTTTACTTTTAGCGAGTATCAAATTATACTGTCGGCTGTTGTGTCAGAGTATAATGGGGAATACATTATTATAATTACCAACAATATTCCAGATAATTTTATCACTTACGTAGTTTTAATCAAATTAGAAGTAGGTTTATTTTTATTATTAAAATCTACAAACTCAAACGATGTTCATGATGCTCTTTTTAACTTTGTAAAGATTATTCATAAATTGCGATACTATAAAGGGCACAATATCACTCTAAACGATACCAATATTTTAAGACAATGTTGAAATATATTTATTACATTTCATAAAAAATATGTCTCTGTTCGCTAAGCACAACGTGTAAAAGCAGGAAGAGATATATATACGCGTGTATGTTTTTTTTTGGGTTCTTTTTAATCATCGTCTCCAGGCGAGACTTAGTTCTGATGTGGCAACCCTATAGCTCGTGACGCCGACCGCTGACACGAAAGATAACATCAAATTTTTCATTCATGAAAAATAAGATCATTTTCGAACAACGCTTCTGAATTAATAGAGACAATTGTATGGCTTAAGAATGCGTGGGTGAGATTCTGACCTAACCATGCATTTGAAAATACCGAGTTACATACAGGAGCTCCATTTCTAGTTCTGTTTAACGTCAATAATTCAGACGCACTTTTTCAACCTTGAAAAAACGTTATGTGTTGTATATACACCTATATGGTGGTCCTTGGTTCGCATCTCCACAGCCTCAGAACTAAATTACTGATAAGGCACGTACACATATGAGATGGTCTATGGAAATACGTGAATGAAATGGAATAGCGAAATGATATTTATTTCTACGACTTTCGAAATATATGCGTATTACGTATGAAAAGAATGATACTGAACATTATTTTCTACGAATTACAGATAAAAAATAATCAATACTGTTTACGGGACCCTGGAGGTTCGTCCCACTCGTAGCACCTGAGGTTTATTACTTACTGCCTTATGGTAATTGAAAGTTTAATTAGAGCAGCTGCAATATGTATATAAATGCGTAGAAAAATGAAGCAGCCGTCTTCTAGCCGTCAAAATTGGTACTGGATACAATTAAAATATAAATAGTAAAAGGTGGTTCCATCAAAAGGCCCGTTAAAATGTAAGTCATCCAAAAAATTGCTCCTTGCTTGTCACAACTTGTTATCTATCACAATAGTCTGTCTATTCAGTTCATAAAGAGCAAAACATAACCTCATTTTATTTTCTATTATTTAGATGTAATTTTATTTATAAATAATATCGTATCGTTTAAAATAGAGGGTGTATTACGAGGTTAATACAATTACATCATGTGATGGATTAAAAGATTAAGAGAAGTCAATTAATGCGTGCCCTACATTATGATATAAAATACCATTTGATTTTTCGTAAAAGATAACGAATCTAATTGAGGTCGCACAAAAATAGAATTGTGAATAAATTTAATTTCGATTCACGTATTACAGCTGTGACAAAAACAGCTTGTTTCAGATCTAATTTTTTAGATTGCTTTATTTTTATTAAATTTATTTCGTAAAAAATATTATTATTTACGTAGGTCTATACTCAACTTACATTTTTATAATTTACTGAAGTTAAACATAATTCTGTTACATTGTCATTAAAAAAAAATACAAAAGACATTAATAATCTTATAATACTATTTTAATTTAATAAGAAATAGTATATAATTTTGCATAACAATGTTTATTAACATCAGAAAACATAAAGTTATGTCGAATATATAACTTTAATATACATTAACCTTTTTAAGCAAAATGATATGTTATATACTCGTATTAAAATTAATACTATAGTAAAATGTTTAAACTCTTTTACATTTGTTTAAGGTCAATGTAAAATAACTATGGTAAACTTTGGTAAATAATAAAATGTAAACGTATGTGAAATGTATATATATGTGGAGTCGTAAAAATAAATCGAGCATACAAAGTAATCATAACTATAACACCCGAGCTAGAAAAGTCGTAAAAGAATGTGATTAATAAGTGTATATTGTGAACGGAAACCAAGTAAAACGTTAAAGCAATTAAAATGTGTGAAACTTTAAACCACTGATTGAATACGTGAGGGAATGTGCTTACCGAAATTAACTAAACGCATTCTCAAAAGTAATAAAAATAAACCTATTATAAATCTAGCTGAAAACTAATGTAGGACTAAGTATATAATAACTAGAATTTAAGATGGTTTGTTCATTCATTGTTCTGTATTTGTAAACTAAATACTAACGTTTATATAGTAACCTTATTGTATTAATATCATCGTTATTATTTTATTAAATAAATGTATTAAACAAATTATGTGATTCTTTATCATCTTGACAAGAAACTATGATATTACATAGTTGAATAAGACTACCTTGATTCCACATCAGATTAGCGGATTGGATATTGTTTTCCACATACATATATATATATACATATATATACATTACTTCAAAGAAAAATGAAGTCCATTATATATGGGTACAATTTATAGGTAGAAATCATATGATTCTGGATACAACATAATAACAAAGCAAAATTAATATTACCAAGAGAAGAGAAGAGCTTCTATATATAGTATTATTGCCTTGTCATTAGTACGACTAGCTTGTATTCTCAAACAGCGAACGTTTGAAACGAACGACTGGAGTTCCAAGCGGGCTTATTGTTTAATGTGGTTATCTCGGGAAACTTTCAACAAACGAAGAGAACACTCGAAATATGAAACATTTCAAAGGAAAACTAGGAAAACTAATTATTACGTTCATTTTGATTATTTAACCTGATACTTCTGTATCTACGTTGTTGTCATACTTCTCTTCCTACCTGCGGGGTGCGATGTGCGGGGTTTGAAATGGCAGGTCTATAATTTGACATTGGAAATATAATCAGCTTGGACATAAAATCTTGCGGGGATCATTAAATCTTGCGGGGATCCAGATCATCACATTTGGTTTATTTAAATGGAATTTGACAGCACGCATTATGGCTTTGATTTGGATCTACGGAATCACGTAGAGTGTTAGTTAGTTAGTGGGAGATAAGATTCATCCTTATTTACTTATTCTTATGTAAGTCTCTATAGTATTTAGATCAGTTTAAACTATATTTTGTGATACAGACTAAAGAAAAATGAATAATAAATTTAATTGAATTGAGCGCTACTTAAAGAAAAAATGTATTTTTTGAAATAGAAATTAATTTATACTCTATTTTATACCAAATTTTCGCAGCAGGAGATGTTTTCCTTAGCCTATTATATATAAAAAAGAATAGAGTAATAGAAGAAGTTTTCGAGAAGGGGGTATTAAAGAAGAAGGGCAAAGGGAGTAGTAAATAGCGAGAGGAGACGTTAGAACATATGAGAGAGAATGTAAATTAAGATAGAGGAATTGTTGTAAGGAGGCATGGAAGGAAGAAGGGTGATGGTTGAGGTAATTAGGAAAGGGAAAAAGGAGGAACGGAAGCAAGAACATTGAAAGAAGAAACGTTATCCAGTAAACACTTTAGGGCCACTTTCCCATCATATAAAGAGTTTATTTACATTTCAGTTTCTCATCGTTCATATAAAATGTCTTATTTTATCGGCTTTAAATGACGAAACCACTCTACCTGTCGGAATACAAATGAGGATAAAGTTGATGCGAACTATAATTGAAGTGCAATAGACATGTTACAAAACAGGACACTTCACCAAATTCACTGGGTATTAATTGAAAAAGTTGTTCTAATTTGGATTAGAATACATTAAAGTTTGATTTCAGAAAAAAGTAATGTAATTTAGACGATTCAACTGTTGCATACAGTAAATGTATATATACTACTACAAAAGTACAAGTATACACTTATTAGGCAGCAGTGCTGTTTTGGGCCTTCACACTATAACATCTTCTAACATGATGAAAAAATAATGCAAATAAATACCACATAGTAATCAGTTAAATGCGGTTGAATAGAAGGAAGTGTTATTTCCATAGGACGTCGTTGTTATCGCAGTTTTCCATTCAATCGTAAGTAAATTTAAAGGCAACTAAACTACATACATATTGCGGACGACGCTTAGTTTGCTGCAAGCGTCATCGTTAGCAGATGTGTGGGAGTTGGAAACTTTAGAACTGGAGAATGACGCATTCGAGCGGAACTACAATCATGTGACTATGAATACATGGAAACTACAGAAACGCTAGCAGAGTCGATGGTAACAACATTATCACAGACAGAGCTGTCAACTGTGTGCTTCTTGATCCTATTACGTCGACAATGTGTGACTTGTACTCCGATGGAGAAATGCTTTGTTGAAGCAGATAAGGAATTTGATACAAAGTGGCTGCAGGCTTTAAACGAGTAACTAGTAACACAGGCAAAGTATTCTAAGTATTAGAAAACTGTAAAGGCTTCGTTGTTATAATGAGAATGAAATGTACGATGTTATGTTGTTATTAGGTCCAACAATATATTACTTTGTACCAAAATGGGTCTAGACATGAAAAAAGATGAAGACTCTATTGTATAAACCGAGTTGACCTTTTAAATTCTTAATAATATGTATTCTGGTCCATGAAGCTCAAAGGTTAAATACCAATATCATCAAATTCAAATTCAATTTAATTATTTAAATTTGACTAAACTTTTACAAGAACTGTATAGTGTACAATATTTAAAATGTAATCAACGTAAATGTAATGTATTCACCTTTGTGGTTCACATAAAGAAAACTTCTATTATTCTTATATTCTTTTGATTCTACACAATTACAATTTTCTTCTTAATCTTTCTACTTTACTACAAACGATGCTATGGCATGAATTTTATACCAGCGTCTATTCTACAAAGTTATTTTATTATGCAAAATTCTAGTTGGAATATTCGACGTCGTTCTTTAGGCGTCTTTTCTCCGTCTTTTCTCTTTTGAACTTTATTCAAAGTTTAATTAAAGCTGCACCTTTTTAAGGATAACATTCTTATAATAATTCCCTTATAGTTTATATGAAACAAAGACGGGTCATGTGTGTTTGTAATTACTATTATAAATTATTTTTCTTTATTTTAACTTATGAATTATATTCTGTGTTTTAAATAAATGAGAGCTTATTTTATAAATATATATTTTAATTTATTTGTGTTGTAATTTGGAATACTTCAAAAGCTCAGAGAAATCAATTTAAAAAATATCCTATCTATGTGAAATACATAATAATAGTTGAGTAAGAATTGTTTTACTTCAAACAAAACTTTAACCGGAATTTACAAATTCAAGCCGTTTATATTAATAGTTTGTGATTTATATGCTATGGTATTAGTAATTATTACGTAGAGCTTAAAGCTCAAAGCTTGCGGAGTTGTAATAATAGCAATAAGGTCGACTTAGATCCACTTAAAGGAAACTATTTTAAGCCTAAAGCAACAGAGCTTTTAATTAGATAAATAGCTTGAAGGAGCTTTCCAGTAAAACTTGACTTACAGACGCTTGGGATAATTTGAACAATTATTTGTTTCTGTTTATTTAAAGCTTGTTTTTCAGGTCTATGTATAATAATGTAATTATAAAATTGGCTATTTCCTGATTAATGAAAATATAAGTTTTGAGTAAGGTAATTAAATATTTTGTAGAAATTTCGTGGAACGATGGTGTATTTTCGTTTCCTTAACTCTTCCGAAAGCTGTCACTTTCGACGCATGCACATAGAGAAGAAATAGGAACATATACCTTTATCCATATATGGGCAAAACAATGGCAAAACTACATGAATTGAACTTCGAATTGCTCTCACATCCACCGTATTCGCCAGATTTGGCTCCCAGCGACTACTGCCTGTTCGCAGACCTGAAAAAAATGCTCGCCGGTAAGAAATTTCGCACGAATGAAGAGGTTATCGCTGAAACTGAGGCCTATTTTGAGGCAAAAGATAAATCGTTCTGCAAAAGTGGTATTGAAATGTTAGAGCGGCGCTGAAATGATTGCGTTGCTCTTGATGAAGATTACGTCGATGAATAAAGCTAATTTTGAACCAAAAAAACTGTGTTTTCTTTGTTAGGCCCGGGACTTTTCAGCGCATGTGCTATATACTCTAAGCTTTAAATACGTTTTTTGTGAATTCATTAATTTCATAGAAATAGATAGCTACTTCTGAAACACCATGTACTTTAATATCATATTGATATACAAAAACTCATACCACTGTGAAACTCCACAATTTTTAAATTCTTTCGGAACATGTTTCTGCACGCACCGATCTGCAACTTTTTATTCAAATTATATTTTTACATTTTCATCATGTTGTATATTTTAACATTTTTACTTTTAATAAAATGTTTGTATCAAACTTATACTATGATGTTATTTCATAAAATATAAGGTAACAGTCAAATCATGAGATGTATCTCATAAAATATCTAAAAGAGTGCGCGAGAAATGGAATAAACTGTTGGAAAACGAAGAGGAAATGGATCAAGGATGCTTTCAGAGATTCTAACTTAATCAAATAAGTATAAAATTGTATAAGAGATAAGACAAGGATAAGATAAGTTAGTTATCTGAATATAGTTGTAGTAGGAATACTAACAACCAACCCTGAGATATTGATAGTCACAAGTGTGACATAGTTTGTAACTAAAACGTAATAACTACTTTACTTAACTTTATGGTATGTCTTTGAATAGTCTTGTTTTTATTGTGTAGCTGTTCTTATTAGTACAAATAACCATTACAAATAATAATAAAGTAAAATAATAAAAACAGAAATATAGGTTTTAAAAGCTTTGTAATCTGCAATCAGTTTTTTCATTAAAATGTAATTTTTCTTTATCACTCCGAATCGTGCCGGGCAATCATTATCGGGATTTATCTCTCTGTTATCATTAACAGAAATGTCCACTCCCGCCCCATCCCTCTCTCACATTTCAACTCCCCATTTAGGGTTATTTTCAATTGCTACACTGTTTTGTTTCTATCCAATACAAAGCTCAGTTAAAGCTGCATTCATTTCGTATGCAAGGTACGTGGTAACTGCGCTTCTCGTCGTTAATTGGGCGCCGTTAAACAAATCACGTTTTCTTTCTTGTTTACTCTTAGTTCTAGAGCCCGTTCTTGTTTCCTTGTTTATTTTATAAATAGATGGGCTTGTTTTTGTTGCAATTGAAACGAATAGCGCAACGAATATTCCATAACGCAAGTATAATAATAATACTAACATAAAAATTGTTGTGGTAATAATATTGAATGTTGTTTTCGTTGTCATATCCGGTACTAATAACGTGCGGTACAAGCGCAGGATACGATAAAATAGACAATAATTGTATAGAAACGTTCCATTTCTTTCTACCTACTCGTTTCTTAACTTTGTCTTCTTTGTGTGTTACACATAATAATGATGCAGCAGAAGATAGCTACTGTTTCCGAGAGCATTGATGGCAGTGTATTTTTAAGATTGAACCTAAGATAATTTATTTCATTTATTATTTCTTGCTGTACTGCTAAAACAATTGTTTTGTATATGTACATTTTTTATACCAGAATTAATTAATGTTGTACAATATTGACGGCACATTGACTAATAATATGATGCTAGAGAACAATGTTTTGTGTCTTTGGGTTTGATCTTCGAAACTACCCCATATTTTCTAAGTTCAGTTGCTATCAAGTTAATTTGATTATGTTATTACTTTGTCATAAACTTATAAGGTTGTGATGTAGTCCACATATAGAGTTTGAAGATAACGATGGAAACAATACATTTTCGAGTTATAAACATTCTAGCAGTATTCGACAAGATTAGGTGTCAGATACCACCTTGTTTGGGACGTCTCAAACGTATGAATACAAATTCACCACAGTGAACTCCTAATACAAATTTCCACTCAATAGTTTGTACAAGTGGATTATAATAATATAACTTCTAATTACTTCTCTGGATAATTTCTCTTTGTGCGCCTATGGCATTCAATAAAAAAACAATATATCAGTGATATTTGAGTCTCACCAGTGATATTATCTAATGGTCAAGAATATCAATTTCAATTCCATTCGTTGAATACAACAAAAGCCAGTAGTCTGTTATCAGTCACTGTATAAAGAACAAAATAAATGAAGAAAATAACTGGAAGAATAGATCCAATATAAAAGCAATCTGTCCAAACATAGAGACTATTGTTCAGAACAACTGCAGTGAATATTGAAAATGATTGGGATAAATAACAAGAAAACATCTTGGACGGACGAGCATAACAAATAGTAAAATCGTTCCTACGAGAAAACTGTGAAGGATTATAAAACTAGTTATAGAACTTGTCAGAGGAATAAAGTGGGGCTTCAAATAAATTATAAATTGCAAACTGAGATTAAATGTAAAAACAAAAAGACAGTCAGTGCTTTGGTATTTAAATTAAAATAATAATTTGTTGATTAAATCTTACATGTTAATAATTATAACACGATTGAAATATTATCCACAGGCTATTGGTTGTAATTGCCTATTGTAAATGTTAAGTTAACAGAATCGTGCATATTTTCAACAGTGCGCTAAGTTGTATGAAATCTTACAAGTAAGTAATGTATATCTTTATTTTGTATAATCTTTTATTTTCTGTCCACTTAACAGCTGTTTTCATTTAACGAATTCATACTAGGTACTTATACATTTGCAAAACTTTATTAAAATAGAGGAGTATATCTTGATCTAACAACAATCTTATTAAGTATTCGCCTGAGAAACTCCAGAGCTTTGCTGAGTTAATCCACACGGAATAAAGCGATAAGATGTTGAGCATGCAACTAAAGTACACCCCCTCTCTCTTACTCCACCTCAAGAAAAAGTGCTGAAAAAACCAATTAGAATAATAAAGTATTCCATAATTTCAACTCTTAAATCTTAAAGCATGTAAATTAGAAAGTGTTTGTGAAATAGCATAGAGGAAAAGTTCAAACTTTGTTTAGCATACTAATAATCTAACAGTTTATCTTTTACGGTAGTTCACTAGTAATAACACTTTTATACATATCTTGTTCATGTTCTGACATGTCTTGAATTTTATTACAAAATTGCAAATGTTTTAACCAGCTGTGAAGCAAGATGTCAATAGTTAAAATGTTCCTATTTATCACGAAAAGTATTAAAAAAGGCATCGATGAATATATATCTTGAAAACCTATCTACAAAGTTTCAAACGAACTGATATTGTGAAGAAATAAATTAGGAAAGTTAGTAACAAACATATATATATTTAAACTTAATATTTTTCTAAGCAGCTAGATACGTTAGATAGTATAAAAGTAAGATAAACAAAAATAACCGATTTTTATTTACAAGATGAAAAATAAAAATTTGAATTCAGGTTTGACCTTTTCAAATGATAAAAGAAACAAATACCCTCACAAAATGCACTGTTTGATGAGATATTCCACTGAGTGTTTAAGACAACTATGATTTTGAAACAAGAGCTTTATTACTGTCTTATTATTAAGTACTGTTACATTTTGGAATTTATTTTACTGAAAAGAAACAAAATGAAAGCTTTTTTGCTGTATCTAGTATATGCTCCGTGCTGGTCATATATTTCAAATTAGCCGCATAAAGCCCGTGGGAGTTTTTACTTGGAAGATGAAAAATGAGCGAGATGCTATAAAGAATTCCAGTCGTGTATCTCAAGAAATGCTGAAATACGAAAAGCAATATCAAAAGAAAAACATTGATGTTATTAAGAGTTTGATGAAAAAATTGTTGACTAAAGATGAGAAAATAATATTAATGTAGAAACATACTAATATGACCGGACTACTGCGCTACCTAATAAGATACACATACTCTATTAAACATGATCCACAAAATATTGTGCTGGTCTGTGAATCGAATTCGAACACAGCATTATAGCTCTGTACTGTTTGTTATGTTTAACTTAGAATTACGATGCATTATATCATGTTTATATGCAACCACCAATAAAATGACGTCAGAATTGCTTCTCCCTTTAATTTACACATGTTTTTTACTAATGCGAACTGCGACGTACTAAAGAATAATTAGGCATCTGAGGTTTTATTACACAACTTTATTTATATATAACTTGCAAGCACTGTTGCTGTCTTGTTGCTTGAGCTAATAAAACAACAATTATCTTAATATATATAAATTACGTGTCACGTTGTGTGTTCGCGATGGACTCCTAAACTACTTAACCGATTTTAATCAAATTTGTACACCGGGTGCAGTTTGATCCAACTTGAAAGATAGGATAGCTTACATCTCAATTTATGATTAATTATTATGATTTATTATTAATTATCTGATTTTAAAAGATGGCGACATCTGTTGATAAATAGATTGAGTAAATATTCTGTTGACTAGATTGAGTAAATATTCAATAGATGGCGCTATGTAATGTAATATGACAAAAACGTTAGTCACAGCAACGCGTGGCCGGGACAGCTAGTATTATTATATATCTATATGAATGTCCAACTCCATAAAATTCCAACAAATCTAGTACACTCATGTTTCAATTCGGTAACGGCCTATTATTTTCTAAATGCGATTATTTATAAGTATGATAATATAATCCGAGTATCTCTTTAAGGCACTTAAAACAAACAAAAAAACAAAGAAAAGAAAAATAATACAAAGGAACATTCTAAGAATTAGGTTATTGTTTTTCTATACTTTGTAAACACTTATGTCAAAATCAGATTTTAATAATACCCACTTCAAGGTTTCATTTTTAAACAGATTTTTAGAGCCATGATTTTCAATTCCGATAATACTTCAATCTCATATTTGTAACATTGCTTTTCGTGGGTGTATTGGATTTAAGAGCTGCTTATCTGTGCTCCCATACGCCCAGTAGTCAGTCCTACACCCGCCCACACACCGATTCTGTCTTCATTGTCTCAGGAGATTGTGACTTTAGCCTGACAATATTCTTGACATTTTAGATTTACTTCATATTTCTAATATTAATCATTTACTCGTATATTCGGTAAACAAAGTTACATGTATATGAGGTTTATTTAACATAAAGAAATTTATCTTTTACATAAAATTTTGTAGGTTAACGTAAACAAAGATGTCTTTGTTATAAATTTATATTTTTTGGTTTGAGTAAAACTTTTTATGTAAGATTATATAACAGTCTGAATATTTTAGCTAATTTATAAACACAGAATCGTATTTTACATTCATGTTAGCGTTATCTACAACTTCAGACTATCAATGACGACATTTAAAGCTGCAAATGCCTTTTCATTGGGCACCAAGAATGATCATACAATATTATGGAACCCGGAATAAGTATGGATTTCTTTTTAGTAATGAAGCTCTCTTTAGATGAAGGTCATAGGCCAATGTTTTAGTATATTTGTAATAAAATATCGTATACAAAATAATTTCCACATTTTTGCTAAAAAGAGGATATTTCAATAAATAGTTTAAAATACTTTCTTTTTTATATATAATTCCTAGGACTTCCTAGGCACGTAGCCTTTTATCGCCTCTAATATTGTTCTGCTTCTTCTTATACTTCATATCCAGACAACAAGAATGATCTATTCATGGCTACTGCTATTATAAATTTCGGTGTTTCAATCAAAAACGCGGTGTAACAAGAAGCGTCTGCGAAGTCAGTAGCACCGCCCTTTGGAGTCCATTTCTTGCCATTGCTGTATTTTTACATTGCCACAGAATGTGGTCAGGATAGTTTAAAATACTAGTGATCGTGATCTCTCATACAGTATACTATGTTGAATTTTATATATTTTATGATCTTATATTTGGTTCTTTCAACAGTTTTGAGTGATTGTTATATTTAATAGAAAATCGCAACATTTCCGTGAAAAGCGGTGCTATTTTAATTTTAATAACTACAATCTCTGAGATAAATAATAAAACACAATTTCTTCCAAAAGTCTCCGAAATATTACGAATTTCTATTGATTTAAAATGACCGCTCTTGTTGAAAGACCTATACATTATAGTAAGATGTGTAGACTTGCATGTCTCAACTTTTTTTCATCATGAATCACCACCGATTTCTCTTTATTGAATCTATATTATACTATATTCGTACATAACCTATGTATAAAATCAACAATGTGTAAAACAACAAAGTATATTTCAGGGAAAGAGGTTTTTACGTTATTCTGAGTACCATAGATACAATACCGTCTAGACGCGGTTAGAATCCTTTTAAAATATAAGCCACTGATCGCAACCACATAACATGCAAACGCCAATACAATGAAATATTGACGTAATAGATCTGGACGCTTTCATTTCTCCCAAACGTAGCACGGGAATGCAAGACTTTATATAACCTTGTGTAAAACAAATAGAAGTGAATTAATTTTATTTAGACGCGTGAAATCTATGAGCACACTGTAAACAAATTGGTTGAGGAAACGCGGAAACGAGGTTGAGGTCAGATATGTCATTGTCAAAAATAAAATTCATGAAAATAAGTACGAACCACAAATTTGTATAAAACTGCAGATTTCTTCGCGCAAATTTTAAATCGGTAGTGCGTGAAAGTTTAACGTCATGATTTCATGTCTTACAGAATTGCGTATTTATTTAGCCTAAGAAAGAAGCTTCCTAAATTTATTTTTAACCATTTTTTTACAGTGCATGTTTACACAAAAACTTTGAAACATGACAACAGATATTTTCTAAAAGGTATATTGTAGATTACAATTTTACGAGTACTTTTAATAATTTACATTGGCATTATTTACAAATACTATAATACAGATAAGACTAATTACCAAGTGACTTTGTTTACTTATCAAAAGAAAAAAACAACACAAATTATAGCTTTCAAGTCAAATAATAAAATAGATATTTAAAAATATTATATAGTTTTCGTTATAGTTAATTAAAATTTGTTATGTTTTTAAATTTGTAAGCATAATAAATTATACATTATGTATGAAACTATTTTTTAGCAAACAGGCTGAATAAGCTAATAATAAATATTAAAAGAAATATATAATTACAAAAATAAAAAAAAAACAATTATTGTTTTAAATGATTACCAATAATATATCTTTTTTTCTTTGAATGTTTATTTGAGTGCATCAACTTTTGATAATTATTAGCTTTTAAAATTTGTAATACATCATTATGGTATATGATATATATATCGAGTATGAATCAATTTACAGTTTTGTCTGTATGATGAGTACTTGCAGCATTGAAGAATAATATGCTTTATTGTTAGTGGGCACATAAATAATATATTTTATGTCACAATATTTAAAGATCTGCGATAGAGGTCTTGCCCACTTTCGCTGTAAATTATTATTAGTTATTAATATATCTGTACAACTCACTAATCTACAAACGACCTCACAATAAAAAGGTATGTACAAAAATACAAAAGAATATAAAATAAATTCAAGCACCTTGTGTCACAACATAAATACAGACGATTTCATTTAATTTTCAGGTGTTTGAAAATCTTCCAACTGTTGAAAAAAAGTTCTTTTGTGGCGCTTCACATGATTGAACATAAACATGTTTCGGTCCTTGCTTCGTATTCCCCAATGACATTTTGAGATGCCGCCTGGTATTAGGCAACCCATTCTACTTCTAACATTATTACATTTTCTCTACATATGTTGAACCAGTGTAGAACATTCAAGGGCACATAGGTTCCAGAGGTTGTAGTAGAACCAGTAAGTCCATATACGAGTATATCCAACACAAAATGAGAAGTTCAGACACAGTTAGTGTTTGTAAGAAAAGTTTTAGACAACATTCACATGGGGTTCGTGAAAGAAACCAGAAAGATTTGCAGTAAGTTTTATAATATAAGTTTATGTATTTGATAGAATTTATTAAATTTTGAGATATTAGAGAAAAATGTCGTTTCTTTCGTGGATGTACATTGTACATGTCTTTTGTTTTACACGTTGCATAACATCACACTATAGGAAAATAATTATATATTAAAATATGTTTATGTTTCACTCACACTTATTTTCTTGGTAATGAGTATGAGAGAGACATAACGAATATTGTTTGTTGGTACTATATATTCTGATAGTGATGCTGGAACACACTCGCCTAATACGACTTCTACCGTTTATGTACGTAGTATTAAAGAGATAAATAATAGAAATTGGAGAGAAATACACTAAGTAATTCAACATCTTCAACCGACTAATCATGCTTTTGATATAATTTGTGGTAAATTAGATCGATATGCTCTCTGTAATAGCGAATGCTTCATTTAGAATTAAACCAACCACCATACCACTTCATAACAATTTGGTGAGAACTACAACAGCGAAATTCTAGGATTTAACAAACCACGGAATTGTATTTCGTGTTTAACTAATTTACCCCAGCTAAATCAAATTAATGATTCACAGATATAGTGGTGGTGTACTCGTATATACATAGTATTACATACATGTGGAATTATTATTAGTAATTAAGTAGTTACAAATTTTAATACTATTATAAATATACTTTTGTTAGTGAATTTTGCTCTTTTATAAATCGTTCTTTATATATATTTTAGGATTATCATTGAGTAGGTAATACTTTGTGCGGATTTATTTAGTTAATGATAATTGCTTAGGATAAGGATTTATGTCTAATCCAGATTAGTGATTACTTTTAAAAGAAACGAATTTCCAATATACGAGTAATAAAAGCTTCTTTTTCAAAAAATCGTTCTCTCTTGTAATTGTGGTTGTGATAACTATCAAGGTAAATGTATTTTTTGTTTTTTAAGTAACTTATTTAACGTCGACCTATTTGCGATACTGAATTATATCACCAACGAGTTCTTTCTATTTTGAATTCAGTTTTTGTGTTGTTGACTCTTATATGTGGGTACACCACTGTCTAATAAGCTTATGCTTACGTATGCATATAATCAATTTAACTTGATAACAATTAAACCCAGAAAATATAATTCTGGTGCAGGAATTGACTCCAAAGACACAGCAGTCAGCATCAAGCATCAATGCTCTCCCCATTGTGTTATCAAGTGACTTTTAATTAAACATTTTGTTTGCATAAACATGGCTTTTGTAATTATTTCAATTTCTGCGGACTTAACCTAATATAATATTATGTACTTAATACGTTATAACATGTACATAACTGAAATTACATGTAGAGTACTCATCATGGGCGTACGTAAAAAAGGAACTTATCCTCCCCGAATTGACTGAAAAAAGAAATTTATTTTTGATATGTAATATATTAAGTATTTAAAGTTCATCATTTGGAGATTAATGCAAAATAAATTTTTATTAACCCAATGAAAAAATTTTGTGGACGCCCATGTTATGTAACGTGTACATTATGAAATATGTCAACAACAAAGCTCTACTTCGGTTGAAAGCTTTAAAGCTCGGTCAAAAACATGAATAGTTAAAGTTTAATATTGTTTGTTGAAGCAAGACAAATATTCTGAATTTTTAATATATTTTCATGGTTTTTTGTATTACATCATATCCGTTGTGGTTTTCATACATTTTATATTAAATAGTTTTATATATATATATATATATATATATATATATATATATATATATATATATATATATATATATATATATATATATATATATTACAAAAGTTGCGTTAGTTAATTCACTGTAACCCGTAACTAATGGTCGGAACATGATTAAATTATACACATCGTTTGAATTATGATACTCCCTAAAAAATTATTAAGTAGAAATCATTGAAGTGCTGTTAATCTTATAATAAAATATTCGTATTAGTTTTATTCAGAAAATTAATATTAAATATATTTATCAAAATATCTGTTTCAATTTTAATACTTTTTACTGTTGCAAAAATCAAAACACATTCTCAATAATTTTTTAAATTTTAAATAACAGGATTTACAAATATAATTTAAAATAAAATTAGAGATAAATTTATTACATAAATCATACAGATGTTTTCAAAACATTGACATAACTCACATTCCATTTCAATTTTTAAAACTAAATTTTCGACCTTGATTTTATTTTGTTAAACAATGAAAATCCTTTTTAAAATGTACACCCGCGCAATTAATTATTTGCATTATTAAAAAAGTTGCTTTGTTAGGTCGTCTGAAACTTCTTTTAATTTCTGTAGACAAATATTGAATAACAAAATATTATTGCTTTTATTTTAAATTAAACAAATGGTTATAAATTCATTAATCCGGTGTACTTGTTAAAAAATATAAACATGCAGCTGCAATGTACAAAATTCTTTGCTAATCGCTGATTGGTGGTCATCTTCATTTCCGAGTTTATAAACAAAGGAAGGGGGGTAATGACTGCTAAAATTGTGACTTGTTTGAACATGTTAGGACTTGTTAGTTATATTAAGTAATACATTTTAAAATATTATTTAGTAGTGATTCGTGTTTTAAAGCGATCGGTCGTGTCGTCTCGTCTTGTTTCTGCATTTGTATTTTTTTGAGTGTGTTGTGTTATATTGGATTAATCATTAGAAATTAATTATTATGTTAATGTATGTATATGTATGCATATATATATATATATATATATATATATATATATATATATATATATATATATATATACATATACATACATTTTAAAAATGACATTAATAAATAAATTCAGAATACGGACATTAAATCAGATTGTACTTGTTCAAGTTGTAAAATATTCTGACTGTAATAAGTATTAGTGTGACTTTGTATGTGTGTGAATTGGATTAGAACTGTTGGCCGAATCTGCAGGAGGAATTACAAAAGTAAGTTTATGTTTAATAATATTTAATTTATTCTGATATTTAGTAATGAATGCCAGCTGATATTTTGATTGGTAGTTCATCTACCTTTTATTTATTTTTCAAAAACAAAAGTTTCACTCAAAAGTCAATACTTGGAACACATTATTTATTTAGGTCAATTTAATTTGCTTGTTACGAGTTTCTGCGTGTGTGTGTGTTCATAAAGCAACATTACTAATAAATGGAGTACGCAAGTATCAGAGTATTTACATAGCTCAATTGAAGCGATTGTTTCAATGAACCGAGGGTTGTAATGTAATCATAATGCAATGTTATTACAAGGACTACGTATCCCATAGTGCGAACGGGAAACCCAACACGTTAAACGCTACACTGTGTGATTCAACATCAAATACATAGTTAAATTCTAACGGGTCACTTAGTTATTTAAAGAGGTGTTGTAATGCAAATTTAATGATTTAAATGAAATTTATGATTTTGGATAACCTATAGTATATAGACAAAACACGGATATATTATTAGTAATAACTAATGTAAAAAAGTGTAAATTTAATCTTAAATCGTTTTATTTTATAATTATAAAATTGACGACACAGTGGGTGAGAGCATTGATGCTTGACGCTGTCTAATGTGTCTTCGGGTTCGATCTCCGAACCAGATATATATATTTTTTCAGAGTTTGGTTGTTATCAATTTATATTGAACATTGAAGGAGGTCGTCGGTGATAGGACTCAGCATCGGAAATAGACCGACGTTAAATAAATTAAATGAACAAATATATATATAAATAATTATAAAGATACTATCCTATTAAATACAGATACATACACTAGTATATGCGTTAATGCAACCAAATTTACCTGTTACATAATCATTTACCTAATATACAACGTTTCGTGACCTATTTTACTGCTTTTTGAAAAATGAATCTAATCTTTTGCGCATTAGTGTACTTGTAAAGTTTCTTAAAACACCTTTTTAAGTATTATAAAATCTTAAAAAGTCCTTTTTAAGGAAATAAAAGCTATAAAATGAGGCCCTTTTAGATTAAATATCAGTAGCTGCTACTTAAATTAAAGTGGAATATGTCTTTTAAGACTCGTTTAATACATAAAATGATTATGCATTTTATGATTTTACTGATCTAAAAAAGGTTTGTTTTAAGATTCTAATAAGTAAAACTGATAAAGCAATAAAATAAGTAACAAAACGGTATATTTCGACACAATTTTACAAGTGAAATACATATTACAACATATATAATTAGCATTATAAGTATCAGTTACGATAATTTACCTCTCACCTACATAAACAGTAATTATTTCTCATTCACAATTTAATCCTGAATAATATTATTTAAATAAACTTCAACTTGTTCTATCATATAAAGTAATGAACGAACAAAGTGTAAAATTCACGATTCTATTCAATTTATTTGAACAATCAGCTTTATAACTCAGTTGTAAGTTTCCTAACAAAGCGATTGTGAGCATACACTTTACAATTCGCTATGACGTCATCAGCAGTGCAGCGTAGCATGGGATGCAGTTACTCTTACTATTCACTTTGCTTGCATACAATCTATTACAGATACAATCTGGAACGAAATGTTAAATTTGTGTCTTTATCTGAACGTGAAATTTACTTATGCCTCAGTTTGGTTTAGTTACTACACTTCAAAAGAGCTTTAATAAAGTTATTATTGAAGATCAAAATGAGATTACATTTTATGCAGTAGCGTTGATATTGTATTGAATAGAAAGCTATGAAGCAGTTAATGCAACAGCAAAACAATAGATTTATAATGATAGTGATGCATATTTGCTGTTGCATTTGTGCAGTGAATTTTGTAACGTTTTCTATTCATGATTTAATTCAATAGTGTACAATGTAGCAACTATGAATAGAATACAGAAAATGCAGATATTTTTTTTAGGTTAGGTTTTGATAGCAAACCGTAGGAATAAATACATTTTTCATGTCATCGAAAATTTGAGAAGTAAACCATTTTCTTCAACTTTTTTACATTTATTAAAACTTTCTTAGCATTTAAAATAAACTCGTATTTATTATAAATCATGTCATCCTATTTCACTTCTTATCTCCGAAAACAAAGTTTTAAAACAAGTTTTTTGATAAGAACTTTTTTTATAGTTTCGTAGAATATTATTTGTGTATGATCTACTTAGAATATAGACCTCCTTCCGTCAGTTTAAAAATAGGAAATAAAACAAAATTCAGCAACGGGTTTCAAACTCTGGATGAAACGATTTTTGCCTAATGCTGATAAGTATATCTTGGTATAGTTGTACATATAGTAACAAGTATATCAAAGTCTATATGTATAATATAGTTCATGATGTGACCGCATACTCAGACCCAGATCCTGATCCAAACCCAGGGCAATGACTCCTTAAAGAGGAAAACTTTATTTCCGCGCACAATAGCAGTTTCTATATATTACGTAATATTTAACTTCCAAGTTTATCAACATCTCATAAGAGAGGATATTACCCTGAAAGTGTAGGATTACGAGTATATAAGATGTTATGTATTAAAAACTGCTTCAGAAATCGTCCGTGTCAGTTATGCCGGTTTTACACCAAAGAGACAGTTTTGAAAACAGTTTTGTTTTATTTTAAAACAGTTCTGTTTTACAGACTGGTTTTGTTTTTAGTGTTTTTCTGTGTGTCCCATAACAATTTAGTATCCCACAAATTATTGTGTTGGCGATACATTTCTATTAAATCATTTATTATTGCTGGTTTTATTATTTGTCCATTGCATTCTGCACTTATTTATAAGTGCTCTTGGAACTAGTTGCTAGCGAAATGATAAACAACAACTGACAAGCGCAAATGTTCACAAAAAACGAAACTGCGTGTTTAAATCAAGCAGACGAAAAAACAACAAAAAAAAAATTATTTCCGCCGCGAAAAAAGAAATAATAATTTCGCCGCGAAAAAAATAACATTTTCAATTTTAATTCTTGAATAAAGCCATTTCATTAATGTATTTTTGATGATAATTGACGAGAAATAAAATTTTATATTGTAAGTTTTATAAAAGTTAACAAGTGCAATATTAATGATGAACCAAGGTACATGAATGCCTTAAAAGAACACGCAGTGATTCAAGTGGAATTTCTAAGGAGCGAGGCGCGAGATTCAAATAGATACATAGTAATGAATTTTTGTTCTAGGGTTATTGCGCTTGGGTTGCCCTGCTTGCCACCACCGAATTATAGACTACTTTGTTTTGTCCGTAGAACATGTACCTATCATATCACTTCTAGAACCACATTCCCTTAAGTCTTACAAGTATTTTTCTTACTTGTCTGTTACAAAGACATTGTTTTAAATACACTCCTTAAAATAGTTTCAATCTGTCTAAAATTATTGCCTTTTTCTTTTACAAAATATGACAATATTAACACAGTTATCACCCAAAAACTAATATTCCTTTTACGAGAGTTATTGATTGAAACACTTACTTGTTCAGACGTCTGATAGTAGCTTTAAGTTGGGGGAAATCCGGACGATCAGTATCCTCTTCCGCCCAACATCTCTTCATCATTGCAGACAGCTCATCCTGGCAGGAGCCATCCTCGATATGTGGACGCAAAGGTCCTGGCAATCCCGTGGGACAGGATGTGATAGGAGACGATCCACGCTTAACCCCTTCGACTATTTCTGGAATAAATATATCCACTTGGTTAATTTCATATTTAAATATAAAAATACAACCCCTTGGGTACATTTAAAGGTCTCGATATTTATATTCTGGTTTTATTCTTAGTCGGTATTGACATTTGAAGGTTATTGTTTCTTACTAATTATAAAATTAATACCTAAGCGGTGTCTTGAGATAAAAACGAGGGTTAGGTATAACCACAATTATAAATAAGTAATCTAGAAGCACTTGAATTGGATCCTTCAAATAAGATCTCTTGATAAGGTTCATTATCTCGTTAACGGAGGGCTCCCTGGAATGAAGATCTATTCATAGTAGAAGCATCGTTTTATGTCAAGAAGTAGGATTATATTTGATGTAAATTTTATGAAGCTATATTTAGGTTTTAATCAAATTAAATAGACAATCATGAATATGTGATTCTGAGAAACACATTAACGTAATTGAAATCGTATTTTGTACATAAACAGATGGCAAAATCAATTTCTTAGGAAATAATTATATATAGAAAAACCTAATTTACTGTTACTTCTATTTGGCAATAACTACATGTTCAGCAACCGTCTGTTTATTGTTTTTTTTTTATCTAAAAACGCATCATACTGTGTTTTTTATATTCACAAAAACATGTAATATACAAACCGTAAATACTATATAAAATAATAGAAAAATTAATGTGAAACCACACTAATGTTTTAGGTTCTGCGAAAAAGTTTTCATTTAGGTAAATAAAAAGAAAATTTTACATAATACTTTTTATATAAATGATATTTTGAAATTAAATATACATAACACGCGCAATTGAAAACATTGATGTAACATTTTAATCAAGCTATACCTACTAATATTTAATCTAAAAAGTTTTTCCAAATCCTGAAGATATTATAATCCTTACAAAGGTGATATTAGGTAGTTTTATGCACAAAAGGATAAATCTATATTTCAAAAAGAAATAGAATAGGTCGCAGAACGTTCTATTTGAGATAAAATCGTTTACATAGCATATAACTTTTGTAAATGTTCTGTTTAAAGTGGGATTCTGTTATATTGTCCTGCAACTAAAATATTTTTATGTAACATCACATTTGCTTTGGATAAAAATAATTATGGTTATCGTAAATGCATTTTATGATTTATTTAAAACAAAGTTCTTGTTAAAAGTAATTTAATAGCAAAACAAAATTTGAAATGATGTAGGTAACAGCGGAGTGATAAAGCTGTGTTAATAGCTGAGTTATTGGCGTCAGACTACAATGGTTTCTATATAAAATATAATGATACAAAATATAATAAAAAATATATTTAAAAGAAATCAAAAATGTATACGAAATTGTCCGTTATGTATTTCAAAAGCTTCTAACAATAAAGCTGTTGACGAAAGCTCATGAAAGTGCAGCCACGAACTATAAATACTCGTATAACACATCTACAACAAAGAATTCTTTAGAAGCTTTTGTTTTCCAACAGACGAGTCGTGCTAAGATTATGTTTTCTAGCATTCTTTATGTTAACAACATAAAGTAATAAATAAAACTACAAAAATCTATGCAGTCTGAAAATGGATACAGAAACTCGACTAGCGCCAAGCTTGGCTAGCCGGCGGGTTGTTCAACTTGCAGCTTAAAGCATAGATAATTCTAGAAGATATAAAACGAACAACGACTGCGGCCACGGCTTCTGTGGTAGATCCGCTATAGTGGCGGTACATCACTTAATGCTGCGAGCGCTGGCCAATGCGGCTGAAATATGACTTGCTTTACTCAACTCCTTGGGGAAGAATATACGTTGTGAAAAATTATTCCAGCAACCGGTACTTGTTAATATTATATGAGATAAAATTTGATAAAACTCCTGCAGCAAAACGGTCATTATGAAAGTTAAATAACTGCGATATAAATGGAATACATGTTTATATTATACAAACTTCCATATCAAGGAAAATATAATTAATGTGGCAAACGATTTCAAAACGGCATCTAAATAACAGTACACAGAAACGAAGAAATATCTCCCGTTTATTGAAAAGCATTGAAAATTAAGGAGTTACATGCACTCAAAATTTAAAAAAACTGAATGTTTTTTGTTTAGATTTGTTAATAATACTTTTAAGAAAATTTTGGAAGTTTACCCAGTCTAATATTTCAAATATTATCCAAGTTATAATAATTTGAGTAGTATATCGTATATACTTGTGCAATACTTTCTTTTCTTTAATGTTTTTCACAAAACTACAGATCAGATATAGTGGCCGTTATATTTTAAAAACAGCTTAATGGATTTGGATAAAAATTATACAGCTTTATTCTACACAGGCCTGGACTTGAGGGAAGGCAAGCGGGCTATTGCCCCGGGGCCTCCACAAGAGAAGGGCCCCCACAACAGAGACAAAAGAAATACATTTTTGAAAAGACTTTATGTAAATTGTTCCTTTTATTCGAAAAATAATTAGGGGCCTGCGCTCCTTCGTTGCCTCAGGGCCTCTATACTTCTAAATTCGGACCTGATTGGTATCTGATCGAGTGATTTTTATTTTAACCGAAACATCTATTTTACATAAACAAGAAACGAGCAATTTTTCACTCGAAACTCATTAAAGAAATTCTAGAAGCAGACATATACCTATCAATGCCATTTTTTTTTTTTTTTTTAATATTTATTTTATTTGTGCATCAACTTTTAGAAGTTATTAGCACAATGCCATTTCTATACTCTGTAACCTACAAATCCTGTTTACCTAATTCTGCTTCTAAAATATATGTTCACTTTATATCTTATCTTATTATTTATATCTCGCTTAACAGCTGGTCAAAACATTTGAAATTTTGTAATTTAATTAAAGATAATATTTATAACATATTTCATTTTTATAAAATTTTGTAGAAATGTGGTTTTATTAGTGAATTAATTATCTTAAATATTATATACTTGCTAAACACAGGTATATATCTCTAAGCTTTATTTATATAAACAAGTTTACTAGTTACAAAACGTTTTTTAGGTTACTATAAAATAACAAAGGTTAGAAACATAACAAAAGTTATCTTTCGACGTCAATTTACGTTTCATGATGTTAATAAAGCGTTATATGCAAAACTACATAACGTTACATATTAAACTAATATATCAGTAAAAAAAAAATTGTAAATAGATTGTTAAACTTTTAATAAACATTAAAACGTAATGTTGCGCAAATATTACGTTAAATAAATCATGAGTTTACGTATTACGTTTACGGGTATCTATTACTATATAGTTTCTATAGTTAAAATTACGAGAGTTCGCCGGCACTTAAAACAAGTTGTGGGGTATAAACTGCCGATATAACTAAAAAGCACTGACTCACTTATTTTTCTATAATGTATGTAGAAACGAATAAGATAAAATTCATTATCGTATTATAGATTTATATCGCTCTTATAACCTCTTTTAAGTATAAGTCGCCGCCGAACTATCGTGATTTGGACTATATTAAAGGCTAATTAGCAATCGTTTTCATTAGTTAATTAGTTAACAACACAATTATAACATGAGTAATACCAACAACACAACACAATATTCTATCACTAAGGTAAAGTGACACCCTTCTGATTGTATTAAAAAAGACTTGACATATGACCCACTCCCGTTCCCCTTTCACCCACCGACATTCGTCTTATATTTAATCAGGATTCTTTGCGCTAAGTACTACTTAGAAAAACACCCTTTCTTTTAACCCATTCCACCCCTTGCGTGATTATATTACACCTAAAAGTTTTGTTATGTAACTTGAACCCATCCCTCTTTCCCTCTGGGGAATGAAAGTGAAATTGGATATCTCATTTATACTTTCACACCTAAAGACTGTTCCACCTGTAATGTATACATATACACTCACACACACATATACATTACGATTCGTTTATTAGTATGTGTAGTGAATTTGATCGTTTTCTAGATTGAACATGTGCGAAATGGAACATGAAAACAGAATTTCATTGTTAACGTTCAAACTTAATTTACTGTGATCGTTTATTTTTTATTTTCTACATGTTACTGACATAAATTGTATAAAAGGTATTTATCGAAAGTTGAAAAATTCGAATTCGGGTTCAGTATAGTAACAGTAAAGGTAAAAGGTAAATTTGATAAAAAATAAATTAAATTGTAAAGAGATTGAACTAGTAATATATTTTCAATAATCATCACTTCAACTTTTTGTTTTACCCAACATTGTAGCACCGAAGAACCATAGAACTCATTTAATAACTATGAACTATGTATAATGTCCAATTCATTACTGAAACATCTTTCTTATGAAGTAATTACAATGCTTGTTTATTTACTAAAACGCTTTATCAGATGTACATTTCATTCTTAGTTTATTACATTTATTTGAAACAGTAAAACAACCATTCGTTCATCTTCGGAAATTTCAATAAGTTTTCATAACGAAATTAGAATCCGTTTTAACGTCTTCCCCAACATAAAGTAACGTTCGATGTTGAATTTGAAATGAATTTTCTGTTAGACGGAAAATGAATTACGATGCTCAATGGGTTTTAATAAAATAATAGAACAAGTAAATTGAATTACGTTGCCAAGGTAGTTTCGCAATGAATACGTACACCATATCTCATTCATTTAATTACAGTCGTTTTATTGAAAACGAGTAATAAATTAAACCATTTAAATGTAGATGTTTTTAAATTGAATTCTAAGAAATTTCCATGTACATTTTCAAGGAATGTAATATTAGGAAGAAGATACAAGTAAATTAGTTTTACATCAAAACTTCTTTCATTTCTGTTTAACAAACTTTGTCTTCTTGTTTCCAGTATCGTAAATATGGTAAATATAAGTCATTCGAAGATTGTCAAATTCCTCATTACGATTTTCTGTAATTCCGTAAGAGTAAAAGTTATTTCTTTTTTTCATTAAAAACTCGAATTTATTTTCCAGCTATTATCAAAACCCCCATTTTTCTTAAATCCTCAAAAATACAAAGATTTCATATAAATCATTATTATAATATAAACAATCCCCCTCCATTCCATCTAGCGGAGGTTTTGTAATACATTGAAATATTTCCCATGTTTCTAAGATTACCAAATCCACTAACAAAGAATTCTTATAAAAAATGATCTTGACAAATATGCTACAGATCTGCTTATAACTTTTGGAGGGTCGTTCATCCTTTTGACAAGTTTTTCCATTCAAGATATTTGATACTGCGAGTTCTGTTGGAAAACAGGAGTTATAAATCTAAGCCTTCTTACCCTGTTTTTGTTTATTTAGTAGAAGTCAAAGTTTATTTCGAAGTTTTACTTTTTACAACATGAACCTATGTTTTATAAGTCTCAAAGTTCGAAAACTTATCTTTATTATCTTGTTATTATTTTATAGTGTGTAATCCATTTGCAGTAAAAGTTTTGTGATCCCATGACACCAGCGCGTCAGTGGCGGATGTGAGAAGCTTTATTGCTCTAAGGTTTCCGAATTCTTGTAGATATTTTTTATTTTCAAAATTCTATGCTAGATGTATACAACCTTTAAATAATGATATTTTTTGTTCAATTTAGATTCAATGCAATATAGGGAAAATGTTCAAAATGTGGGCTTCATGAAATGTGAGGCCCCTGTCAAAATTTAGAAAACCGAGAGAATTTACAGTTTACACAAAATATAAGAAATCTTTTCTTTTTCTTATTTTAACAATAATTATAAATAATGTAGCTAATTTTGATGAAAGTATACTAAACATGAATATCTCAAACTTCGCCAGACACGCTGAGTTATTCATTTACAGAACGAATTAAGAAATGAATTTATGTCAAGGTTCTAAGCGATAACCAAAATTGAAAATGTGGTTTCGCATAGGTCTATTAGACGCCACTGAACAGACACGATATTTTATGAGTTTCCCTGTTTAGTTAAAATACTTTCCGTATAAGTCACAACGGTGAACAATTTTCCGACATTTTTCTACTTCGAGGTGCTCAGTGTTCGGAGCTTTTATTACTCAACACCCAGATGTGAAGAATAAACATCATCATTCGGGTCACGGAGACTACAAAAGCTTTCACTGATGCATTGTTGCCAATCCAAGGAAAAGAATTTGTTGGTGATATATACGAGTATGTTTATATGTGTGTGTGAAGAGAAAGGTAGTGAAATAGGTGTGTCAGTACGTTCTTTATGTTTCACGGATTTTCAAAATACGTGCTCTAAAATACAAAAAGGAAAATAAATACATATTTAATAATATGTATTAATATATTCTCTTTGTTATTAAGAGATTTAGCTTGATACAATGTAGGCTTTATAACAACTAATAAGGTAAAAACAAAATAGAATTTTTTAAAAAGATTTTCTTTGACAATGGTATTAGTGAATTCTATATTTTGATGGAAGAAAGTTTACCTTCATCCTATCTCGCATATTTATTGTAATATGTTTAGCTGATTTGTTATCATTATATGCGAAGGAATATCATTATAAATATGTATAGTAAAATAATATTATTCCGAGAAAAATATATTATAATAATCTTAGAAACACAGTTGGTGACTCCCAGCGAGTAAATGCGAAGGATGACATGTCTGAGGATGAATTGATTGATATTTTATAAATTTCTTTGAATGATAAGATTTGATTCTGTTCAAGCAGAAAATAGAATTGAAAATCGTCTATAAGAAAATGATGTTTAACAATTTTAGAAGTGGATTTTCCTTTCTCTATGTTTATAATCCTATTTGATTTGATTTGATTTGATTGATGATACTTTGTCCAAACATTTTCAAGGAATATTTTTCATATTTGACTTTATTTGTTTTGTGATCTTTATTCAAAAGCTTCTTTTATTTATTTATATTTAAATATAAATCTAAACAAGAAAAGAAATTTGTTGTTATTCTAGTTTATGTTGACCTTTATACTTCTTCAGAGGCATAAGGCCATTTTGTCGTTTATATCTGTAAATAGAGACCAATTGGTCGCAAAGAAGCAATGCCAAACTTCTCAATAAAATTTTCTCACATAACTCTCAATATTTCAAATTAAGAATTACATATTCATCTAAAAGCATTTTCTAATTTCAATATATCATTAATTAAAGTAATTACTTTTGATATAGAAAATAAATATGTAATTACTCTGACATTATAAAGCAAATATTAAAGGATTAACAAGAAAATTGAAATCAATATTACCACCCTAAGTGCGAAATCTCATTATTTTCACAACGAAAGTTAATAAAGTGAATAACAGAAGAGTAAACAAAGAATATTAAAATATTATTAAAGGAACAAAGTAAGCAAGTAACAAAGAACAAATATTAGTAAAATTGATGTAATAAAAGCACGACGCAGACACGTCGTCAGCACTAACATAAAATTAACGTTAAAAGCTTTTAAGCTCTTCTAAATGGTTTACAATATGAATATTATGATATTTATTGTATTGCGATGTATCCTTACTAAATTAAAGGATTATACATGTATTTTAATATTTTTTGATATGTATATATAATGCAAGACTATGATTTACGTGAGAAAATTTATTGGAAACTTCTCATTATTATTATTTTTTCGGGAAAAATTTATGAAACTAAAATTTATTTTATTATGGATTTTAAGATGATTTATAAAAATACAAATGGATTATTTTATTTTTCTACATAGTTTCTTTCAAGAGAAATATATTTTCTTTATTGTATAGAGAGCTTTCTAATTCCCTCAAAAAAAAGTAGATTGCTGCCTCAGTATCCAATTGCACACGCACCTACTATTTGACCGCAGCGTCATCTTTTCTTTTACTGCATTTTAAAAAATTAGTCTACCTTTTGTCCTATTAACATAATCATAAAGCTTTTATCCATATTTAAAGATTTTAAGATATTTAGAAGTCTTCTTTACAATCTGAACATTTTTAGAATAGCTATAAAATAAGATAATTTTAGGTTAAATATTACAATGTATCGCTAACACAAAATATAACATGAGTGTAAGGTTAAAATCCAAGTTTTGTGTTTGTTGACTTTGGCTTTGTCTTAGACAGGCAGAGAGATTCCAATGCATTTTATCTGAAAACAATTAAATGTACGTCTACTCTTATTTTTAAAAGTACTTTAGTATATTTGTTTACATAAATAAAAACGTGCTTCTTCTGCAAACAAATTTCTAATAAATTCACTTCCATGAAGTTCACTTCGAGAATAGTCAGTTTTGTTGAGAGCTTAAGGAAAAACCGTTCTTAAAATTGAATAAATCTAAAACTATTTGAAACTTCTAACCTTGTGCAAAGACATGCTCGGTACTTACTGTTGACTTTATAACGTTCTTCAAGAATCATTGAGCAATGATCACAGTTCAAGGTACAGTGTGGTCTCCTGACTTCCAGCAGAGGACTCAGAGCCCTCCTGGACGGAGACGGCCCCGGCGAGGGTGAATCACCACCCACATTCAGTGTTAAAGCGGATGCCATACTTTGTATTTTTGATAAATTGGTTACAACTTTTTGTTATTTTGTTTTGAATTTATAATTATTTTTAAAGATGCTTATGAAACTTTAAATATAAATTTATTCATTTAGTTGAAGTTTGCGATCAACCCCAATCTGCTCAGCTCAGCTCAGAAGCTAAGAAGGACCTTTTTAAGGGGGATCAATTATTTAAGGTGCTAAGAATTTATAAACGTGGGAAATATACAGTTGAAACATAAGTAAACAAAAGTAAAATATAAATGTATAAATAAATGAGATTAAATATAAAATTAGAAATAGAATTCACATACGGAGTGTTAATTACATCGATATAAATTTTGATAAGGTTAATTAGAGAAGTCCAAAGGAAACAAGTTGATGGTATAAACATAATAGCAATAGTTAACTTTATGCATTATTTATTACATTAAATAACTATCACATTTAAAATTTGATGAATTTGGTGGTACTCTAACTGCAGAAAGCTCCATTATTAGACAATGTGTCTACGAAAACCGATATTTCGAAAACTGCGGCAATTTGCACATGGTATATACCTATTATATTTTGGATCTTCTCCATTATCCTTTATCAATATTGAAATAGATGTATTTAACACTTGATTCATTTGTGTTTGAATGCTTTCCTAGGTTCGTAATTATTTTCCCAACGTATTTATAGTTTGTGGTGCACCTCAGTGGTATGTTTATTTTATTTTAATACGAGTAGATTAAAATTTTAACAATACTCATATTTATTTTATTATTTTATTACTGCCAGGATTTATTTCGGATTACTGTGTAACATTTAATACATAATAGATAAATATGTACACATATTTCGAAATGATATTAAATATTTGAGAAAATTAGGGTGCTTGCTAGGGAACTAACAGTTAGGAATAGAATGGTAATAGATGAGAAAATATAATCAAATATAGTCAATTTTTGAGTTGTGCCACTATTGCACGCAGCAAGCGATACCGCTGTTGATTCTTCCTGCTAAGCACAATCTAATGAATTATTTAATATTTAATATTATTTAATATAATATTTGATATTGAAGTTTAACATAATTCTTTTGCATTATTATTAAACAAATGCAATAGGTATTTTTTTAATAATATTTTAATTTAATATGTTTCATAAATTTTGCGGAAAAATATTTATTAACGCTAGAAAATTTAAATTTATATCAAAAAAGAAATTTTGTTAAGTAATAATTCGTTACAGTAAATTAAAAGAAGTTATGTAAAAGATAAACATATTTATCTTAAATAAACTTTGCATATTCGTAACTGTGTTTAGCAGGATTATTTTATATAGTTAGTATTGTTGGATACCCTGTATAAATACTTAAAATTCCCTACATTAAATGTCACCCTATTTAAGAAAACCCCTTTCGCAAACTTTTCTTTTAAAAGCTCTTTACTAAATCCGCGTAGTCCATTATGGATTTTCTATCAATCCCTATCTCGTAATACATAAGTTTACCTACTTCGAAGCTTTTCTGAGTGTTAAAGTGGCAAACACCTGCTGATCAGGTGATTGGAAATTTGAGTTTAACTGAAAATGGAGTGCTTTAGGTATGTAGCTTTGCGCTATGACCGTTTAAATCAGTAAGCTATCATTATTTATTTTTAAACGTATAGTGTTAATAGATTCAAATAAAAGAATTATCAAGTATAGTTCAAATTACGAGAGTTCAGCGGTGACTCATTCTTAAAAGAGGTTATAAGAGTCGTATAAATCTACGATACGTTTATATATTTTAGATTTTTTGTTTCTATACACATTATAGAACAAAAAGTGACACAATTATTATACATTTTATTGTAGATTTATACAAAGCAACTGTTTTAAGCATGACTCACCGCCGAACTCTGAAATTTGAACTATATCACTTATAGAACAAATACCGCCGTCTTAAGTATCTGAAGATTTTAATAAAGTTATAAAGAATCGTAATACGATAGGAATGTCAGCTTCATTAATTAAAGTTCGCAAAGCGTAATTAAACATAACGCTGTTTGTCGTTGTAATTAGCGGATTCTTCATTTTACGCTCCGTTTTAAAATTACCCCGAGCGCTGTGTGCAGTCTACCTCGGTTCCCCGTTACTCAGTAATTTGTTGGAAAGTATTTTAATTTAAAAATATGATTATCTGTGTCATTTACAGAACTTTGCAAAATATATCACGATAATAAGCT
Organism: Panorpa germanica; assembly: GCA_963678705.1. Lineage (NCBI taxonomy): Eukaryota > Metazoa > Arthropoda > Insecta > Mecoptera > Panorpidae > Panorpa > Panorpa germanica. The sequence goes on along the minus strand of OY783215.1, from coordinate 12,125,603 downwards.
GTGAGTTTAAGGTTCACTGGTGTCAATGGAAGCACAAGTATAGCCGGGTATTAAGTACAAACATAATGTACATTTTATACAGCATACGCTCATATCAATTTTTACAAAATTTATATCTTTTACACTAACTGATTTAACAATCTAAAAACCAGTCAAAACTTTTCTAATTCGTTCCTCTACAATAAATACATCAGTTTTAAAGGAGAAGATCTATATAATCGTTCTCTAGATATACGCTAAAACGGATATGATAAATATGCACACTTTAGTTATTAATATTAAAACATTACAATTTTTTTAATGATACTAAGGACACTTATTACGTATGTTTAAATTATTTATATCAACTTCTGTTTTACTAATGAACTACCTTAATGTCCTATTGACTGATTTTTTGTGACAAATTTTTTACACTCATTGCAACAAAATCAGTTTCAAATAATATTTCTTAAAATATTGAATATCAGTAACATAACAATTGACACTACGTCATATCATAAAATTAAGAACCGCTTCTTTGCTAGTATAACATCCAATATTTTCATGGAAGATTTATATAAATCTACCGCTTGTGTACGAAGTATGTGTAGCAGCTTAATATAGTTGCATGTTTCAGTATAAATTGTGCTCTTATAACACAATCATTTTTGAGAATGGATTTTTCATTATAAAAGATAATATATTTCAATCATGTTTACAAAATTTAGGCAGCGACGTAGTTTATATATATTTCTGGCACCATAAACAATACACATTTAAGTAAAACAAGTCTAGGAAATCATTCAAACTATTTAAAAAATAATTATGTATTTATAAAATTAAATTAAAATAACAAATGACAGAAATTAAAATAAAATAGAAATATGAAAGTATAATAAATCCAATTAACACTTTATATTAATCACACTTTTACAAAATGAGAATACGAAAAAAATACCGTGTTTAACTGAAAATACAAGCGCGCTATGAAAGAGAACCGTCAACAATGAGTTCGGAAAACCGTCTGTTGGAAAATGTGGAAAGCATTTTCCTATATAGTATACTACTACTACAGAAGATTGTAGTACTGTATTATATACGCGTATACATGTCTGATTGCATTCGCCACGCTTCGGAGCTAGAGCGGTGGAAAATCGAAATACGAAAGAAATTTACAGCAGTAGTTGGAAAAAAATTGTTGTGTTGGAAGTGATAATTTTAGTAGCGAAAAGTAATCAGATATATTATCATCATAAATAATAATGTTCCGGGTGTATGTTTATATGTTTGCTACCGAATATTGGCTTCCTCAATGTTTTTAAATAATATCTATTTCGTAGAAAGACTTTTCGCGTTGTCAGATTTTTCACTGAATTTCTTGGAACGCAATTTTGGAGAAACTAAAAATAATAGACACTTTTTTTTATAACTTGTAATCCGTAATAGATATAAAGTTAAAATTTTGCACATGTATTGCGCTATTAAATGTGAACATACGAGTATTTCAAAATTTAGAGATTCAAAAATTGAGAAAATGGGCATTGAATAAATTAGAGAACTCGGTAGGGAACTTTGGAGATAGTTCAAATTTAGGATTATGCAATAATTAACTATCTAATTAATAAAAAATAATTTAAATTTAAATTAAAAAATTTGTGGGCGTGGAGACGTCTTTTCACGTCAAGCACCGTATTTAAATGACTAGCTTCAAAATATATGAAATTAATGGCTTTTAAAGATATTAAATTTATTAAGGGAAAGTTTTCTTTTATATAGAAAAAAAACTATTACAACAATAGTACAACAATTTTATTTACAATTTATTGTTGAAAATGAATTGACAGAGTTTTCTTAAGTTGAATTGATAGGCATCTTAAACTTGCGAGAGACAGTGCGACACTGGGTATACACAAGGTCCTTTGTATGACATTAGAGCAACAACACATAAGATCGCTTGAAACTGTAATAATGAAATAAGCCCCTTTTCTGAATTAAAAAAAAACATCGCCTAATATTACTTAATATAAGCCCAACATATATACACATAACATTTATTTTATAATAATGAAAAACTATAAGAAATTTTTTTTTTGTGTGACTTGTTTACAGTACAGAAGCAACATGAACCACCCTTCTGATTGCACCCCTAGCTTAAAATATGTTCCTCATTTACTCTTCATTTTATTTAATGAAGCAATCGATGTTGTGTTCTTAATCCGTCCACATAACCTAAATAAATGTTGATACAAGTCACAACACGTTATCTTCTTCTCTATCTCCATCTCCATCTCCCCTAGAATATCCCAACGCGTTCAAAATACTAAACACGTTGTAACGCCAACAAAGTTCGCACGCTGTGAACCCACGCTAAGCTGAACCGGATCTATTTTGCATAAAACTTTCAATTCTTAAAACGTCAAACAAACGAAGGTTTTTCTAATGCCTGGAAACAAAATTTAATCTTCACGCTTTCTTTCTAATAAAATATTGTCAGATTTTATTCTTTGATGTTTTTAAATCCTGTTTTATTCTTTCGTCAAAGTTCTATCGTCTATCATCTTTGAAGTTAAACGCATTACATTTTTAAATCTTTTATAGGATTTAAGAACTGATTCTAGAGAAAGTCACATTCTTGAAAATAAAACCTATATATAATAAGCTAGAATAAAATCAATATACCTATTATGGATTATATTTACCTATTATCACATAATGTAAACTCTCATACTACTTATTACTGTAATATATTTTACGTACGTTATGTTTGGTATTAACTGTAGTTTAACATTATTCTGTTACATTGTTATTCAATAAGTGCAATATGCACATTAATTAAATTCAAATATAAACCGGACTATTTTAATATAGATTTATTAGTGAATTATTTTATTTTCCTATAAACAAAATTCCAGTTTATATTTGGCCCTCGTAGTACACAGTTTTATAATAGTTAAGTAATTAAAATTTGTTATGTTTATGTTAAATTGTAACTTATGTAAACATTATGTATGAAATAATTGGTTGGCAAGCAGACTAAATGAACTAAAGCTAAAATGAAAGTAAACATCAAAAAAGAAACTGTGTAATAATAACAATAAAACAAAACGAGTATATAATTTAATCTTTTCAAAATAATTGAAAATAGTGTTTAAATGGACAAATGACATAGACCTGAACAATAGACCCTTGTCAAATACGAGTTAGCAGAGACCTTGTTAAAATAACTTACATTTTTTTCTAAATTTTTTTTTTTCTAAAACAGGGTGAAGGAATTCGTTCGAAATGTGAAAGATACCGACGTTTTAAGTTGTATGTTGCACTAGTGTGGACGTGCTGTACAACTTCTTTCAACAAATGTTTAAGCCGCACGTATGTGTACGACGCATTAAAAAGCAAATATAAAAACTTTAAAAGGAGTACCTAATATACTGTTTATTTATAATACAAAAAGTATAATAATTAAACGATAATAAACTGTAGAAAATAATATAGTATTTAACAGTTATATAACTTTTACCAATTATTGTTAAAATTTGTCAGCAGATAAGTCATTATCAATAAAAGGTGAAAGGTGAAAGGTGAAAAGGTGAAACTAAAATAAGTCAACAAGTTAGACCCACACAAAGTTTCAAAGTAATCTGAAATTGTATTGTGAAACTTGAAGACAATCTTGTATAAAGTAAACACAAACTGTTGTAAATGTATACGTATCAAAGTTACAACAAAGTATTAAGTAAGTCAAGTTTATAGTTATTGAGCTTTATCAAGCTTTTATTCTACCCTCTGATGGTAATAAAGGTGTCTAGACTATTTAGGTTAAAATATTAGATAAATAGTACAGTTTCCATCAGCAAAACTCTCGGTTGTTGCGTTGTTTCACGGCTAATGTTGAACTCTTGTTACCTTTCTTTTTGTACTTTCAAGTAAATAAATTTTATATTGTATCTTTATTGGCTTCTTTTAGTTGCTTAAATTGAATTTAACCTTCAGTGATTTTGTATCGTGAGTAATCGTATATTCAAACCAAATTTCTCTTTAGGAATTAGCAACCATAGAATACTAGAAATAATCTAGAACTAGAATAATACGAGAATTTCCTAGTAGAAAACACAAAAAGAACAAGGGAATAAATAAATGATCTTAGGTATTTATTTGAAGTAGTTCATTATCGCTACCTATAGTTCAAAACTACATGAATACTAAAAGTAATTATAGCACAAACTCAAACCGAAAAATAGATTTGTAAAATAGATGGCACTATCAGTTTACAAAAAATTTACGGAAGTATATTTAATAGGTCCTGTATAAGTTTTTTAATGAATATAAGCAAAGAACTTACCTCTAGGAGCCAAATCAACGCCAGGCCCTAAAAAGAATGGTCCTTGTCGAGTGACCATCTCATGTATAATAATCGCAAAGGAATAAACGTCTCCTTTCTGTGTTCCTTCAGGACGACGTCCTGGCATTCGAAGTAGTTCTGGGGCCGTCCACAATTGCTCTGTAATTGATAATAATTAATTGTTAAAATTTAGAAATCTAATAAACATGAAAAGAATTCAATTCTAAAACAAATAGTTTGAGATTTATAAAATAGATGGCGAGAAGTGTGACTATATAATATTTGTAATATGTATGTACAATTCAAATTACGAGAGCTCGACGGTTGTTATGCTTAAAAAAGGTTATAAGAGCCGTATAAATCTGCGATACGATGGCGAATTTTATCTTTTTTGATCCTATATACATTATAAAAGAATGAGTGAGACAGTGCTTGTTTTCTCTCGAACTCTCGTATTTTCAACTATAGATCCTTTGTTATATTAATTTTAGTTTCGTGATTTTTCTATATTCTACATGAAACAATATAATATCAATAAATTCATAAATTCATATGAATAGTATGATACCAATTTGCAAAACCTAATAGGGCTTATTCTATCCGATATTGGCCACATTCTTACGAAGGGTATTTTAAAGGGTATAACCATTTAGGAACGCACTGAACTAATAGATTATTGTTTATTCCACTTCAGTGATATTGACCATTATTTTAGCTGGCGATATGAATATATAACCCCCTCATACCCAGCCAGAGACTCGAGTGTCAATACGGTATTAATTCGAATGTCATTATTTTATTAGGGATTATTAAAACATCATATGTATACATGATACATATTCAGATAATTTATAGTATCGAATCGAAGCAAATAAATATGAAACATGTTCCCTGGGTGGTCAAGGCAGTTAGGTCATACACTCTAACACTCAGCTTTTTTCAGTGATTCAAAATTAATTAGTGAATTATTTAAATATTTAGATATCACTAAAATAGATTTATAAATTTCATGTGAAAGTATATTTTAAAAATGTTAAATTATAATTTTCAATTATGATAGTGGTTATGACGAATAAATGTCAAAGCTAATAAAAATAAAATAAAAAATAAAGCTTCAATTTTAGTATAGATTCGAAATAATTTTTTTTACTATACATCAAAGCGACCATTTGCTCATTTCGTTAATAGGGACCAGTAAAATTAAAAAAAAAAGTAAATGAAATCAAATTGCGGTGTAAACTGATATTTATGGTCCGATTTTTAAACTATTTATTGAAATATTGATTGACGTTTATTTATTTTATTAAATATTCAAATATTGATGTTGAAAAACTAATTAGCTAGTTATAATTGCTTTTATAAATGTTTAATTATATATGTTAATTAACACTTTGAGTTATTGGATACATTTGGTCAATTCATTTTATTGCTCTGCTGTGCGTATGGGTTGGAGAGGGGATGTTTATGTTGATATTTGTTTATGAAAATTTCACAAAGTATTCTTTAAATGTTATAATTTAAATGAAATAATAATAAATTAACTGTGTCTACAAAAAACATGATCGAAAATATGCTTTTTTATTGATTTAACCTTAGCCCCCCACCTCTCTCTTTAATTCTCTGCAAAGCTTCATTTTAATATTATAAGTCTGTTAGTGAATTAAGTTATTTTAGTTTGAATATATAAATAACACGTAAATGACAAGGTTGCAAATATTATTAATATAAAATCTGTAATGTACGAGTATACATATCGCAGCAGGTTTGGAGATTGATATACTGCCCAGGTAGTAAATTGTATTGCAGTGCAAGGTTTACGTTTGCTAGCTTGCCACAAGCTAATTCAAGATTCATTTTTATCTTCTCATATAGAAATTGTCTTGCACTAAAAGATTCATGCTTACTAACTGACTATAAGCTAATTTAGGTGTTACATTGCGTGACTTTTTCTACCTGAGTGTTAGACTATACCTTTCGTACATAGGTATATTCTTATTTTTATGATAAATTATTAAGAACACTGATTTTTACAAACATCACATTTGACATTAACACTAATGCTTACTTCTCCAATAAGCGTATGACGTTTTATCATCGACATCTTCATTGGTGCAGCGTCTCAAACTGTGAAGACCGAAATCTGTTATTTTTAAAACAAATCGTCCATCCACAACACAGTTTGACGATTTTAAATTTCCATGGGACCGGATTTCCGATGCGTGGATGTAGAGCATCCCCTGTAACAAAACAAAAAGAATGACGTCATTAATATAAATCTAATAAACGAAACAAAAGGTAACTTAGTTATTTACAAAAAATAGAATTCAAGTATAACGATAAATTTATTGGAAAATATATTTTTCTTTCCCGCGGAAATGAATAGGTTTTGATTGGATGAATTAAATTATTTATTAACAAGGATTCTTTTACTTTGAACATGGCATTATCCTTAACTTTGAATGAGTTGTGATTGCAAAGGAAAACGTGATTATAATATTACATTTTTTCAGATCCCTTAGTAATTCACCTACAGTTTTAATTTTAATTTAATTGTTTCGATGCAAGATTAAGATAGCATATAGTAATATGCATAATCATTTCTTGCATATGTTTTAGATTTTAATTATGTTAAAATTCGGTGGTCGTAAATCAATTAGTACACATTTAAATATTTAAATATTTCTTTTAAAATATTAACGAGTATTTTTGGGCAAAAATAATAATTACTAATTACATTAAAGGTTCGAATAAATGTATTTACTTGTATGAATTGAACAACTTACTTCAATCCATAAATCATAAAATAATATTACAAGTTAATCACTCTTTTTAAATCATAATTTAAAAAAGGACTAAAATATTTTGCATAATTTTCCACTGCGAAGTAATCTTAATAATTCTTCTTCTTACAGACGTTTTACAGAGGATGTTATGAAACTTATAAATAGGAAGCTATAAAAGTTGAAAGTCAATTAGGTCCATAATGAAGTTAACTTTCTGCTATTATGGGTACTAACACCAACACCAATACCAACAGCAGTTTGCACAGACTTTGCTAACGAGTATTTCTAAATAGCGTAACACTGTGTAAAGATGTAGAGTTTGTATTGTAGATTATTAGTACAACGGGTTCGTTAAGGGTTGCCAACGTTTCATTAAATATAAAGTAGTTCAATTTTCCACGCTAAACACAAAATCTGCTACACTTGGGTTTATTTGGTTTAATGGTTGATCAACAAGCGTTTTCGATTTTAGTGGTTTTCCGATCAAACATTAAAAGGATGGTTGGTAACCCTTATTTTAGTGTACGCCTTTTAATAAGCTTCCGTATACGTTGGCTCGCTACAGGAAGTATTAACATTACATGATATTACAAAAGAGGAGCAAATTTTGAATATTATGAAATACCTGAACCATAAGCTAAGGAATTATTTATTTATGTTATACTTAATATTTTGATTTTAATCTATCACTATTACATCTCATGAGATGCTATTAATGTTTTAACATATTCAACTTCATGATTATCCCATGATTATGACTGTTGCATAAAAATGTTCATATTTTATATGATTTCATTGTAGATTAATACAATGTAAAAACACAAAAGTTATCTTCCAACATAAATTTACATTTTTGATATTAATAAAAATTTGTGCAAGATTATGTAAAGTTAAGGTTTTTTTTTATTTTCTTAGACTTCTTACCTATGCTTTTAACAAAGGCATCTAAGTAATGTAGTTTTTAGTAAACCAAATTTAAATTGTCCTATAATTGAAGTACTCTTATGTGTTCTAGAGCAATTGCTCTCTAGTGCACGTAACTCTAAACGTGCTTTAAAAAATTCATATATTATTTTTCGAAGTAAAAAGAATATTTTAAACTAGAAAAATGTCTTTAAAGTTGTGTTGCAGTTTCAGTGCTGTTACGTACCTAATAGCTACAAATCCCAACCTTTATTCAATGGGATTGTGTCTTATATTAATTTCTATAAAACTGTACTATATATTGATAAAGTTAGCTTCTTATATGTTAGGAGATATTAACAATTAAAAAAGTCATTTTGTCCTTTAAAATTCTAAGGGATTGAACGTTGTAGAATATTTCAAGACATGTGACAGCGTGTCCGATAAGTTGCTATCTCTTTTATACAATAGAGCGTAAAAGAGGTAGCATATTCAAGACAGAACTATTATCCATAAAAAAAATAACTGACCTATCCTTAATAATACAGACATGTTACGTCATAAATATGGTCGACATCGGTAGCACTAAAACTACAATTCCAATTTTTAATTGCTATATCACCGTCAACATTTAGATAATTATTAAAATAAGAATGCCAATATATATTTATTAACATCAATTTCAATCGTCAATTAAGAAATCGACTCCTAAAAGATGAGTACACAAGCCCATTCGGTTAAAAGATCATTTTTAGCTAACACAAAGTGGCTACAACATGTTATCACAGTAGTGTTAAAGTTATGCCTGTAGAAACAATATTTGCGGCATATAGTCACCCTGTATGGTATACTCAGTAGATAATAAAACTTATATTTAATTAACTCTAACATCTAAGAACAGATTATACCAAGAATATTAAGAAAATAAAATAAAGAATGTACATACTTTAAAGAGCACCGTTAAAAATATTTTATTCTTGGAAGATAAGCATTATCTTTATTTCTTAATTAATGAAACCTTTAATGTAAAATTCTCTTTCTTAAAAACAAAAAAAAAAAAAATACGTTATATTATTACTACCAGTTATAATTTTAAAATATTAAATAAAAAAATAATTTATTTCTAATAATTTTGGAGGGAAAATATGTTTAGTATCACAAAAACTTACCCTTATAATGTCGTGAATAAGTGAGAATTTAAACATCCAATCCAGCTCCATGGAGTCGTTCTCTAGGATATCTTGTAGAGAACCTCTTATACAATATTCGGATAGTAAAAAGCAATGTGGAGGATCCAAGGATCCGCCGATGAATCGCACCACGTGATCGTGCTGAAGATCCCGCATCTGATAAGAAATTTATAATTATATATATATACATCTATAAGAAGATATAATTAAAAAACGATTTGTTGTTGGTTTTTTAAGTTTGTTGCTTCTTTTAATGAAGTCATAGTTTATGCATTGTTCTAATTTGTATGCACTCTTCCAGTACGGAAAGCAATCCACATATTCTGCTTAATGAATGAAATGTACGAGATAAGAGAAGCGACGGGCAAGACGTATGCAAGTGGCATCGTTTTGTTCATCGTATAAAAGCCTTCAGCCAAGCATCAGATGCGTTTCAGTAAGGATTAGTAAGAAAAGCAACTCTAGTGTTGATGCTGATGCTGCATATAACTTCCCTTTCGCTTCTCACCTACGTTCCATTCATTAAATATAATGCGTTGACTGATTTCTGTGCGAGACTGTATACGCTTATCATTATAGACTTTTTTCTACTAGTCAATACGAATCAGTGTGAAAGTTAACAAACATGTTGTTATTTGTAAATATAGGGTCTTTCGACAAGAGCTGTCATTTTAATTTCGCACCTTTTTTGAACTATCATGATACAATCTTTTCAAGGCTTTTGGTAGATATTGTATTGCAATACTATCCTTAGAGTTTGTACTTTGGATTAAAATAAAAATATTACCACTTTTCACGAATATACTTTGTTTTTCTGTTGATTTAAAATGACATTTCTTGTTGAAAGAAGATTTCTTGTTAAAATGTCCGCTCTTGTTGAGACTCTGTATTTGTTTAGTAAGAATGTGTTTCATAACAAGTTAGTTAACGTAAGTTACAGCTTAGAAATGTTGGATAAAGTGTTGGTGGAACATTATCAGAGAGTTTATTACAGTTACTAAAATACCCTAAGCAAAATTTATACATTATTATAGAACACTGCCATATTGCAGCAAGAAAACTATTCATATTATTAATAACAAGAAAATGAAATTAGATGTGTATTGGCAATATGTAACATGTTTCGTAAGCACAGTATGAAGCATTTACGTAAAACAGACGTTAAGAAATTGACATAAAACAAGACTCACAAAATTAAACATTTGGAGAACACAAATCTATGAAATATAAACACTGTTAGAACTGTATTATATCTAGCTTCATTTTTTAATAATATTCGTTTCACTCTACCTAGAAGCACCAAGAATTGCAAGTCAGAATAACGACTTAAGAACATTTCTAACAATTTAGAAGTGATCCACAAAATGACTCACTCATCCGTCTCTGATATTAAGTTTATAGTTTCTAAAAGTTTTTATGGTGCCTTTGCCCTTAACGGATACTTACCCTCTTTAGTTCTAAGAGTAGTGGTCTCGTTAGTTCTACTTTAGTTTTATCTATCTCCTTAATGGCCACCCTATTGCCTCTGTACCACCCAACTTTGACAAACACTTGATGATCCGCAACGTTGCTGAGTACGTCTTCTGAGTAAACTGTCTGCAAGCATGAACATACATAATTATAATTTTTATTTTCAATCCAAATTTAAAGGGAGGAAGTAGGTCGGGGTGGTAGTATTATTGAATTAATATATAGGTCATATCCCACGATAATGCTCCAGAGCTATAATTATTATGTCATTACCATACATTATGATAATGCAGCTTATTTTTCTTGCAATTTATGAGTTCATAAAGATAGAACAAATAATTTTAAAGAACCTCCCACTAGTGCACATAGGTCGTTATAATTCATTATTGAGACATCCAGCAATACTCAACTTTCAAGCTTTCGAACAGTTTGGTTGCATTTATGAGTTATCCGCCTATTGAATCAAATAGGGGTCACCTTTACAGATACAACTGCTTCCAATCGTCTAAGTAATAAACTGGACGATCGATATTGTCGCACCAATATTTACTTTTGTGTTTAACCAAGTTTCTTTGTTTGCAAGAGAATGCAATTATTTCTTTGTGTATTATTTGCTTTTGAATTTCTTCAGTGTGGTGTTAATTTAATGAAACATTAAAAAAGTTATATGAAATTATGTAGTACACTCAATGCAATAAATATTAATCTTTTAATGGTAAACTTATTGCAATCAGGAGCATTGCAACAAGTGCAATTTGCTATTAAAGTTGCAGTAAAATGGTGTCTCTTTCTAAATTCATTTCAATACAATGAATAAGAGGTTTCTGAACCATTTCTGAATTTTTATAAGACTGTACTATATCCAAGACTCTAAATATTTAATTAACTTAATATTTAATAAATAAGCCATTTTTTACCCTTTACTTATTAGAGAGATCAAAATTTATAAAAAAAACTCATTAATCATTTAACATGATGTTATTTTTGTGCTTTTAATCAAAAAAGAAATTAAACATATAACAAAATCACTTTTAAAGTGATTTCCATATGCTACTCGGTTTCCTTTATGAATTACCATCTCTGTTATACAACAGAAATGCATTCTAGTTACTCAGTTACTATTTACACGTGGCATGAGCAACTCACAAAACTTTGATATTATAAATGTGATGAAGAAAGATTAATAAAATCGATTACTTACTATTCTACAGACTTTAATACTTAGTGACGTAAAATATATGGTCAAACATTTGTCAGTGAAAAGAAATTCCAAATTTTAAGGAGCTATATCTTCGTCAACATATCCAAAATATTTAAAAAATAAGAAACCAAATTAACATATATTAGTATTCAATGACATTTCGATCTTGAGGAGCTGTGGCAACTGATACAGGAATTCAACCAGCATTAGGAACACGTTCCACCAAATGGTTTACTCTGTTTCTACTTTTCTCTTTGCTATACTCATAATATCTCTGCTTTATTGCATTTTCAATCTCTTTGAAAAATTCAACGTTTTTAACTTTCGCCATTGTACTAAAGTACTTTGTATTCTTTCTACCGGTTCCGACTGTTTGATAAAATATCAAATCGGCATTAGTATATATCATGTATTATACTAATATTTGACGCGAAGGCAGCGCAGTGAAAAGATTAAACTCGGATTTCACTGGAAAATCCATTATTTAGTAACATGTTGTACCGAAACATGTTTCGAATTTCAATTATTCTTATCTCGATTATCTGGAAATGTGTTATGGTATTAGTTCTGATCCATTTGCGCTTAACACGTCAAGGGAGATTTTATCGATATGTTATAGGAAAGCTGATGTTATCCTAGTTTTCCAACTTGCAATTTTTCATAACTGAATTCTATTTTTTGCAGGGTATGTGCGCTCACACTGTAGATACTACTGTCTTTTAAACAGGTATGTATTTGCTGTAGAAAATACTAGACAAGGCAGTTTTGTATCATGCATAACGCTAGACTGCAATGAAATCTACATTAGGAGCTAGACATTAAAATCTTGATTGATGTTGGTTATCTCCGACAAAAATAAATTAGTCTGCCATTAAGTATTTTAAAGTTTTTGTGTGCGATTGTCATGGCAAACTACCTTAACTACCTTTTATGCAAAAATATATAATGTTACTTTTGAAATTAATATGTCAGTAAAATATTTTTAATGTCTTTTGTATTTTTTAATGACAGTGTGACAAAATTATGTTCAACTTCGGTAAATAATGACGTGAGAAAACGTGAGTTTATTATTAATAAATTATATAAAATAATACTATATGATAAAATAATATGATTAACAAATTAGTCATGCCTCATTTATCGGTGTGAATCGTTTTAGGAGTTAAGTCCGCAATATATTTACCACATATAAATGTATACCAAATACGCCCATAGCCAATTCACGTATCTAAATACCTTGAGGGTAACAAAGGCACAGAGTTATCTAGGACAAAGTTCGTTAGTTCTCCTACTGAACAAAGGAGTCTGTTCCCTGAAGACAATGTAACTTGGCACGCTAGGTTGTCGTGATACATTGCCTTAGTACTTACTTATAACGGATGCAGATATTGTCTAGACATCTGCTGGTATATCTGATATAATTACAATGTCACGATTTAACGTATGTAATTAAGACGACATGTTAAACCAACCCTCTAAGCTTTAATGTATGAGCCTCATAGTCTCTGATTGGGTTTCCATGTCGTTCAAGAACTTATATTGCTGTATTAATTAGGTTAGAAATTTTACTTTTAGGTTATATTCGGTAGAATATGTTGCACTATATCTCTACAATTTTTTTTGTTATAGTTCACATTAGGAGTCGTATAAATCTATAATATGGTGAATTTTTGAACAAAGGGTTATTTTATGCTTCTACTAGCAATAAAATCTGTTGCAGAAAGTTATATTTATATAAAACTTTATACATTTATATAAACGTTACTGTGTTTACCAGGTTTTATATAAAACACAAATAAACATTTTTACAAAAGATTTAATTGAATAAGAGGAAAATATTATTTATTATGTAAAATTTTCCTCTTAAACTACATGCTTTTCAGTGTGTTTAATTTCACTTCATTACTTGACACCAAACAAAATTGAAATTGAAATTTGATAAGCGTAATTTAGTGACATTCAAACTTTAAAAATACCAAAATGAAACGTTGTAGTGAGAAGCTGTCTATGTCATTCGTTGGCTCAGCAAATTACTTTATCGCTAAGCGTATTATCTATATTTGATGATTTTAATGGGCATCCATCAGTTGGATATTTATGTAATTAAACTTGATCCTCTTACGGTTACGCACAGTGCTTCCTAAACAGTTTTGCAATAACTGAAACTTAAATTATAATCATTGTATAATCTCTTAAAAGGTGTTTCTAAGAAGTTTTATGAGGAAGCTAATGCGCAAAAGAGTAGATTTACTTATCAAAAACCAGTAAAATATATTAAGAAAACATGGAATACTAGGTAAAATGGATTACACAACTTTTATTATGTTGGATAAACCTCAAATACGTGTTTATATACTATGCATAGGATCATAAGATATTCTATGGATCGTAGTTAATAAAAAGAATTTTTTACTCCCGATCAAATTATTTTTTTAAATATTACGAAACTACATCCATTGTAAAAATCATCCCATATAATATCTTGGTAAACTTCGATATAAACTAAAAGTTTAATGTCAACCATTATTAACACAGTTTTAGAATCTGTAGTAAATATAAATTATACTCACAAGCTGACTCCCTCTTTTCACTAACGAGTACAAGCTGCCCCTACTTTTGGCCCCTCGGGGTGTTACGGTCATCACATCCTCGTAATATACCTTCCACGTCATCGAGGCTATCTCAGCTTCCAGCTTGTAGTGTCTGTAAGATAACACAGAACGCACATTATTCGATGTGTTAAACACAACTACTTTACACGCATCCCAACATTGTTCTAAAATATCATGTGACCGACCGTCGTTTAACGGTCGCAGAGATGGGGATGGCATGACACACAGGGAAGGGGGTAGGAATAGATATTAGTTTTATAAAATATGAAGTTGACGAACATTTAACAGAATTTGGTGTCAGGAGTTTGGTTTTGTGGTGACGGAAGAAAGTTAAAAGCAATTTAGAAGTTTTGTTTTACAGACAAGTTTGAAAACGTTCTCTTAAAGATGATGACAGGTAAAAGTATGTGAATTGAAAGTTAAATGCTACAAAACCCACCAGTATATTATACTATATGCTATTTATGAAATAAAAGTTATGATGACAAATACTTGTACCATTCTTGATATATGGGTAAGTGTATGAGAGAAGTGTCACTTCACTTGACAGATATACGAGTATATCTCTTTACTAGGTTAGGTCCTGCATTTGTTTTCTATTTATTTCACTCAACTATTTCCATATACCTCGGTTAGGAATTTAATAAAAATATTTCAGTACATCTTCGTGCTACCTATTTCACAAATTTGGACAGAAGCTATTTTCTTGGACACAAAGTGTTGCCTCTAGTCAGACTTTCATATTTGTTCGTAATAGAAGTCATATTGTACTAGCGATTACCCCCGTCGCAAAGCGACGTCTTAATTCTTAGTCTTACTTTCATTTTTTATTTCATTTATTAAATTTAATAGCACCTCCTAGGCTTCCGCCCATATGTGCTGCTTTTTCCACTTATTCCATCCCCCTTAATTTTACATTTCAATTACATTAATATATAATTATATAGAAACAAATAAAATATGTACAAAGTAACTTATTATAACTCATTTTATCTAATTTACTGTTCAATCTCATCCGCCGTGAAATTATCCCAATTCCCTTGCTCTAATTCCTCTCCTTCACTTCCTATTATTGTCTCTGCATCTCTTCTTCTTCTTACTTCATCATTCTTCAATAGCATTTTCCTAGTTTCAAAAATGTCCTTCGCATGCACATAATATCGATACCTAATCTCTTCATTTACTAGATACTCTAGACTTCCAATTTCTCTGACTTTTATTTTATCTTGAAATTTCACTCTCGCTTCATAGTAGTCTGGGCATTCTTTTAATATATGCATCAGTGTTTCCCGATCACCACATCTGCACCTATCATTACTCTCAACTCTTGGTCTTAGTCTTACTAATTCTTAGTCTTACTGTACTTATAATTCTATTTTAAACAAAATATAATTTTTTCTAAAGGGAAAACAGTACTTCACTAGTAGAAAAGTTGAATGTAGGTGGCTGCTTTGTTTTAAAAATTAAATGTATTTACAAAATCGTACTGGCAAACCGTATTTATTTCCACAAAAACCTTAATAGCATTGCACACAAGTTATCTATACAAAGAGTTAAAGAGTTATAAAAGTTGAAGAAACGTTTCAGCTTTATTTTACACTGGATTATAACATTTGACATCTATTATTTAACGATATCTGGGATTTTTAAAAATAAAATATTTTCAATTTTCTAAATTTATGCGTTATTTTCGATTTGTAAATTAGGTACCAAAGCTAGCCTATGTATAAAATTTTAACTTTTTAACATAATTTTTACCGTCAAAATAAGAGTGAGACCTGTATTCTTATTTTTTATAGAAATATTAATATAGAACTTCAATTAAAGTATTTTATAATAAAAACAGCTGAGAATGGAAAGACATTTTTCGAGTATGCATAATTAATCCGAAAATGGCTTGACTGCTCTTGTTATTTAAATATACCATGAGGAGTTGAAAATGTTGTTTACCTTAATGTACTTCAATATGTATTTACATTCATGTATTTGCATTTATAAAATATTCACCTACTCTGTGAGTAAAAATTACTATGTGGACATATTACCAGGATAACAAAATTGTTATAGCAACACTTCGATACTAAATTTTGACAAAATTTTGAAAAAAAAAAATTTCATTTATATACTAAAATCTATTCTATATTTATAGAATCGTACATCATAAAATCTATTTTTAGAAAAGTAAAGGCATATACAGCTATGTTATGTTTTGTTAAGGATTTCCCTTGTTATTATATTATAATGCGAATTTAATATATACTTGAATTTTAATATATACATACGCGTACAAATCATATATAAATTTTACATTTAATATATTCTGAAATTTAATTTTGTATATAAACATTCTTCAATATACACAAAAATTATTTTGCTGATATTAACAAAAATGTTATGAAATTTCGTTTCAATTTAGTTGAAAATATCTCGTAGTATTATCTCAGACGAGACTTGCTGCGTATTATTTCCATTAACTTGAACTTGTAATCTTATTACGACCACGTTAACTTCGTTGTTAATATGTGTAGCAAGGTATTCGACCCGTCTAAATAGTAAGGTCTGAAGGGATTTAGTGCAGAGGCGAACTTTCTACATAAATGTCGATTTGGGATCTTAGTTTCCGTTAAGCGGATAGAGGTTATCAAAGGAATGTACATTAACAAGCCGGGGGAAGTTAATAGAATTGTATATAAGAAAGGTTAAATACGTGATCAGTTCGAAAATAACCGCCGTTGTTGAGTAGCGCTCGTAAGCTTCCAACTATCCTAGTGGGAGCATTGTATTCACGCACGTTTGCTTATAATAATATTACAAAATGAATGCTGCAATGGAAAATACCGCCAAATTTGAGGCACGTGGTGTAATAAGTTTTCTTTTGGCACAAAATTTGTCAGCAGCATACACTTAATATGAATTATGCGCTTTATACCTCTCAATTATTATTAGCAAACACATTGTACGTCAGTGAATCTGATTGTTAAAGAAGGAAGAACAAACTTTCGTGATGAACAGAGCACCAAGAAAATTGACGAAAAAGCTCGTGACGAAAAAGCGTCTGAGCTTTCTTAGCAGTTCCCACAAATTTAACGTATGGTTTTCTACAAGGTCGTCACTGAAAAATTCGGCGAGCAGAAATTCTGTACTCGGTGGATACCGAAATTGCGCAGGGAGTCGAATATTATGTAAAAGGAATTTTCAAGTTGATGAAACGTTAGGACATGTGCTTGAATTTAAATAGCTACTATGTTGAAAATTAGTTGGAAGCTGTAGTTTTAAGAAACACATAATAAAATCTTTTTATCTTCACGGGTTTTTCATTTACAAACAAACGGATGCTACTTTCCAAACAGCACTCGTAGATGAACAAAGAATTTAATTAATTTACTTAACAAAGTTTATTTTAATTATAAAAACTAATGCAGGTGGCATATTAACATTTTAATTGTTTTTGAAATCTGTTGAGTGGTAAATGCGGCACTTACTTAAACAGTCACCTGTTAGATGAAGATCATAAACCCTACTGGAAGCATAGAGGTAAATTATATTACATCTTCCTCATGTAACACTAACAAGTTGTGATTATTATTATAGTACAAGTAACAAGAGGAAATGAGATGGAAATAGAAATAGTGAAATATGTATTAGAAGATAGAAAAAGAGTTCAAATTGAAGCACTATTTATTTCTAACTGATTTCATTTGTAGTATTTATATTAAAATCGAATGTAGAATATCAAATTATACTACTGCAATGAACCTGTTATAAGGTAATGAAACAAATTATGTCCAACAAAAAATGAACGAAAATAGTAGAGAAGAATAGTAGAGTATAATGCCGAATGAATGTTGATTTTCGTCTGTGGCGTGTGAACATGCAATGAAAGATAAACGAACGTTTACCCGAGTGAATCGTCTGATAGCTACCCATACAAAAGGTTTTCCTCCTCATCTGTACTACGCGAGTATGTCTGTACATACGAGTCACGAGGGATATAAATACACTCCCAACTGTTATGTTATGTTATATGTAAACGTAGAACAGAGATTATATGTATATTTATCTCAGAATTGTTATATGTAACAATGTCATAACAAATCCACGCGAAAACAATTTACATATATGGAAATAGTTAAAAACAGAACACTGTACAATGTGTGAGTACGGCGTACTGTAGTAGTGAACAACACATGGAGCTAAAAATAGATACGAATGCATGTAAATGAGCTGAACAATAAGATTACATTGACTGTCGCATTTAAATAATAGTAGCTGAGTTGTAAACAAGTTTACAGAAGTTTAGCTGATACACTTCTGTTGTTGTAAATGGATACAATGTGTAAAAATGGTTGTTATTGTAAATAGTGTGACTTTTTGTTGTGATTTCTTGATCAAAATGTAAATGCTCCACTTCACTAGTATAACATGTGTGTTCAGGCAGATAATGAGTTTAAAACTATTTGCATTATTTTATTAATATCTATTTATTTAATGTTTTAATGTTTAATATATATATATATATATATATATATATATATATATATATATATATATATATATATATATTTCCTTCTACCAGGACCAAAAACAAAAACCTCAATTCTCCTAATATCTACAAGAAAATAAATGGTTTTGCACATTTTAAAAAGATTTAAATAGCTTCAGCCTTCCTTCTTCTAATTATTTCTGCCATCCATCTGTTCCCTTCCTTCCCCCCTTTTAAGAGCTACCCAATATTCATCTCACTCCCTACTTTTTCCTTACAATCAAACTTAATGTGCTCTAGTGTTTCGTTCTCCGTTCCGCACACTCTACACATTCTTTCCTCTCTACTTTCTCAGTATCTGTTTCCTTTTTCCTCATTTCCCAATCTAAACCTTGCTGTCCTTCTTATGTTTTTTATGTCTTTTTCTATTAAGTACTGAGGTATTGTAATTGCTTTTCTCGATTTTTCCCATTCTTTCCTGTTGTTGTATTTCCTTATCCCTTTTCCTTAGCTCCTCTTCCACACTTGCGCCTCCTTCTCTTCTTCTATCTGCCTCCTCGATCGCCCCTTTCAAAATACTCCTTTATCTTTTTTGGACCTACCTTCTTTATACTTTCCCCTCTTATTTTCTTTAAAATTTAGTTTTCAGCACTGCTCATTTTCTCCTCATAATTTAATTTTCTTGTCAGTTTCATTCACTATTCAGAAAATCTCTGTAGTTTCATTAAATGTAAAATCAAATACAATATTTGTTATAAAATCTCCAGCTGCTTATATTTTAAAACAACACAAACTTCTATAAATTCTAACAGACATTTAGAAGACCCTTACCTGAGCGGGTGGGGTGACACACTTCCGAAAGTTACAATTTTAAAACAATATTTGCCCTCAGGATAAAGTTTCCTCATGTAACATCTTGCAAGGGTTTGTGTTTTTTTTTGTATATTCTGGATGCGTCCTGATGTATAACTCCTACTCCCCCTTCCCCTTTCCAACCAACCTCTCTTTCCACATACGACATATTGCGTACCATATTATTTAAACATTCACTTTCACTACTTCATTTTACCATTCGTTTCTTTTGTTTCTTTACGTTATCATATGTTATATGTTTTTATCTTCATTTTAATATCAGTAGCGGAACAGTTTATGTATTTGTGTAACCAAAAACAATAGGGACACACTTATATGAATAACAAAAGCAATTCGTAACAACGATTTGGGTTTTTAAATGGTTATGTGCGAAATTGTGTGCGCTTGTGTTATTTAGAGTCATGTGAAATATATGTTTTTTATATTTTCTTTGTTCAAAAATATTATCTTAAAAATAGTGGTGTTACGGTCTATAGTGTGCAATAAAATGATTCACCGATATGACATATATGAAGCTTTACCCAAATAGAATTTTACCCTAGATGTTGTAACGATCCCGATAAGTATAATGACAAGGTTCTACTACTGAAAATAACGCGGTTGACAATAAATTTAGATACGTTCAATTTTATTGAATGCTACAAATTATGTCCTGGTTGTTGATAACAACCAAACCCGAAAGATATAATTCTGATCCGAGAATCGAACTCGAAGACACAGCAGTCAACGTTAAGTATCAATGATCTCTCTCACTGTAGCTTCAGACATATTATTAGTAGAATATAACACTATTCACGTAACCCTGTTAAGTTAACTTTGTGAACATTGCATTACTGTCTATGCCAATAGTACGCAGTGCTCTTTATTAGTATTACAAATTACCTTCGCCAAATGTTATTAACTTCAGTGTTCTAATACGAACTGGTGCTTTGTCAAATACGGTAATATAAACCGTCGGCATTTGTTCCATCCTCACAGCAAATAAACGATATTGGCTCTGGGATTCGCATCCAGTCTCTACATGTAACTACTAATCCACTCGATCACGCTGACAACTGCTAACTGTTTTTTAAATAACGACCTCATGCAATTCTGAAACTACATTTGGTGTACTGAAAACGTAACTAGTACCCTTCATCTATATCTAGATACAAAATGTTAAAATACTGGTTCAACTGATAATTCTATAAAAGATTAACATATTCAAAATTAATAGCTCGTTGGAAAATTAGGTAATTAATTATAAACTCAAGCAATGATAAAAGATTAAACAAATAAAAATTAGTTATCATTGAAATATTCATTAAAAGCAAAGCTCCGGAAAGCTCTAAAAGTAATGGGCTTAGAATTATCACGCTGTGAAGATCTGATAGCAGTCATCCATTTAAAAAGTTTCTAATTAGCGGTAAAATTTGGGGTTTTGAGGGTTCGAGATTTTTATACTTTGGATAAAAATCTACATATTTTGCAAGAGCTTTTATGAAAATTAGAAAGAATGTGTTTTATATCGTTATACTCTAATGAGATTATTTTTAGTTAACTTTAATTTAGTATTATTTTTTAAATATCAATTTTATCAACAATTATCTTTGACATTGTCCAAGCAACTTTGCAACACTACAGATCAAACTTTAGAACTTCAGAAAGTGGAGCAGTAAAACTTTCAATTATCATGCTTTTTTTTATTATATTACTGCAGCTATATATTAATTTTAACAGTTAATTGTAAAATAATAACTATGAATTGTTCTATATTTGTTTATTATATAGTAAGTATAGTTGTTGATATTTCTGCCAGTCATTGTATAAACTCATCTTTTTAATATTGTTTATATCACAGTTACTTAGTGCTTTTTTATTGTAGTTTAGATCTTATTACAGTTATAAACGATAGGGTTTGAGCCTGCTTATCGATGGGGACTCCAAACCATACCATTACATAAAATTACGTACAATTCAAAGTATAATCCTTTCACATAATTTTTGATTTCATACTATCTAGTGCAAATTTGACACGCCACTGCAGTGCACTGTTTTATTACCTTATAGTATTTGAGTGTTTTATAAGAAGGCAACGCTGAAATATTTTTAATAAAGTTTATATGACGATATTGTCATTTGTCATTCGTTTGAAACTTGACACAGCGCAACGACGCTGTCTGGATCATATGTTAACGTAAGTGTAGCTTACACGTGAGTGAATCTATCATATGCCGTACGAGCAGCACCTGTCACTGACAGCATGGAATATTGACATTGGAAATATGAAAAAGATACTGAGTTCTTACTTAATAATGCATTTCTGTTGATATGTATACTGATGCCTAAGCAATAAAACACGAATACATAAGAAATAGCCATCTTTGTTATTATATCACATCGCGAAACGACGTCTGTTTTTTGTGTGAAACTTACTAAGCAAATTATACAGCAAAAAGTCCAATTACAATTTTTTCCAAAATTACGGGTTTCCAGAAAATTCAGGCTAAAAGTCTTAGAATTTTTCTCTCTACAAAATACGAAATTTTCAAAAACATTGACGTAACCGTTTTCGAGCCACGATACAAAATTTAGTACCAAACATATAAACATACAAACAAGTCAGGTACACCTGAAATATTATAATGTATGATCATCAAACTTATAAAGTATACACTTGGTTGAAAAGAGCTCTAGGAGTTCAGGGCTTAATTAAGCAGTGACGTAATTAATGACATCTATGTAATAATAACAAAAGTAGATAATACGTGCTTCAAGACATCAAATATTATTATTTCTACATCCGGTTACATATTCATAAAGCGTGTCAATCGCAATCCCTTTGTGAAATTTTATGGTTGCCCTTTTTATATAAGTAATTAAAAAACAGTACGCTACAGCAGTAACCTCAAATAAACTCAACGAAATAATACATACTACGAACGTGTGGACCATTAAAATGAAATCATTGGCACGTTTTAAATTTCATCATTTATTTGTTTCAATGTCGAATTAAATTTAAATTTAATGTATTTATAATAACTTTATAACAATAGTAATTATATTAATTACAAAGTAATAACGTTAATGTGATCATTAATAAAATCAAAAGACAAAAAACACCGACATAACTTAAGTCTATAAGCTACATATAATGCATGGCGTCTACGGCGTTATAATGTGTTAATTATTATAATTACACTCGTGGAACTCATTTAAATATTCAGGAGCATGTGAAATTAATTATTTTCTGGCTAAATTTAATTATGTATGTAAGACAAGTACTGGAAGTACTTCAACAGTGAAATTTGTAGTTATTACGTGGTTTAGAGTAAAATTATAGTTCAGTGTTTAAAAATTTCCAGACCGCATATAAAGATGACATTAATGTAATAAATATAGTGTTCGCAGTTTCATCCTTCATGAGCTTAAGTTTGAGTTTGTAATCAAGTGTTTGTCAGTCAGCAAAAAAGAATAGTTTTAAACGGTTAAGCATCAATTTAAAAGGTTTTCTTCGTCAAAGTCGTTTTAGGAATATATAATTCTGTTACATTAGAAATCAATGCAAAAAATTAAAAATCTTTTATTAATACCTATATATCTTAGTATAAACTTACATGAAAAGCTTTATTAACGTTCTAATATCTAAAAGTAACTATAGTTATGTAACCTTACATTATATTAACCTAAAATATATGATGTAAGAGGAGGAACTTAATACAATTTAAAAATATATACATACTCGTATTATTTACTTCTGAAAAATAACAGCTGAAGCTGAATTTTGACCGAAGTGTAATTTTACCATCCGCTTCGGGCGTTATATACTAAGTTATTCTTTTTGCCTTTATTTAAAAGCATTTTTAATTAAATCTTTATAATAATTTCAGGATTATTACACGTTAAGCGTAATGAGATTATCTCTTCGTTTCCCTTAGTGTCTCGGGGTAAAATATACCCCACTGCGCGTACCCCAATGTAAGTGTGGAGCTGGAGATTAACTTTTGTGTTGATTCTGGTATTTTAATATATGAATATAGACATTTAAACAGTGACTGTAAAAATGTAGGGTAACATGGAACAAATAAGTAACCAATCAAACACAATGACATTTATTTAACAAATAAATGATATCAATATATTTGTTTTATATAATTGTATATCGTTATTATATTATAAAATATATTTGTAATTGACAGTGTAGTTTAAAGGCACAAGAAATTAAAGGGACAAGCGCGCAAGTCTTCTGACGTCACGTTCTAATATGTCTGTTAATGTAAGACCACTGAATTCAGATAGAAGCATGTGACTAATTTTAACAAATTTTTTAGGGTATACTCGAACTTGAGTTTCTTACACTTGAAGAATATATCAATGAATAGAAACGTGACTGCATACGAATAAAATAGGACAATGAATGTTGCTATGCAAATATATTTAAAGTTATGACACCAATGTAACTGCACCTTCTTATTTTACTTCATACGTGAATTAGTTTTGGAATTCAATTTATTTTGAAGAAGATAAAACTAGTATAGTGTGCACTTCCTGAACGAATTCGGCTGAACACAACTGCTCTCGTATTTTAAAATTTATATTCGTATTGGAACGGAAATTTAAATATATATATATATAATTCAATAAATTCAAAGTGAACATAACTTATACGTACACCACCGTGCAGTTACTTATTCTGTAACTTTAGCGCATTCAATTTATTCCGGTTAGTAAACAACAGACATAAAATAAAAAAAACTCTATTTGAACTTTGTTGTTTATTAACTCTTAAATTCTATAGAATTATGCTTAATATTGGTAAAGTTGTCTATAGTTCAAATTACGAGAGTTCGGCGGTGACTCATACTTAAAACAAGTTGTAGGGCATAAACTGCCGATATAACTAAAAAGCACTGACTCAGTTATTTTTCTATAATGTATATAGAAACGAATAAGATAAAATTCATTATCGTATTATTGATTTATACTGCTCTTATAACCTCTTATAAGTATAAGTCGCCGCCGAACTAACGTGATTTTGACTATATAACTGTTGTAACGATAACTGTTGTAAAATATACCAGTGTTTACCCCCGTCTTTTTAGTGCATATGATTAGTGTTCAATAAAATAATTCATAATTTCATTTCAAATTTTAATTTCATTTTTTATAGAAATATTTTATTTTATTGAATTTTGAATGAATATTTTATTATTTTATTGAAAGATATATTCTCGCCGCGAAAAAAAATATTTAAAAAAAAAAGTATTTTCGTAGGCGTAAAACTATATCGTAGTCACGATAATATCGTGATCACGACAATAAGAATAGGCAGAAATGTATACTTACATACTTTAAAATAATTGAAATTTTTTCTCTGTTGACTATATTTTTTCAGATTTAATTAAAATGAAACATTTTAGAGTTTATATAAAATGTGAAATGGATTCATTATTTATTATGTTTATTAAATAATTAAAATATAAATTCTACAATGACAATGAGTTACATCACTTCACATCACATCAAATCGGCTTTTGTGTAATGTTTGCGGAAGCTTACCGGAACGTAAATTGTAATAATTGTAAACAAGGATTGTTTGTTTTGTTGACCGAAATATGATATGAAGTTTACAAACCCGTGTACAAACTAATTAATTATTATGCTATATAATTTTCATTTTATTGCAATTTTTTTTATTTAAGTGCTAACCACCTAAAAAGACGTCGCTTTGTGCCGGGGTAAACGCTAGTAGACTACTATAATTTTATATTTATTATTGCTTATAATTTTTCGTCTACAAGCTATGCTATAAAATAACTATTTCTTATTTTCTTCAGCATAATACAAGTGAACGTCCACTCTTGTTTGTAATCATTCCTGCACAGCCGCAGGTCTCGTGTTACGCGAGTAATAAGACAGCTAACCTAGCCCGAAGACTTTTCGCCTCAATTCATCATGAAACACAATATACACCAATAAATTTTAATGCATTTTTATTAGAATATAAAATATATTTATCGTTATTTGTGTCACCGTATTTTAAATAAAATAACAACGTATCTTATAACACGGTGAGGGAAAAGGAAACATGATACGTTTAGTGCATCGAGTAAGAGAGAGATAGAATATTCATAATATACCGGTAACACATTAGCTAATTGCACGGTGTTAATTATGCTGTACATGTAGTTGGCATCCGAGACCGCCAAACCACTAAGTGGATAACAACTACCGGATTGTTGTACTAATTAGATTTATGTTAATTTCAGGTGACTCTCCAGCCATTTTTTGTGACTATTTATAATGTATTGTTCTAATAATAAAGCTAAACTAATGTAATAAAATAATTCTTTATTCAAAACTATATAGAGCAAGATTGCTAACATATATAAAAATGAACCATCATACCATAAGTGAGTTTAAGTAAATTTTTTCATCTGCAAGGTATTACAAGACAACTGTTTCATAACGTTTTACAAGAGGATAGGCCGATTTAAGGGGTCAAACATCCCCTAGATCCAATTTTAATTCCACTATGAGTAGGAGCGAGAGGGTATTATCCGTACGCATGAGAGTGAGTGAGACATAAACATTGATTACCTAATACCTGGAAAATGGCCATTGAAAATGAAAAACATTAAACGATCATTGTATATACTAACACTACTCAATCTTACACATTTTGTTCATCAGAAAATAAGTGATGTTTGGCGGCCCTGAGATCTTGGACTAATATTCTTTGTTTAAAGTGTTTCAACTTTCAAATAGAGACAATACCTCTTTAGGAGTGAAGTTATTAGCTTTTGAGAATATGTTATTACTAGAGAATATTCTACTCTTTTGTCTAGCTACCAATTATTTAAATTTATTTAGAAATTTATCTATCTATTTAAATGCTGTAAATCTATCTCATAAATATATGTACAAACAATTGAAACTAAACGACGCGGTAACTAACGATACAACTGCAATTAATTCGTTTTGTTATTTACCCAATGTTGATTTACTCGCTATTTTGTTTATAGTTACTGAAATTTCAAGCACACACATAATATTGCATAAAATGATAAATAATTATTTAATAATACTAACTCAACTACATACCTGTATATAAATACAGCAACCACGATCATAACAACCACGACAGTACTTAGAACTATACTCAGTATAGCATATCCAGGTAACGCTGTAACAAAACATAGTCATTATTATTATTATGTTTGTAATAAATATCGATATGGTTGTATTATTTTAAATTGATTAATATTATTACCTTTAAATAGGTTTAACAAATAATTAAACGGATTAAAGTTAAGGGTGATGTAAATTAGTTTTTTTTTGTTTTCCAGCAATTAGCATAATAAAGCAATGTTTGTTTTTGAAAATTGAGTACTTAGAAAGGAGCCTTTTATAAAATGTTTTTTGATTTGTTTTGGAGACAATTCCAATAGTTCACTACAAAAAATAACGGCGCAATTTTCGAGAAAACCACATAATCAAAATTTCGCTTGAAACCTTATCCAGATCATGACCTTGGTAAGTTATCTAGCTCCTATTTCACAGAAGCAGGAAACACTCACGTGCAAATAAAGCCTCGTAACTGTATATAATTGCAATTATAGAGACCTTTTATATAAAGTAAATTGCGGAAACTCCACATTCAATAAAACCTTCAATTATCAGCTTAAAATCCCATTTCACGCCATTTTATTTCACAAAGGAGTCAATAATAGTGTGTCAAGTTTAAAAAGAAATGTCAAAAGAATTGTATTAGGCATCTCAAAGACACTATACGAATATGTGCTTTTTATTAAGTAAGTGGTCAGAATTTCCAACAAAGGATAGCTTCCTATAAATAATTTTCCGTGTTTCCTGTTGAAATAAATCTTTGAGTTTTGTGATTAGAAAACGGGATCTAATAATCGTGTCTTTATTACGAACTGATCAATATATTATACTCTGAGGCATTATTAGTCCTTTATTGTCAACAAAATCTGCTCCGGGATTAATTAAACGTTGCGGGGATTCGACAAAGGTATCGTTGGTATTCCCTAAGCACAGAATAACGGTAATAAACCCAAAGCCTTTTATATAGGAGAGATAAGATCGTTAATCTGTTTTTATGGTACATGACTGGTTCATCGCAGTAAACGCAGAAAAAATTAATACATTGCTAATCATCGTAATCTATGGAGTCATCTATAAAAAAACCATCATTCCCCGCCCACAGGTTACGTCTTATCACACTTTGTAGTTTCATACACCTACACCTTATAGGAGTACTTATATTTATAATAATTTAATGACATAATAAATTTAAAAATAAAAGAATGAAATGAATCTTACATGTATCAGGACACAAGGAATTATCGAACCCGCAGATTGGTACATCCAGAGGTGGTTCTAGCTTGCCTCCAGCCCAATGGATCTGTCTTCCTTCGATGTACATTAAGGAATCGTTTGCAGCCAGATAGTTAGCCACAACCTAATAATAAAACATATAACATGGTGTAGTTAAAATTACGAGAGTTCGGCGGCGATTCATACTTAAAACAAGTTGTGGGGTATAAACTGCCGATATAACTAAAAATCACAGATTCACTTATTTTTCTATTTTATATATAGAAACGAATAAGATAAAATTCATTACCGTATTATAGATTTATACCGCTCTTTTAACCTCTTTTAAGTATAAGTCACCGCCGAACTATCGTGATTTGGACTGTACTGATAATCATTTATATATGTCCAGATAGAAAATTTTGGTACAGTGCAAGCTTCACACGTTCTAGGTTGCCAATTCCAATATTGAAATTGTCTTGCAGTTCAGTTTTACACTTGCTTGCTTACTACAAGGTAACTAAAGTGTAACAAATGTTTTACCTGGATGAATAACTAACTAATTAACAAGATGCTTTCAATTTACCTCAAATTTTCCAGTATCTGGATCCATGTCAAGCAAGGAATAGTCTGCTACCCTGTCCCCATTGTGGTCTATGACCACATCACCAGTTATTCCTGGAACAAATTGCGATATTAATTTTGCATCGTCAATGTAACCGAATTACTGTTCAATGGTAGGACTAATATCGGAAATAGTTCGACGTTATTTAAGGTAGTTCTCTACTAAAACAGCTGTGAAATGAGGCAATAATGATAAAGTGCACCTATTTTATATGCAAGATGTATAACGTATATAGAGAACGGTTTTACAGACTTAAAAAAAATTATATATTGTAAAAAAATAAATGCGTACTGTTGAAAACAAGTAAAAACGATATAAAAGTTAAAGGTGGTACTATAATGCAAAAATAAATTACTATATGAATAAAATAAGATTCAATTTTATATGTACCCTTTGTCCTTAACATCCGACTATACTTTTGCCAACGGTTGTCATACCAAAATAAATAATTTTGTAAAATCAAATTGGTTGCAAGTTATTATACCTTAATGAAACTCAAGTATATATATATCAAGTGTTTCTCTCTCGTTATTAGAAAGCTTCTTTGACATTTCTTAAAAGCTCAAAGCTTTTATAAAACTCAGCTTTACATTTAAACAAAACTTTGAACAACTTTTAGACAGCTAACTTCTCATTCTGCTTTCTATTCTTTTTAAGGGCAAGAGATGAGGGGGAGACTAATAACAATTACAAAAGTGAAGGTTATAATATAACCTTGAAATAACAAAAACACTTCGAAATAAATAAAAATGAAAAACAAAATTAAAATAATATAAAAAGCTAAATGGAAATTTTTAGAAATTGAATAAAATAAAATATGGTCGTGTATAAATAAACAGAAATCGTACAAATTGAGAAAAACATTTGAATAGAAAGAAAAACTCCTACGCCTTGGGCAACACAACAATTTGTCGCCACAACAAATAGTAAATAACATATGTTACTGCTTTTGGTGATAATAATAAACAAGCCTTACTCGAATAGAAGCAAGAGGCTGTGTGGAGAGAATGAAAAATAAATATATCTTTATTAGTTAGATTGTAGTAGTCGTGTAGGGTAAGTTGAATCTTGCAAGCAAGAAGAATGAAATGACTATAGTGTTGTTAAGCCCCATTCCCACTCACTGTATTTAGTTTTAATTTAAGGTTTTAACCTTAAATGTAATTTTAAACTTGTGAATCCATGTGTCAGTAACACACATTATTTTGTAATAATTACTATTTTTATTTCATATACTAAAAATTAATACATTTAAATTCTGTAAGCTAGAACCTAGAAATATTCCACAATTTCTGAGATTGTGTTATCCAAGTTTCAAGTAATACCAATAAGGTGTATCCTGAGAGAGTTGATCAGATCACATTCCAACTAAATAATTCCAGAGACGGCATCAGTTTTGTATCAGAACAGAAATTTATGATGTGTATACCAGGCTTCACCTACCCCAGACTTATTTCAATATATTTATACAAGATAACTAGAAAGGGTAACCATAGCTTGACCCTCTGCCAGTGAATTCATCGCACCAATAACTTTATAGTTCAAACACGTAAAATATTAACAAACTTATAAAACTGTTGCTATTTACTTTTCCCACTAGGCAACTACTTGGTTGACTTCTAAATTGGGAAGAACCACAAGTTGACGCTATAAAATATGCTAGTTCTAATCTAACACTTTGTTGAATATTAAAATATCTGTAGCCATTATTCGACACCGGACGTTGAGGTTGGAATTGTAGTTAAAAATAGAACTTACACATTGTAACCTAAAAATAGAATAATAATACATGGACACTTGTATTATCGTAAAGAAATGAAATACACCGAGCATGTAGACATTTCCGGGCATAAACTAAGACTAATATTATATGCAGTGGCGTATTGAGACTAATGGGGATTCCTTCTTTGGTTCGCTTGCTCACATAACTATCACAAATTTACCTTTAAATGAATAATTCCACATTCGTCTTGTAATATCAGATCCATTTAGAGGCTTAGTTATTGACCCAGGAGAGCTTTTAAGGCTGGCGTTTAAAGCATTGGCGTAGAGAAGGACAGCATCATAAAACGCAGTGACAAATGTGCTGATAGGCTCGTCACCGAATGTATAGTTGTATTCTTCTTCCGCTAAATCCTTTACCTGGAAATAGTTCGTAATAAGAAACATTTTAAATCAAATTTCTTGAGTCGTGAGTACTTGTTTTAAATAAGAGCATTGCAGAAAGCTGTAATACAACTAGATGTACTATATGGGTCAGGAATTTCCATTTTCAGGAAGAGCGATTTTTAACCTATTGTAAATTTGGGTAAAATATATTTTATGGTGCAGTATTTGAACAGGGACAGTGGAGAACAAGTACAAATATTAAAATATACCATAAAAGTAGAAAAATTTAACTTGTTATGAAAAGTAGAATGAAAATACTCTTATTGTTAGAACAAGTGGACAGAAGTAGAATAGTTCTCTCTACTCAAGATGATATGGAAAGACTAAATGCAAGAAGACCTAATGCAAATGTGTATGGTAAATTGGAAGAAAAAGAACTGCCAATTGGAAGAAATGGCAACATGTCTTAAAGGAGAATAAGTCCTACAAATGCAGTAGCGTCAAGATGGTAATGATGATTTTTACATGGTATTATTTTTGTGTCCAGATCAGATGTAAACATACGAATATACTAATAACAGATGATAATATTCCAATATACTAATTTCAAATAGTCTTTAAAGTCAAATATATTTTGCAGTGTACCTCTTTAGAGAATTTAAGATAATCGTCGCCATCGGGAGTTCGAGCTGTAATTGTTAGTAGTGCTTCGTAGGCTTTCCTGGCTCTTTCATTTCGTTCCTTATCATCGCTTTCAACTTTCCAAGGTTCTAGGGAAGCATCGGACCCACTGTAAATAAAACATAGAATTATTCATTATTCAACGTTTTAATAATAGAACACGATAAGTTAAGTAAAACTAAAATCGTTTAAAACGAGAGTTTAAGAGTATCTTATTCGTTCCCATACACAATATATAAAAATTAGTGTGACAGTGCTTCTTCCTTGTTTCATTAATGTATGCGGTATGCCTTGCTTTAAGACGGACTTGCATTTGTCGTAGAAATATTTGGTCAACACTGTTTAAAACGCATAAAGAAACAGTGTTATCAAATACATTATTGCTGTGAGAATCCGCTCAACCTTAGAATTACATTTAAGCAACATTGCTCTAAGCTAACAGCGAATGTTCTGCTTTGCAAACAGTGCCTGTACTCGAATACACGAACATCGTCTGCACTATGTACGACAGTTTACATACATTATTAACAACCCCCAGCTGATTTACCCTCGTTTAAGGGTGTACAAATGAAACCTACAATAAAAACATATTATTCACGAAGGTCTGTACAATATACATGTAGATTCCAACACTCTAGTCTAGACCCCAACCATCTTGGAATAGGGATGATGGGGAGGGTTAGAACCCATGAGTGGCGCTAGTCAATAATTCTTACCCAAACACATTACGTTTTAAATCGTCGTCGTTATTCACAGTGTTGTTAATAACACCATAATTATTCAAAGAACATTATTCACTGTTTTATAATAAACAACTTTGTGTTTTAAAGCACAAGTTTGTGCTTTAGATTGGAAACTTTACGCTCTCTGTATTTACAGAGCTTTTCATAATTTATTTGTAGTACTTAGCTATGTACTAGACTATACGCGAAGTATAAATTGAAACAAATTTCGTTATCTTATTCGCGAGGGCCATTCAAATATAAACAGAATTATTTTAATGCAGATTTATTTGTGATTTATAAATATACAAATGGAGTCTAATTTTTGTATTTGGAGTCTGGTTTTTCTACCACATCGACCGACCACATCTTACAGTAGCTATATCTTCTAGGTTAGGTTGTAAGCAAAAATATCTGATTATGTGCTTGTATAACAGTCAAACCTAGAAATGTAGCAATGACTTGAACATAAATCTTTCTAATTATATAAACCAGTTCGTTATATGTTAGAGTTAGAGCTTCTTCCTAACAGCTTGAGAGAGAAAGGCACATTTGTTACACACTCTCTCCGTTCTTCTAATCTATTGTTTTGCGTTAACTTCGACAACCTCTGTCGACACATTTCCGATCAACCCGTTGACTTGTTTTCGACTGTCGCATCGTTGTTCCTTCAGTCTGATTGACAGCAGCAAAGACAAATCAATTATAAGGATATCCAATGTCACTCAAAACAAAACACAAAAAGACATAAATGCTATTTTCTGACATGTTTGGTACTGATTTTTAAATGGTAGCTCGAAAACGGCTTAAAATTTCGTATTTAGTTGAGAAAAGAATTCTAAGACTTTTGGTGTTCTCGGATTTTTCCCTGAATTTCCTGGAATTTTTGGATGAATTTTTGAGACGTCGCTTTGCGGCGGGATGAATGGTAGTAACAATATAAAATTCAAATGAAACTTGGTGTGAACAACTCCCTTTAGGGTATTATACTATTATCACTATATCCATTCTTGTACAGTGTACTACAGACTTTTGATGGTATTATATTAGCATGTGAATGAAGTGAAAATGCAAATTAAATTAACTTAACATTTCCTATCTCAATAGTGTCAGCCGTCAGGTCTGCGAATTCCCTGAAATTTCCTGAATTGGCGTTATCAGTAACGAGTATAGAGGGTAAATGAACAGGGAATGGGGTGGGGGATATGTGTAGGATTCTGTATATCTAGTTCTGCAGATAGTATCCTTTTAATAACTCAATAACATCAGAACTGTATTGTAACAGTAAATATGGTCATATATACTCATAATACGTACATTAGAAGTCAGTACAAAGTGGTGCTTGAACGCCATATAACATTATTCAAATGATTCTATGAATTAAATACATTAATGAACAAGCAACTTTAATATTTCACTTATTTTATATTTTTGGCTTAACACATTTATCCTCATACTTGTCTAACAAAGGCCAAAAATTTACGCGTATTCAAATATCATTGATTTTAAATTATTATACCTACATTAAATAAAATAGCAAAATTTGAGGTTAGAATCTGTTGTAAAATGACTTCCTTTAACGTTGGTTCATTTAACAACTTGTCGTCTAAAATTAAACGGCTTTATTGCACAAAATGTAGAAGAGAAGAGAAGCGGGAGTGAAATTGTATGCAGCGAAAGCTATGGTTTTTAGTATTACTTCTATTGTTTAAAAATATAAGGGTGTTATTGTCGACATTATCTAATAAGGTTACTTCGAAATGCAACAGTACTTGTCGCTGCATAAGCCTTCACTGATACTTACACGTTTTATTCAATCAAGTTAATGAGAAGAACCGAAGAACGATACGATGCATTGAGAATCATAATTTACCAGCATTTTGAAGTACAAGCAATTCTTTATGCTGTACAAATAACTTACTCTATTCAAAGTCAAATGTATGTGATTCAATCTTTATTGCAGCACTTGTGTAAGGAGCAAGTGCGAACCATTGGCGCCAATCCATCAAATTAAATACAAGTACTTGCTCTCAATGTTCATTTTACATGATTTGAGTGGTAGCGAAGTCGTTAAATTTTAACAAGCGCATAAAAGATAATCAATATTGCAGAAACAATAAATTTTAAAATCTGTTATAGAGTTTTTGTACTTGGCATTAAAGCAAATAACATTAATTGTGCAGTTGATGCAGACATTATTATTTTATGCTGTTGTCCTATTTACATTTTAAATATTTTTATAGAAAATAGTTTAATTACTTAGTTTAAGGGTACAGAAGATGGGGCAGATCAGAAAATCAAAATAAATTTGTTACAGTTAAATGAAGAGTTGTATATGCAGTGTGTATAAATCCTATATGAACAGAGTTAAAGTTAGTAACATCCAACAAGTGTTAAACGCTTTTCTTAGACAAGTTTTACAAAGCAGCATCCGGGTGTGTCACCGGTTTTCTCTTTCCTTCGTAACGGATAGCAGCAGCTGCGGTTACAGCAAGTGCTGTGGAAGTTAACAAAGTGTAACCGAACAGGGATTCTAAAACACCAGTAAAACTATTCCTAGCAACGCTCTAGGGATATAATATGATGTTTTTATATGCAAATATTCTATAGTAATTTAACGTCAATATTAATTCCCCTAATTACATATTCATTAATCTAAAACTATTATTTTAATACTCAAAAAAGTATTTTCTCTTTCTTATACTCTTGTCTTTATCTCTTTTTCGTTTCTGCTTCTTCTTATTAATCTCCTTTTCCTTTTTGTCTTTCCTTATTCTCTGTACCTCCTATCATTCACTTCCTTCCCTCCCTGTCTCCTCCCAACAAATGCTCTATTTTTTTTTTCGTGGAATGGAAATTCTTATGGATTACCTTCTTTACAAATATTAATTTTTGCCTTCCCTTTTTTTATTTAATTTATTTAATGTCGACCCATTTCCGATAGTGTGTCTTATCATCGACGACCTTCTACTATGTTGGTAGTATCTGTGGTCCGTTGGAGAACAAGTATTCTGTATTATCCTTCACATTTTACAGCTTTCCTTTCCGTAAACTATTTAGAGAATTCTACTTCTATCTGATAACACTCATATCATTTTGTTTCGTTAGTTTCTCTGATAGTAATTTTGCTTACTCTTGTAGTTGTTAAAGCATACTCGTATGTGCATAAACAAAGTTAAAACAGAACTAATTAATGAAACTTATACTCGCTTTAAGTAAAATTACCACAAATTAGCGGTTCATATCACAGAAGGCGTTCAACAAAGTTTGAGAAATTATTATGATTTCCAAGAGTCCTTGGGGAATATTATTCTCAGATACTGAGCATTGAAGCAGCGAACTGTAGTGTAAAAGAGAGCTTTATTATCATCGCGCACGAAGACGTACGCAAGTTCGGTAATGAAACGCACTAGACCAGGGGTAAAAAACCAGGCGCGTTTTAGAATTTTCCTAGCAGCACTCATGGAATCAACTTTTCAACAGTTTGACTGCATTCATTAAAGTACACACAATAAGTAGATTATCCAACTTACCTAGAATATAATTCAATGTTGAAGAAGACGTACTCTCCACTGTCGACCATGTTTAGCTCTTCAGCAGCCAGCATGATTTCTCGGACCGTGTTGGGACTGGCGCACACAACCACAACTGAAACAATGAAAATCACAATTAAATTAGCTATCGGTAGAATTTTATAAACCTAGAAAACATTTGGATATACATACTATATTCAATGTATATACATTCATGTATATTGCATTCCTATTAAAATGTTGTTGCACATACCTACACTGTATGTCATATGTATATTCAAAGGCAAAGGTATGTGCATATTTAAATATTACTGAATGTATATAGTATGTACTATTACGTTTATTAATTTCATGTATATGCAATATATATAAAGGATATTACTTTAACATTATGGAACAAATATGAATATACAATGTTATGTAGGAATTATCTAATTTGAAGTCAATTTACTATTTGGGATATAAGTTAAATTTAATCAAAGTTCGAATCATTTATAATTGAAACAATGAACGTGAATGAGATGCAAATATATTTTACGTGCAGTTACACCAGTTTTTGTATTTTAGCTGAGACTACAAAATATCTGAATAGAAAGATACTTTTTGCGTATGTATAGAAAACGAGAATGATGTACAGTTTCGTTATTCAAGTAAGACAATGTGAACTTTTTCTGTACATTGTGAATGAGCAGATAGAATACGAAAAACAAATGAAATGTAATTAACCAAACTGATATGAAACTTAATGATTTAAGGCGGAAGAATGTAGTGCCTAATGCCAAAACCTTAAAATAAAATAATATTAATATAAGAATTAGCAAATGAACCTTTGGAATTAGCTTGTGGCAAACCAGTATGTGTGAACGATAAAACCGTTTCGAAATACATTAATCTATTATAATTACCTTGGATTTACAGTACAACGCTGCGGTAATCTCTGATGAATTAGATTCAGCTAGCTTTGCTTAGAGTTAAATACGAATATATACATTAGAGATTAAAGACCTGACGTGGCTATTGTACTTTTTAACCATTCTTTATACAAAAGAGTAAAATGTCTTTATTACATTATACATTTTATTTATTTTTGCATTGTTATCTTTATTTCAAATTATCCTTACAATTTTACATAGTCATGCACTATGAAAACAAATCTCAATCCCTCTCCCCTTCTTAAACCATCATACAACCACTTTATCCACTTTCTAAGGATGTGTTTAAAATACCAGATGCGCATTTGTTGTTTCTGGTTTACCAGATATCTTGTATGCATATTTTTATTACCCTATTTATGCTTATGTTTATATAATGTTAAACAGTATATAGTGGTCGAGAGTATTTATGCTTGACGACAGACAGATGTGTCTTCGGATTCGAGCCCCGGACCAGCATATATATTTTCAGGGTTTTGTTGTTATCGAAATTAATTTAAATATGTGCTCAGAATCGTAAAAACTCATGATGTCACGACACCATCAATATTGTCAACATTGTCGGAATAAAACGCTGATTCCACTGCGCTAACTAAGACTTCCTTTCTTTTCTACGTTTCCTTCATTAAACAAAATGCGTTGGCTGCTTCCCTTGCTGGCCTGTTAACGCTTTCCATTACCGTACTGTATTTACCAGCGCACTAAGATAAAATATACGTTGATGTAGATAATAGAATTATTTAAACATCTGTTACGTCAACATTACTTTCATGGTTGCTTACTGGGAATGCATATCAGTAAACCTTCATCACAGATAGCACGGCGCAGCAGAACTGTGGTCGTTACTTTAAATATACCGAAACAAATTGCTGTAATAAAAGAACTACTAGAAGGGTTTGAAGAACGAGAGCAAAATATAGGGACAGACATAAAGAAACGAAAAGAAATCTGCCTTTTTTACGAGGGTTTTTTTATATACTATATAATTGTTTAAATTTAAATAATGTAGTTTATATAATGGTACTATTTTTCTTAAGGATGAAACTTGATAATAAAAGAATGAAAGAACAAAGTTCGTATTAAGATGGGTTATATTTTATAGAGAATTATTTAGTTCTTAAGTTAGTTCACTAACTGGTTGGCATGGCAACCAAAGGTAACGTTGAAGTAAAATGTAGGAATATTTAATGTTAGATAAATTCGAAACAATAGTTTCTATAGAAATTTAAATTTAAGTAGTCCCGTATGATTTACATTATTACTTGACGATTTTCGTCAACGTCAGGGATAGATTACAACTAGATATAATTGTGTTTTACCTAAAGCTTAACAAGAGTATCTATTCTTCAATTTGATTAGCGGAAAGATGTATTTGAAGTGCAATCTTCATAGCATTACAGCACCTGTAAAGCAGTGGCCTTCTTTAATATGCCTTTAATTTACAATTATCATTTTTCTTAGCTTTCCATCTCGCCCTATGTCTCCCCTTAATTCTTTTACACCGCTTAGGTTTTTTTCAGGAATTTCTAAGCCATTTGGAGTAAATGCTGTAGCCGGTGCTTGTGACTCATAACGAATACTTTCAACACGAACATTTGTTGGACGTAAAATATAAAAATCCGACCATCGAATGTAAATAGAAGCAAGTTTATCAAAACGTTTTCAAAAAGTTTAATTTGAAATTCCAAAGGTTGAACTTGAAGTGCTAAGTTTGTAGCAAAATCAGTCAAGACCTTATTCTCATAAATCTCCAAATCAACTATATTGCTAACATATGGGTAAAGAAACCCATAACTTCCGTAATTTGTCTTACGGCTAGAAGAATTGTACGTAACTTCAGTGCAATGTTTGCTACAAATATTTCCTGCTTGAAAAGTTTAATAAAACGATGAAAAATGTAAGTTTTCTAAGCTCAATATTTCAATGCATTTCCCAACTTTCTTAACATTTCAAGAATATTCACATAACTCAACTTTCGAACTATCTGCTCGTTAAATCCATTTAACAATCAAAGTCAACTTTTGTATTTCAATGAATAGCAAACTTTTTGGATTACAAACTTGCAAACTGTAGTTCAACAAAAGTGACATTAACGTTCAATCAATTTTCGTTTTGTGAGACTGCGACAGGTATTGTTTGTTGTCTTGACAATTTATTTCTAAGATGTTTATCATTAATTACAAAGAGAAGCTTAAATGTGAATTGAAAATTTAATTCCATTACTTTTAACTCACGAATTTAACGAAGCATTTGTTGTATTTACTGGTACTAGTAAGCTTTTGTTACTCAACTTCTAGTCAATAGCTTTGTTCGTTTTATCATCCTACTGTTAACAGAAGTATGTTTGCTTTTATTATGTTTGAGTTTTAAAAATTCGGATTAAAAATTAATATGAATGGAAATTTAACGTAAAGCGGATTTAGGCCACATGGAGAATTTGGAGGAAAATTTTTTGCTACCGACCTTATAAATAAAATAGAACACTGTCTTTTTTAGACTAAGACCACACTGTGAAAAAGAATAGCGTGTAAATAATAATAATAAAAATATAAATAATAATTTCTGTGCTACTTTTAAATCAGCAGAGGGCATGTATATTTACATGATTCAATGTGTTACAGAATTACTTAAAAAAAGAAAGGAAAAGAAAAGAAGATGATCGCTACGTTTAGAGGAATGAATGAAGTAAGAGGAACAGTGAAGTAGACCTGTGATAAAAATCTTACAGTGGAATAAAGAGGGAATAGGATGAATGAATTCAGTTAGGAGTAAACGAAGGAAATAAAGGGCAAGGGAGATGAAGCTAGAAGTAAGGGGAATAAAGGAAGCTATGTAGTTTTAAGAATGTAAAATAGTTTAGGTAATAAAATAAATTATAGTCTGTGAATTTAAGACGGCAGATGTAATACCTAAAATATCATTCCCACTTCGCTGCCTTAATTTAATTTTGTATTTAATTTAAATTGTTTAGCATATGGCAATACGCGTAGTCATTCACAGTACTATTTTTAATTTAATTTATTTTTTAAGTTTTTTTTACAACCTTACAATGTCCAATGTTTATTATATTATAACATCCAAAATGTGACAATTTATCAAAATGCAGTAGGATTTACTTCTTCGCACCAACTAAATTAACTAAACTTAAATTAAAACACAAGTATTTAAATATCAAAACATTGAGTGGGAATGAGGCTTTATGGCACATATGTTAAATTAATAAATACTACTAAAAATGTATTACAGAATTACGGATTTCTTTCCATAGTGCAGTATTAGCCTAAGAAGGAGGTGAAGCAATTTCTTTTACAATCTTATTGAACACAGCATAGTCTATGCAATGTGCTAGTCAACGTTTCATATTTTTGATAACACCACAAACGATATTTCTAACCATTAAATTAGCTTTAATTCGAATACTGCGTGGGTTTAATAATTAATTACGCATAAGCAACAGGAAACAAAACACAAATAATAGGAAATCAACACAAATAGCTTGCGGCTTGTGAACAAAACGGTATTAGCAAACAAACACCGAAGCTCTGGAATCCAGGAACTCCAGAAAACAGAAAAACAAGTACAACTGGATGAAGGGACTTTCGTGTACACAAAAGAATATTTCCATCGTGTTTGTTTTCCTTGTTTAACAAAAGTACCAGCAAAATAAAAGGATGGTACAAATAATCTGTTTACTGCTTTCGTTTCGCTGGACAGCGGTCAGATACAAATATGCTTTTAGCTTTATAATAAACATATTATGTAACTTAAACAATGATATATTTTGATAAAGCGATAACAACTTTGTTATTGTAATGTTGTGTAATAGGAGTATAACATGAGGGTCTTGTTGGCAAGGTAATTAACTCTGATTTGGACAACATTTTGAAAATAATAGCGTGGATATTAATAACGAGACTGATGCTACCACCGACGAACTATGCATGTTACTTTTCCCTAATATGGTGTCTCCAACCATATTAGTCTGGTAGTGGTCTTCGTTTCATAAGATCTATTTTTTTCTTTGCCGGAAAAAATTATATTTTAATAGAGCAGCGTAAAGATTGTCATGAAATTTCAAATGAAAGTTAGAAAAGCTACTAGTGAAACTTGACAATGTAAGTCTAGTCATATATTATTTAAATAATTGTAAAAGATATTAATTTTTTATTAATTTAATATGAAATGTTATATAATCTTTCATAAAATGTTTTATTAATGTCTAAGAACATAAATTTATGTCCAAAGATAAAATTTGTTATGTAATCTTACATTTCAATAATCTAAAAAATAAACCTTACACCTACATAACTGTTTTAGTGGGTAAACGAGTGAGTACGATAGTATAGTATCAACTTGTTTATGCTTTAAACAATCAAATTTAATATTTTAGCCCGTTCATTAAGTATAAATTATATTAATTACTTTCTCACTAATTAAACTAATTTACAAACACTTAATATCTACACAATACATATTCCATACCCTTATTAAGTGACTAATAATTATTGCTACATTAATTTTCAATAGCCTAATTTATATATAATAGAAAATTTAATTTTATTATGGTG
Source organism: Panorpa germanica (assembly GCA_963678705.1). NCBI lineage: Eukaryota > Metazoa > Arthropoda > Insecta > Mecoptera > Panorpidae > Panorpa > Panorpa germanica. The sequence goes on along the minus strand of OY783215.1, from coordinate 12,084,281 downwards.
TTATGTTAATTAATACGAGTATAAATTTGCTGACGTCACAGAGTTATTACCGTGCTTCTACATGCCACATTATACGTGCTAAAATACGAGTACATTCTGTTATGACTGATCATTAAATGAAAAGAAACCTTTTCCTCTGGTTTTGTCATAAATATCTATTCAAGTAAATACTTGTACTTAGCCGCTTAAAACAAAAGATTTGAAGTATATATTATGCTAAATTTAAAAAGATATATTTATTTTTCAGAAAGCAATAGAAATTGCTCACAAAACGTTGTATATTAGGTAACATTGTTTACGTAATAGCGCAGTTTGGTTATATTAGATAAACCTAAATACACCTGAATGTATCTATCGGGAAATTTATTAAATATGTAACGCATTATATATATATATATATATATATATATATATATATATATATATATATATATTTATATTTATATTTATATTTATATGTATACATATATATTCTACTGTTCACATTAGTTTCCTTTTCTCTGCAGCTACTAAAAAGGACATGCACGTAGGGTCACATACAATTCGACATTTCATGGCAGTGAAAAGTTAGTTTGATGCGAAGAAAAAGAAAGTTAAAGTTAAGTAGGGTTGCGTTATTTAGAGAGGGTACGTGTAGTCAGACATTGGTAGGAGAAGAGGGAAGAGAGGTCACACCGGGTTAAATTTAAAGAAGAGAAGAAACTACGATAAAATGTGATGGATGAGTTCATATACGAATATAAAATTCACAGATAGTGTTTTGTTCAGAAATTGTTAGTTGGTTTTTAAACGATTATCAGATTGTAATTGTTTAATTTGAGCGGTGAACTCGATGAAACTCTGACAGAAACTAGAGTTAATTCGTTAACTGAAATGAATAAAACTTTTGTACACGTAAAACAGTAGTATCATCAAATTAAGATCTACGTTTGTGAGAGAAATAAATTAATATATTAATCATAACATTGTTTTTAAAAAAAGTGATAATTTAAAATATATATTTCTTTATGTCTTTTCTAAGTCCTAAAATTCATCTACCTTGGAAGTTGGTACACCTGTGTAACTCTTCTTATTTCATCTCACCATTAAAATAAGACCTGACGTTGTTTTCTAATACCAACTTACAAAGTTTATCAATTAGCACGTTGTAGTGATATTGTTAATTTCTCACTTCTGTGAACTTTGAAACTTTCGCTAATGAAATGAAATAAAGTTTATAATATCATTTCTTGTAACATCATTTGTACGATTCATGATTTACATATATTCAGGTTATTTATGTATACGGTAATTTAGAAACGGTTTTAAACAAACAACGAACTGGAAGCTGGTAATTATTAATTAACTAGCTCATGATGTCATATATTTAAATGACATTAACTATAACTTTAATATTAGTTCGTGTTTTACATTTAATTAAAGTGCACAGTCGACTTTGAAATATTAGAAACGTATTTCACAGGTGTACGAGTATAACGAGAAATTCAAATTCTAGTTATTTGTATTTGCTCTTTTGTATAATTTGACTGAGAGGTAGACTGTCGTGGTTTACATTATACCAATTATATAGTTTCGGTTTTGTTTGCACCAAGAGTTCATATGCTCTTGTCTGTATGTGATTGAGAGTTGGTCAGACATAAACAACGTGTGTAGTTTTATTTCTTTTCAGTTCTCTCGTGTTCTAATATTATTTTATATAAGAAAAATATATAAAGTGGGTTCTTGGAATGTACTACGAGTTATTTGGTAATTTAGGAAGCCAAAAGAAATAACATTATTATTATTATATTATTATTAATTGTTCGTCTTTCGGCTTTACAATCTACATTCTTAATACATTTCATAGAACTTCAACTTAAAATTAAACTTAAACTATTCTAGATCTTTTTATTTCCAAAAGTACTTTCTGCTTCTTCTTCTCTTGACCCTCTTCCTTCATTTTCCCTAGTCTTCCTTCATTCTCACCGTTTCCTCACCTCTTGCCTTCTTTGTCTCCTCTCGACAAACCCTCTATTATCTTTTCACTATCCTTCCTGCCTTCTCTCTTCGTTTTTACTTCTCCACTTATGTATATTACAGGCATAGACGCTCTATCTTTACTATTTCCTCTTGACTCTTTTACTTTATTATTTCTTCTTGACTCTTTACCTTTACTATGTTATAAGGAATAACATGAGAATAGAGGCAGAGATGAGGGCGATGAGAAAGGGAAGAGAAAAGCAAAAACGCAGATAACGGAATAGTGAGAGTGATGGCGGAGCAAATAAGAAAGGGAGGGAATATAAAATGGAAGAAGGAAAGGAGATGGTATTATGAAAGAAGAGGTATAGCAGCATTGCAAGTGGATAGATTAAGAGTAGAGAGAAGGGAGGTAAGAAGCATGATAAAGGAGACGTAGAGATTCAACAACAGGAGAGGATGAGGAAAATGGACGAAGAAAGATATAATACAACGTACAAGATAGATTTCATCTTGGCTTGAATTTTTCACTATCTTTCTACGACAAAGGCAAAATTGTATAAAAACAATAGCGTCTCTAATGTAAGAACGCTCTTAGATAAGCAATATTTACAAATGCAACGGCTTAAGTTAATTTTTATAAACCGCGAGCTAAATTCAGATGTTATCCAACATAACTAAAAGTTGGCAGAAAACAGAGACAGAAATTAATAGACTGTAAATTTAAAATAAGCTTTAATTAGCAGTGTAGAAAAGATACCCTAATTATATAAATGTATATTCCAAAGATAAAGTCGAAACCACGTTTTACAGCAGTATCATTCTAACAATGTAATCGCGAGAGAGAAATATTTTATAAACATTAGCTCCTTCTTATCATTACATTCTTGGGTTCCTTCTGATTAGGGTTGCTATTGTTTCAATTAATTCGAATTGAAACAGAAACAAAAAGCAATGTAAAACAAATAAAATCTTCTAGAATCCATTGTATTTTCTTAACAATTTAAACGATATTTATTAAATATCATATCATATCATTGTAAAATAAAATAGTAAAATAAAAATTTAAAAAATATTTAAGATGGATTTTTATAAAAATTTAAAAAGGAACTTCTTTGGAATTATTTGCATTTTTTAATTTTTTTTATTAATACTTCACGGGCTTCTTAGGACCATAATTATCTATATGTATAAATGTTTATCATTGACGAATTTTGATGCTAACCGAACTACATCTTACTATGTTGACAGTTTGTATGGTATTTATTTGGGTATGTATGGAAATAATTTATACATAGTATCATATACATAAACTCATTCCGTAAATCTAATTGTTAAAATTTATTTACCACAAATTTGACAAACCAGTTTCTTGTTAAAGTACATTCCAAAGAATTTTGAGGCTGGTACATCAAATGAATACCAGATTCATTGAAGTAAACAGCAAATATTTGATCAACAGCACATCTTTAACAATTCCATGAAATCACTTACACTCTACTGGTACGTAGATCTTACCATTCTAGTTTTGATGGCGCAAACAGAACGAGAAATGGAAATAATTTAAAATATTTAATCACAAAAGCAAGAATCTCAAACATTGAAATCATTGTATGTATTATATTGTTTTATTATTGAAGGGTTGACTTCAGATTGTATTTGAGGTAGGTATATCTAAGTTCTTCAATTATTTAACCCTTTATCACAAACCCTTTCTTGTGTCTACCACTTATCTGTCTGCGTGAATGTCGGTGGGCCTCGATTCTTCTCTTCTTCTTTCACTAATACATTCACATTGTGTAGACACTACCACTAAGAGCAAAAACTCGTGTAGAACTTCGATTGATGTGATGTTCGAATCCAATTTAATTCTATATTAAATTCCATCGACATTAATTAGCTTTTTAGCTGGTTATTCGTGTAATATGCTATTTGTAGAATAACTTGCTTAAAACAAACAAATCAGTTCATTTAGACTTCTCTCACACTGGAACACACACTGTAAAATGTTACATTTTTTAAAGCATGAAATATATAATCAGATTCTATGCTTAATCAAAGTTGAAACAGATATTCTACTTTATATAATTAGGTAAGAACTTTCAATACAATTTTTGCAAACTTCCATCTCGCTTCTAAATTTGAAATTTGGACATTGGCCCTGTTAAAAACTAGACCGCTTAATGAACGAGTGTTTGTAAATAGTTATGGTCGTAATTCCTTTTAGTTTGATTTATAGTTTCATTAAAATGCGGGTTTTGTTTATTAACATCCAACAACAAAGTTTTAACGACAAAGTTTTAAAACACAAAAACAAAATGACAGTGCAAAGTAAATATCAATTTTGTTTAAGTAAAGTGCAAGCAGTTTATCACTTTGCATGTAGTAGTTAATGCACGAGTATCTAAACTTAATAGAAAATAAAACAACAACTAAAATAGTGTTGTGAGCTTCCAACAATAAAGTGATGTGCTGACATGGGGCACTTTTATACGGTGATCAGATAGTTTGTTGAACGTGTGCCAATTTCATTTGGTTCAATTAAGGGTAACTTACACTTATTCCAACACTTTCTAATCTGTTATTTTTAGTTGAACAAAGTTATCGTCCAATTCAATATTAAAACATATTCGAAAAATTTCTATAAAATAAAAATTTCTTTCCTCTATAAGGTTGACAACTTATAAATATTGAATTTTGTCATATTCAGTTGGCTTTGGTTATTGATTAGCTTTTGTTTGGATCATTGTTCTAATAAATTAATTGCCTTCAGCACATGTATTTTTTGTCAGTACATAAATTACAAAAGGTTATGGGCCCAGTTCTTTAAAAAGATATAAAATAAAATAGAACGTTTTATTGTCAGTACATAAATTACAAAAATAAATGCAACCAAAGAAAATTATAATCCAGATAAATTGGTCAAATATCTGAAATATTAGGAGATTTCTTACGAATGAATCAATCGATCAATATATTACATCTTACATATTATACATGTAAGATAAAAAGTTTAACCTGTACATAAAAAAAATTAAATTAAAATAATGTAGGATTACGCAACAAAAATTATCCTTCGACATAAATCTCTATTTTTGACGATAATTAAGTTTTTTTGCGAGATTATTTAATGTTTCAAATTAAATTAATATAAGTTTTAATGTCTTTTACATTTATATAATGACTAACACAAGTATGGTATACAATAAAACGTAACGTTAATTAAAAAATATTACGTTAAATAATACGAGAGGTTCAGTGGCGTAGCAAGGTAACCAAGGGCCCCGGTGCAAAAAAAAAATCTGGGCCCCTAACTAAACTGTTTAGGTTTTTCAAGTCAGATATAAATATATATAAATACTTTAAAGGTACAAAGCTATTAGTTTATCATCAGCTCTTTATCGTGCACTACATGGCACAGCAAAACTACTTATTACATGTATGTGTATGTGTGTCTTGTGTGAGCTTTAGTGATCGCCTAGGTGAAGAGTTTAGGAATGTATACTTGGATTTATAATATTGGTATTAATCAATAAAACGAAGTAAATCAAAAGATGTATGCATGTATGTATGTAAAACACTTTATTGTACATAAAACATTAATAGTATATTACACACCGAGGGAAGAAAGTAAGACATTTCAACCCGCGTGTAAAACTGACCCCTATCCGAAGGCAAGGGTGGCAAACACGCGGACTGGAATATCCTACTTTCTTCACTAGCGGGTATACTATTTTGCACCAAATTATGTACACTTATGTCACTCCTTCTATCTTATCCAGATCAATTATTATGATGTTTTAATAGTAGACCAAAGGAAATAAACATCTGCCTTTTCTGTATATTGTTAGCGATATTGGCCTCTAAGACTCTAAGTACAATCCTGCAGCTACTTTTTCAGCTTAATCTCAACATAAACAATTCTAGAATGCGTACCTCTGCCTGAGAAAATTACGTAATAGACTTAGACCCTTGCCTGGTCCATACTTCCCCTCATGTTCAGCGATAAATTTGTACACAAGTGAGTTGAGTGAGTATTTCGAATTTTTGTTATTGTTTATGTTTTTGTTATAAAAGTTTTGTATGCATTGTCGGGAATAACTATTTACTAAGAGTATTACTTCACTGTGAAACCGTTAAAATATAAATATAAGTTATAAAAGTCCGAGGGCCCCCGAGCTTGAGGGCCCCGGTGCACTGCACCGACTCGCCCATACCTAGCTACGCCAGTGTACGTTTTGTGTTTAGAGTGCTTACATAAGAAACTGTGTTACCTATTAATCTATTCCACATATTTTCGTTCCATCGATACACATATTCTTACTTCGATTTTTGTAATGTCACATAGAATAATTTTAACAATTTTATTATTTACTTTGTCTTTCGTGAAACCCCATAAAAAGAAGTCAATGGGAATGATACATGGGGAGCAATGTACCCTTGGATGAATGGGCGCGTTCTGTTTCGAATCACCAGCCTGGAAATATGCGGTTTAGTAAATCATGAAAAAAATTCAAATTCCGCATTGTGTTTGTTTAACAACATGAAAGGTTTGGCTCATTTACAAAATAAATACAGGGGATGAAGCACATTGCAAAATTAGGCAAATACAATATCAATGAAAATGTTGTCAATCAGAAAATACTACAATCAATTTAATCAATTAACCATTGATCATCACATAAATGAATATTGCGAATATTTTTCATACACAATTAAAAAACAAAAATTAATTTAAAATGAAAATACTTTATTCGTTGCGAGTATATGCTCATAAAATATAATGAAATAGGTATAAGAGTATCTATAACAGAAATAATAACCTTAGCCTTAGACATATTACAATTGCGTTAAAAAATCCCGCATATTTTGCGATACCATGACTAACATCCGGTGCAATCTACGAAACTCTACATGGACAATATGCTACAAACATCTGTATAGCATCAAGATGGTATTAAAGCTATCTGTGACCAGGCATACAAAACAGATTGGGTTTGTCACCATGTTTCAAAAAAAAAAGAAAAAGTAACCATATACTTTATGTTAATATTTTTCTTATATATACATGTAACAATGAACATGCGTTTCTTTTTTATTTTCACTTGACAGCCATTTTCTCTGCGTACCATCCGTTTAAATCCACCTGTCCACTATTCCTTACATATAAATCCCATAATATAACATTAAAGGGTTTAAGATTTAAATTAAGATCCTTGACCAATAGTATCATAATGACAGTTCTATTTCCTTTTCCTATGCCCATTCCATATGTGATAATCCTTTTAGATCCTTATCAAACAACGAATCACAGACAAGATCTTCAAGTGAGTTGAAAGGAAATGTTCTGCTGTATAAAATAAAATGGACAGGCAATAGTAGTTCTTATTGTAATTTCTTTCTTTAAAAGTTGTGATATCAGAAGTGGGTGATTTTTTATTTAGATAATATTTCAAGCTGTTCTGGTGTTAATTGAAATCTGAGTTATATATTCCTCTTGATCACGCGTTCATTTGCATAAAATAATTGCATGTTCTTTATCTTGATCTTGATACTCTATTGAAGACGTTATATAAGTTAACTTTGTGGTTGGCAGCCTAAAATATCTTTATCATTATCAGCAATGATGGCATAGTTATTTAACAAAGGATAAATATTCATGACGAAGAGATACCACTAGCAAGTAATGAAAAGTAACAGCGTGTACACTTGTACTAGTTCCGTAGTGTTACACTGAGATCACATTGCAGATATGACTATATTTAGGCGAACATAAACTTGTTGAAATCGCCTCAAATCCTAAAATAAAAAAAAATTGTTTTTATAGTAAATTATTGGTTCTGTCTCTATTTGTTCAAGGTTTTCAAGTAGTGTTGTCTCTATTTACAAACTTTCACCCTAAAGCAATATTCTTTAAAATATTGTTAACATCCTTTCATCAATTACATCTCAAAATGTAAAAACAGATTTTGTTGTTAAGATAATTAGTCAAAAAAATATATGTTCAAATCTGAAATAAAGTGAAGGCATTTTGGATGATGTATTATAGAAGAAACATTCCTTCCCCTCCTCTCTTGCCCCTCTCGCAAGTTTCATTATTCACCTTGTGAACGTTGTACGTTATTAAATCCGAAATGACATGTAATTAATTGACCACGACTTGTACGTAAAAGCAAAACAAGGGGATGAAAAAATAGGAAATTAAATTCAAAGAAGAAATTCAGCAACGATTCCCTGAAGTTACTCACGTATACACGAGTCAGATATTACAAGCAATACAACAAAGCAAAAGAGAAAGAATAAAGGAATAAGAAATAATTCTTTTTGTATTCGTAATCCCTCGAAAACAGTTAAAAGTAATTTTTCTGCGTTGTTTAACGTTTAGAAAGAAACAACCGACATCAAAAGGAAAAGTTATTTCACTTTGATTTTATAAAACGGTTGTAGGAATACTCGAGTGGATCTGTTACAATTAAATATTACAATAACAAAATATTTGTAACAAATGTGAATGAAACTCAAAATAAAAAAAGTCTTTGATGAATAAATTTACATGGTAATATGTATACGTCACGATTTGATATTTAAAAAAAATATTTGATTAAAGTGTTCCAGCTCAAATATATCAACAGCTAAAGGTTTAATTAAAATATCAAATACTTAATTTAACATTAATATATATATATTAAAATTCAATTGAAATATAATATGTATGCAATTCAATTGAATCAACAATTCTGTCAGAGAGATTAGGTCCACCGTCCTTCGAAGTTACACTGCAATTCGTAGTTCACATTATGCATTTATAGGAATTCAAATAATGTTGCCTAAACAATATAACGTAACGTAACTCATCGTAACATCAACGTAAACCCATATATTATTTAACATAAGATATTTTACCAAACTTTACGTTTTGTTATTTATCGAAATTTAAAATAATTCTGTTACATTGTCATTAAATAAATACAAGAACATTAAAAATCTGCTTTAATAGTAGATAACAATCTTGTATAAGAAACTTTATTAACGACTTCAAATGTAAATAAAGTGTTCTTTAAAAAGAGGATCATTTTAAATTTCTCACCAGTTTTGAATTGTCAAAATTAACCGTCAGGGTGCGGTGGCATTTGGCAGATATTGCATTCCATTAGAAATCTCAGAGTTTTTACTTTAGATTAAAATAAAAATATTTTACAAGATAATATTGCGTTGATTTAAAATGATACCACTGGTTGAAATATCTTATATGTGTGGAAAGATAACTTTTATTATTTAACCTTATATATTAATACTCACTGTTTTTAGTTTTAATTTAAGGTTTTATCCTTAAATGTAATTTTGATATAATAAAATCATGCGTCAGTAATATACGTTATTTTGTAATAATTCTTATCTTTATTTAATATAAATTATTGTATTTAATATAACTAATATATTTCTTTATATTTCAAAAGCTGGAAGTTACATTTTAGGTTAAAATTTTACATTAAAACAAAAACTCAGTAAGTGGGAATAGGTAAAACTTTTTTGTAATTTTTTTTATTTCAATGCATAATATAAAATCTGTCTCAATAAGTGGTACGTGAAAATGACATGTAAGATTGTCATCCACTGGTGACGTACTTCTTAGATTAACCTATTATATTAATTATTAAAATAAAGTGTTACACTACAGGAATAAGTGACATTTTGTCGTAATTGGTCAGTAAAATCTTTTTACAGTTACAATACAAATTATTAGAACGCTAGGACATAGATGGTACATACTTAAACGAAGTAATTTATAGAAAATCGTGCTGCAAATGCATTTATTATGTATCTTCGATTTAAAACAGAAATTTCTGCGTAAACACTGAATCTTGTATGTTCAAACAAAACTTGAACTGTATGATGCATAATAAAATGAAATCAGTAATAAAACCTCATTAATGTTACGTATTAAATGTTTAATCTCCTGTTTGATTTCAAATGTATGTAAAAGTGTTCTAACATAATCCTCCACATACATCAACGAGCATAAACACTTAAAAGAACACAGAATGTAACGGTAACTTGTATATTTTCCATCAATTGAATTGTTCAGTTAACCGATATTTCAAGAGCCACTACAATAAATTGGTGGATGCGTGGATTCGAGTGTTTCTGTCTTTGATTCCCCATGTTCTATTCCCAATGTGCCACTTGAATTCATTAATATAGAAGACAGTTTGCAAGCCTCTTACACGAAATGAAACATTTCTGTACTACATATTAAACCTTTTAGGAGAGCAATCAATTGATTTTATGGCAGATGATTTATTCAGTTATTTCATTAAGTGATAAACAATATTTAATACATCGAAATAGAATTAGTTAGTAGTTACCCTACAAATATTATCTAAAAAGCCTTTAATTCGTATTCAATTGTAGTAAATATTGATGTAGTGAGCTATCAACTTCAATTAGTCAATTTTAGTTTCAGTTTTTTAATATAATAATTTTTTAATAGATTAATATATGTATGTAATTATTAATATATGTAGTTATTAATATATGTTTGCACTGAGTATCTTTTCTCTCATGTGCTAGGCGATGTATCGCATATTCCATAGCAGTTATATTGAGCAGCTACGTGCGTTGTGCAGAACGCACAAAGAATATTTATTCGAGCAAAAATAAGTTTTAAATAATTTGGCATAAAGATTAAAGGCGTCGGCACACAACGTGACTGGTTGCAAACCTTAGCCCCGAATCTACCCGAAGCGAATATAATTACAACTGTTGTTAGTGCGAGATCGAACTTGTATGCGAGTGAGATAAAACACGATGAAAGGCATACGAGTCGGCTGATTGTAAACTAAACGCGAAACGAAAATGAGCACGAGCCATATCGAGCCGTGTATCGTGACTCTATAGAATTTTTAACAATAGCAAAACAGGGGATTCTGTTGTGTTATATTTGATTATATGTATGTATTTAAATACTTTTCAATAGTATTCGTAAACATCCCTGTTGGTGAAACCAACAATCCCCTGCGACCGAGAAATCTAGTCGCTGAATATACACTCAAAACCAGTTTAAAATCAGTTTAGTTACGTTCGTGCCGTGTGTTTTATCTCACTCGTAAACACGTTCGTTCTTTTACTGACAACACAGTTGTAATGACATTCGGTTCGGGCAGATTCGGGGCTAAGGTTCGCAACCAGTCGCGTCGTGTGCTGAGGGCCTAAGTTGATTCCTTGCAACTTTCTAAATATAGATAGTGTCAGTATTTAATTGTAATTTTGAAATTTTGTTTTATTTTTCAAGTTATAAATATTAGGCAGTACGGCGCACGAATGCACTTAAAGTACTATATTTCTCACTATATTATAAGTACTATATTTCTCACAGTGTAGAAAATAAATAAAATCTAATATTCTTCAATGATCACAACGCTATACATTATCCTTTAAATGCAATAAAAGTAATGATCTGTTCAAAGAATCCGTTCGACATTAAAGTGTGAAATTGCAAAAAAAAAAAAAAAACTGTCTCCGAAACTTTTAAACGTAAAAAAAAACTTCACGTTCCATTAATCGTGATTACAGTAAAACGAAATTCTCCATGAACTTTTATTTTTTCGTTTTCAAGTTCAAACCGGTAACGATCGAAAACTACCTAGTTGTTTATGATGAGAATTATTTGAAATCTCTCTCAGACAACCGTGAAATAAAGTGTTCAGTTAAGTCTACATAAAAACTTTTTAAAGTATACCCTTAACTGTAAAAATGAGTAGCGAAACCTCAACCATTACAGAATCATAAAAGTTTTATATCAATTTTATAAATCATGCCTTAAGGTCTTAAAACTTCAACAGTTGTTTGCCGTTTGAATTAGTAAATGCTATAGCTGATAATATCAGAGACTATACAGAGTGATGGAAAATACAAGGTGTACACTTTAATATTTCTACGGCTTATGGTGTCAAAGTATCTGATACCTGAACAACTTTGCTGTCTAATAAATGTATGTTTATATTTGGTGAACAATCCATTAAATAATGCCACAATCAAACCAAGAAAATTTAACGCTAGTTTTAGAATTAAATCTAAAAATATGGCCGCTTGCAGTTAAGGACTTGACGTTCTGGTCCCATGTGCCATCATATCTTCAATGTAACATATATATCTTCAGTGGATATTTACAAATCCAATTCTCCATCAACATTTTGAAAAAATGACGGCCAAAAACGGTTTATTGCCAATAATTCTTTACAAGTGCATCCTACGATAAAAATAGTTATTATCAAACTTACAGAGGACTCAATTCTCTACAAGTTTTGTATACAATATTTTTTTGTATGTCTTACAGGGACGGAGCTGCGTCACTGCAAAGTAGGGCACTTCAATGAAAATTCAAAAATATTTCATAAATAAATGTTAAATGTTAAATTTACGTAGCGTAATAAGTAGCACTCACTTTAAATTGCTATAGCTCGCGTAATATTTGGATTATTAACATGAGTAACCTCTTAAAATATTATCGAAAGTATAATTAGTAAATGCATGTAAAAAATCAATTTTGTGAAAATCTACAGGCAGGTAGGTGGTCTTACCTCTAAAAAAGTACAAATATATAAATTGAATGTTCAAAGCCACACGTATATTTACATTACAATTGTTTTAACTTCATTCAATCTGTTCTTCTATTTATAAAAAAGAATTGCTTCATAATTGTAAGTAAATATTTGTTTTTCGTCAAAATAAAATCGTTAGTTTACTGAGTGTACAATCACGTCAAAGAACCACTTTAGAACGTCTGAATGTTTTTATTAAATTAGGTATTTTGATGGATGGATAAAACCCAGGTAAATTCTTGAAAACTGGTTATATTCCTATTAAAGCTCTAGAGATGATATATAGTATACATTTTCCCTTAGTTTCTTTCGTCTTTTATCGCCATCTCATGCGTATGTGACCTCTCCAGACTCCTTGCGCTATATTTTCCCTTTAGCAGGGTACTTCAATTTGTCTTTTCGCTCTCTTTGTGTGCTGTGGAATCTAATATTGTCTGCATATCATTTACACAGAGTTGGGGTTTGTCACATAGTTTTATTTTGCGGGTTTTCCTTTTACTCTTCTCTTCTTTGTATGCGTATTAAAGTAAATGAAGATGTTTTTTTAACAGATGCTTGTACTTTTATTTGACAAATGAGTCGTCTGAACTTCGTCTTCTTCAAATGAAAATTACTTTAACATTATATTTGTGAGTTGGGGTTATTCTAGAGCTTGTAGTTGTCTAGATTTTCTTAGTATAATACTCCTTATATTAAATTTAAGATAACTATTATCACTGCTATCGTTTTAACGTTTATAGCGAAACATGGTAACAGCACATATTATTTGGGGGAATAAATGCATTCGATTTATCGCATCAAACATGTAAGACAACGGTAGCAAGGAAGCGGGGGCGGGAACGCATGTAGGCAACGGAAATGGATTTGATCTTCGAACAAACTTGTTGAAGAAGCTGACAATAACACATTTATACGATTAACCATAGTGATATAACAACAGAAGCCATTTAAGTAAGATTTACGGTTTCAGAACTGAGCTGTAATACTTAAAATTTAAGACCAACCGTGATGTAGCTGGATCGAACTGTTTTTATGCTACCAACCATGCAAATATTATCATAAATAAATATTTAATAAGTATACCGTGACTTTTTCGAGACTTTGACACCATAAATTAGTCATACATAGCAACAAACACTTTAAAACTAAATGTGTACTGTAGCAAACAACCTTCGCTTTATTTAAAAGTTTTTCGAATCGCACTAATTAATACAAGTAAAATTTCTATCAACAAATACATAAAACTCTTTGAAACGCTGATCGTAAACAGAGGGTGGCCACAAACAATTTATAAAAAGTTCACGGTTCTAAATATAACCCTAAAACAATTAAACAAATTTCCTGATCTAATTTTAAATCAATGTAAATACAAATTAAACTTTAAATGTTGGCTCACGGGGATCCAAGTTAAACATAAATGTTAACATTTTATTTATCGAAATCGGTTTGTTGATCTTTTGAAATTATGAAGGAATTTTGTTTCTTTGACGTGTAATATATACAGAGTGTCCCAAAATTCAACGATAAGCCGGCACCAGAAGGTGGTCCTGCTCATGACTACACAAGAAAGAAAGAAAAAAAAATTTATCTCATTTTTTTTTCGAAAATTGAAACACCATAAGATGTTTTTAACTACCATGACCACAATTTTTAAAATATTTTAGATTTTTTATTTGTATCGGCAACCTAAATAGCACTGCTATCCACCACAACCATTAAAACTCTCAGAATGCTAGTAGTTTTTTATGAAATATGGTTCTTGTTTAGAAATAGTATGCATAATTTTTTTTATTGCTAGTTTTTCTGGAGTATTATACCATTTTGGAATCCTGAAGAGTTGCGCCAATTTTTAAAAAAACTTGCCATAGTAGTGTTCATACTTTTTTTTTACACCACGATGAGTTAAAGTTGACTGAAAGTAAAAATCTTTAAAAATTTTAGGGAAAAAAATAATTTCGATTAAATTTTGTGTAAAAACTACTAGCATTCTGGGATTTTTAATGGTTGTAAAGGATAGCAGTGCTATTTAGGTAAAATTTAGGTAAAATGAGATAATTTTTTTCTTCTTTTTTTCTTGTGTAGTCATGAGCAGGACCACCTTCTTGTGCCGGCTTATCGTTGAATTTTGGGACACCCTGTATAGTGATACATGTTGAATAAATATTTTAATAAGCTTTGCTATGTGTTTTTGTGCGAGTTTATTTTTAATATCTTTTTCATATGAATTATATTCAAATATAAAATTTCAAACATGGAAAGTACACGCACGCGTCTATACATATGTCGTACAGTGCCGAATTAGGATATTGTAAAATTTTGTCTTTGTTATTGAAAGTTAGAAATAACACTATTTGCATACATTGAACAAGCAGAGATAATGCTAAAAATTGTATTTTATTTATTACGCATCAACTTTACATGATTACACGATTAATAAACTTTGGATGTGTCTGAGAGCAGCCTTTCCCTAAATTGAAAACAAAAATGATTAAGATTCATTTCTAAATTTAAAGAAGTATAATACGAATATTTTACTAAGATCATATTATTTATGTTATTAACAATTTATTCGAAGAAGAATCTAAATATCATGTGTTTATAAAGCATTGCTTTTAATAGGAAAATTACCTAGAAGCAATGCTTTATCACCACACGAAGTTCAGATGTTCCATTGCTTTGAAAGTTATAAAAGTAGCATCACTAAAAACACTAACTCGCAAACTAATAGGTTACCTCAATAGAATATCATGAAAGTTGGCCACATATTGTTTGAAGCTTGCCACTACCTAAAATTAATATGGATTTGTCAATAGTGGCGCTATCTATATGGTATTTTACGAACTTATTGAGTAAAGCGATAACTTTTACCTATATATCTTAATTTCAGGACTCCTTAGTGATATACCGGCACGTGACCAATATTAATTAACTCTCATCGTTATCAGATATCCCTTGAATGTTGAAACCTAACCCTTCCATGGCTAAGTTACCACAAATGGAAAACTCATTTTCATCTGGGAATACGGACACTTGCGGGTGACGTCAAAGTTCATTCTTATTGACTCTGTGTTATGTGTTCGATACCATAAGAAACAAAAAAAGAATGCTAACACAATTTATTATAGTTTATTTCACGAAAGTCTTGAATTATCTTTACCAGTAGAGAAGTAAAGGGTGTTTCAACATCTATCAAATATATTCGCACAAGTCGTAGCACCGGCCCTGGTTATTGCTACATAATACATGTTCAAATCCTGTACGATTTTATTTCCTTCTGTTATTTATACCATAAATTTTTATTACATTAATCAAAAGAAATAGGAAAAACATTTTCATGAATTTCAATCAACATATTCAAAATGAACATTGCATAATTCAGTAGGGAACAATTTCCAGAATTCCAGGATTTGTGAAATTGGAATAGGGAAGGGAAGGGTATGAATGAACAAAAGTTGTTTGATTTCCAGGAATATAATATGTTACTTTTATGTGAATGTTGTTGATATTGACTAATAAATAAACGCAATGTTTGCGAGCTGTTATTTTATTTAAAAATTATTTGTTCAGCAAATAACAAAAATAAATAACACTCGTAGTTTAAATCGAACAAACATACGTTGAACACAATTTACTTTTGTTTAAAAAAGTAATCATTTGAGAAACCAGAAAGTGCCATGGTTAATTAATTAGACGATTGCGACGGGGTTCTTTTCTAGTTAACAAAACATTGATTGTGCTTTTTATCAATAATAAATTTCTGTTCAAAATTCATACAATAGTATAATAAACATAAATATATATATAATAACATATATATATAATAATATATAATAATATATAATAATATATATATATAAACATATATATAATAACAATAAATTCATAACAATTTAATATAATAACAATTAAACATTGTATAAAATATTATTATTAAATAAATTATTCGTTAGATTTCTATTTTCTATTCTATTTATAAATTTCTATTTATGAAAGTAAATCTTTCTCAACTTTCCTACCTAATCCTAGATCTTTGCTACATACGGTTTTTTGAAAATACGATTAAGTTGCCGTATATTAAGTATGGTAAAAACCAGTCACTCCATCAAATTTCACAATTTTACTATTTTTCACATAATACTGTATATTATAAATAGATCACATAAAGTTATATCGATGAAATACGATGAGTATAGCACAAAACCTTCTATTTAAGATATGATAGGTAATTATTTAACAATTTTCTATAAACTCCGGTCCCCTCGTAATATCATCGTCTGTCTATTATCTCTGGTATCTGTTATATCATTCCTTCAACTCATACATACAAGTATATACTCCTACAACGCTGGTATCTTACGTATTGTTCTTAGGTTCTGACAGAAAACATTTGCCTTGCTTCATTCGCTTCAACAACTTCATTCACTTCTCGTTCTGATGTAGCAATCAGTAGATACGTTATTATACCTGGCATGGTGAAAACAGAAAACATACAAAAATATATAACGAATAAGTAGTTTATATTTGGAACAATTTTGAAGAGTAATATTAACTGACACCTCTTACAACAGACTGGAAGAAAGGAAAATAGAAATGTTTCCTATAATCTGTTGAAGTTACTATTGAATCGTAGTACTTCTTCTACGTGCAGTTATTTTGTACTTAAGTGGTAATTGTAATTCATAAGTAAAGTATACATTTTATACTATTTTTACAATCAGATAATATCAGAATTTCTCTTCTCCTCTTAAATTTATGATTAAATTCAATTCTCTGTGGTGTGAACGCAAACAAAAAATGACAAAATGAAACTTGTAAAATAGACTATTACCTTGTGTCTCATATGTTTAAGTGCCAACTCTGTAAGTTCTGATTAAATATTATTGAATTTGTCATTTAAAAAAAATATTATGTATCACTACCTTAGCAATTTTTAAATTGTGACTAAAACCTTTCGTTAGATTAGGTTTTTATTTTCCTCTGATATTAATCACATATTTTTTTTTTTTTAATTTAAATATTTCTATTATTGTAGGTATCTTTCCAGATTAAGTACAATACATCTTTATATAGATAACTAATCCAATTTTCTTTTTTGTTGCAGCTCACTTCAGAGTTTAATTGGAGCGACGATGAGTTTGGTAAGTGATTTTAAATATATTTTAGTGTCTTCCAAACTTTACTTTACAGATAAAAATAATTTACTCCTGTTATCTTATACTCCTCTTGCCCTCTTCAATAATTAAACATGATGATACTTAAGACGTTTTATATTTAAAAAAATGTTTCACTCGCTTTGCACTATGGCCGAGGTTATTGAGACAGGTATGATTTAAGCTAGTTGCAGTTTTTCTAAATATAAATCTCACGGTATGTTTTCATGCTAATATTATCACAGATAAAAATGATCAGGCACAATGTAGCACACATCATAAACTGCACACATACACTGAGGTAAAGTCTAAAAGAACCCAGCAAATCTTTAAGCTCTCTAAAAACTCACAGTTCTTTATATGTCGGCTTAACTTTCCTAGACACATCATGTTAAATTTATCATATAGTATACTGTATTATACATTTTTACAACCCTGTGGTTGAGTTTTCCGTCTTTCAAGGCTCGAGACAGCGCACTTGTTACACAACGTGGATTTAAATCAACGATCAAGTTTTCCGCAAAGAAAATTCAATCCTCTTGAGTCTGTTACATTTTACTATCTTCGAAGACATTTCTGAGGTACGCAGAATTTTACTACATACATTCCTATATATAGGGTGAATCTACATAAACAGTATTTGAAAATTCACTTTTTATTAGCAGAAAATAAAGTTTATATTTTTACATTTCTTACCAAATTAACGTAGTTATATATTAAAAATTTAGTCGGTAAACACAGCTACATATATTTAACATAACAAAGTTTATTTTTTACATAAAATTTGTTGAGTTAATATAATATAAGTTTACATAACAAAAGTTATCTTACGACAAAAATTTACGTATTCTGACGTTAATAAAACTTTCTGTACAAAATTATACAAAACTAATATTTCAATAAGATTTTTAATATATTTCGAATTTATTTAATGACTAAGTTACAGAAATATCCCAAAATTCGATAAATAATAAAACGTAACGTTTAATAAATTTTTTGTCTGTTAAATAATGTATTACGATCTAAAAAAACACAGAAATATCTCAACGCGGTAAGGAACGGCGGTAAATGGAATAAGAATTTGGGTGTTCTCTTAAATAAATACTACTTTAAAAACACCCTGTATGTAAACAACGCCACCCGCCAGCAACAGCGGCTGTACCCGCGGACCGTGGTTGTTTTCAATGAGTAGCGCGGTTTTATAGGTCTATAAAAGTAACATTTTATTAATATAATACAGATACTTTATGTTTTACACCTTTGAACTTTTATTTTATTGCGTATAAAACTTATTAAGTACTCAATTTTATGAAGGAAATTGCAAGGTAGCCACGCACTTATATGTTACTTCTCATTAATTATTAATTTCAGATAAATTAGTTTTGCAAAGTTATTTTGGTTAATTATATAACTGTTTTAATAGTGATTTTTTTTTTTTAAAAGAAATATTTAAATTTACTTTGCAATATACTTTCTTCCGATGTTATGAATCTTGTAACAACGGCAACTTGAGTAGTCTTAGGTTCTTTCTTTTTAAAGTAATACAGTTTGATATGTTTTTATTATTGCATTGTATTTAATTAGACTATACATTTGCAAAAAGAAGATGCATTTGAAATAACATTTGTCAGAGCTTGAAATTAGAATGATACTCAGTTTAGAAATAGAACAGTTTTCAGTTTGTATTCTAAATTAAATAAAACATACGAAATTGTATTTATTTGAAGAAGAAATAACCTAAGAATACTCAGAGAGCCGTTGTTATAATAATAATCATAACAGGAAGATTACGTTGTGCCAACAAACTAGATATATGAGTTTTAAAATATAAACTACCTAAAACTAGCTGTTATTTTTATGAATGTATAACATACTAGTAATAAAGTCATAAATATTTTAAATTTTTTTTAGGATTTAGTAGTTTCAGTAATTCAGAGTTCTCTACCTTTACGAACTTGTAACAAAATTTTAAAACTAATTTTGCACATATAATATTTTGTAATAGTATTGTAATTAAATACACGTGTTGCAAAATAAATTAGGTATTAAACATAAAATATGTTTTAATGAACATCCTTATAATTAAATAATAATACTATCCACGTAAATACTCTATCAATGTGACAACTACTTTAGAACAATAAACGTATTTACTAAAAAAAATTTAATGAAGAAAATAATTTTCTTCCTTTAAGATAAAAAAAAATAGTAGCAACATTATCACTAAAAATTATAATATATTAATTTCAAATAAAACTGTTTAATTAAATTTTATATTAATATATTTTTTTAAATTAAATAAATTCAATTTTACTATTTATCGTACTTAACGGAATATGCAGTACATTTTATAACACCTTGTATTACTTTTATAGTTTGATATATGTGATTGAATTTGATATTTACGTTGCAAGCAAATAAAACCAAACAACAAAAGATGTGTATGTCTCCCTATAAGCAAATAAATTTCAACCAAAGGATTTAGCTATTGAACTCTTCAGATTGACTACGTCACATCAGTCGCTTCACCTCCCCCGCCCCGCCAACATCTTCTTGATATCTCGGTGTATTCCGTTTTACATAATCCTCAAATAAAAATATTCCTTTGTCCTATCTTTTAGTACAAATTTAATACTTGTTATAATCTTACAACATACATTTCAGACGACCAGGGTTCAAAGGACGCCCCCCTACACCACCATTAACCCACCCTTCCCATATTTTCATTTTCTCCAGAGAATTTTTTATTTTATTATTTAAAATTCGTTTATTTCTTATGCGGCAGTGAAATGTAAAATAATATTTATATAAAAACAAACCGTAATATAAACGTTATTATTTTGAACTCGTATGAAAAACAATTTGATTGAAAAACACGGAAAACAGCAAACATGGCCTAAAGCAAACGTTTGTAATTATGTGTAGGGATTCTTGAACATAATTTGAAGGATTATGTTTTAGGTATAATAAAAATTCTTTTGTCCTTTGTATTTCATTCGTGATGTGTGAATTTTATACTAGTTCACCTAAGAGAAGACAAGGCAAATAGTTACATGTATCTGTTTCTTAAGTTTACTGTATTTTATTATATAGGACAAAATAAAACCCTTCTTCAAATTCTGTCTACATATAACAAACATTAATTTCATGAAAGGGTATCCTTCGTACATGTACTTATTACCGAACGGCCAAAAGCCTTCTATCTATCTAAAGCTAGCGGCGATATCCGCTGTCAAGAATGATAAAAAAGAAAATAATCCGAAGTTATTCGACCTAAACAAACCACCACCGAATGAAAGACGACGGGAATGAACGAATCAAGAACGAGTACGGGTCAACCGGAGGATGTATTCTTGTAACTGTAAAATTGCAAAAATCCTTTTCATAACAACCCTATTCAATTTTTGACATACAACGATATCTGTATTGAAAATATATACAAAGAAGTCTGACCGCAATACGTGAATGAATCTCGTACAATATTCTCATACAGTGTGTGTAGATGTGAGGTTTGGGCATTCTACTATGAACGTGCTGGCGGGGGCGCCGAGAGTGCACATTTGTCGCATTCACATTCTATCTAATTTGTCTATTGTTCGAGGTTTTTTGCCTCAAGGAATTTTACTACATTTTACACCCGCTCTCGTCGGACGTGATAAAGTGTTATATAAAAATAATAATTACGTTGATGATTCTGTCAGAGAGCAACATCCTTGGTACATCGGTGTCCATCTTAAAGAAGGGTGAAGGAGATAACATAGAACAAATGTAACTACATTAGTCTAATTAATATCTTGTTATTCATTAATTCACTAATATATTATTAGTACCTATAACATATTTTCGAAATATATTTGTTTTATAACTACAAGAATTATCAACCTAATGATAATTAATACATTTATGTCACCGAACTACTGGCTTGTGAGTAGAGAATCTAATAACCCACTTCCTCCTACTTTAAATTATAATTTGATGTATTTGTAGTATTTTCGATAATTATATTAGCGATATTTACTCGTCTGTTGAGTCTGGTACATTTTTTAGAATTCATCAAACTGGTATCATATGAATTCGGATGAATGTTTAGTCGTTTCCGTTATTTTTCGCTTTCGTATCTCGCTAAGTTCTCTGACTGATGATATGTAGAGATTATATTTCCGAGTAAAAAGAAAAGTTATTATTAAATCGAGGGAGAAGAATATTGCAACAAAGGGAATGAATTAAACCTGTAAGCCTTGTTAATTAGAAAATGAAATGTGAAATAAATGTAAAGCGTCGTTCAATAGAAACTGTTTCATTTTAAGGATCTTTCAACAAGATGTGTCATTTTAAATCAACAAAAAGACGCCTCTCTTCTTACAATTTTATAATGACAACTTGTTTACAATTTCTTTTCTTGATTTTTGTTATTATCAATTATTCATAATATTTTAACTGCATATTTAGCGAAAATATTAACGAATACCGAGGTAACTAACTATATATAAAAAGTAAGAATAATAAATTTGGTGGCTTTGGCATCTTTTTAAAGATTCATATGGTTCCTAATACCAAATTTATATTAATATTTTTATAAAATAACATTTAAAAAGCAATGATAATGTACGAGTATATTATTAACATACCCAGCCAACTTATTGTCATTTTGTTTCCTTAATTTACCATCGAATAAAGCTTGTGCTTATTAAGGAGAATGCCATGTTCAAAAACAAATAAGCAGTGACAACGGTCTGCTTCCGCGAAATGTAAAATATAATACTAAAATTAAACAAGAACGTTAAAACATTACTCATTCCAAATAGCTGTTCCGCGCTGAGTTTAGCTGAGAGACTACTTGTTAGTAACACTTAGCAAATATTACTTTCACCCAGCTTTTGTACAGCTGTCTAAAGTTATTTCATTAACATTTGTACAGGCAGAGACCTCTGTGTTGTCACTGTCAACTAAATTACGACTCACTACCAAAACATTTGAAAATACATTTGCAATTAGAAGATTGGAATTGGAAGACATTTTGTTATACGCTAAGTCCCCTAGTTCTGTATGTATAATGTAAGTAACACTTTACTTTGGTAACGTGCTTCATTTGGTGTACTTGAATATGGTTTACATAAATATGTGCTATAGCAATATTAGAGATGGCAGTGTTAGATATCCCAAAGCTTATGTGGAACTTATATTATTATCATCTTACTTATAAATTCTAAATATTCTATTGAGAATTGTTTAAAGTTAAACACAGAAAGGGGAGAAAATGGTTGAGTCTACTCTGGTAGAGAGAGAGAGAGAGAGAGAGAGTTTCAAGAAACTATGTAATACGAAGTGCAAAACTTAACTAAATAAAAATTGACTGTAAGATATCAAATGCGCTCCCTCGAAGTAAAAAGTTTGAGAACCGCTGCAATAGATGATAGCATGCTCCCAGTACTGTTCTATCATGAATGCACCTTCTCACTCTTACACACCTGTCCTTTCTACTTAAATGGAACTCCTTATCGCTCATCAACTCTTAGTTCAGCCAACTATCAACAAGTAAAGCCATCCGTTTTAAAAAATGTGCTATTAAGAAAGAGGTGTCTAAAGTTTTCTTCAGTGTATATTAAAACAGGAACTAATAAGAAAAAGAAACTAGTAAATCGAGTTATTTATTCAAATTTTAACAATACCGTGATTCTTATTTTTTCGGTTTCCCAATAACAGTAATTTCAGTTACCAGTGTCTTATGTATGATTATAAAAAATCGCTGCTGATATATTGGAACAGAAAATATGTAATGGAGAGAGTGAAGTATTGGTTCAAATAATAAAAAAGTGTCCCCTTATGTTTTAACTAAATATTTTTTATTACTTACGTGAGTGCTACATTATATACTTTCTATTTAAGCAAAAAATGCAATTTTTTGCTGGTATTTCATTATGGTACACACATTTTCTTTAATAAAGTGCTAGACGATGTTCTTTTAGCAGAGTTTTCTTACACCGCATTATAATTAAGACACTGCCTTCGAGATTTACGATTTGTAGAGTTTTTACTGCCCTAGGGTTGACATCCCTAAAGGTCCATAATGATAAATTGATTTACAATACACTACTTAGACCTCTCTATTTTTAGGGGATGTATTTCCTGTTTATCTCATTTCTTGTCATCCCTTACTGGCATTTCTTAATTAAACCAAAGCCCTTAGAAAAAAAAAGATTTTCTTGTGATAATTCAAAAGAATCACATGTTGTGTGTGTGTATGGAAAAAATTGTCGGGGCATTTACTCGTGATTGTCAATTATTAATGGGCTGAGTTTTTTAAATAATTTTTTTTGTTTTAAGAACAAGATTAATAATAATTATTACTTCAACATTTTACATCAACCACGCATGCATTTTCTTTCTATAAAATAAATAAATTTCTTAAATTTGTACTTGAGTGTACTTCACGGTATGCAAAACAATTTTTAAAATGATGTAAATCATTTCATTCTAATAAAAAATTCATGCAAATTGAATTCAATACACGTAAATAATAAAATATACCTTTATAAATAAAAATATAACAAAAAAAAAAAAGAAATCTACATTCATTTGAATCTACAAAAAGAACTTACCGATTTTAGAATTTAGGAAGCCATTACGAAGCGCGATATCTATGAAAAAAAGAAAAAAGCGCGCTCAAATATTTACTGCCATAGAATTTAACTTTATACAAAACAGCTAAAGAAAAATTACTAAAGACAAGAAGTGGCGGGGTGGGGAGTAGGTGACATAAAGAGGGATAGCTTTTGAATAGGCTCGTGTCAGAGAAATTGATTTAAAAATCAATATTTTTATATATGTAAAACAAGTTATAGTAAGCAATGTTCGTAATACTATCAGAAATATATATTATATTAAGACGCATATAGGTGCAGTGCCGCATTCATCAATGGGCGAAATCCTCATGGGCACTTATTAACATGGAGCTCCAAAACCAATGGGAACGATCCACAAGCCAATAAGATATAATTTAACTAGAATCATATTATTTGATAAATATAGAAATGTACGTTTATTAGATATAATGAAATTGTAACCCTGTATCCATGTGTCCTGGTCCACATTTTTTTTAAAAAATTTTTAAATTCTTTTTTTTTATATATAGTTTCTCGGGCTTCCTAGGCACGTAGGCTTTTATCGCCCCTAATATTGTTCTGCTTCTTCTTATACGTTCTATCCAGACAACAAGAATGATCTATTCATGGCTACTAAATTTATAAATTTCGGTTTCTCAACCAAAAAGACGGTGTTAACAAGAAGCGTCTGCGAAGTCTGTAGCACCGCCCAAGGGTCCACATTTACTATGCCTTAATTTCTATAAAACTGTGCCATACACATCAAATAACCAATTATTTTTTAATAAGTCGCAATATTATAGCAATTTACGTTTAAAATTGTAATTTTTTTAGCCATTAATCATTAAAGGAATCAAAAGTTATAAAGAATAAGAAGTTTATCGCATCGGAAATAGGCCCATATTAAATATATTATGTAAAACAAATTAAGAAATATATAATGACTAATATATTTCTAAAAATTATATACTATAATAAATTCAATTTATTTTATACAGCTTTTTCAAATTTTAATCTCTTTAACTCACTTGTACTTTGAGTTTAATAATTTAAATTTTAACGCCTTAAATAATCTTAGCCTATATTTTATCAGACTGTTTCAAATCCGTGCTTTGCATGTTACACATACGTAAATGAGGTGTGAAACATAAACTATAGCGAAAGCAAGTAGTTCGTATTAAGAGTAACAGGTTAAAAAGTAATAGCGAATATTGTTAAAGTACTATATGTGTTGTAAGATAATAAAAATAAAATAATTTTTAATAAACATCCTGAAAAATAAGAAATATAACCATTACCATGTTTTATACGTAATACGTGTAAATTGTAAAGTACTTCTAAAATATAGCATTGTCACCGGGATAACCATGGAGCTGTGAAAATGAACGCAGTATAGCACTAAACAACATGAATTATGCATCACGAATGTAAAATATACACACAATACGGAATATTCGTTTTCGATGTTGAAGTGAAACTTATTTGCGGAACTTATTTGGTTTACAGCTTTCTGTGTTTATCCAGAACTTATGTAAATACGTAACACAGTGTAGTGTGTTTTGAACACCAACACAACCAGCACCAGAAGATATTGTAAATATTGTAACGGAATTAATAAATTGGGGGTAAACACATTTAATGGAACAAACTCAGTGAAAAGTTACAAGGACGAAGTTTGGAAATTGTTGATTAATGCTAATGGTTGACCCGACTAAATCAAATTTCAAATTGCAGGTTGTTGTGTGTTTTACCTTCTAATTAAATATAAATTAAAGTTTGGAAGTTTTTACAAAACGTTTATTTTGCTATGGTCAATAATTATTTAACTAAAACTACCGAGGTCAGTCAATAGAGGCGCTGCTGCCAGGAATGCTTGATTTATGAGATCGACATAGATAATTAAAATTTATAGGACTTTCTGTTGAATTAAATTGCAAACGGAAGTAATATTATGATAAATTATGATAGATAGCGCAAAAGTTACACATTTGTATTTATTGAAAATCAATGCTCTACCATATCTAAATAGTTTTATTATATAACTAAAAAACTAACCATTTTTATATGGTGATACATTTTTCATTTAACTAACTATATCTCTCTTTGCAAAGTTAGTAAGATGGTGGAGAGACGAAGTTAAGGAGAGTGTGTTGGGATGGGTGAAGAGGGAAAGGACATCTTTGTATCTGTAGTTATTACATTGTTGAGATATAATGTTATTCGTAAATATTAATACACGCACAAAGCGTTAGCTTGACAATTTTAAATTATTTTAATTTTTAAATTTAACAAATAACAAAAATTATCATTGAATACCAATTTTTATATAATGTATACAAGATTACCTATTAAATAAACATAAAATAATAAAAAAATTAAAGTTTTTTGTTTTTATTTAATGACAATGTAACAGAATTATATTAATCTTCGGTAAATAATAAAATGTATTATTAGGTAAAACACAGTACATTAAATACTACATGAATTTCGTTTAGTGCTTAGAGGGCTTTCATATTGTCTCATCTAATTTAATAAAGAACTAAGTAACGAAACAAATCAGCAAAGCGTCATAACGACTATGAAATATTACTCCTTGCTTTACTACAAGGATTTATCGCTCGTAAAATTTACTTTGATTTAAAGAAAAAGGTAAGCGTCCTCAGCTTCACATTAATCTTAAGCAGCGATCATTACGTTATTAGTGGTATCTGTGTTGTTAACCGTATAAATGTGTTATCGTCGGTATTTTCAATGCGATTGCTTCGAAAAGCAACTCGATCTCAGAAACCGAACTCTTCTCTTCCATATTTGATACGATTATTTTAATGCGTTTGATAGTGTGCTAAAATTTCCCGGTGGCCACCCTGTACATTGTATATTTATCAGTAAATGTGTACCACTTAAGACACGTACAACGACGCAGACGTAAAGTTACAAACGAGCTAGGAGCAATAAAGAGCCCGTGGTGTTATCTTTTACAACTGTGCCCCATGTCCGTTCACACCCATCCACCCCCGCCCCGTCATGTATTATGTATATCACCCTGCGGAAGATGTATAGACTGCGAGTACCCCTTGCTACATTGCATTGACACTTAACGGAACGGAAAACTGTTCCCAGTCTAGTAAAATAGATAAAATGTTCAATTGTTTACTTTATCGTTGTTTGTACCCGTACTAAATGATTTGTATATTATGTGATAAAAAATATATGTTGCCATTGCGCCCTGAGGTAGCAATCAAATTAGATAAACAGAGATCTTCCCTGAATCGCGGCTGTTCACGGATGGTTAATGGGGTAGCTGTACAAAGGGGTTGACAAATAACGTAGAAGAACAACGGTTGTATGGTAATGTTTGCAAATAGTAAGAAATAAAGAAATTTCTACATGTTTATATTTTAACGTGACAGTGGCGCATATATTTTATATGTGTACTTTTTTTTGCGGTACAAACGTCGTGCGAATAGTTCTATATAAAAGATTTGCGTCACTATTTATTCGATAATATTTATACTGCAAAAAAACGTGCAGTACAATGCCATGTAAACGCACCCGATAAGAAATCTGATCTTATTGTAATTTAAGATAATTTAATTTGATTAATTTTTTAATAAGTTTGCTGTATTCTCAAGGGCTACCAAGAATTGAAAAATAACAATAATTATAAATTTACATTTGAGTTTGTACTTTGAATTAAAAGAAAAATATCACCTCTTTTTATATCTTATTAAAATAATAAATTCTTTGTATTATTTCAAAAAACTTGTATGTAAATTTTTGTTTATCCTGTTGAAATATACTTAACTGCTGATGTACATATACATAGACAGAATATTGCTTTATAACCACAATTCAATCAAAGCAAAGTACAAATTGAATCCAAGTCTATTTGTACAAACGTAGACAACCAAACAAGATTTAACATGTGGTAAGAACATTCGACATGACTGACTGACACGAATGTACTCGTACAACAGGAAGAGGTCTTGAACTCGCGCAGAAGTTTGACGTTTTGTTAAATAAAAATCAAAATATCATTCGTTTTATTAACCCAAGATAAATAAAGATGCTGCTGTCAACATTTAAATTAGAAACACAAGTTAACAAAATATAGTAATCCATAATAAACAATTAATAATAGAAATTGAAGCTATATTGTTAATTATTAGAGCATTAAAACAAAAATAGTGTACATGTACCCTATTAGGGAAATATTAATACCAGCAAATATAACACTATCTATCCCTATCTAACTCATTATTGCATCTATCTACCTCTCTCTAATTCATTATTTCATATTCATATCCCTTAACAATAGAATCTATGTCTTACGCCCATAGCAGGTATTGAAAACATTCTTTTGACCATCTAAAGTTTAAAAAAGGTTTACAGAGTTTGAATTGCATAAGACTATAGGTTCGTGATTTTGTTTATGACTAAGGCAGGGTCATATAATAATGTTTATGGCGACACGAGGTTTACTTTACTTTATTTAGTATGAAAAAAAGAGTAGAGATCCCTTTTAGGAATTTAGAACTACAATATCTGAGTAACAATCAGTGAAAAACAGTAGTCGCACAAGAGCGCGCACAGAAATCTTCCAGACTTCGTCCAGAAGTGTTTGATTTACTACGCCAAGGACAACCTACATATTTTAGGTAAGCAGTTTCGCCAGACTTACCCTATATAAACGTAATATCATGTTGACGAATGCTTTCAAATATATGAATTATCATGTTAACGAGTGCGTGAAATAGGATAGATGCGTAAACTCTTGAATTATAAATTATGTTTGTGTAGTTGTGTTCCTAGGGGATAAGATGTTATAATAACATAAGAAGGTTGTTTGCATTGTGACAGTACAACTGTACAATGAAACTTAGAGTTACTTTATGGTTATGTTGTTCAGGCATTAATACTTCTATTCAAAATATAACTGGATGGAACGAAACACCACTCATCTAATGGACAATGAGACGAACACTTCAAAACGCAATGGCCTTAGGCATTCATATTCAAGCCAATGCAGTTAAGTCTATTTTGGCTAAAGTGCTGATAAAGTGCATTAAAAAACATACATTTCTCGATTTATTTTTTGGACTTAACCGCCGGCTTCGTAGCTACTCATATATTAATTATTTGCTGGATAGTTTGCCAACTACATGTTAATTTTTTCTTACAACCTGGTATATACTATTAAATAATTAATGAAGTAAAGTAATTAGCAGAAAACAACAATACAACTTACGACTTTAAAGAACTCTGAGAGAAAAATCTACAGATAATTGGTACAAGAGGAAATTGTTATTTATCAATAAAAGAAAACAAATACATAGAAATAAAAATTTCACTTACTCCTTGTCTTTTCGGAAATAAATTCAAGAAGCATCTTGAGCTCCTCGAAAGTAGCTTCGTCTTGATTGAAGCTCTTATGTATTGGACTTTTATTCAAAGCTTTATAAACTGACGCCAGGCTGCTGTGACATTCACTGTTTCCTTTCAATGTGCCGTCTCCATAGTTATGGAAAAGAAGCCCAGCAACGCCCCAGTTGAATTTTTCCATAATATTTTTAACTGCCACACCTGCATGTCCATGACTGCCCATCATTCGAGTTAAAGTTGGAAAGTAGGCACTTTTGTGATAGAAAGCTTCAGCTTGTGCTCCGGCAGTTAGAACGGGGATTCCCCAAACTCCTGCGTAGCGCGCCACTGGCGATATCACGTAGTCGCATATCGGAATTAGAAATGCATCTGTTTTATGATTTGGTAATTTATTAATCTGTCAACCTCTTAATCATATTGTAACTCAAACAGATAAGAAAAGGATAAGAAAATGAGCTAAAACATTCATTGGAACTAAACAATATTCACTGGATATCCTATAATGGTACATCTTCTTTACTTAAACATATTTAACGTAATATTTTTTACTTAACGTTACGTTTTATTATTTATATAAGTCTAACATAATTATGTTACAATGTTATTAAATAAATGCAAAAGATATTTAAAATGATATTTTACTATTATATTAATGTGCTGCAAGCCAACTTCGTTGCTTCGGTTTGTAACGACACTTCAATATATAGTTTGCGATTTATAGTGGGATTTACATCAATTTGCGCATATATTAAAAAAATTGTAATGATTATTGTAAAACGATTAACAAATTAGTTTATATAATAAATGAACAAATATCTGTGCATATAAAATAACCAAAAGTCACTATCAAAAAGGGCGGCAAATTTAAGTTTTTGTTCCGCCTCAAAAGGCTCCAAAATCCAGGGCTCGCAACAAAGTAAAAGATGCTTTTCATAAGTGTCCTTTAAAGCCTGGATAAAACACAATGCAAGAACTAAATTCTAAGCTCTTCTATCGTCGGAAATACTCAACAAGCCATTGGATTTCCCAGACTGTCAGACGAAAAGGTCAAGTCGGTTCAACTTCTACCAGCTTCTCGAGAGCGACAAACTTAATCATTCAACGAACACTTCTGTTGTGCAAAACAAGGAATAAAGTGGAAAAGAATAATAATGCCAGTTTCCACCCACTTTCCAATCACTATCAGTTTCTGTGTTGAAGCTTCTTTACAATATAAATTGTCAATTGACTACAAAATATACAAGAACAAATTGGGATATTTAGGAGTTAGATGGTGAATGTTTGAATTGTAAATTAATGGGAATCATTATTTAGATAATACAAACGAAACGGATTGATCGTATTATCTGTCATGGCATGTTGTAATATGGCTACTATATATTTTGCAAATTCTAATTAAGAATTAATATAACTTATACCACGTTTGTAGATACATATTTTGTAATTATAGTATACAAGTTTCTTATATATTTAAAAGTTATTGTTATGTCTTGGTAAATAGATCGCTTGTAATTGATTCGTAATGATACAACGATCGTATGCCTACCTGCTAACCTGACTAGGTGGACATTTTCCAGGTATCAGGTAATTAAGGTTTATGTCTCACTCACTCTCATGCGCACGGATAATGCCCTCTCGCCCCTACTCATAGCGAAATTAAAATTGGGTCTAGGGGATGTTTGGCCCCTTGGATCAATCTGTCCTCTTGTAAAACGTTTTAAAACAGGCATACGATCATAGTACATACTAACACTACTCAATCTTACACATTTTGTTCATCAGAAAATAAGTGATGTTTGGCGGCCCTGGGATCTTGGACTATAGTGTTCATGACGGTTTACTTGCTATATAGCTATCTCGCTTCATCATGAATAACTGTGTCTCTTGCTCTTCAATAATTAACTGGACGATAAATATGTACATACGAACAATTCCGAGAAGACTGTTTTTAAACAAATCTCTGAACGTTGTTTAAATTTCTACAGCAAGTATGAAACGCTGTAAGGGTAGTGTTTACTACCCTGTATGCTCACACTAAATATTTAAGCAGTAAGTTTATTGAGAAACATTGTATTACTACTGGTACAACGAGTATAACGGGTAATAAAATGTTGTCTACGATAGATAAAGCTTCTGTTTGTAAGAAGTTATTAATTTTAAAGAAAAGTTAATAGTTTCTGAAACTACAAGTGAAGTTTTAATAAACGAAACAGTTGTAATAAAAGTTTTAAGACTTAAGTTATAATAAAAATCAAAACATATTGCACTGTGAAAAATCAGTACTTTCAAGCATCGCATCAGTACGAAATTATAACAAAGAAACTTTCGAACAACTCGCGATATTGTTTGCTATTTTAATATTTTAAAACTCGAAAATCATTTTTAAATACAAACTTTTACTGCAACTCTTTTTCATTTTATATTGAATTAAAAATTTGTTTTTATTTAAAACTTTTGGAATATCATTATTTTTTTCTTTATTAAAATTAATTGATAAAATAAAATAAACATTTTAAAACGTTGAAATTTAATATAAAAAAATAAAACAATATCTTAAAAATGCATTCAATTAAGTATTTTATGTTCAGTACAAAATTAGCACAGAACATAAGATGTCTCTGTTGGCATTCCAACATTATAATACATTGTTGTCTCTAATAGAAGTAATGCGCATGACAGCAATACGATGACTGCTGTGTACGACACGGCCGTATGGCAATCAGGTCAGTTGTGGTTTGGGCTTCTACACTGTCAAGATCATAATTCCCAACCATCTTGTTATTATAAGAATGTTGGTTTAAAGTTATTAAAAGGTGTAAATTTATTTTATCATTAAACAATTGAATAAATTATTCAATCTACAAATACTCGCATGGTTTTATTTCGTACATGCGAAGCTGGTCCTTCGATGCCTTACAAAGCCGATCCTTCGAGTTTATTAACCGCGTGTGTTTTTCATTGTGTTTTTGGCGTTTTTTTACATTTGCCCCTTGGCGATTGCCATTGATTGGGTAATTGGGACGCTCTATTTTGGCGGATTCACGGAGGATTTGGATATTTTACAATTACATTTCCAGAAGCCTTACAAGCGAAGCTGGATATTTTACAATTACATTTCCAGAAGCCTTACAAGCGAAGCTGGATATTTTACAATTACATTTCAAGAAGGTTTTAATTCCTACAAAAAAAACTGGCCTTACAAGCCATTGGTACCCGCGTGTGATTTCGTGGTGTTTTGAGGTTACGTCTGTATAGTAATCGACACATGTGCAAGCTATTTTGTTACATTTTCCCTATGGCGGCCTGGCAAGTCATCAATTGCCATTGATTGGGTAATGCAACGCTGGATTCAGACGGTTTGATTACTACACATTTATATTTTAAGAAAAATTATTCAAGAAAAATTATCATTACGGAAGAGGATACATGGATGCTGGAAGAGAGTAAAATACTTCTTTACTCATGAAGGTACAAAGCTATTATTACTATCTACAAGTACCGATTTATTAAAAACTTCTTATGTTGCTGGATTAACCTGGATTAGTTTTGTCATCCACGTTTCGTCTATCATACAAGTACGAATCTATCACCTAAGCAAGATGGAGGGATTGAAAAGGCTTAGATCGGCGCGGACGATTGCAAAAAGTTCAATATCAAGGATGGACAATTACGTCAGCGACCCAAGGGCTCTCGACTCCGCAACAGTGGAGGTGCTGCAGGTGAAAAAAGAAAAGATGATGACTACATTCCAATCGTACGAGCTCACGCAGTACAGCATTTTAGAAATTGATGATCAAGATGAGGAAGACATTGAAGAAGTTGAAGAAAAGTATTTTAATATTATTGCAAAATTAAATGCTAGCATCAATAAGTTAAAAGAAGTTAATAGGCCTGAATTAGTTCCATTGAAGCTCCCGGCGGTGGAAATTCCAACCTTCGATGGCAAGGATATAACCAGGTTTAAGCCCTTTTATGAGCTCTTCCAAGCAGTGGTTCACAATAATGCATCACTGTCCGATGTACAGAGACTTTTTTATTTGAGAAAGTATCTCGTTGATGAGGCTCTCTCAATAATTATAAATCTGCCGCTTGTGAACAGCTCATACAAAGAGGCTGTTGATTTATTGTTAGCACGGTATGAAAATAAGGCGAGATTAATCTCTTATCACATTAATATATTACTTGATATTCCCAACATGCAGAAAGGTACTGCAGTCGATATAAGGGCTTTTTTATGTCAAGTAAAACAGCAATTACAAGCGTTAAAAAATCTTGATGAGCCTGTAGACAAATGGGATATGATTTTAATCTCGGCCTTAAGTAGAAAATTAGATATCGTTACTAACCGCACTTTCCACATGGAAAGAAATTTAGAAGAACTGCCTACTATGGCAGAATTTATTTCATTTTTAGAAAGACGTGCAATTGCACTTGAGTATAGTTTAGATTATAAAAATATGTCACATGACAATAATAATAAAGAGAAATTTATTGATCCACAAAACACATTTGGAAATGTGGTTCCAAGAAAATTGCATAATCAAAATAAGTATACACATAATAATATTGTATGTAATCTTGCTATTTGTGAATATACAAACCTTGAGAATGTTATGGAACAATCTTGGACAACTGAGAAAGTCCCAGAGGAATCAGATAAGTTTTCTGAGGATTACTTAAAGGCTGAACATAAATTTCAAAATTCAGTAGCACTTAAAAATAATTTAACTGTTGATTTGCCATTACTCAGCCTAGTAAATAAAATAGAATTGGGGGATTCTTTCTCAGTCGCCCTGCAAAGATTTAATGTGTTGGAAAAAAGATTTAGACGCAATCCTTCATTATTGGAGGTTTATAAAACATTATTAAACAGATCAACCAGTATTATGACATTAGGTTTAAAACACAATATTATTTTTATAAATAGTAAGATAAAAACAAATTTAATTTGCTACAAGTCTAGTGTAGCTCCATCAAGTAAGGTACTTACAATACCCCAGCTTGAGATTATTAGCGCAGTGTTGCTGGTGCGAATAAAACAAGCAACAAATAAAATTTCTGATTTAAATACAATACTTCCATCAGAAGGTGAAGATACTAATTGCAATGTTTACAACATTGATGTAAAACAAACACCTGTACTGTTGGAATTGTTTAAAGATAATTGTTTCAATAACATTGTAACTATTGAGTTGATGATTGTTGTGTACATTATGCAAATGATAATGTATGCTACATTGATAATTATGGTTTCTGTTATATTTAGGATAGTAATTAATTTGTTTTATATTATTTTCACAAAATTATGTAGACTACCATAGAATTAAGAAGTTTATATTATTTTGTGTAATTTTGTTTATAATAGTTTTAAGAAGAATTAGAATTAAGAAGTTCATATTATTTTTTGTAAATTGGTTTATAATAATTTTATGTAACATTGTATAATTTGATATTGGTTGTGAGCTTATCTATTTCTGCTGGCCGGCAATTTATGTTCAGTACAAAATTAGCACAGAACATAAGATGTCTCTGTTGGCATTCCAACATTATAATACATTGTTGTCTCTAATAGAAGTAATGCGCATGACAGCAATACGATGACTGCTGTGTACGACACGGCCGTATGGCAATCAGGTCAGTTGTGGTTTGGGCTTCTACACTGTCAAGATCATAATTCCCAACCATCTTGTTATTATAAGAATGTTGGTTTAAAGTTATTAAAAGGTGTAAATTTATTTTATCATTAAACAATTGAATAAATTATTCAATCTACAAATACTCGCATGGTTTTATTTCGTACATTGTGTAAAAATTAACACTTCTCTCAAAGAAGAACAGTGTGTTATTCTTTTAAGTATACTTTATATATGATTCCCAGTAGGTAAAGTGCCCTATTTAGTGACGTTTCTCTCACTATTTCACTTCAATTATAGTTCGCATCAACTTTATCTTCATTTGTATTCCGACAGGTGGAGTAATTTAGCAATCTGTAGCCGATAAAGTAGACATTTTATATGAAAAAATGTGAGAAACTGAACTATAAATGAACTCTTTTATGACAAAAAAATCATGACGCATCTTCAATATGATGTCAAAGTGACTCCAAAATGTTTACTGGGTTAATAC
The DNA here is from genome assembly GCA_963678705.1 of Panorpa germanica. Lineage (NCBI taxonomy): Eukaryota > Metazoa > Arthropoda > Insecta > Mecoptera > Panorpidae > Panorpa > Panorpa germanica. The sequence continues at coordinate 12,048,461 of OY783215.1, read as the reverse complement.
GTACAATAAATTGAACTGTGTATATGATTTATATTATTTCATTTAATTAATTACTATATTATACCTACTTATATTATATATATTGTAATCACAAGAAATATGGTAAAACTGGATTGTATTTATTTTATATCCAACATAGCTGAATTTACGTTGAGAGCTTCTTAGCGTGACCGCTAGAGCTTAACGGACTTAGTAATCAACGGAAATAGAAATAAGTTCACTAAGCTGATTATTTGTTGGGATTTAAAAGAAAATCCTGCTTCTACGTCGACTCTGTCTTTCAAACATTTTTTTTATTTAATGGTTTATCTTTCCTTATGGCAGTTCTATTTATTGCTTACTTACTTGTAAGTCTTACTTTCAAGATCAATGGCTCTCAATCGGTGTTTTTTATAACACTAGTGATCCGCAAAGTTATGAAAATCTTAGTACATGCTAGAACAGTTTGTCGCAAGAAATTTTATTACAGTTTTCAACATGGTATTAGTGTGAGGTCAGTTTGTAATATAAAACTTTGATATTAAACACTTAATGTCGTATCTTCAATTCTTAGTTAAACTTTAATTATTATAGCATAAGTAAAGTTTAACTTAAAAATGAGTGGGTAGCTTAAATAAAAGTCTGAAGAGCTGTATAAGAAGATGTAAATTGAAAATGTATGTGTGTATTACGGGAAGAAAAAGTATCCTCGATTCAGGCAGTTAATGACAATCGTAGGCAAAAGTATAGTCGGTTATTAACAGCAAATTTACGTATACTCCATATAGAATAGAATTTTTTTTTTGAGAGTTTGCTAGATGCATGTAATCTTCTATATATGGTACATACCAAATATAATGACACTACTATTCAAATACAAGAATTATTAAAATAAATATTTTTGAGTTAAATTTGGTAATGAGATGTAATTACGTGATTTAACGACACACATATTAAATTAATAAAAACTATACTGCTGTTTTAAAAAATACCATCTTGAAACTTATAATAAATAAATAAGTTTCTTTAAAAAACGTTTTATATACGGTAAACGTACGTAAACGTAAACGTAAAGTATACGGTAAAACTATGCCTTTTTATACTTTGTAGGCCTCTTACATGATAAATAAGCATATTGTAATTACCAATATCTGACTTCACAGCTGTTCAAAACATTAGAAATATTGGAATTAAATGAAGGACCATGAATATTACCATGAAATTTAAATTTTAACAAATTTTAAAATACTTAAGATTTATCAAGTTGTAAGTTATTGTAAGAAAACTGTAAAATCATTTCTATAAATAAATAAGTAAAATATAATTTATAAATTATTAATTTTATGTTGTACTTTTATCGATATATTTTAAAATATTAAAACAGTGTTCAATAATTAATCACACTTCATAACGATATTTTAATTAATTGAAATTAGTATCGTAGCGAAGGTAAACAAAGTTTTTCGGTTAATAGGGTTCGTTTTTTATTCCCCAGGGAGTCTCTTAATATGCAAACCTTCATTAAATTCAAATTCATCAAAATATTATAAACGTCGCGTAGAAACGGTCGCGGTTTGACGTCCGTCAGTAAGCAACGACGGTTGGTTACTCACATATAAATGTACTTACAGTTGCGGTGTTCTCTTTATTAATTGTTTTTACGTTAATTTATATTCAAATGAATCCGCTGAACCGCGTACCTAAAGTATCGGTGAAAGAGGATACAGAATGCCAAACAAAAACAAATAAAAAATGTTGAGATGTTGAATATATGTGTGGTATATTTGTTTATCAAAATCTGGTTATTCGTAATGAATGTTCGTCTTAGGCCTGTCTCAGTATGGGACCGTATTTAAGCGAATTTCTGCCGGACGTATACGGGCTACTACGCTTTACCTATCCGAACCATGTAAATGTAATGAGATCGCTCTGGAGCTCTCAGACTGCACGCTACAAAGCAGTTCGAATACGGGCGGCACTACCTCGCACATTAGAAGCGTATAAAGGCGAATTTTATCCAAGCGTTACCACTACTACAACGATACCCTATATGAACCTTTGTAAATGCAAAAAGCCGCGTCAGACTGGAGGGGATACCTAAGATCGCATTTTGTTACGCTGCAATACGCGGTCAAATGAAATCTATCGGCGACATGGGTATGTTCTGCATGCAATTTATGTTTGTATTTCAGTGAATCATGGGCACGGATGCCCATACCAATAGGATAGAACTAAATTTAAATTCACGCCCACCAGAACTCAGATATATAATAAATGCTAAAGTCCCTTTAATACCAGTAGTGTATCGATAAAAATTAAAGTTAAAGTTTGCTCTCATGATAAATTATATAAGTGTTAAAGAACTCCAATACACCCCCTAATACACGACTACAGACATCTGTAACACACATAGGCGGTTTGCTTTGTAGCTCATTCAAACCGCCGATTTACGTCCGAATACGCCGTCGCTTAAATACGGTCCCATACTGAGACAGGCCTTAAGACTGACAATTTATACTCTCAACTAGTTATTTATAACGTCTTTTGATTCCATTACAACTAAGCAGACGGTACTCCGACAGAATAGTACACAATCTGTACATAAATCTGTATAACAATAGAATTTATTTTGTCAACAACAAAGGAAATGTATTTTTACCACATTTAAATATAAATGTCGTAAATGAGTGTTAAACATGTTCGTATTTTGGTCCTAACACTAACGGTTCAACTTGCCCAAATTTTCTACTTGAGTTACCAATTGGCACAAAACAAAGATGGTGGAAAATACAATAATACTGAATGAAGCAATGTTGGAGAATTTGATGAACAATTTCTCATTTAGGGTCCGCTTGGGGTTAGCTCTGATTGTTTTTATAGTATCCACTGAAGAGGGTAGCGCTGTCGGCAGTTTCTTTGATCATTCGGTTATTAATAATACCTTTCTGACAAGAGGTGTCTCTGTATGAAGAGTTTATTGTGTTGAAATATCAAAGAGAACACCGGGATTATTACATTTTTAAAAAAAAATTAATCGGTGGGTGAGAATTTTACAAACATCATTCTTTGCGTGTAAATGAATTCCTCTCATTTATTCTATGCCAGTGATCCAATGAAAAAATCTAAGTGGGTAAAGTAGAAAGTGTCAAATTTTATGGTGTTTTCTATCTTACAGAAAATGTAGCACTCATTGGTATTACTTAAAAACATGTAAGAAAACATATATGCCATTAGAACACTGTAGTAGACGATATATCATTATGATAAGACACTTCTTGTTAGTGCCTGAGAAGGCTTTGCCGGGCACGCCCCAATCTTATGACGACTCGAAAGCGACCTTATGTAGAATTCCTTATAATAACCCGGTCAGGTTAACCTTACGAGAACCTGACTAGGGACATGTCCGGTAAGTCTTAATAAGGTATTCCTTGTCTGTATCTGACAAGGCCCTAATAATGAAAGATCTGTATGGGATTGATCATGCCGCCATTTCAATATAGTGAAATTATTACAAATAATCTAATATAATCACTCAAAAAACTTCACCACCTTTACATAAAAAAGTTATAAAAAACTTAGAAAAATATTTTCAAAGTGTGTAATTAAATAGAAAAATCTGAAACAATATACGATGATAAATAAGCCACATCAATCAACGTCATGTTTTTGCCTCGCTAAAAATTCATTGTTTCCTTTTTTATCTTTTTATTACATTTAAGACATTATTCATTAATGAAGCCCTTTGGCTCTGACTCTGATGCTGATCAATATACCTTGTTAAGTGAAAAGTTTTTTCTTTCTCTCATTGACATTTACTTATACTTTGCCTTTTTGATTTCTCCCTTCACCCCCACTTTCTGGCTGTGTTTTATTCCTAGTATGAAATGCTTACGTATACGCTCATCAAAACATTGATGTATTAATAAATAAGATTATGATGAAACGTAGAAAAGTTTCGAGACTTATTTTATATAGATAGCTTCCAAATAATCTATTGGTATACAAGTATATCAATGGAAAGTCGATAGGTCTGGAGGAGTTTCTGCAAGAACAGAGGGAAGAAAGAGTGTTGAAGAAGGAAGTAAAAAGAAAAAGGAGAGAGAAGGAAAAGAAAAGAGAAGAAGAATGAAGATGGAGAAGAATTTTATGCGTGGATAACATTAATAGAGAGAAATGTTTTTTACTGTTTTTAAATATTCATATTAATATGGTCTAAATGAACTGTAAGCAAAGAATGTAAGGTCTAACGGCAAGAAACATAAATAAGTACATACATATACAAGTATAGCCCGTATACTTATAATGTAAAAGGTGATTGCAGAAATTGGGGATATTATTAAAGAGTAAATCCGTCACTGTGACGGATCTGAAAATATCTTGCAGTGCAATTTCACATTGCTGGCTTATTTTATTACAAGTTAATTAAGGTTGAAATATTTCTTTACATTTTCAACCAGGACCGCTTGCAATATTTTACATACCTACCTACATACCTAAATTACCTACACCTAAATCTATTATTTTTATAAATAAAACTATTTCTCTAATAAATTTGCTTTCGTTTAGACGTAATCTCATATTCCAGTCATTTCCAGCCGTGCAATTTTCAATGAATATTATATCCATTGACTTTTGCTAGGGAATTTCATTTAAACGTGATAAAATAATATTCTACTTATACATAATTTAAAAATCAGAATTCAATTTAAGTGAACTACTTCCGCATCGGTGAGATTGTGTGGTTTTCTAATAAGATGCTTTGAAAGAAGTAAAGTGAGTTTCATAAAAGAAATAAAAACAAAATTATTTTTTAAATTAGATTTCATGCTGTTTTGAAAATTATTGTAAACAAGTTTATTAAAAGTTGATTGCGAGTAAAAGTTAAAAGGTAAATAAAAGTAAATTATATTATTAAAAGTAGTTTTTTTATTAGAGTAATTTCTTCATGAAAATAATGATTTCCGCGTTACCCAAAATGCACAGTTCGATAACGGAATTTTCCCGGCTAATTCCGAATTGGAAAAAGAGCCCCAACTTGGAACAAGACAAGGAAGGCTGCTTTTGCTTTCCTTATGAACTCGGTATCGAAAGAGTAGTGTCCCTTTTTGCCTATTGCAGCGGACGCCCATGGCTGTAACACATTACTTTTTAAGTAAAGTATGTCTTTGTATGTTATGAATAATTTATTACTTAAAAAGAACCTGATAACATTTTGTTTGCATATTTTAAATACAAGAGTCTGCCTGTTATTATTTTTTTACAAAGTTTTTTAATTTTAATTACACAAAGTTTTGCAGGACGCAATATCTCAGACTTTTATAATTGTAATTATTTTTTGTTAATATAATTATTTTACGCTTTAACTTCAGTTATATTACATTTTTGCTTCAGGCAGAAATTTTCTTTGTAATTCCTATGTCTACATGACCGGTCCTGGAGGAAGACGAGTCGTGCCCTCCACGTGGGTGGTACATTTTAAAATACAGATGAATTAACGTGTAATTCACTTTTATTCTAAAATCATAGAATTGTTTACAAAAACAATTTGCCTACAGTGCTGTTTCACAGTTGCTAGCTTACTACAAGCTAATAAAAGTGTTATATTTTCTATTTCAATTGTATTTTTTCAATCCATTTTTAACGATTTAAATTGTATTAAATTGTAGTCATTCTCTGCACAATTATTAATTTACAATTTCATTTACGTTTTCTTTATTTTTTTAAAACCTTACAAGTTTTAATGTTTCTAAGTTAAAAAAAACTGTATTATATTATAACCTCCAAAATGTGACAATATGTTAAAATGCAGTAGGATTTATTTTTAAAAGAGTTTATGAAAAATAAAAAAGTAAAAGCAAAATCTGTTATAACAGTGAGTGAGAATGAGGCTTTACAATCGGTATTATAAATCTGTGCATTTATTTATTAAATGGCCTCCAAGGTTTACATTCCGTTTTCATATTATATTAGTAGTTTGTGGAGCTAACATAGTGAGACATAATTGCATAAAATACCTAACCCTATATGTGTTAACCAGACTTCACTTCATCAAATAATTTAATAAATCATTTGCGATATCATCAATATCAGTTATCACTGTGCATCAACAAAAGCATGTTTGACCTATGTGATTTGCATAGTAATTGAAAACAAAGTAAATAGATATTTGAGTGCATTTCTATATTACCCGGAAGTGCTTGTATATAGATATATTAGTGATAGATTTGTTTTCAACTAATCCTGCACGCTAACTATACATTAGTGCAAATGACTGTTGTCTGGGTTTAAAACCATCAACCACTTTCCTGACACGTTCGAATCAATATAACTACTCGCGTGTGAAAATCAGCTAAACCAGATTAATTCAAATATATTGATGTTTAGTTATTATTACTTTTATTACTATTAGAATTATAAAATTAGCTTTTTCTGGATTAATAAAATCATAAAATAACGATATAACACAAAACGTAAATGAATGTATTTTTTAACGTAACATTTATCTAACGTTATGATCTATTATTTACTGAAGTTTAAAATAATTCTGTTATATTATCATTTAATAAATTCAAAATCTTTTACTAATATATTAATTTACTACTTAACAATATATATTTTTGCATAAAAAGTTTTATTGGTGTCAAAAAATCCAAATTTATATCGAAAGATAACTTTTGTAATGTAATCTTACATTATATTAACCTAAAAAATGTAGGTAAACTTTGTTATAATAAACCTTAAATATTTGCGACTGTGTTTAACAATTTTGTATCTTCAAAACCGTAGAAAATGATTTCTAATCATTTATAAATTTTTTACTAGACCAATTTTCTATCATATCGTGATTAGTTATGATATAAATATAATTATCAGACTCATACAAAATAAACCTGAATAGTATAAAAGAAACTATAATAATGATAATATAATAAACAGTGTATAGAAAATGACTTAGAAAACAATAAAAACATATTTAACCTATATTAAAGCTTTCGTGTTCAAGTTGAGCTTTCACAATCAATCGATGATTTTATTTGCTGTTGTCGGATTGCTATTTTGTATTCATGATTTATTAATATACATTACTCAAGATTGAGCGACTGTTTTTTATATGTATTACTCGTTTCAAGTATATCCCATAAATCTAAGACAAAAGCTGACATATTAAAAATTGAATGTCTTACAAAATCTACAAAAGTTGAAAGTTCTTTTAAAGATAGTCATTTATATTATATTCGCAGTAGACTCATATTAAAAAGCTTCTTATTTCACAAAAAATATTCATTCAAACGTTTGCAGATATGAGATAAGAAATATGCTCCATCATCACTGTGCTTAAAATGTGATTTAAATTTAAAATTACGTTGGCGTGTTTAAAAGAAAATGTCTGATATTCACAGTGGCGAATTTAGGCGTAGGCCCGTCGGCTGTGAAAACAAATTTAATAGTTTATGGGCTAGTGCTACCACAACTTAAAGGGACGACAAAATTTATAATTTATATAGGGTGCCTAATGTGCCATCTAACTTAAATCCGCCTCTGGATATTCATGATTTTATGAAAGTATGATAATATAGAGTTTACGGAATTATATAATCTTAATATACTTCTTTAACTTTTGTATGCTTTTTAAAATTAGTATTAGCGTTTGAAAGAAATCTAAGCTTCTAAACCGATTGGTTATGCATGTCAATAGCGCCACCTGTTTTCTATTAGCGTAATGCCGGTTTCACACCAGAGAGACAGTTCAATAAAACACGAACAAAAATTTGTTTTCCTGAATAAAAACACCATTCCTGAAACAAAACACATTCCAATCTGGAGTCAGTAAGATCAAAGGAAAACACGTTTGTTGTTGTTTTTTAGTCTGCTTGGATTGAACACGCAGTTTTGTTTTTTGTGAACATTTGCGCTTATCAGTTTTTGTTTATCATGTTTATAATTTTTATGGGACACACAGAAAAACAAGAAAAAACAAAAACAGTGGGAACAGTCTGTTTTCGAAAAGCAGACCGGTTTCAAAACAAAATAAAATATGTTTTTGTTTTGTTTTTTGACAACTAAACTGTTTTCAAAACTATCTCTCTAGTGTGAAACCGACATAACTGAAGTTAGATTGAAGTTTCTATCAAATATGTGTTTAAGGAAATATAATTATCTTCGGGTTCGATCCCCGGACCAGATATGTATTTTCTGGGTTTGGTTATTATGAACTTATATTGATTATGGTCATACATAATCGTACACTATTTAGGCAGTGGTGTAGCCCACATATATGAGGCCACGACACCATAAATACTGCCAACATTGAAGGAGGTCGTCGGTGATAGGATTCAGCATCGGAAATAGGCCGACGTTAAATAAAAAAAAAAAAAAAAAAAAAAAGAAATATAATTAGAACAATCTTGTCACTTTTATAATATGCAACTATGACATTCATTTCCCGCTAAACCCAGTTACGTATATTTAATAAAATAAGATTTATTTGATTATTTTCTAGTTTCTTAAACGCGTTACACTGTTTGCTTGCACCTTTATGTCTGAAATTTTGACTGCTGTGTTTTCGGGTTCAATCCCCGGACCAGAGTTTTATTTTCTGCGTTTGGTTGTTATCAAGTTATATTGATTATGTATATACATAGTTTAACACTTATTATGCAGCGATGTAATGAGATATATGAGGCCGCACTAACCCAAACACAGCGGGAATTAAAATGCACATATGTAAGGATTTAACTAAATACTAATGAACTAATTGAATATTAATTAATAATTATTCGAAACGTATGTTATTATGTATTAGTCCATTAGTCCCGTCAAATTACATGAAACATATGGCGAGAGAGTCTAATATATATTTTTATTTTTGTACCATTAATAATTTATCCATGGAGGTTACATATTTTAAACTCTACGTATAAATAGCGTACGCATGTATAGTGAATAGGTGTAGCAATATCAATAGAGAAGCAGGATTCTATAATATTATTGATAACTAACATGTAATGTTGTAGAAATACAGAAATACTCGATAATAACCCGATTTTCGTAGAGATTTTTGTATTTAACAGTACAAGTGCTTAACAAGTCCGGTGAGTATTCGATAAACGTGTTTAGCTGTGTACGATTTTTTGCTGTACAAACGTCGTGTGAATAGTCCTATATAAAATGTTTATACGATAAGATTTATACTGTAGAAAAACGTGCAGTATAATGTCGTGTGAACTCAGTCTTAAATATCCATCAAGTTACAGAATCCTGCTACATAAGTAGTAGTAAATGCGTAGCTACGTATCGTGGCGTTACTCGTGTCTTACTTCACTGAGCGTAGAGAATCATTTTTATGTAAGTTTTAATATTCTAGAACAGCGCGCACTTTGTCTGTCGAATAAACGTACTTACACGTACTTTTGAAGTAACAAGACGTAGAAAAACAATTTACAAACATTTAACATTGTTACAAATGAAAACGAACGAAATGTAAAATGTTACGATAATTACGTTACGTAAGGTATTTTATTTGATGTAGAGAAGAAAATGAAAACAAAACAAACAACCAAAACAAAAAGAATTATGTGAATACGCCTTGCATATTTAATATGACTCCAAATTGTTTTAAAATTAAAAAAGTAAATTAAGATCGTTTTAAAAATATCAAATAAAATAAATGATAATAATATCAAAGAGAATAATGGGTAAATTACTCCAGTTGACGCCTTCTTTTTTAATTTAATATTTTAAAAACGTTGTTTGAAAGATGTACTGTATAAGTGCAATAGGTCGGGCTGGATTTTTGGTCTTTCGAATTGGCAAACGCATTACACAATACTAAGATTCACTCGAAGTGTTTTAACTAATTAAAAATGTCGCAGTTTCGTTAATTATCATGTTTTTAATATATAAAGATAGTTCAGTTGAAGACAATATATCAAGACATTAAACTTCTTGAGAAACTTGGCGCAATCGAAGACATACACAAAATAAATCATTTTCTTCTCTAGTGCAGTTTATGTGCTAACTATTTTTGTTCTGTAATATAAAAAAGAAAGTTCAAAGTAGTAAAGCACATTTCTCTTGCATCATTTTAAATATTAGCAAACAAAGACAATTTTTAAATAAGTTAATAATTAAATTTCTTTAGGGACTCAAATGTAAAAGTATTCTACTAGCTTTCGTTCAGATAAATTTGAATTTCCCGGAAGACCTTATTTTATGAAGTCATAATTTTTTTAAAAAATTCAATGCCTGTTTTATTTTTATATATAATAGTTTAACGGGCTTCTTAGTGCCACGAGCCTTTTTTGTCCTTTAAGATACATTAATTACTATATCTACATAAATATAAATCCACGTAATTTCCTTTCCAAAACTAAGAGTACCTTCACGCACAATGATGCCTGCTTTTTCATAAGAGTAAAAACATTATTTAAATAATTATTATTCGTTTATACGAATTTTTTTAAAATATGTAAATACTGCATAATTTACAACGTAATACAACGATTTTTCTCTTCACCGCTTTCTTGAAGCACCTACTTTGTAAAACATTTGAGTAACTGGCCGTCCGGTATTATACAAGGAGAACTAAATAAGCTATCCCGACAGGTATTTTGTAATATAATTAGTATAATTACTGTTACAAGTTTATAAGTTATGTACAAACAAGATTATTAAGTCTTAACTTTATGTAGTTGTGAGAGTAATTTACATTTATGAATTTTATAGACAAAGAAAGTTTTTTATTAAAATTCAGAACGTTGTACGTACGTGCGTGCATGATATTAGTCATGAAAACATTTTAAATGGTATAAATTGTTCAGCTTTTAATAAAGAATTTTATGAGTTGAAATATGTTTTAACAAAGTTTAGAAAGAGAGGGAGAGTACACACACACATACACAATGTGTGTAAGTTACTCTTTCATATACGCAAAAACTAGAGACAAGTAAAATTCATTTCAGTAGATGTTTTTTAATTGCCAAAAGGCAAAGCTGTTTGTGCGCAGTGTTGAAGCCTAGCCGAAGCCTGTGCTGCAAACCGTGGTAGTAATTATTATTCAAATATTCAGAAAACAATTTTAGAGTTTACAAAATGCGTATAAAGTTTAAATCACAAGCCAAATGCAAAATACGGGTGTATGAAGAAATTTATGCTATAAGTTAGACGCACATTGGAGAGAAATTTGTTTTTAGATAGCACGGGTATATATACGGGTCAGAGAAACTTTTGAAGACGCAGACAGTTGCAAAAAATTCATCTCTATACAAGTATGTTGGTATTGTTTCTGTTCGACCTTTTCAGAGGTTGTTTTCTCAATCTTCCTATTGAGCAAAGACAACTGTCTAAATACAATGAAAAGAACTGAATCTAGGTAGAAATTAATATTGTCAATCAGGCGCTCCAAAGTGAGTCATTAATGTATTAAAAATAATACTAGAGCCAAAATATAATTAATATATAACTTAATTCATACTGTGAAAAAGTTCTTAAATTTAATAGACAAATGCATATTAAAATTAAGAACAGGGAATTTATTAAAATAAGTATAATTTTACAAAACATATCTATTAAAATACACGGTATTTTTGGAAAATTAATATACTGGATATAAATTCTCTCAATACTCTTTTTAATAAAAAAATGTTTCAGAGATGTTAAGAGAGTGTAGACACAAGATACTTTCTCTTAAGTATAAAAGAAGTATCTGAACTTGTAGTAATATGTGGACTCATGATAGGTCATACCAACTTGTAAATTATGTATTACAAATGTTTATAAATGCGTATATATTGTTTTAAGTGCTAATAACAATCGAAAGTTAATGCACTCAAAATAAATATTTATAAAAAATTATGAACTTGGTTTGACACCTGAGAATCTGCCGTAATCCTTCGTAAACCACCGAGTAACTATATTTAAAGTCGTATTTGCAAGAAAAATGTATTTTATAAAATTTTCAGACATGTGTCTTAAAATGCCGTTCATACAATTTTACTCTCCATCCATTTATACTTTATTTGTCACGGTACAATTTTTACTTTGTTTTCATGTATTCTGTATATAAACACGTTTCGATGTATTTGCCGTATCGTTATTCCTAGCAACGCGTCGTTTTCTTGTTTTTGTATGCCGTAGAGACATTTTTATAAAAAGGTCTGTTTTCACATGTGATGGATATATTTATACACACACCCCCACCCCCACCCACACACATACATATACAAGCAAATGGAAAAAACTCGTCACTTCTTTTTATTTATTTTACTCTTTAGCGTTTACTGCTTTTAACTGATTTATGCAAAGAGGCAGTGCCTTGCTATATTTTCAAGAATTTAATATTGAAGTACCGGCAGTGAATGCTTCATGTTTTCTTTTTCATTTCACAATGATATTACGTTTTCCTCTTTTGTGGTTGTGTGCAGTATTCAACTAGTATTCAAGAGATTTTCAAGAGTGTTTGATCTGAAGTAACTCATTCATTCGTTACTAGATATACGTATATACATATAGAATTTTAAAAAAAGTTTAAATTATCAATTAAAAGTATATTTATTATATTCAGTAGCTACAAACGTTACTATCTTTTTATACTCTATTGGAAATATTTGCCTCTGAAAATTAATTACTAATCCGTATTACACATAACGCTTATCCTAAACAATTAATTCCAATGGTTATGTCTAATGGTTAATTTTAGTCTGACCCACATTTAACCTTGGTATCTTCTAATGGTTTCATGTTTCCTTAAATCCTTTAAATACTGCCTGGAAATATTTCTTACTAAATAATAATAAATCCTTCAACTAACAACGAATTGTAAAGAAGTAAAGTTCACTGAAATGAAGAATAATTATAATCTTAAAGAATATTAATAATCTTTATTTCACAGAAATATATAAGCACGTTCTATATAAATATTTCTTGCACTGTCAAAAAGAACATTGATTTTTATCGTTGGCCTCTACTTATTCCCCTTGGCACCCCTAATTTTTTCTATTACCCCTTATTTTGCTCTTATTTGTACACATGTTCTAGTGACCGGACAGCTCGCATACTTTCAATGACTCGGTGATTGATGATTACCACTTATCTCGTTCTACGTCATATCTACACACACCCTACATTACTTACGATCTTTTTACTATGTTTAAAGTAGAATTTGTAGACCAGTTAAAGCGGGGTAAATATATAACTTTAATAACTTTTTAATCTATAAATGTTTCATTCATATTTGTGTTTTATTTAAAAGAAATATCTAAATAAAATGGATGATAAGTCCACAAAGAAACCTTCAAAATATGGAAGGTTGTCTATCCCTGGACGAGACAGACATAAAGGGAGCTATACTTTGAAAAGGAAAGATAACGTAAGAGTAATATTACTGACAATATGATATTCTTAATTAATATTACATTTTATCTAAGACATACTGCTTGCTGGGGTAATAATTTTAAACGTAACACATCTGCAATGGAGTTATTACCAACACAGGTACATTGTAGGTGGAAGTCGCCAAATGTCTCCGATGTTGTGTCGTACTTATTGGAATGCTGATCAGTCGGAAACTTTTGGCTGTTAGTGCTATATCAGATGGGAAGCTTTAACGACCTAATGGTGTAACATAATTAGTGAATTTAGTTATTAAATCATAGTTCATAACTTTATGACGTGGAGCAATAAACTAAATAGATAATTAAATTAGCTCTCTGTTAATGAGTATAAAGCGAAGATTTAATCATTTTGACATAGAACTTAAAATAAGAAATTGCTTTCAGTAAATTCTCATATTAGTTGAGACTTTCAAATAGCTAAATTATAGCAGGGGTCATTTAACACGGATGAGAATTTATTTATATAAGTTCTAGACAATTTTGAAAAACTTTAAAGTCTTTGTTTTTTGATTAGATTAATTGAATTTAAGTTGTGACTTTTACACTAGCAAGAATTGAAGTTGAGTCACAATGATTGTGATCTTGGTTAGTAAGAAAAAATGTTACCCTGTTTTTTATATTCCATGCGAATTATTAAAGCCGTTAGAGAGAGTTAGATTTAAAGAATTAGATTCAAATTTAGTCGAACTGTCCGCAGTACCGGATTTACGATTTCTTGGAAGTGGAATAAGAACTTGACACTGACACCCAGTGCCACTTTCAGAAAGGTTCCCAAAGTTTAAGTGCGGCTCTGATTTCACCGTATTGTACTTCAACGAGTTAATGAACCAAGACCACACACTACAACTTGATTTATAAGTGTTTCATTAAGACAACACTTTCAGAACAGCCCTCATCGCAGTATTAAATATTCTTATTTTATTGAGGATATATTTTACGTTAATAGGCTAGAGGTACAAAATATGTGAACTGTGAAATTCGTGAAGAGATAACAGAATATACGTACTTAACACTATTAGTCTTGGCTCAAAATCGAGAACTTAGAATGAATGCTTTTCTTACTTCTTCCATACGTCCATCTTGAAAAAATGGCGCACAAACGACCTTTCTGCAATACCTCCTTAATAGTGGGTGCTAAGATAAAAATAATTATTATCAATCTAATAGAAGACACAATTTACTACAATTTGTGTATAAAACATTTTTCTGTATTGCTGATAATTATTGAGCTGCACCGGTAAAGTACAGCACTTCACTGAAAATTAGTAATGAATTAAAACAAGAGATGATATTCAACAGTGAATGCATGTACTTTAAAGTTTGTTTAAGACTATATTAGAACTAACTTTTCTAATGCATGACAATGTGAATAAAATCAAAAGTCTTGCCGCCCACTTTTTAACTTTGCACTTTCTAACCGAAACTTTACACTTTGCATTTTCGAGAACAAAGCTAAAGTTTCTTGGTATTTATTTTGAGAAGTTCTTTTTCTTCCTCTTATCCATAAAAGTAGTTTTATTATAGACATTAAATTTTGTTCAGTGTTTCTCTTCTTCCTAACTTTTTGACAAAGGATGTCATTTTTTCAGTTTTACTCTTGTGAAACACATGTAGAAAGTTTTATCAAAAATCACTAACCTCAAAAAAATATTTAAATATTTATGTAACATAAATTATTTATATGGAAAGCAAAAAAAAAGGATGGAAAACAAATTTCTCTAGCGCATCTGCTTCATCTGTACAGGATTTATTTGTTTGCTGGAAGTTTGTAAATACCATACATCGCATAGTTTACATTACTGCCCAGGTTGCACGGCGCTGATAAAACCACGCCATCTATGATTTATAAACAGTATTAACTTTTTGTTTGTAAAACCCATAATAAATAATAATAAACCCTAAACTATTTGTGAAGTTATTAAACGCAGCTTTAGTAACAGTATTTCATAAATTTAACGAAATAGCCATCGACTATCTTGAGAAAGGAAATACCATTAACAGTGAATATTATATAGCGTTATTGGAGCGTTTGAAGGCCGAAATTGCAAAGAAACGACCGAATATGGCAAAGGAAAAAATTTTGTTTCATCAAGACAACGCACCGTGTCACAAGTCAATCAAAACAATGGCAAAACTACATGAATTAAACTTCGAATTGCTCCCACATCCACCGTATTCGCCAGATTTGGCTCCCAGCGACTACTGCCTGTTCGCAGACCTGAAAAAAATGCTCGCCGGTAAGAAATTTCGCACGAATGAAGAGGTTATCGCTGAAACTGAGGCCTATTTTGAGACAAAAGATAAATCGTTCTACAAAAGAGGTATTGAAATGTGCGTGTCCAGCGGCGCTGGAATGATTGCGTTGTTCTTGATGGAGATTACGTTGATGAATAAAGCTAATTTTGAACCAAAAAAACTGTGTTTTCTTTGTTACGCCCGGGACTTTTCAGCCCATGTGTTATATAATAGGTAAAATCTGTCAAATTGTATAAATAACAAGATGAGAAAAAATTTAAATAGAGAATTTCTGCTTTATCATAAACTAAGCACAGTTACGTATTTTTTAAGCCTTATCTAACGTAGGAAAAATGTTTTGTTACGTAAACGATTTTACCTAATATACAAAATGAAGGTCTAAATAATTACTTAAAACAGCAATCATTTGAATTTCTTTGCAAAAAATATATTAAACCACAACAATGTCCTACTTAAGATGCGATGAACATTAAGAAACTAATTTAACTTAAAATATCTTTGCAATTACATTTCATTCTTTTAGAAAATAAAACTCATAAATACGAGTATATAAGGGTTTTTCGTACTACGTAATATTATTCTTCCTCCCGAAACCTTATCAACCATATTTAAATTTGCTACTGACAAATTATTGTTCAGGGTAATGAGATTCAGAGTTTAATATAATCCTCGTCCCTTTCTGCGTCAGATTTCCAGTTCATTACTCTTTCTTTTCACTGTGATACACACACAACTAATAAATTTAATTATATATTAACGTAATTATAACGTTACAGCAGATACAGGCCGAGTTATAAGTGAAATAAACGTTTAAATTATTCAAACGATAATAACCTAGACCGCACCGCAATACGCACGCCAAGAAAATCACTGGTTTGTGAAGAATGCTTTAACATTTATGTTATTTGTGTCAGTAAAACAGAAAGCAGAATGATAAAAAAAGGCTTAACACAAAAGTAAATAAAATAATACATGTATTTACTGATATGTCAACCCAAGGAAAACAAGACGGGGAAAGTTTGGGGCCGTCAGCTGTAATAGAGGAAACCGGATATCGTAGGGTCTTGTCAATTGGCTGATACCTACACCACTTATAAAAAGACGAGGCGTATTAAAACCTATTGATTATAGCTTTAAGGAGACGCTTGACAACATACAGCTAGCGTGTTCTTTATAGCGGTTTTATATTGATTTTGCCTTTTAATATTATACTTTGAGCGATGCACTAATTGTAGATTTTAATATAACAATATATAAAGGTTGATAATTTGAGGTTTTTAAATTGATATTATTTAAATATTGAGGCGGATAACTTATCAAAAAAAAGGTTTGACACATTCGTCTCACATTCATCTACATTTATTTATTGTCAGCCTTTTTTCGTCCTAATATTCGGAGTAATAAATATTACAAAAATTAATTCCTACCTCTATAAATAGTTTGCAATTCCTGTTCATCAGTTTCCGTTTCGTCCGTTGCGTTGTGATTAAATGGTCCAGTGAATTTTATATTCAGGGGTAGTGATGATAGAGACGTATTAATGTATTAATAACGGGGGATGATTTTTTACAAAGTTTTCTGGTCATGACAACCCTCATATAACAAAATAATAAAGCCTGGGGGAGTTAAAAATAACCGCAAAAATATTTTTTCCTGAAATTATGAACACAATATGCTTTTGAGGTTTTGTTTAGCTTATACAAGTTTTTAAAAATTACGTTTTTAAAGAATTTTTTCTTACAGTACCAAATAATAATTTTACATAATTAATTTTTTTTCATGGTTTTGAATCTATTTAGAATAGATTAAATTAAAATATATTTCTCAATTTATAATAATTCTTTTGTCTAATGAGACTTAAACCCAGAACAACATCACTCGACAACTGTGTTATCATCCTTACCGTTAAATATATTCAAAATATTTAGTTAATATCATCATGAGCTCTGAAATATACATTAGCTGTGACGGTATTCCATAAATGATCTAATTTATGTATCAGTATGTCAACAGGGGATTAATCTTGTTTGAACAATCCGCCTACCGTATGAGATAATAGATTAGCAAATGAACAATCTGTCTGGTGTTCAGACCAGTACAGTGCAGTACAGTATAATAGGGTGTTATAATTTAGTTTGCTAGACTACAACGTGAGTTTCGATGTTAACACAAGGGCCATGACGGTCAAATGTGTGTACACGGCTAATATTAAACAAAGGGCTTACATCATTTAAGGGTTTTACTAAAATGTGCTTTAACGCAATAGTAAATGTTTGGATAAGTCATTTCTAACATTTTAACATTTTTGTAACGGCGAATCACTTAGTTATAAATGTTTCTTACTAAGGTTATAAAAGTGGAAACAAAAATGTAACAGTTTATTAAAAATTATTGCTTAAAGATTGCTGAAAAATAAAACAATAATGAAAACAACATTATGTATTGTAAAAATTGTAACTAAAATAACATTTTTTAAGATGTTAATTTTTTATACATTTGTTTGTTAATATCAAAAGTTTGCCATCGATTGTTAAGCAAAAATATTTCTTGATAAGGTAACAAAAAGTATAAAAAACTCTTAAAAGCGTATACGAGGTATGACTATTTCTACCGAGTGGTGTAAGGATAGAGGAGGGGTGTATATTGAAGGGGAAAGTAATTAAAGGTGTATAAATTTAAAATAAAAATATTTACAGCATCAGTCTCGTTATTTTGGTTGAAAAACCTGGTTTTGTTTTGTTAATCCTGGTTATTTGGATAACACTAGTTGTTATTTTGTGAAAATTACTTTATTTATTCGCTATGATTCGGTATAATTTTGATATGTTCTAATATATAAAATTATTATACAAAGCATATTAGATAAATATATAGAATTAACATTGCTTAAAAACAAGACACTATAGAAAACAATATTTTCAACAAATTATATTCGTATCTTGTATTATAATAAAAAATATTTTAAAAAAAACATCGATCTGTTTATAAAGATTTTAGAAGTATCATTTGTTAGGGCAACCACACACTGGAGACACAAGTGTCTTAAGATAATTTCAAATTTAATGTAGAAAGCTAACACTAACAATTTTTTCTTATCGCTTTCATCTTGCTTTTAATATCCGTTAAATACGATTCTAGCGATACGGACCTGTGTACGCTTACTTTAGCTTAAGGTTTATAACTTTATCTTCTAAATATAGCATTTGGCTTGAGAACTAAAAACAAAGGAATAAGTAGAATTGCACAACTTTGACTCAAAAAACAACATGAATATTAGTTAAGAAAGTATAATTCATAAAGTTTCATTCATAATCATCCAAATAACGTGTTAATATATTGATGTCTATTTAATGATACATAAACTACGTCAATGTTGGGCACTGCTCCAGGATTTATGTTACAGGACGATCGTCATGACTCGTGTTCAATTTGTTTGCTCATCCTCTGTTGAGTTTTGATGTTTATGTGGATATCGTATTACTTTGATTATACATTCAATATTATTTAATAATGTCTGGTATTCTATGTAATAACCGATATTCATAATATTGATAAACACTAATAAAAAATGAATATGTTGATTCGCCCACAACAATACCATACAATGACGTTTTAATTGTGTAATATTGAGTTTCTTGTTGAATTAACAATTGTATATACGATATTGCATTACGAAAATGCGCCAGCTCATACGTCATTGCTTATTCGTTCAAGTTTTTGACCAAAAACAACACCGTACTCATGCCTCAAACACCGTATTCACCGGACTTGGCCCCCTGTGACTTTTTTCTGTTCCCAAAACTGAAAGAACTGAGATTCGCATCGTTGGAAAAGCTCAAGGCCATACCAAAAAGCATGAGAAGTGCTTCGAGGATTGAAAAAAGCGTTGACACAAATGTATTATATTTATGAGGGATTTCTTTGATGGGGACAACATAGATATTGATGAATAAATAAATATTTTTGGAAAAAAAATAAAAAGTCAACTTGTTTTTAACAAATTTCGTATATATATTTTATAGTACCTTTACAAAATAAAAAGAGCACTATATTACTAAAATCTGTATCTGGTTATAAAAGCATATATCTATCGTAGTAACGTTTAGGCCTAAGCACTTTGACAATCAAGAGTAAATTCAATGTTCTTTCAAAACTGTAACCATACAGCAACAAAATATTACAAAAGAACGACCATTTCCATATAAAACTATCTCATTGGACTCTCTATATATAATATTTAATAATTATAGTTAATAAAACTAATTAACATTATTATTAAACAAACAATCCAATTAGTCATGTCTCTCCCAAGAGACGATATCAAAGACTGTACAAATTTTTACTTTATGGCAAGCAACAGAACCCAAGGCAAACGCAACACACATAATTCTTCTCCTTTGTCACCACACCATGTTCTTCCTCCCCAAACACTCGTCTCCCTCACCCCATTATGTGTTATTTATGTTCTCATTGGATATAATATTCCAGTATTTATGTACATAAGTTTGCTGACTTTTTAATTAGAATAATTATGATCAAACGAGAAGATTAATGATCTAACAACATGCAACCCAACTCATTGAATGTAATTAAAATAAATTGCTTGTTTATTGGTGTTTTTAGCGAAAGGATTTACTGGTTGCAGTGAGCAGCTACGATGAGCAGATGACTGGAGATAATTAATAAAAACAATTAAAGAAATATTTTGTAGAGAAAAGGGTTTACAATTTAAATTATTTAGGAAAGAGAAGAACTACAGACCAATGAACCTTCATAGGATTACATAGATTTCTTCAATTAAGAAAGTATCATTCCCACTCACTGTTTCATTTTGTATTTAATTTAAATTTTATAGCATATGAGAATATGCGTAGTCCTGCACCACTTTCAATTTATAATTTAATTTACGTTTTCTTTGTTTTATAAAAACTTTACATGGTTCAATGTTTCTATCTTAAGAATACTAATTTTTAAAAATACTGTATTATATTATAACCTCCAAAATGTAACAATCTGTCAAAATGCAGTAGAAATTATTTTTAAAAGAAGTTGAATGTCAGCTTGCCAAAAATAAATAAGTAAAAATAATTTCTATTACTAATTGCTATTAAAAGGAGCAATTTTAATTATATCCAACTCTCGAACTGTCAAAATTTATATTTATTAACGATGCATGCGCATCAACTAAATTAACCTAATATAACCTCAAATTAAAAGACGAATATAACTATTCTTAAAACCTGAAATCTGGCTTAAAATATTAAGTAAAAATGTAAATTAAATACCAAAAAAGCGAGTTGGAATCAGGCTTAATTAATTATGCATTGGTATGAAATTATAGATTTTAACGTTTATAACGAAATTACAACATCCTCAGTAATGATTTCCATGCCGTAACGATTTTATTGTGTAGGTACAAATAATTATAAAAGAATGAATATATCTCAACATTATACTATTACATTATTCATTTCGTAAAGTTAGTAGAGTAAAAAGTCTTGCCAAGAAAGCAGCACTGCAGTATTAACTGGATGTAACATGAATAAAAAATAGATTGTATATTGGCCCCATTTACAGATATTGCATTCTACGAGAGTGTACTTTGACTAAAAACTTGGCTGTTTTTAACGTAGAATTCTGGAAATGTGGGAGTTTTAGCTTTATGTGTTAACTATTATGTCCAAACGCTAGATGAGTGCTGGCAAAGACAAAGGCATCTCGAGATGTTTGTGCACTTTAAAGAGTAAGAGAAGAATATGTTTACAGAGCAAACTTTTTAGCAGATGCAGTTAGTATTAGGTTTAACAAATTTTCAATTTTAGATTTTCATAATTTATATTTTAATTTCGTATTCTCGCATCATGAGTTTTTCTAAAATACTTTTACTTTCTATATATGTTAATTTTGTGAATTTAAATGTAAATAATTATTCTGACTTTTATTACCTAATTTATTACGTTTGTTTCGAAACATACAAAACTGGTTCAATGAATTCGTATGAACTACAAAGGATACCGATATATTAAGTTAAATGTTATGTAAGTGTAATCATGTTATACAACTTCTTCCAACAAATGTTGGTTTGTGTACATAACTTAATGAATCTCTAGAAAATGCATTAATATGTTTATTTATCGTCTAGAAAGTTAATTAAACGTAAAGTTCTTAATTAAACAAGTAATCAATTATGACGTATTAAGTTAAATAACAAACATTTGATATAGCAAACTTTGAACAAGTGTAAAGCAAAGAGTATTTACTGCAAAACACCGTTGTTTGTTCGCTCAAAATGGCAGCTTTATAAAATGTATGTAAATGCAATTTAACATTGCACTGATATAAATAGGATATAGCAAATAACCATATAAATTGCTGTTTGTCGGTAGTACATATAGAATCATTATATGCAACGAATTCTCGGTAAAAATCCATTTACTTCCTAAATCGAATCCATAAATAATGCAGAAAACTGCAATGTATTTAGAATACACGTTTTGCATAAGTTTAAACTTGATTGTAATGGTTTAATTAAATTGAAGTCATTGCGAATGGTAATTAGCTCAACTGTTTCATGAAATTCATAGTATAAAGTTGTGATTAGTTCACAACGCCACCACTGCAAAGAAATTATAATGTATGAAATGTATTGAGTTCAGTAATTATGTAAATTATTATGTTAAACGTGAATTAATTTATGCAAAACATATTTCTCGTAATAAACATTGAAATGAATTGCTAGTTAATTATTATATAGTCAGTATTAAGCGGTAATTAGTAATAGATCTATACATTATATGTTTTGCTCCTGTGCTGCAACCTCATATTGCTATTTAATCCTTTGCTAACTTCAGACTGTTGTAATTAAAACCATATTAATAAACGTTAATGATAAAATTCAAATAAAATTAGGTATTTTATGCGTATTTATGTTCTATATTAGTCATTTATTTATTACTTTGTTTGTCGATGAGAATAACTGAAATGGTGAACAGACTGATTTAAATTTGCCGCCATTTTTTACAAGCATTTCCAATAAGAACTTAAATTTAAAATGTGACAAATGTCTGCAAAACTATAAAGCTACGTGAAATTAGTGTTATAGAAAGCTTATACATATATATATGTTTTTATCTTTTGACAAATAACTTAATTTTAATATGCAGGAAGTAATTATTATTGTTGAGCCAAATTTGATTTATATTGTATAATAAATAATTTGCGCACCTGGACATGGATGAAAATTTATGTAAAAATTTTAGTTTGTTGTAATAATTTGTATAGTTTAATAAGGTTAGTTATTGAACTTATTTGTGTTTATGTAGTATAATGGTTAATATTATATAAAAATTATCCTTAGATATAAATGTATGTTGGATAATGTTACATATTCTTATTAAACTAAAATATTAGTAAACGATTTTATGTGTATTTGCTTTTATTAAATGACAATGTAACAAAATTATGTTTACCTTCGGTAAATAATAAAACGTAACGTTAGGTAAAAAATAGTTTAATTAATTAACACATGAAATATTAGTAAGTATAGCATACATAAAAATTTGTGATGTCTTTTAGTAAATATCTATGTTTTGTGATTCAAATATTGCTTTGTACTTTAAATATTGTAATATTTTACTACTGGTAAAAGTTAATCACAGATTTATCACCTAATACATCATCAGCAACCTCTGCACTCTCTTTCTAAGGTTTCTTTTTATTATTTTCTTTCTGACAACAATCATTATGAGCTCTTGTCAAGACTTCATTCACCAAGTGTTAATTAGTAATTTGCATCTTGTCTGTACGTCTGTCTGCCTGCCGTCTGCGTGATGACTGCTCGTGTTTTGATTGTCAGTTGCATTGCCCTGTAATAACACAGCGAGCGCGAATCAGCCGTTATTATTTATTTTATATTTTATGAACACTGACCTAAATAACTTACAATTTATAATAACTACAAACTTGTACTAGCAACACGTTTCAAATTATAATTTTGTTATTCGTCTAAATATCAAACTGAAAAAGTGTGTATTTGTTTGTTTTTAGCAAATTACTATGGGTATAGTAGGTATGTTTTTTATCACACCGTATTTCATATCAAAGAGACAACAAAATTTCTGTTGCGTGTTAAATTTAAGGTAGTTTTGCTGTGACAATCGGAGACAGAAGTATTGTTCGACAGTTGATACGAAAATATTAGATACATTTTAAAAGTATCACCAAAAGTTGATGTAATTTTATTGTCATACAATTTGTACAATAGGTTCTCTAGACTATTAGTTTACAAACTATTTAGTTTTGCTGTAACGTTTAGTTTCCTAATATGCAATAAATGATTTTAACCATATTTTTAATAGACAAGATATGCATAAAATTTATATATGATTTCAATTTTATTTCATAAAAATTATACATGGTGTGATCAGTATTGATTTAGTTTATATTCCTTATAATTTTTATAACACTTCTTAACAAACTATACGGAAATAATCTAAGAAGTTTAACGTCCTAATTATTTTGCAGTGAATTACTGAAATAAAAATATTATCTTAAGTAGATGATAACTAAAATGCACTAAGACGCTGAATAATAAAACGGCTATAAATTCAAGTTGTGCTGACAACATTTACATTTTTACTGACTTTGCATTACGTAAACCGCGGAAAAGGATTTAGATAATTACAAACAAAATAAAGGAGAGAGTAACATCATTTTACCAAGAAAACATAAAAATGTAATAAAACAGTAAATAAAATGTGAAATGATTAAATAAATAGTAAAAAGCGAAATACTTTTAAAGTTTATTGAAATAGTTTAGGTAGTTTAATAATTATTGAATTATATTTGCACATAAATTTTTGTAATCTTGCTTTGGTTTTTACTTTTTTTTATTGTACTACGATTTCAACAGCTATGTTATATCTCGCATTAATTTTAAAATAACAATTGTGTGTTTTGCAGATTTGCTGAAGTATAAATACATATACTACAATTTTTTTATCTTTATATCCCAATCCTGGTTTAGAAGTAAATGATTTACAAAACCGGTAACCGCAATAATAAATTTATGGTTAATAAATAAACTAAAAAGTATATTGTTCAAACTTAATGTAAAATTTCTTAATGTCAAAATTACGGCAAATCCGTTATTTGTAAGCAGTATATGTTATTTATACTTGTAAATTACATTGTATAATTACGTTGTATAACTAAAGCAGGATTACACTGTCTCGTTTAACTCGCAAATAATTAATACATATTTAACCTGCAGGCAAAATTTCAGGGAAAAAGATAATTGTTACAGAAGTTACATAACAATTTAATTTATATATTTACTAGCTGTCCCGGCCACGCGTTGCTGTGACTAACGTTTTTGTCATATTACATTACATAGCGCCATCTATTGAATATTTACTCAATCTAGTCAACAGAATATTTACTCAATCTAGTCAACAGATGTCGCCATCATCGTCGCCCGATGTCATCGTTTGGAGCTAACAGATAATTAATAGACAAATAATTTGCAATAAGATAATATTGCAATCATAAATTGAGATGTAAGCTATCCTATCTTTCAAGTTGGATCAAACTGCACACGGTGTACAAATTTGATTAAAATCGGTTAAGTAGTTTAGGAGTCCATCGCGGAGGAACAACGTGACACGTAATTTATATATATTAAGATAAAAGAAACACTTCTTGCGCTTAAAGGTTTCACTAATTGATTGAGCAAAGATGATTGAAGCTGACATAATGATGACACATCAATCCATTTTATCTCGTTATAGATTATATAGTTACTCTCCAGCAATGAGCAACCTTTTTTTAAATTGTTTTGTAATTTAATGTCTTTTTCAAAATCACCTATACTCGTATGTTTAAAGAACTTTGACGGGCGTTGCTCATCCCTGCTCTAATCGATTCATTTTATTACAAAACATAAAACAATTAAATTAAAACTTGCAACAAAAATATGTAGAAACGAGACAAATATACAAAATATGATTCATATAGCTTTACTAAATCTACTTGGACTTATTTCCACTCATGTTATGTTGATAGATTCATAGTAATTGAATGTATAATCTTTAAATTCAATTAATATAGATCGATCGATTCGAAATACGCGTAGTTCTATTATTTACTTTTAATAGCCAATAGGAAGCAAAAAACTATAAAACACTAAATAAAATAATATGCTAAAATTTGATGGCATCATAAAATGAAACTATCTCTCTAGTTAATTGACCAGCTCAAAATATAAATCGACATAAAATTGAAATGAAGCTGAGCCATACAAAAGATTAGGTTAAAGTTTCTGGCTTTTAATTCGAACGGTTAATTGATAGTTAAGCCAGCACATTTTGCGATAAATCTGATCATGAAATTTGAATTGAATTATCAGGAAACCCATAAACATTCAATGTCCGATAGGACGTGTTTGTTTTCACAATAACGTTTGTTGTTTTTTGCGAATATTTCTTTTTTAAATTTATTTTTATAACGTGTTTATTTCTCCAAGTTGTTGATGTGTTTTCAATGCTCAAATAAAATAGACATAAAATCGGGAAATTTCATTTGATATACGAATCAGACGGAATTGTATTTTTATGTAGATATACTAGAACTCATATGATGCTTTATTTTGACAAAGGGTGATTTTTGATTGATTCATTGTGTTTTATGGTATTGTATTGTGTTCTACGGTGTTTGTATTAAAATGTATCAACACTTCAATAATACAAATAACTCGTTAATCCTAGATTAGCCATTTATGAATAAAAAATGATGAAAAACATATTAGGGTTATATTCTTTTTGTTGGAGGCGCTAATGGAAATGACAATTGGATTCTGATAATAAATTAAAGAATTAAAATTCTATATAGGTACGTTATAGAGTAAGAATGAAGAATAGTATCGGTATGTCAGTCGTATCATAAATAATTAATTTCGATTTATTCAAAATGAATTAATTGGTGAATTGAAATTTCTTTTGAAACGAGTATCTTCAACGCTTGGCTATGATTGGTTTTTGTTTCTGAGTACATAAAGTAAATAATACCTAATGATTTTAAAATTGAATTTAACTGAAGTCTGAAGTATTATTTTTCAATAGATTTCAATTAAAACTTATAAATTGGTGTTTTTGATATAATAAATAAATAAATATTTCGTAATTAGTTTGTAACTAAATTTTAATTGAAATATAAAAGTTTTTTAATTAATTTTTGTTTCGAGAGTATTTTAAAGATAAAAAACGTCAAATTATTTTTTTAATTATTACTTTACCATTCAGAAATACTATTTTTTGTTATGAACAAAAGTAAATAGTGACAATAATAAAGAAGATTATTATTTTATAGACTAGATTTTTAATTTCCGACTTCCTAGTATTCCCATTTTGTTTTAAACAAATTACGTTCGTATCAAGCAAATTTGATCGTAAAAACTGTTCATTGTATTAATGATGGATAATGGATTCATCAATGGATAATGATTACATATAAAAGAGATTATTAAAAAGAAATTTAATTAAAAATGTTTGCAATGAAACCCTTTCAACCCTTATTATGACCATGATAACAAAAGAAAACAATTTTTCAATGTAATTTAACCAATTATAAATCGAGCTCTAATTATGAATGGAATTTGCGAGTGGTTCGCGCGGAGTACCACAATTACTCCTCAATTTGTTTTGTATTCGATGTTCGAGCACTTGATCGATCTATTACATTTAAATACGACTTGCTGATCTTGTACAGCTGTTTATGTGCAAAATGTTGTTTTTCAATTAAATGACATCGTAGTTTGTGAATAGAATAGACTCTTCTGTAACAAATTAAACGAATTCAAACACAATACCTAGATAAATAGAAATATTTTATCAGAAGTAGCGCTGTCAACATATTAAACAGTCTCAAAAAATATGTAAACACAGTGCCTCGATTCCTTTGTCCACAAACTTTAAAAATAATTTATTATTAAAAAAAAACACTTGTGTTGTTTTGCGAAATTCCAACTGCTAATCTAACATTTAAATGAAATTCAACATTGATCGGAATCACTGAATAATAGCCAATGAATGTTAAATGCAAATTTCGTTGTTCTGCTTAATTAAGTTGCTGCAACGTTCTATTATCGTACAAATTGGAATTTAGTTTAGTAACATTGTGCACCATTTCTTAGTGATAAACCACGTGAAATAATTGATGCAAATGTAGTTTAAACCAAGCGGAAAGTTCATGTATTTAGTGCTAGCTTACAGATCACTGAATGCCAAAATTTGCATTTAATTCGAGGACTGCAAAGCGGTAGTGGAATTTGGGAGGAATTTATGGTCAGTGAGTCAGAGTTGGAAAAAATATACTGATACAAACGCTGACACACAGCAGTCTGGCTCGTGTCATCACTGTATTGTATGTGTAGCTCTGTCAACTTCATGCGGCTTTGGATATTAGGGCTCCGACAGGCACTGCGTGCAGAAAATTGTTTATTTTTTGATATTGTGACATTTGTTTCTAGTCCTCCCGGAAATTGTCAGGAGCTTCATTACTTTTTTTTCTCTAATGAAAAAGAAAAACTTTTTTAAAAATTCGCAGTATGTAAAGAGTAGGGAGGGGGGACGTAGATCTGGTACTGAGTTCATGAGTTTTGTTTTGAAATTGTAACCACATAGAAAAACAAGTAGATGATAATTAATTTCTCCTATCTTCTATTTAATCATAATATCCTGCAGTAGCATAATATTGTTGAAAAGCTCAAAGCTCTAACAAAAACAGTTTTATTACCCTTGTTCCACGAGAAATAAAAAAGTTCACTGTATCTCATACATGATTGCATTTGATTATGATAAAAGCTTGTCAACGGTTGATCTATCCGTCTTTAACTTACTTTTATTGTACTTTAAGGGCATTAAAAAGTTTTTTTTTTTTTGAGTAAACATATCAACAAATAAAGTTTATAAAGGGGTGGTTTGGTGTAGCAACTTGTTACTTTAAAAACATAAAAGTTTCAAGGAATGTTAACATACGAGTATACCCATACGATAAACTTTTCCAAAACTCACCCCTTACTATTATGGCTGGTTTAAATGGGATCCATTTGATGAGACTGACATCGATCGAGACGCCTCGTTATGTGGCTGTTGTTTGTGCGATAATTATTACTTAATTAAAATCTTAATGCTTGAGATACCTAAAGCGTCTCAAGTGGAAAGCAGCCATTTAACGCGTACTTAATGCGTTTAAATTTAAATTAAGACCAAATAAAAAAAGATATACGATTTATAATTTATTCATTTTATTTCGATTATTTGTGTAGACTTCCAGTGAAACAGTTAACTGTGAGGAAATACATTTAGCAAATTTTCATTCTTTTAACTTATGATTCGTAAAAATTTCGCCTTTCGAAAAAAAATATTTTTTTTTCAAACTTTCGTCTTTGTCTTTTTTTGATACAATCCCAGTAAAAATTTACTAATTTACTAAACTATAAAATAGGTTGTTAAGTATTTTAATTGTCTGAAAGTAACAAAATGTTATTGACTGACAAAGTGATGTAGAAAACTCGAGTAGCTTAGATAAAAGAGAACCTGGATGATTTATTACCTGGCTCCCGATACAAAAACTTCCTGACGATAATTTTAAAGACAGGGTAATCCAACTCCATAAATCAAAATTTCAAAGGTACTAAATCAAGTCAGTGAAAACTCTTTTTAAGAAAAACATAATATTTTTTGTTAAATGAGTATAAACACATTTACTGTGAAACGTAAAGCCGTGTTAGAAAGAGATTTAAGAAACAATTGGCTATAGGATGTAATGAGTAATATTATCTGACATTCGCATCTTTATTTTCCCACACATATACTAAACGGGAATCACTTATTTTCCAGCTTTTCTTTTTATATGATGTGAGTTTCCAGCGTGGGGTTGTTCTCTGCGTGAATTTGAAGAGACATTCGTATGCGAGAAGCTACAGTAGAATGTAATAATAGAATAATAAAACGCTGTAGCTAAATATGTACATAAATATTCGCAGACTGTTATAGCGCATGAAGTTCTGAAACAAATGTGTGGCATTGCGTTGTCTGAGAACCTTCGTTTTACGCTCCCATTATTTAAATAGCTCAGTGTGTTTTACAGGTTGGCTATCGTGTAACTACGTATGTCTTATGAAATAAGAGACATTTCACGTGGAATGATAATTAATAATTAATTCTTTAGTTTGGTGAATTATGCTTCTTTACAATTCGTTCCGTAAATGTAAATCTAAGTTAGTTTAAGGATTTATTATTTATTTAGTAGGTAATATTTATTGGTGGTATTTTAAAGCAATTAAGCAAACATTTAACCGTAATTAGAAATACCAGGGTTTATGAGGGTCAGACTAAAATTAACTAAGTCTAATTAATGATATTTGTTTTGGATAAGGTTTTCTCTGTCTCTTAAAAGTTCGTCTGTTGTAGAGTTACATAATTATAAATTGATAATTAACCTTTTAATTGATAATGTAAAGTTTTTGTTTAATTCTACATTTATTGTTACAAACTTATTATTTTCTATACTATGTTCTTTGTCGAAATATCGATATCGTAGCCGTCGCCTTATTGTTATTTATCCTATAATTAGTTACTAACAGCTCAGACAATAAAAGTATAATCTAAGTAAGTGTTTCATGAATTACTGATTGTAATTACTGTAACACAGAGAGAGTGACTTAATTATATTTCTTTAATAGAAGTAATCACAAAAAAGTTGTAATTAATATATTAGGATATTTATTAATGTATAATTCGCAAGCACTATTGCTTCGATGCTGTGTTACTTGTAAGTAACTATATATCAAACTATAATGAGGCGACGTACCGCAATATAACCATGAAGGTGTTGAAAATTTGTAACAATAATTGATTATTGAAATGACTACTATAATAAGAAAGTAAATAAACAATAAATACATAAAACAACTAAAAAAACATAAACACGTAACCGAAAAGAAAATCAAATACCTTTTGTCAGATATTTTGTAGACTATACTGTATACTAACACAAAATCTGTAAGCTTCTACATAGAGAAGTATTTCTATAAATCTCCTGTGAATGTTTATGTCAAATAACATCTTCATTTTATATTGCACAAACTAGTTTTCCTGACATTGCCATGAGTTCATACAAATTCTCAATTTAAGAAACTATTCTCTTGTCAAATAAATAAAGAAAATGTGCAGTGACATTTTTATATAGCAGATACATTTACAGGTAAATGTTATGTAAATGTATTTTATTTCTGTTTTTATATGGAGCTATTTAACTTTAGGAATTGAATTCTTAAAATAAGTTCTAAGTAATATCTGAACAGCAAGTAGTAGTAGTTAGTGTGACTGCTTACATTGCTTAATGATGCGAGTTCAAATCCGAAACTGAACACATTAGATTTAGAAAAAAATCTTATAATTGTATTCTTTCAATACCGGATATGTCATTGGACATATACTCTGCATACTGTCTTTATAGAGAGAGAGCATCATCTGCTTTTTTAATAAAAAATAGTATTCAATAAAAAGTCTTAACGAAACGTGTCTAGAACTGCAGAAAGCAATCCAAACTTTAAATCAATTTACAATTTTATGAACATTTGATAAAGTTTTATTGATACCATTATAAAATATATATCAGTAATTCAATTTTATGAAGCAAATGCAAATATAAAGACAAAACTAAACTTGCACAGACAGACTTAGATATAGTTTGAAAGATATAAAACGAGTTTTAACAACCATCTCTTATCTAGAGTTTCTACTCAAAATGAAATCGTCTAAGAAAATTTAGAAACTCATTTCTCTAATGAATATTCTGGAGAAATTGTTACAATCAAAAATAGTTTTAAAAAAGTTATAAATCTGAGAAGTGTCATTGGTTTAACAAATATTTACACTGTTAAAAACATTCTTAAATTTAATAGACAAATTCATATTAGAATTAAATGAATAAGATGCAAATTAATAGAATTTTACAAAACATTTCTAACGGTGTATATCCATTATGTTATAGCGTATTATGGTTGGTAGTACGACATCCAACATTTGTTGGAAGAAGATGTAAAAAGCCATCCCAGTGTAACATATAGCTTACACGTCGTCACTCTTTGCAGATCGTACAAATTTAATTTTGTATGTTCGGAAAAAATAGTATAAATTAAGTAATAAAAGTCAAAGTAATTCTTTACATTTGGGTTTGACTCCACAAATGGGGCAATATATTTTATATAATTAATTCTTTCAAGCTTAGTCTTATACACGATGTCCGACACTGCAAAAGCAAGTAATGTTTTCGGTCTTGTTTACCTTTATAACTGCGTATAACGGTAATATAATTGAGATTTATGAGTTTAGTAACGGTAAATGAATGTCGCATGTTGAAGTTGCACTAGTCTGAACAAACAATTTTCTACCTTTGACGTTTTAGTGGAAAAAATAAAAAGTCTGCATAGAGATTAGCTCAGATTACCGTTTCCAGTCACTGATCAAGTCATACTTTACTAATTTTTAAATTAACGATCACTATTACCCATCAAATTGAATGTGTAACCCCTATGCAATACATGAAAAGTCTTTTAAAATATCTAAAAGAAAAATGAAAGAGTTCTACTAAACAAAAAAAGATATACCAAATCAATTACTGATGTGAAATAAACGTCACATCAAATGACACATTGATAGAACATTATACGATTTTTGAAAAGAAATAAAAAAGATAGTAATAGCTTTCTAAAATGATTGATATATGAATAATTTCTACCAAAATTTTTTAAATAATATTTAAAAAAAAATAAAGAGAACTAACAGGCTGCGAATTTCTTTCAGTACTCCTATGTTTGTTCTCGTTATCGTATAAAGAATTATAGTGTTATTTTGGGTAGACTTGTAACACATATTCCAGATAGTAGATTACAGATCTAGTTCTGTAGTAGATTGTAAATCATGCATGAAATTCTTTAAAACTTTACTAATAATTATTAAATACTAGAAATTAAAATGATTATTTCAAGAGTCAGGAAAATTAGCGGGACAAAATACAACAAAAGATTCAAAAATAGCTTGACATTATGTACGTTTCTAGACTCTACCCATTCGCTTATTAGTAACGAACTCTTATCGCGGATTCGGGCGACGCTTGTTACGAATTTGCTACCCGTTCAGTCTATTGCCGTCTCCCTTCTACAACAGAGAAGTATTTATTATACGATGTACGTCATAGATAAGCAAAGAAATTGTAATCACAGTACAGCACAGACGAATAACGTCAAAATCACTGCGAGAACAGAAAATCAAAGTTTCCAATTATAAACATATTCTCTAATTAAGATTTATTATATCAATTAAAAAGAAATGGTTTAAAACGCAAACATGAAAGTTACTTGTCTGAATTATCATTTAATATTTGTTTTATATAACTCTGTTATTTTCTTTCGACGTTTATCAACATTTAAACTTGGTATAAATACGCGGTATTTATACAAGCTTATATAAACCGGCGTTGTATAACAGTTGAATAACACGTGAATAAGATAATATGTAATTTGTTCTGAGGTGCAGCGGTTCTGCAAGACTATTTTTTTCTTTATGTTAATATAAGGGTGTGTTAGTAAATCAACTACAAGTTGGAAATCGCCCTAACAAAAGGGGTGCTCCATTTCAATGTGATTTAGAGGTCAGTTGTTAGATAACGCATTACCATTTCGTAATTTGAGAGGTTTGGATCAGACAGGCTTATGCTAAATATCTGAATAAACAATGAACATCTCCTTGACTTTAAATAATAGCGAAAAAAAATCCAAAGCCACCTAAATACATTTGAGTATACTAGTGTATAGAAAGGATTATATTTTCGAGTAAAAGCATTACTGGGAATTACGTTTATTAACATAAAATATTAATAGACTCTAAATGGTGAAACTAGTGCGCAAGATTCATTTCACAGCAACATTTGAATTATCCTGCTACATTGAATAACTTCGAAGTTGGAATGAGGTTTTAAATATTATATTGCAATACACTAGCCAGACTGACACTATCAACGAGTATAAAATCGCAAACTATATACAGACAGACAATAGATAAAGTATTAAGTAAATTAAATAATATGCTGGTCGTTTGTTTGTGTCTCCTAAAATTAATTAATGACTACCCCTTACTGATTTGTTCAGTATTCTTAAGTTCTAAATTACTTCGGTTGTTTAAGGGAATTTGCGTATATTTAACGTCCACTTAGTGGTGTACCCTACTACACCACGCTATAGATTATAGATTAACTATATCTTACACTTACATAAGCATTGTTTTATGGGACGTCCATATCAATGCGACATTCAACACTCATATGTGAAACTGTAAAAATATAAAATAAATCAAATATTTTCTTTGCTTTGTAGACCAGATTCAAATGTATGTTACAAACTTATAAAACTGCCTGTGTGAATACTTATTATTGACAGAGCATACCGATGTATTAAGTTACATGTTGATTTGGTTTGTGATTAGAGTACAACAAATGGAGTATAAATGTTGGATGTCGCATGTTGGTGTCGCACTGCTCTGCACAACTCATTTGATTTACGATTAGTAAGCTATTAGTAAAATACGTTCATCTCGTGTTACAGCTTTACTAAGCTATAATGTTCATTTAAAAAATTCGTTGTAAATATACGTAGTAGATAAGAAGATGTACGCATTATAGAATACCAAGTGAATAATACATAATAACAATATATAAAACAAACAAATTAACCTGCAGTTCTATTAATATAAAAGTCAAACGCCGCCAACGGTCCATAGGTAGAGGAGCAGTGTGAATCTCGAGGTTCAACTGTAATATTCCATCCAGGAAGTGGGCCCTGTTCACTGGCCACGAATTTAGTAGCCAGTAGAATAGCGGGCATGACCTTCGCCAAACTCTGCTCCATGGTAGGGTCAAAGGGCACGATCAGCCCGAAGCGTACAACTTTTTCTTCCGCGCTATTAGGTAAACTTCGTCGTTGAATTGACGGACTGCCATCATTATAGATTGACATAATATCTTGTCTCGATGCTGCTGGTATCGTTTCGTTATTTTCCAGCAATGAGGTATTTACACTTTGTATTACGTTTTCTTTGATTTCACTTGATTTAGATGAATTTGCTGCATTTATATTTAATGTCACTAGTATTATTAACACTACAAACATTTTATTTATATTTGAAATCGGATTCCATGTTGGCACTACTGTTTTATTCATGATTGCAATTTTTTTATTAACATTGCATTATTAATTACAGGTGTTAATTACATTTGCCGACATGCTGGTAAAACTGTACTTCACTGAAATATATTTTATTAATATTATTTCGTTAGTTTAAAAAAATAAGTAGCTGTGGTTAATAGCCTAGGCACAAAATTGAGAATTGTCACTGAATGCAGCAAATTGGCGGAAAAGTTGGTAAATAACTTTTCTGACCAAGGAATAAGTTATTTATCAGTTTTAATTTTGATCATTTGGGCAATACATCTTTACCAGAGCGTTCTATGGTAAAAATGACTATTATTTAAGAAAGAAGAAGATTATTGGGGGCGATAAAAGACTATTTCCCCAATAAATCCCGAGAAATCAATTTCCCTCAACACCATTTCTTTGTATATATCTGATAGATATTAAGCTGCACCGCTGTAGAGTAGAAAAAAATATTGTATATGTATATACTTTTATCTATTTTATATAATATACTATTATATATTTTTGTGTGTTTATAAGGTATTTCTCCCATATCTCAATGATGGGTGCTATTATACAAGCCAGAAACACTAAAATATATAAAGAGGTAAAAGAAAAACTTGATTGATGAAATATAGTCGGAAGACATTTTTAAGACAGAAATCACAATGATTGTTTTATGTTATATTAATATAGTTAATATAAATCAAATCATCTAGTTACTGATGCATGAAGAGAAATTGTTAGTTATTAAAAGCATAGACACTGGATAAATACATATAAAAATAAAGAAAACAGAAATTTATCAAAAACAATTTTGGTAACAAAAAGAAATCCAAGTAATTTTCTTTTTCTTCTGGTTATACTAAGAAGATTAATCTTATTCTCAACTCAAACTTATTTAATCCTTTGCGAATGCAAACAAGATTATTTTAGATTTTGTTATAAACTTTTACGTTTTCACTAGGTCTTGAGTACTTTTAGATTTATAAAACTATAAGCCCTTAATTCACTATTTTATTGTTTTTCACGAAGACGTACGGGTATAACTTTCCTAATTTTATTTGAACGAAATGTTCACAGAGCAATTCTTTAGCTAGATTTTTCTAGATCAATAGATTTAAGTAAAATGAAATGACATATATATATATATATAACAATGTACCGAATTCTAGTAACTTAACTTTTATCTACTGCGTTTATCCAGTGTTATTTTACGATTCTACACAGTTTACTTTTAATTAACAATTAAATTTAAACTTTAAATTAAAGCTGGTGCAGTAAATAAACATTTCTAAATATATTATCTGTAATTATTCAACTAAACAAGCGCAAACAGTATAAACAATATTAGTTTCGAACTTTAAATTAAATAAAATATTAATTAATAATTGTGAAATAAATAAACTTTAGAAACGGTAAACGGA
Organism: Panorpa germanica; assembly: GCA_963678705.1. Taxonomy (NCBI): domain Eukaryota; kingdom Metazoa; phylum Arthropoda; class Insecta; order Mecoptera; family Panorpidae; genus Panorpa; species Panorpa germanica. Next base: position 12,012,159 of record OY783215.1, on the reverse strand, counting down.
AAGTTTCGTTGTCCTATTCTCTCCTCTATGAAATCATAGAAAATGAGTGAGATGATTAAATTAGTGCGAATAAATTAAAAGTTTTGTATTGTAGTTTTCAACGGATATTTTATTTGCATATAGTAATTTATATTTTGAGAAATTTTAAACGTTTATGTAAAACTTGTTGAGGCGCAAATCTGTTTTATATGAAGTAATTGTAATAACAAATATCCGTCTTTTTCCAAAATACCTTTTTTTTTGGATTTGAAAATAAATTAGAATCAAAAATAAAAAAAAAAACATTTTACATTTTAGAACTTTAGTCTTACGAAAATATCCTGTTAAATAACTCGATCACGATTTTGTTTTTTCTTGTTGTTTAATTAAACTTTGTTGATTACGACTGTAATTTGTAACTATGTGAAAATAGCAACTTTATTGTGTTATTCCTGGCTTAGACGTCGATGTCGACGTCGACGTCTAAATAGAGTTCACCGTCGCGGCGCGTCTGGGGAGTTCGAGTTTTCTGATTGGTTTTACAGCGATTACCGTTCTGTGTATATCTAGATTTCAAATCATTATTATGGTCTATCTATTGTTCCTAGATTAAATCTAATAGATTTATAAAAGTAGATTATTTGTTACATAGAAACTGAACTCATTTTAAAACAAAGAATACAAGAGAAAAATGCAATATAAGATTTTATGTGTCTTCTTTGCACAAATTCCATTTACTTACTTTAAGTAATATTATAAAAGAGCATCTTAGCAAAACATAGAATATCTGACCGCTATTTTTTTTAATATTAATTTGAGAACATCAACTACATTTATAAACATTTGCAATACATCATCTATAGTTTATAAATACGAATATGGGTATTTAAAATATAGAGGTTAAACCAGATTCAATAAGATTTTGCTTTCAAATATCTGATTATATTCTTCAGGCATATTACCAGACTATTATTTTAACTATACTTCATTTTATCTAGAAATTATTTTATTTCAAATATATAAAATTTCAAAAAATATTACCCATGAAAGTTCACCAATATTTCAATATGAATCTTCCCCTTCTATTGAACTTTCTACACTGACTCTATAATCCTTCTATTTTGATAATAAATGATCACTTATTAGTAAAATATTTAAGTATAATAAATGAACCTTTTCAATCAAAGTCTAATGACTTAATCCACGCAGTTATTACCGTTCAACTATCTATCGAAGTGAGCTAAGACACACGTTTATATGTTTATAAACAAATAGGTAAGTAACAAAGTTAATACTCTTACGCTCGTATAAAAGTAAATCGAAGGATGAACGTTACAGAAAACAAAAAACTCCATCTAGGGTTCAGTATCTGTTACAGGTATTAACCTGTCTGAGATTACACAACGCCATCTCCCGGAAATTTAATCGAAAATCTCTACACCGGTGTAATGTACTATCTGAGAAAACTGTTCAAGTTAACTAGGATCCCATGGATAAGTTGGAAGCGAATAGCTTTTAATTTAGTGCAAAAGATTGAGAGATAAAGAATATTGTTTATGAAACTGTAGAGAATGTTCTTGAACAATTTTCTAAAGACGTTTTACCTTCAGCTGCTAGTGTGAATATTGTAACGTTAATTAAGAATGTCTCTTCTAAATCATTATTCGGTGAATAATGAGATTTATGCTATTTAAATATTCTAAAAGTTTTTGAATAAATTTGTTTTCCGTCAAAGATAATGTGTTTCTTGCTATTTTCATCTGACGCTGCTCTGAAGAAATAAGAAAGCGTGAAACTGGAAAACTGGCGAATGTACTATACGAGTATGTCAAGCAAAAAGTTAGAGATTGGTCTCAGCATTGTTGAGATGCACATCATTTCTGACGCTGGATATTCCAAGTATCGTGGTAAGAAACCAGAATAGAGTAATCCTCGATAACCACAGCAAAATTTGGTTCAAGGTTTATCTAACATAACAAAAGTTACTTATTACGTAAATGTGTTTAATTAAAATACAACGTTTCGTGACCTATTTTACTATTTTTCCACTTTACTGATTTAACTTTTAAAGAACATAATTTTAAGGATTATAAAATCATAAGATGTCTTCTTTAGTGAATATTAACAACGATCCACAATAATTTTTCCAATGAATAAAAGTTGCATGTTTTTTGCGTGTCTATCTTTTTACATATATTGCCATACATTTGAATGCCACCATACTTCTAAGTTTCAAAAAGATAATTATTCTTAGTTTTTGCCTTTCATGAGTTTTCCAGAATGTATAATGTTTTTCAAAAGTAAAATAAATCAAAGTTCTTATTTCTTAAAGTCGACGTTGTTTCTATTGGCAAATTACCAACTGTACTTTTTATAATCTTTAAACTAAAGCTTAATTAGCTGAAGCTATATTTATATAAGCTGAATATTTATTGAAGCTGTAGTTTATATAAGCTCAAATGTACTACGAGTGTATGCATTAAACAGCACGGAGATCCTATTACCGTTTTTCAACTTTCTACCTTTTGTTTAACTTTGTTTATAATTACGTAGCCATGCACACTGCTAAAAATAATTTCATTTACATTTCGTTTTTGAAGCACTAGTAATTTTGACAATAAAACAAAAAGTAGAGTCATAGAAAATTATGATTGAAAAAAAAATATATTTCCGAAAATCAATCCTTAATATTTAGGCCTATTACGGCTCTGAATATAACACGGTTCAAAAGTTTACAATTTTTACAACAACGCTTCCACAAAGGTTATAGTGTAGGTATTTATAAGTTTCGTTAATTAATTCCACTTTAGTAACGCCCCGTTTCACCGTTTTACCATGGCGTGGCGTCGTTTCGCTACAATTTACGCCTGCAGCGACGCGGAATACGCAATAAAGCTGACGTGAGAAATTCCTGGTTTTACGAAGCGGGAAAATTAATTTTCTATGAAATGAAATTTGTAATATAATATGTTTTCAGTTTTTATATCCACTAGAAGTTGCACTTTGCAAAACTAGGTCAAGGATAGGTTACATGAATTTATCTTCTTAAGTTAGGAAGATTCAGCGCACACTGGATAGACGATCGCGTTTAGATAACTTTGAATTTGTCGTAGAAAAGTTGAGATAGTATCAAACACATTGAGTAAACAGATGTAATGACAACAATGTTATCTTAAAACAGATTTGCCGCAAGTTTGCGCCTCTTCATTATTGCATATGTTGTAAATTAACCTAAACAAATAAATCTGATAATTAAAACCCCACACTTTTATTATTAAATTAGATGATACATTACTTTTGTAATTGTTTACATCAGGGTTCCCTAAACTTTTAACCATCACGGAATGGACAAAAATAGTTATAATTATAATTAAACTAAAATTAAACTTTAATTAACTTATAAATAAATATTTATAATTAAACACAGTTACGTATATGTTAAGAATACTTAACTTAACACTTTTAGGTAAATATAATTACATTTCATAAAAGAACATGAGAAAAGTTATTTTTAGATTTTGTTTCCTGGCTTAATAACTATTCATACATATTAAATTAGTATATTAGTAAATTTTCTGAATTTACTTAATGATACTGTAACAGAAATGTTAAACTGCGGTAAATAATAAACCGTAATATGTAAAAAATATTACGTTAGATAATACACGATATGAATTACTTTTGCACTATCTTATTCTAAAGACCTCTGCAGCTTTGTGAAAAATTTTATAAAGTTATCAATTCGGACATGAGAAATTTTACAAATCATACTTTTTGGAGTGCTTAAAAATACTAGAACACGAAATAGTAATGTTATAAGTATACCCAACGAAATACCAATATACTGAGCTAAAAAAAAGTATATTGAAATATAAACTGAAGGTAAAAACAAATTTTTAAGTAACCGGACTAATCAAATGTACGTCAAATAACACGCCAAACTCAAAATAAAGAAAATCAGTAGTTTAAGGGTATTGTTTTACGAATGCATTTACTTCTTATTCTGCTTACTGCATTCTTCATTGAATTTAATTTAGTAGTTTTTTAACAACTCTGCGAGAAGTATGTTTGAAACTTATCCGTTATACCATTCTATTGTCTTTGAAAGATCTAACTTCTCTTTTCATAAACATGAGTAATACATTACTGAGAATTCTCATTGAATGTTCTACTCTTATATCCCATACATACATACTCTTATATGCATACATACTCTTGTGTGTATAAACTTCATTAAACAGTCTACAAGAACTGTTTAAGTATCAGTTACTCAATGGAGCACAATTATTAGAATCTGGATCAATCTGATTAAAGTATCCATTCGTAATCCCTTTTCCGTGTGATCTAGAGAAAATATTAATACTGTTTAAGATCCCGTCCTTCCAGCTACTCCTTTGGTTTCACATCTGAGAGATGACAAGGACACTGATCTACCTACATCTAAAGGAGACCTGGTGAGCGTGGGAGACAACTCTCTAAAGAGTCTGCAATAGCTTTATGCGCTTGCAGAGATCACTAAGTGTGGCAGATTGGAATTGCTGTATGCGGTAATTTGATATCTGTGTACGCCGCACGGTGAACTTTAATTAACTGCCTTTATATTAATTTCGTGTATGAAAACTTCAGTTTACATAAGTAGAATTATGTATGAGAGTAAACACGTTGGAAAATGAACAGCTAACTTTCCTCTTACACTAATGAAACTTTGACAAAGAAATTTATAGAGCGATTTTGTATGATAATAAAATCTATTCGATAACCAACGCGATAAGTAATTTGTGTTCATTTTAAAATATTTAAATGTAAAGCTGTATTTCAAAACACAACTTGAAAATTACTGTAAAACATATGGTAATTAAAAACATAAAGGCAAAACAGATTTTGATGGTTCAAATAAAAACCCGAAAATTAGCATAGAACAACATAAGATAAAACGAATTTGATTTGAATATTTATCGTTCTTTTTAAATGAATTATCCAGGGATGTTTTATCTCAAAGTATCCGTATCAGGGTTAGTAATTAGTGGGATGGATGACTACCTGTTATCAGCAGCGTTCTAACTTGGAGGGCTTATTTCGTTGGTATGTAGGCAGGTTCGGATTAACAAATAGACAAGTAAAAGATCCCGGATTCAATCAATATGTATGGGGACCCAGAATTTATATTTTAACTAGGGGCCGCTGTAGGATTAATGTCGGGTTGTATAAAAGTACAAATAGCATACTTATAGAAAATTTCTAAAAATGAAGAAATTGCATAGTAAAATTAGAGATTAAAGTTCGTTACAAATTTGGTACGGTAAATGAATAAATTATTTTGCATAAGTTTCAGCGATAGTCACTTCAGGACTTCTCCTAGAAAATGCTAGGCTTGAATAAAAAAAAAAGTATATTTAAAAGAACAAAAATGTATGATGAGCTTTTTCAGATTAAATATTACTAGGCTTCGCTAATGTAAAATATTACATTCATGTTACTTGTAACGGTCAGTTTAATGTTATACAAAGATATTCATTTGATCGATATATCATATTTCATAAATAAGGTAAACTAATTCTGTCACCCTCATTAAGAAAACTATTAAATTATTTAAAATATACTTTAACTAATTACTCAACATATAAAACAAATTAACCACATTTAATTGCATACATTCAAACTCATACAGTGGTGAATTGCTACAGAGGTCTTAAGTCAGACTATCATTTAAATTCATTACGTACAAAACTAATAACAATCTAGCGGTAGTGTAGAATCAGTCTCGCGTAGAGCCTCGACTCGCCATTTAACATGTTAAAGCTGCACCGTAAATCTGCGAAGCTGCGCAACGCGGGGGAGGGGGCGGCGGTGCAGACATTTCTGACAGCGCAATATTGTTTAAGTTGCCATCACTGTTTTTTACGACGGTGTTAGTTTTAAGTTCTCGTGGAAGCATAAAAACTTTTAATTATTTTAAAACGGTTTTTCTACGTCAAAATCATAAAATAGAGAAAAACAAAATGACAAAACTAATTTAATAAGTTTCTTTATTTTATAATAATTATCAAATAGATTATCGTATAGTACAATCTTTATCAATATTGCTGAAAATTATGACATTGTTATTTATATATATGTACTTCCCGGAAATGAAATTTGAAAACTTATGGTAAATAAATTAAATAAGCACATTAATTGCGGTTAACTAATTTGTGGTATATTGTTTTTGTAATAACGCATTTTACTAAATATTTGTAGCAAATCAGATTTTGTGGTAATATATTTTATAACCTATTCTTAGAGAGCAGATAATTTATTTTTTCAAGAAGAGGTTGTTTTTGTTTTTATATCTAATCTCGTTTTGAATGAAAATAATTATGGTCATATGGTAATTACCTTATATATATGTATATACCAGTATCTGAGAAGTAGAAAATTATCTTGCAGTGCAAGATTAATTTGCTAACTAGCCACAAACTAATTCCAAGATTCATTTTCTACTACTCATATAGAAATTGTCTTGCAATACAATTATTACACTTACTAACTTACTACAAGATAATTTAAGAGTTTTTAATGCACATTTTCTACCTAGGATTGATTAAAGGTAAAAAAAAAGACGGTAACTTAGATAGGCACGTTTGGCACGAAACTATTATCGAACCTCTATGCAGTTTTGATTGAAATATTAAAGATAACTCGGTCTAGATAAAAAGGAAAACAACTGAAACATGTATTTGATATGTGTACGCATGCCTGAACCTGTACAGACGGTATATGTACGTATCCCAAAAGAAAAACATAATTCAGAATATCACACTTCTGTTGATTTTAATACACTCTGTAGCAAGCAACGTGTTAAGAAAAAAATTTACAAACGTCTCAATCGGTGCCTACTATAGAATGTGACAAACCGTAGGTTGCCGGATTAAAAAGTGTTAACTGTAGCATCCAAGAACCATATGATTTATAAAATATATATTAACAAATATTTAATTATATCGAGCCATATATTTTAACTAATTTAAAAAATGCAGAACATAAATGTAAAACATAAACTTAAATCTATAACTGCGTAGAAACTAGTCAAGCTTTGTTGACATTTTTATTATAACGCACATTAAAACTCGTTTATTATGTCACATACTCGTAAATCTAACTAGATTAACATACACATATATATAGTTAGTTACATTGAACATATTTTCAAGTTACATTTTTTACCCTTGTTAACACGTTTTAAATATGTATGTTATATTTAAAGACTTCGAGCATAATACTATACTAGCCAAGGCAGGAAAATTTAAAATAGAAATATAAACCGGCTTAATATTAACCTAACAATAAATTTGAATGTTAAAATAAACCAGTAAGCTCAACCATAAGTATGAATTATAAGGAAAATCCATCCCTTATTCTACTCCTCGTTAACGTATATATTTTCTGATATACGAGTACAGTATATTTATATCTTTCGTAGTATATTTTTAGTAGTATTATATATGCTTTGGACTCTCTCACATTGCAACTGTTTTCTTAGCATAGCACACTTTATTATGAGGGAATGTTTCTGTTTTAATGTTTATTAATACACCGCTTTATATATTCCATAAGTCTCGACTCAAAGTGCCGCAAAGAGATCTAATTACTGTCGCACAGGATTAGACCATAGTGAGATACATGCATTATTGATATGTAAGCTACTAGACAAGTCCAAGTATGGGTAGTTGTTGTATTATAGACAAATAAATGAAGATTAAAGTGGTGTATTGATAAAATAGAGTAGATGATTTATGAATGCTTTTTTAAGGGATCGTTTCTTAAATTATCGATTGAAATATATTGTAATATAAGTTGGCAGATATATAGCTATATCAAATTTCGATTTTAAAATTGTCAAAAAAGAACAAAGTAATTTGGATTATTTTTCTTTTTTTTGCAACTTTCAAATATAATACTTCATGGAATACATAACCCAGTTTTCAGTAGTAAATGACGTGTCACACACACTCGTATTGTATAAAAGAGATGGCAAAACATCGGATGTGACTTGCCATGCATTGAATTTTTGTGTAACGTTGGATCCTTTAATAATTAAAAAAAACAAAATGACATTTTTAAATGTTAATATTTCCTAAAATATAAAGAATAAAATTGAGGTTCTAATAGACAACTTTATCAATATATTGTTTAGTTTTATTGAAATTAAGTCATGGTTACCCTAATCAAAAATGCTTCGTCGCAACGGAAGTAGTCAGTGAAGTAAACAGTGTGAGACCCGCCTTAACGTTTGTGGTATCAAATAACTAAAAGTATCTGATTTCCAAGAGTGCGAATTTAATTGGTTTTTTGAAATAACCCTCTCGTAAAGCATATACGATCAAATTTACAATCCGAAACGTCAAGTCGTCATAACATAACAAGGAGATATATATTTTTCAGAAATATTAAGTACATATAAAATGTCAGAAAAATATTATTACTATTTTATGCATATATGTATGTATGTGATACCATTTATGACGTTACACGTTATGACGTCAGTACACGTTATAATACTCACTTGGCATAAGTATATGTAGAATACAAATTATAAAAATCTTTTAAATTTGTCCATTGACAACAGATAGGATCACCTCTGAATTAACCGAAATGCACGAAAAATATCGTCAGCATAATATATGAGTTATAACGGCTATAATTATTAGAGCATGAACATTTATGTGGTCTAGAGTCTAGACATTGTTTTCTTGTAAAAAAGATCATGACTATATTAAACAAGTATAATAGCTATTAAATTATTTATGAGTTTTTTTTAAGACGTAGAAGTTATCCTTTATTTAGTTTACTGCAAAATTTCCATCATGATCATTAAAAGGCGATGTATATTTCTAAAAATTCTGGAATCACTTCTACCACTTCAATTATGTCCAGTAGGAAAGTATATTCGTTAGTTGGGAATTCCTTACTTAACATTATGCATATTTATATTTGTAAATAATCTTATGATTGATATGAAATTTTTATATATGTATCAAGAAAGGATCAGCTAAAAATAACCTAAACATGAAACGCGAATTTTACCTTAAGTACCGGGCAAACCAGTGCGACACCAACATGCGACGTTCAACATTCCTACATTTTGATTCATAAGTTGACGTATTTTTTTACAAGAGTATACTAAATTTGCTGAACTTTTATGGTATAAACCAATGAGCATGAAGCATCACGGTATTTTTTTTCATATTCTGCCTAAAACACTTCGAGTAGGTAAAAGGCACAATTCTTTGTACAAGGATTATAATTGCGTTTACAGTATCGAACTTGGTATTTGAAACTAAGGCTTGAAGAAATTAATACTAGAGACAAATGTTAATTTTTTATTTTTTTTTATAATCCGACAAAGCACGCCTTTGTGTTAAGTTACATATTGCTTCGCTGTGCACGTATTGTAAAACTTCTGCCAACAAATATTGAATCATGTTGGTGTCACACTGATGTTACAGAAGACAGGGCATGTAAAATTTGTTTAAACAAAATCCAGAAATATTTTTATCTGAAAACTGCTTATTTTACAAGTATTAAAAGTACTTAATCCTAGAACACGTTCCTATAATTCTATAATCCTAAAAAAAAATCTACTTAAGAAGTATTTTGATTATGTTAATGGTATGAACGTAGACTTATTTCAAAAAATCCAAACAGAACATGACAATATTCAACTTTATATTTGTCTAACTGGTCAAACGTTGTAAAATACAATCAAAACTTTGCTAATTTATTTCTTACAAACAAATCTGTAGAACCGTTTTCGAGATATACATTAACACGAAGCTTTCTAGGCCTGCATGTTAAATATGCGCACTTTCATTATTAATATCTCGCGTCACAGTTGGTCAAAACATTTGAAATTTTGAAATTAAATTAACGACACTTATATTAACAGCATATTTAAATTTTATCAATTTCTACAGAACTAGTATCTTTTACCTTATTTACTAATTGATAGTGTGTCATTAAAATTTAATTAATTCATAAATATGTTTTACAAACATAAACATAGAAACATATAAATATTATTAGAAGTTTAAAGACATACTAGATACAACGTTGGACAAACAAGAATATATTATTGCCTCATTGTTTATATTATTCCCATAACATATTAGTATTCATTAAAATTAAATTGCATTCGTTCACTAATCTTAAATAAAACTTAAATCATCTCTTATAAAAATAAAGATATAATTAAAATTTGTTATTAACCACAGCTAGATAATTATTAATTAAGAAGTAAGAATATTAATTTAAAACTTACTACACATAAACATAATTTTTGTTTTCTTTATAAAATTAAACACAAGAATCAATAAAACTTTTTATGTTTTTTTTTTAATAATTTCAATTGATTATCATTTTATTCCGATTAATCAATTGAAATATTTGTTTACGCGACCGATAGATTTTCGTATCGTTTCAAAAACCGCGTGGTTCAACTGGTTTGTTTGCCGGCCAATTCGCTACTGAATCTGATCAAATATTTCGTATGAATGTTTTGAGCGCGCTAAGAATGAACCTGGAACCACACACGCGCAGAGCGGGACATGCAACACATTGTTTGGCGTTGCGATTGTTGTGATCTTATGTCAGTAGTACGACCACATAAATTATAGCCAAATACAAGTGGAGTGAGGTAGAGGAGAGGGGAGGGGGTCACTAATCAAATAAAAGTAATTTTTTGCTTTCTGGAATCAGGCTTCATTATGTTCACAAGTGTTGACAAAATATACAAAGAGTAGATGAATAGTATTTTGTTAAGTTATAAAATCAAATGGAAAAAAACTTTTTGGGTGTTTGTTTACACGTGTTGCGTTACTATCTACATTATAATACATTATTTATAGAGAATCGTATTAAGAGTTCCCCTATAACGCGTGTTACTTGTTGCATGAATTCGCGTTATACTAATATTAATCAAAAAGAAAATCTTATATTTATGTCAAAATAATCTAGAAAAGTGTGGAATATGATAGGGTCAATAAAGAACTCCTGATCTTCGTTAAAAGATAAGCGTCCACACTTTCGCATTACTCACATCAAACACATTGAATACATGGAAGAAAATGAATATAATGGTATATTGAGATAACAACTGAGAACAACTGAGGTCAGCTATAGAAGTAGCATCGTTGAAAATGTCGACGATAACAAATTTATACGAGTAAATATACAGATGCCATTAAAAACCATCGTAGTCACTGCATAATATACATTCTCTTCTCTTTCATGTCTCATACGATAAATCTAATGCGATTAATGCAAGTCGTAAGGATCTGCGGATCTTTACCAGCCTTATAGTAATACTTCCTCATAGTAATATTATAGAAGCATAGAAAATATTTTATCCTGCATATTTTTTCAAAATATCACAAATAATTTTAACAATTGAAATGTGTGGCATCACACCAAGAGAAGTGGGAGAGAGGGGGGTATATCATGAAATTTCTGTAACATAATTTATGGATGGCCCCTTATTGAGTTTTGTGTGAGTGTATTGATAACACTATATTTAAATATTATTATTTAAATATATTGTTAGATTTTTGCGACATAAGAGTATGTATAATTACAACAACAAATGATAAAATTCGTGATTAAAATAGTAAAATGGTGGCCCTTGAGCCGACTCTGCTTTTAAGATACAATAGTTTAAGTAGCAAAGCAAAATGGACAACTGTGAACATTCTCAAAGGAAGACAAACAGGAAACTACTTCAGATATCGACTGCAATTTACACGATGTGAAATTCTCACTGGATAGAATATTATCTATGATTTTACAAATTAACCTAGCTTTTACCTCAAATTATGTCTAGTAACAATTTCTCTCATTGTTCTTCAATTTATATTTCGTGTCAAATTTATCTAAATGTTTATTAAAAATGCTGAGCATTTTATCGCCTTGCCCTAGGTTCGTTAAGATGAACGACTCAGTTACTGTATTTCGGTATTATTACTTACTATGTTTACATTAATTAATTAAGGAGTTGTACATATACCAATTTACTTTCTTACAACTTTGTAGGTTCAAAGATTGGATAAAATAAAGTAGTAGATAAAACAGAAATTTTGCTATAGCTAAGAAACAAACACAATCTGTAAAAATGTTTGCAGCACACAATTCTAAGGCGTTAATTATATCATTTTTTATAGTTTGTTTAATCATGTCACACATGACTTAACAAGCAGTTCGTAAATAGTGTAAAAAATATTTTAAATATTCTGAATATGTATGATATGTTCGCTTACCCAGGTATATAATATATTTTTTGTTTATTCGAAATTCGAACTGCGTATTAAAATATTTAAAAGTACGCCACATGAACAGAAATGTATGTCAAGTTGTCGTCAATTACTTACTTGTATACGTCATCCCCAATAATCTCTTTAAATTATCTGTATAATTTAACTTATTTACTTCAACATTCCATGTGTCATAGGTAAGGGTTCCTTTCTCTGTCTGTATTCTAGTTAATGTACTTGCCATGAGATAGCAAGTATCCAAACCACCAAGCTCCCGTCTTCCATTTCTCTCAAAGATAACTACAGATTTTCTCCAATTATATCTGAAATAAATAAAATAATAATACAAAAAAACTTACTTGTATAAGTCATTGATATTTGTTGACGTAAATTTTCTGATAGATTCTGGTGCGCATTCTGTCCTGTATCCCAGTAACTATATGTAAGGTTTTCATCTTGTTTTATAAAATACGCAAGTGTTTTCATCATTAGTTGACAGGTGTCTTTCCCAGCTATTTCTCTTTGCGCAGATAGATCGTATATTAGCAATATTTTCTGCCAGTCGTATCTGTATGAAAAGCAAAATAAAGCTTTGTGTAAGTGCTTTTGTGCAAATATATATACATAAGTTTATTTACATCTAAGACACACACCATTTGTACGCTCTTCAACTTTAAGCTTACGCACACAATGCAGACAAAACTGTTTTAATACTAACTATTACTATTTGCTATTTATATCTAAGTGTATACAAAAATTATACTAGTGAAATAAAATTTAGTGACATACTCAGGTTTAAATTTTCAATGACAGTTATGATATTAACCTAAAAAACTGGTTTTTCCATTTTAAATTTGTCAAAGACCTTTGGCCTTTGAAAAATCATCAGAAGTTAACAGATGTGACGTAAACAGTTACAAAATAGGCCACTAAGGGGTCTTAGTCTTGCCTGAAGTGTATGCTTGGGCTTTCAATTAAATTGTGCATTATATAAATATTAAAAAACAAACCACATTATAACGTGTAGGTACAATACAAACATCCTATATTATAATGTCCGAGGTGTATGTTTGTTTTCTTATATTCTTATATTCTTATATTCTTATATTCTTATATTCTTATATTCTTATATTCTTATATTCTTATATGTTTATATGTTTACGCGATTCGTATGGTAGCTCCTAAAACGGCTCCGTCAATGTTTCTGAAAATTTCCTATTTCGTAGAGAAACAGATTCTAAGACTTTTGGCGTCCTCGGATTTTCCCCTGAATTTCCTGGAAACCCGTAATTTTGGAAAAACTGGAAAAAAAGTGAACCCTTTTTTGCTGTATTACTTTTAATTTGTAAAAGATAGAAAGTTGAAATTTTGCATGTGTATTAAGGAATTTAATGCTGACATTTCTCAAAAAATATAAATTCAAAAATTGAAAAAGGGGGGGTTGAAGAAATTCGGGGGCCCGGTAGGGAACTTTGGAGAAAGTTCATATTCTGGATTGTAGAATAATTAAGTATATTATTAAAAAAAAAAAAATTCAAAATTTCAAAATTTTATTTGGGGGCACAGGGGCGGTATTTGCCGAGAGTAAAAATTGTGCTAGAAAGTTGAAATTTTGTATATAGGCTAACCTTGGTAACTTATTTACGAATAGAAAAAAAAAATCCCAAATTTTGAAAAAAAGTTGGTCAAATAACGCATAAATTGAAAATATTTTTTATTTTGATAAAAAAATATATTTTTTAAGTCAATTTATATGTGTTAATGTATATGTGTGCGAGTTTATTTATTATTTCAATTTAAAAATAGAATTAAATATGAAATGTAATTACGAATTATTTTATTGGATTCAAATATACACGCCAAACGCTTTGCGACGGGGGTAAACTCTGGTGGAATTTAAATTTTTAGATGAAGTTCTGCCACACACAAAAAACAGACGTCGCTTGCGACGGGGGTAAAAGCTAGTTTATTATTCTATTGCTTTATTTGTACAATTTGTTAAACCAAATACAGTATCGTGATATCAATTACACTTTACATTTAAAAGTAATCTTCAAATTCAATTTTACAAATAATATATTCGGTTAGATCAATTTTATGCTTAATCTTTTTATATTGTTATTATAGGTTAGTGCTCCTGGGTCTTTCCTAGTGCTCCTGAATTGATAGGTTTCTTTCTCTGTGATTTCAATAATATTTCGGTTAGCTAGTATGGAATGTAACCCAGTAAACAATTTGGTGAAGTGCCCTATTTGGTGAAGTTCGAGTCACTCGTACAATTCTATTCTAACACTTTACAAGTTCTCTACCTGTCACAGATTTTGTGTTAGTTATTCTTTCTAGTATTCTTTCCTTTTCCAACATCATTCATTAAGTATTTCTGTTTCTTTCCCACATGGATATATTTTTTTTAAGTTCACTTTCATCTCATTTATTCCAAAGTGAGAGAGAAACGAGATGCGGTTATACAAGTAAAATATATTTTTCACCGTTACACTTGTATACTTGTATAATATTTCGTTCAGTACAGTATGTTTAAAGTATATGCTATCTTTTTTCAACAAATATTTCTTTAATGGTAATAGACAGACGCTATCTCCCTCAATCCCCGACATGGTAAGACAGAGGTTTTAAACCTAACGCAGACCTGCCGATCGTGGATTTTTGTAACAATTTGTGGAACAATGTAAAAAACTAATATAACGAGTATTGTTGAAGATGAATTATATTCATTAAAAAAATCACGATCCGTACTAAAGATTACATCTATTTATTTCTTCATTTAAATATTTATATTTTGCAGACTCTAAAAAGTAGAATTCCATTAAGTTTTATACCCCTGCTAGTATCAAGTTTATAACTCCGGTCATAAATCATAAACCGACTCCGCTCTTAATTCAGCAATGAACCGTCGTTGCAATGTCTGTAGCTCATAAAAAGGGCCTTTCCTATGAACGACTGAACACGTTCCAGACAAAAAATTCATGATATGTAATAGAAATTAAGTAGAATTTACTCCAAAATGTTTACTGGGTAATTGTGACTAGTTTCAATTGACTTTGCGTGCAAGAAAAAAGAACTTTAACGCGTTCCCTACCAAAAAATACGAGTAAAGTTTAATAGGTTTTTTCTAGGTTTAGTTAAATTGTAATCCCAGGCAGAAAATCCTCTTGCGGTGTAGCCCATCTTACGACTTTGGCGCATGGGTAGTATAACCAGGCCTCGTACTATACATTTAAAGGATACTTATTTCAATTTACACATAAGATTTTAGGTTACATCCCCTAAGTGCTTAATCTTTTATATGGGTATTACACCATCCATATCGTGCTTCTGTTTTATCGAGTGGTAATTATCGCAAATCACGTCTAGCATCTACTTCCCCCGCTCCCTTCCATCACTACAGTTAATCCCCGATCGCGTGGTAGCATAATCATTAAAACAAGGAAGTAACAGGAAGGATTTTCCCCTGAAAACTTTAGAGTGCAAAACCTACTTGATTGATTACTGACAGGATTAAAGTAACTCGTAATAATTTGGTTCATGCTATGGAAAAATTTGTTTAGTGTCTATATGAGGGAGCTTGCTTTGTGAAACGTTTTACCTAAATATTATTGTCTGCATTGAAGTTATTGCTATTTTACAACTATATGTAACTTAAAACTTTGACGCCTGCTTTAAAACGTTTTTTAATTCAATGGTGCTTAGCTTTTGCATATACCATGCACCAATTTAACTAAATATATTCTTTATATACAAAGTAGTACTATTATGATACTTATGTTTGGTACACAGACGCTTTTCAAATAAGCTATCTCTGACCACTAATTTATACTCATTTTTAATCGAAGCCTAGATTGTTGGAATAAAGGAGGTGTTTTCTATAGCATTCCTAACCCTATCCATTGGCAGTTACAATCCATACATACAACAGTACAATGACAGTGTATGCTATAGACAGACCATGTAGTGCAGTAATCTGATATCAGCACATGACACTATGGATTGCACTTAATCATAGTAGTACTTTGATCACAAAGTGTTGGTAGTTGGTATACCCGTACAAATACTTTCTCCGTTGTAACTACACTGGTAGGTAGAAGGGAAACGAGGAATGCATTTAATGTTATGTAGCCTTTAAGCAATGAATTTATAGCAACCTTTGAACTGTTTCGCGTCATGTTGCCCTACTTTCAAAGCAGTGGCTATACCAGGTAATCAGACTCCATTACTTGTTGATTTGCTACAGGGTGTTCTAGACAGCAATGTCATTCTTGAAAGGAATGATGATGAATTCATTGTCAGCAATTCATCTTACATTTAGTACTTTGTGATAAAATTTTGATCTAAGTACTTCCTATTATTCGTGCTATCACATAAAGTTATACTGCGAAGAAGATGAGGGGAAGGTTTATAAGGTGTGTAAAAGAGCAGAGGAGACGCTGCAACATATAGGTAATAATAACTTTTATTGTGCTGAGACTAACAAAAGACATTGTACAGAAATCATTCATAATGTTTAAGAAAGTTTTATAAATTACCTAAATTATTGGAATTTATTAATTATTCACTATTTCTTTTTAAAGTCATTAAAATTTACGTTCTATATAGAAATCATTTTGTTTGTGAAGCATTTGTTTTTTTCTGTCACTTCTATTTATTTTAGTTTAAGAATATTTTAAATTATAATAGTAGATTGTTAATGTTAATGTCAGTCTCATGAAGTATGTCAGTAACATTGTCGTTTAGTTGCAAATTTTGTCTAATTTGGTGAAACTTATTGCATTGTAGTAGTAGTAGGTGTTCAATTGTTAATTTTTTCTTACAAGTTTCGCAAATGAGTTGTCTTTGTCTATTGAGTATGTTTTTATGTGTAATTCTTTTGTGTCCTATTCTGTGCCTCGTCAATGCTTTCTCTTCTTTTTGTCACTTGATGTTACGAATATCACTGTGACACAAATTTAGTTTGCTTTGATTGGTTGAAATACGTTCGTCGAAAAAATCGCAATTTTCCCAAATATAAAATTATCTTGCTATGCAATTTCACGATAGTTAGCTTAGTACAAGCTAATTAAAGTGTTACATTTCATAACTGGAATGTTTTACCTTAAGTATAGCTTTTTCCAAATATGTCTTTTTTTTTATACGTTTCTAATAGTTTTTAAATTACCTAGCATTTATACATATAACACACACATTTAAATATATACACAATATAACTGTGTTATTTATATTTATGTTATGTTGTGCAAGAAATTTGTTTTTAGACGTATAGTGTCACAAAGAGGAAGAAACAAACGTTACTCAGATGATTCCAGAAGTGATGGTCCCGATAAATAGTGATAGAGTACACGTTCTAGAGCCTTGTCCGATTTTATTGATTTTTGTCATAATTTTCAAGTTCAAAGTAAATAAAATATTTTTGTGGCCTCACTCTAAACTCAATTTTATCCAGTATTAAGTACCTCTCTGAAATTGTGGGTCTACCGAGACCCACATTTTCGTCACAATGAAGCTCTAGCATATATGATCGGAACACCCACTTCTGAAACACCCCACTTCTCGTTTTAAACAGAATGCGTGCGATAAAGTACTTTGATACAGCATATAGCAAAAATGAACGATTTCACTCAAATAACTTATCATACTCGTACATACAAAATAAATGTAAATGTATTAATGAATGGTACATAGTACTATATATAATTATTCGACACAGCTTAAATATTTTTGTAAAAATATAAAACATCAAAACACAAATTTATTAAAAAATTCTTTAAATAAAACAAGTATTTACTAAACCGCGGTATTTTTATTCTTTGAACATTTACCAGGATGAATATCTCTATTTTTTTTTTTTTTTTTAATGATAGATATTCAAAAAATGTTTAATATCAAGATAATACCTACTGGTACATGATGGCAATCATGAAGTGACTCAATGCCCGGAATCCAACGGTTCCAACTGTCACCAGCATGTGAAACTCATCTTCGCATACTGTTTTGTTGCTGCTGAAGTCATATGTGAAACCTCCAGTAGTCAAAAGGGGCGTTCCAGCAGTCCCGAGGAATTTTACAATACGGGCAACAGAAGCTGAAATAAAACGATGCAATTATTATCAAATAGTAAATAACAAATAGATTAGAGTATCAGCAAAAGAGTATAGAGGTAGAAAACTGGCTTGCTATAAGCTAATTCCAATGTTCGTATTCTATTTCTCATATAGAAAATTTTCTTGCAGTGCATCAGAACAAGCTAGTTAATTATTATAATGGATATGTAATTTCACAGTAGAAGTGCATTTAATGAGTGGGAAAAACAATTGTTCATCATGTTTTTACCTTTTAAATAATTTCTATTTTCTGATTTTATATATATCTTAGATTTTTTAAACTTTCACCAATAATAACAAGATTTTTATTCAATTTTTTTCAAATGACCCAGCCACTTACATTTTGTGGCGTAAAGTTTTCAGCTCCGCAAGTTCGACTTGCTGTGATTTTTAATCAATATACTCTACAAATTCAGGTATGTTATAAAACTATGATAATTGCTTAAAGCATGCCTAAAAATACTTCATATACTTTTTCCATACTTCATATTGTTAGAATTTTTTAGTATTATTCACGATACTATTAGAAATAACAACTAAGTATAGTCTCAAAATAAATAAAAATATTTTTAAGAGAAATGTTAGAAATTTTTTTGCATATCCACTTTATTAAAATTATTGATAAAATTCAAGAAAACCGTATATTAATTATGATTGCAAAACTGGTTTTATTATTTTGTACATGCAACCAAATTAAATAATAATTTCGCTTGTGGACAAACTAATGTGTCTTCAGGTTCTATCTCCGGACCAGCGCTATATATATTAGATTTAGTTGTTATAAACGTTAAATCGCTTATGTGCTCATATAGCTAATTATCGAAACTTATCAGGCAGCGGTTTTTTTTTACATATACTATTAATATTTTTCTATATTCTATAATATATTTTCTATAATATATTTTCTATAATATATTTTCCTCAACACTATTAAAACTTCGTCGGTGCTAGATTATGTTATATAAACAAATAGTTTAAGAGAAAGCTGTGCATTTTAGATATCTTCTTAAAGCTATAGTAGATACTCAATCAAAGACAACTTAATCATTTCACGTTTTCAAAAAACAATGTAAGACATCTCTCAGGTATGTACAATAGCTACAGCATTCCATTTAATAATGACGTACAATCAGTCATATTAAAGCTTTTGTACCTTTGTAAAATTTTACAAAGGTTGTTTGTTTGAATTACATTTACGAGGAAAACTGTCTTTGAAAATACGTCAGCATAAAAGATAGATCCAATAATCGCACTGAGAGAGTTCCAATGTACCAACCAACAGAACAGCCTTTATCCAATTAAGCATCAATTTATTTTGTCAATTCGATAATTCATAAATATTCATTTTCTCTTTTTACTCTTTTTCCTTTTACGGGACAATATCCGTACGTCTGGATTTCCGAATCAATAAACATAATTAAAATAAGTAAATGTAACATATAAATAAGCATTAAAAGTGTTAACAACAACATGGATGGAATACATTCATTGGTAAGCCGCTTATTTCATTAAATTAAAGGTGAGTTTAAACCAGTGACGTATTGGTTGTTATCAACTTAACTCATTCTTTAATTGAATATTTGGAAACTATGTAAAAATTTACATATTCTAGTTCTTGAATATTTTTTCTTTTTAGGGTAGGTTTAGGTAGTACATAGATCGACACTTTTAGACTAACCCAATATCATCCGTAACAAATACAGAATAATAAACAAGTTCAATGACATCATTTAAAAATAAGTAAGATTTACATTCCTTAAATTAAATGTTTGTTAAAACGTCCTGACAGTCCACAAAAGAGAATTAATTTCAATACGTGACTCAAATCCTCAACAAGGATATGAGAAGGGTCTGAATTAGTCCTTAATAGGAGTTAATTGCCTGCTTCAGGACTTTAGTAGACAAGCTTTGATTGATTGAAGGGTTCTGCTACGATGCTACTCGTTTTGAAAGGGTTTCTACCCACATTCTATTATGTCTATGGAAATTTGTATACGAGTACACGTGATGTTTCATAACTAAAAATTATCATTGTGTTCCTTTAATTTTAATTATTTCATTATTTTATATTTTGTCAGTATGTTTTTAATGTGAGCAGGGCCAATGTTGGCCCAATAGCTAGGTCCTATTATTGTTCAAATTACCCGCTCAACATAGTTATGTATATGCAAGGTTTATGTAACATAATAATGTTTACCTTTTACATCACTTTTTTAGGTTAATGTTATGAAATATTATGTAATGTTGTTTTTTTATTATTATTATTTATTTAGACTTGACATGTTAAATATTAAAATATTGTACCCAGATAGAAAATTGTCTTGCAGTGCAATTTCAAACTTGCTAACTTGCTACGGACTAATTCCAAGGTATATTTTCTACCTCTCATATAGAAATTGTACAGCACTGTGCAAGACTCAACTTGGGGGAGAGTTAAGTTAAATCAAACGTTATGTTTCTACTCGGATATTAGTAACAACCGTGACTATAGGATATTACGTGTCCAGCTGATTAAAAGTAAAGTTTATCTGAGGTCAAAGAAACACTATTATTAACCTCAAAGTAAAATTTAATTTAAAGTAAGAGCTAATAAAGAGATCACCAGCGTTACTACCACAAATGTATTATCAATTTTTTCTTTTCAACTTATTTTCCCCGATTTGATCTCAAAATAATTGTTTAATCTTATATTAAATCTTCTCCACCATTACAATCTTGGCTGTAACATTCGTAGTTTTGAACCAAAGCTTTTTCAGTAAGCTTTCGAAGCCCATGGCTAAGAATAATCTTTATTTTAATTTCTAACATTATTTAGCGACTCGCTTTAATATCGATTATGAACAGGATAGGGACAGTTAAAATAATAACAAAAATTATATTATGGACAGTGCCAGATTCTAAATTTTTTACACCTGGCGGGCTACGTACGAAATGTGAAGATAATTTACACCATTCAAAGATTCCCAGTGACATTACAAATAATATATATCATATTATTTCTAAAAACTCTTTAATGTGAAAACAATATTAACCCATGAGCCTGATTAAAAACAAACAACGGGCCAGATTAACTTATATTCAGTCAATATTGTTTCTAATCTCAGTGACAACTTTGGGAGTGAGACTTTTAGTTCTCAATACCACACAGTGGAACCCAGAATTTGTTTTGCCCTTTATCATTGCCATATTTATTCCATTGATGATACGTCACTGCATAATACAACAAATCGGTTTTATTATTCATTTCTGCATCTAAAAACTAATGACATTATTTAATTATGAACAACCGACGCTGCCTATGCATTTTTTGCAGCACATTTGCCAATATGGTGATCAGCAAAAATAATATTTATTCATAGATTTATTGGCACAGTGACTATTTTTATTTTGATTTAGTATCTGATATTTCCAGCATTTCTAATTTTTCAGTGGATTTCCGAGCTCGAGGGTGGTAACACATTTTCCATCTATATAATATAGAAGACATGTGGAACTTACAGCTGTATAGTTTGCTATTATATAGTATGGCACACATGACGGTTAGTATGTTGTCAAATGGATTGGAAATAGAGTGCGTGGCAGGGCTTTTATTAAGAAGGTTCATGTAGCTCATTTTTTGGATATCTTTCGGAAGAAAGAGATTGTATTGGTTACATTCATTCTACATTTCATTTACAAATTTGTAACATTAAACTCTATTGTTAAATATAATCTTCGCAGTTAGAAAAGTGCAAATATATTCAGTTTCACACAATGTTCCTTTTAGCATAATGCAATTCAAATGTTTCAAAGCACTTCCTGTTAACACCGCTTTTTTTGGTTACGAAACCGAGATTTGAAACAGCATTTGAAAAAGGAAGAAGCTCAGAAAACCATCAAAAAAAAAAGAAGATTTTTAAAAAAATAAAAGTTATCAAACTATGTAAAAATTATAAAGTATATATAAATAGTAAAGTAACATATAAAGGCTCTCGAATATCATCAATAGAGGATTTACTTAAATTTCCGGCATGTGCATTTCAGATATTGACAAGTAATCCCAGTTATTTGTTCCGGCTTTCTTGGATTTGTCTCTCTAATCTGCAGCATGCCTTGTTTCTCTTCAACAAGTTACATAATGTTTTAATACAATAGTAGGGAACATATGTTACCGTTTAAAAATAATAAATTTAATTATTTAACATTGTTCATAGATCAATCTAACCCAGAAAATACAGCACTGGTCTAATAATAGATTTTAAATTAAAATAAATACGAGTATATATTTTTTATACATATTTAATCTAATACATTATTTTACATATTGAAGCCACACTGTATAATTTGTTGCTCAAGTTCATCCATTAAAAATAAATTAGTAATTGTAAAAAATTATATATTGAAATTTAGGGTAAAAGGTATGATAGATTGCGATTACTTTGTTCTGAATTTAAAATATTAGGGGTCGCTTATTCTTTTTCAGTTAGCTGACGTTTATTATTATACACAAGCAGAGCCGGCGTGAATACATAAAAATGATAAATAATTACATTTTTATAAATAAATAAATAATAATATATAAAATATAATTTGGTATGCGAAACCAAAAGAGACTCATTTTTTAAATTGTTCTTAAAACGTTTTCTTGGAGGGTAGTAAAAGTGCGTAAATAAGAAACGTTAACCTGGGTTTTCATTATTACGCACAATACGTGCCTATGAAATCAATAAAATATTTGTAGAACATATATCTTTATTTTCTTTTTCGGCTCCAATTCAACATTACATACTCGAAAACATTGTTCACGAACCACAAACATCCCCCAATTTCTCCATTTTTCTTGTCACCCCATTCTTCCATCAGCCGCATCACCTCACCTTTCATCCGCGTCATCCATTAAACATCCGCCCTTAAGTCAATTGGGTTCGAAGAGCAAAACGGTTAGAAAAGCATGTTACCACGTTCAAACGTGGTGATGATTCTTCTTCTTATTCTTTTACGATTCTGACTTGAGAAGTCAACGTTTTACTTTTTCCGGGTTGCTGCACCATTTCGTAATTGAACGGTTTAAGGTAGTAGGAAACCTGGAACCTGGCTCGGAAGTTTTACCGTAAAGTTAAGTGGAAGGAAAATAAATTACTTTAATGGTACCTTTTAAGTAATAAATAACATTACTTTATAAATATGAAATGCCAAATAATGATTCTCGTGGCAATATACGCGTGGCGGGAAACTTGACAACGTTGCATGTTGTTATGCTCTGCGCGTGATAGCATGCGCAGAACATACGTTACTTCCTTACATACAGTAGGTGCGTTACAGTTTACAGTGTTGTCATATTTCTTTTAGTCATCATTTTTTCAAGATGGAGGCTTAAATCATCAAAACTGAGACATATAAAACAAAATATTTGGAATAAGCACTTTTAAATTAGTCAGAAAAGTTTATTTACCATCTTTTTTGTCAATTTTCCGATTTCAGTTACAAATCTTGATTGATTGCTAAACTATAATAGCTTCCTAGATACACAGACCTTTCTATTGATGATTGATGAAGTTATGTTTTGAAACAATGCAGTTTAATACCAAATTGCGAAGTGTTTACAACCTCTGTACGACTTTCATGATGCTAATTGAATTTCTCTTTGTGTCAGTCAGTGTGGTCCCATTTTTACACAAACACAATTATCAACGCATATGATTTTATAACATTCTCTTTCCTTTGATTATTGGATCCGGAAATGAATGCTTCCTTTGTGATCGCGTTCTACATTATAGTCAAATGTTTTAAACAGTCACATCAAACGCTTCTTCTAACCATAATCATTTCCACTTTATATTTATGAGTAAAAACTAGGAAGCCGAACTTTACCGCACCGTTGCAAAATGTTTTCAAGCGAAACCCCCTCTACGAATGATCTTGCTGATATACAGTTCAACGTTTAAAGTTATAAAGATATCTTGAGTAATCAATACTCTTAGTTAAAAACCATAAAACCAAAATATAGATGTACATGTGAAATGAAACGATTATTTTTCTGTTTACTATTTAATTGATAAATTACTATAAATCAATCAAAGCTTCGCAATCTTCATTTTTATAATGAAAGAAAGTACACACAGAGAAGAGAAAATCTGTTGTATGTAGATCTATAAGGCTGCGTTTGCTATAAGCATGCTCTACAGCTACAGCCTGCAGCGACCAGAGAGCAGTCTGTGATAAAACCGTATATGAAATTTAATAAAAATGAAAGAGATGTCATTTTACTACCTTTTATATATTTTTCGTATTATTTCATTTTATTGCTCTATAACTAACTGACTCTTTATTTTATGAATTTTTAAAAATAGAGACCCAAATTATCATCTGCAACTCCTCGGGCCACCGTAGAGTGACAGTCTAATTAAAATGGAATCAAAATGTAATAGACCGAAGTAAAGGTGCTAATGTTAATTCTTATTTTTTCTGGGTAAAGTTAATGTTCTTCTTTAGATTAACTGCATACTGAAAAAATAATATTTCCGAACGACACTGTGTTCTCGGGTTCGATCCCCGGGCCAGAGTTATATTTTCTGGGTTTGATAAAATAAGATTTAATTGGTTGTGTGCAATCATAGAAAAATGAATATTGAAAAAAATGATCACAAAAAGAAAAATTCGAAAACGAAAATAGAAAAAGAAAATGAAAGAAGAAGAAAAAGAACAGCTCTAGAAGAGATTGGATGGAAATGGGAACATCATAGTTAAGGCAATTCGTGTGTCATATCGAGATGCTGAAATAGGAAGAAGAATGAGGATCTTGAACGTTGAATGAGGAGGTGATTGATGAGTAATTTGAAATGGAAGCTGATATATAGAATATTGAATTATTATATAAGAAAATGTTTATAAGAAAAATGTAATATTGATTTAAAAGTGCTAATAACTACCAATAGTTGATGCACTGAAAAATAAATATTAAAAAAAAATATATATATTTTCGAAATCGTAATTACGATATCATGGCCACGATCATACCAGGGTAAAAATTGTGCTAGAAAGTTAAAATTTTGTATATGGACTAAACAAGTTGAAACAAGTTGGTTGGTATTTTTATTAACTCAGTTTCTATGAAAAATTAATTGTTGTTCTATGTAAAATTAATATTGAACGAGTTAAACATTTCAATTTGAAGATAGTATTAAAATAAAAGACAAACGTCGCTTTGCGACGCTAAATAAACGCTAGTATGAGAGTACAGTTTTATAAAAATTAAGACACGGTTCACAAGCAATGATAAATCTAAAACTTTAGTTACGTTTCTGAAGTATCATAAACAGTAATTAATGTTCATACGGTTGACTGCCCCTCACTAAACTCGAATGCAACTAAAAAGTTATACCCGTATATGCATCCAAAGTTGCCTTTATGATTCAAGCAGGCGTTTAATACTTCAATATACCTTTCTATTTAGTTTTAAATTATATTTATGTATATAGTTTTTCATATTACAATATGAAATAATGTATAATAGGTGGGGTCAGTTTCATTGTGATGTTTTAATCTACCACAGTGAAATATTTGTTATAAAAATAATATTTGCTATCAATATGTTATCAGACACTGGCATGTCTGCGCTATTTATAACTTATTTATAATTAATTACATATGTAAACATTGAGACTTCACAACATGTCAATATGCTGCCTGCATAATAACGATCAGCTATATATGCATTGAAGCTTAGGGCTGAGGCAGCCAATAACATTTTACTGGGCTTGTTCTGTACGAAATTGTATGAATTACAACAAGTTTGGAAATATACGACTTCAAGTAAAACGTGAAACGAAAATGTAATGACCATATCATGAATATAAACGTATGAAATAAAGTGGTGTATTCATGAATATTAGAGTAAAAACTTTATATCACGGTAAAGTATGCTAATGGGACTACACCCCATTGAAAAAGTCGTCGTCGCAAATATTCGATTACAGTGTGAGAGAACTACGTATCAAGATTAAAATAAAGTAACCTTATAAACATTTACAATTTTCATGAAATTTACTCTATGTTTTCTTTGATTAAAACTACTTTGATAATAGAGATAGAGATGTGCTGGCATCGACAAGATAGTCATTAGTCAATAATTACATCCACTGATTTGTCACGACGCAAACGTGACGTGTGCTGACGTTTACTAGGAATTGTAGTGTCCCTCTGGCAGTGTAACCGCGTCCCGGCGCGACTCCAGGTCGGTGTAATGTAATTGTGTTATCAGTTGTGATTCCACCTGATAACAGTAAACACTGAGTTATTTTTAACTTGATTTCAACCGCATGATTGATTGGATTTGTTATAAAAATAACTTACGATAATTAGATATCTTCATTTTTATTGATTTTAAATTTTTAATTAGTAAAGACATTTTCAGTAATTACTCGTTGCAAAGAATTAGATGATAAGACATTTGTTATAGTAGTTGAACCAGCACACATATGCTCATTTCATAAATTTGAATACATTTTTTAAATTGCTTGTCTTTTTTTACATTTTCTATATAAATAGAAACCAATGTTAGATTTATGGAAACAGAGAATTTCTGGAGAAGCAGGCACAAACTAGAAACAAAAGATCTTCACCCAAGAAAGCAAAATGTTACAAATTATAAGCATCTCCTCATTGAACGCACTGTTGTGTATTGGAATGCAGTGAATTTATTTCCAAGTAATTTAATTAAATGGTAATTTCATTTCCAGTTTTATAACGTAAAAAGTGAAACGTATTTTGTGCAAAGAACTATCAAATATTAATTAAGTTATTTATTGCCGGCACATGCTTGTATGAAGTAATGTAAAGGTAAATTGTAATTAAGGAAACATTTTCGAACACCTGATGCTTTCATAATGTGGTACGTATATTTTAATAACAATCCGTCCGTCCATTATTCGTTGCAGCTTTAGTAATACAATTAGTGCTTTGTGTTTAATCAAATAAATCACAATTACTATTAACTGCTCTTATCGCTGAATCTCGAGTAATCAATCAAAATAGCTGTGGGCTATTCTACACTAATCCCTAATCCCTAATCCCTTGAAGTTCTCAATGTCAGACGATTGTGTGTTTTGTGAAAGGTAATCAATAATATTGTTCAGTTTTATCAGCAAGTCACTTTGACATTTGTTTGATAATTATTGTTTAAATTTGACATAATGCTGAAAAGAGAATGAAATTAATATGATGTGTTGCGATTAACAAAATAACATACTGAACAGGAAGAAAGGGGCTCAGAACCATTGACAGTGCTATGGTCTAGTATCTAGTATCATTGACTATGGTCTAGTATAGAGTTAAGTCTTAAGGTGGCCTATTTTATAAGAAAATACAGTTAATGAAATAAATAGAAATTGGAACTTGGAATCATAAATGGAATTTTATGAATCAGCTACTGTTTCTGTACATATTTCTGTTAGAATGCAATGTAAACGTAATTAGCGATCGTAAAACTTGGAATGTCATTGGAGACATGGCTGAGGAAGTACACAATTAAATTAGGTAAAAAACTAAATTAGACTTATCTTAGTATTTAGTAAACTATTAACATGTAATAGACTAAAGAATGAAATGTACGTGTATTACCTAAGAATACTTAGTTACCATTAAAGTAGAAACTCTTCTTATGGCAAAATGTGTTTATGTGAAACAACTCGAATGCACCCTACTGACAAAGTCGTCGTCACAAGTAGTACCACAGTCTTACAGAGCAGAATATGCGAATTTAATTTGCTGTTATTCTACTTAATATATTTTTAAAAATAACCACCTATGACTGATACTTGTATAACACGTGTTAATTCATTAATAAACCTGATAAAATTTCATCATTAATTAAAAGTTTGACATTTCCGCTTTAGCAGATTTTCAGATTGTTTTTTTTTTGACAAGTTTTCGATATTATCAGATAAAGCAAAAACACCGAAAAATAAATCCCCGAACGTTAGTGCAGGTTATGTTATAAAACTTAGAACGAGGAAGATGGCAAGTGAGTGTAATTCCGGATTTGATAAATCCATCATACTTATCTTACAGTTCATCTGAATAATAGTACCGGCGGCATTGATGGCGGCGTTCAGCGTCGGTACTTCTTTCCGGCGCAGACCATGCTCGAGATGGTGCGTGAGAATTAGTGGAATATTCATGGCGGAATGAGTTACTCAGTGTGGAGGCATGATATCTAATAGAGGTGATGAACCTTTAAGAAATATAACCACTTCTACATAGGTACAAGTATTACCATTTTTTAGTACCTATTGAGTTTTTTTTTCTATTTTTTAGAATCCGAATTTTAGGTTAGGTGTGACGTCACAAAACCTGTGACTCTCCTCCATTTCTTATCACTATTGGTAATATTTGAGCATGTTTGCCACCTCTGTTATGTAACATAAAATAGTAGAGGCATGCGGTTAATTCCTTGACACCGTGAAATAACTCTTTTTATGATCGTATTTTTTGTTTTTTTTTTCTTCAACAATTTCGTTTGAGTTAAAACATTAAAATAAAAGTTCAAAGATAGTTATATTCAAATAAAACATGGAATTGCAATTAATTTTAATCACACAAACCTTGATTAACAGTCAGCAAACCGTCAGCATCCTCATACTTAACAACAATTGCTACGTCTTTTGTTTATGGCCACATTGTTATTGCCAGTGGTTGATGGATGCAGATGCAGCATGGCCTGTTCTTTACTGACAATTCTTTTAAAGGCACTCATATCTCAACAATGATTTGTTCTGGTATCACGGGTAGTGACGTAGGAAGGGCTTTGAGAGTGCTTCGAATGATTAAAGGGTTTATTGTTTTACAGAGTCGCAAATAATTTGAGATTTATCGGAAGACTCCTTTAGCTACCACGGTTTGATAACCTTTGATTACAACCGAAATTTATGAAGCTTGTGGGGGGTCAACATCTCGAACAGTAACAAATTAGCGACACTCTTAATGAGCTGATAAAAATATATGTAAATGTTTTAGTGTTTCAATTTCTGAACTTCAGAGATCCGACACTTTGTGAAGTGAGTTTTCGTTGGGGATTTAGCAACTGGGGTCATATTCGCCGATCCGATATAAAACATTCAATATAAAAATCTATGACATTTATTTCAAAGTAATTGCGAATGATCGTAAGTCGACAACAGACTGTACAATGAACGTACCAACGACGTGAATATATTAAATTTGTCTTCGCTAGTAAAACTTGTTTCCAAACAAATCGAGAAAATCTTTTACAACAACCAGAAATTGCTTTTATGCAATCTAAGTATGGTAAATATTTTTCTGCAATAAATGTATTTTCTTATAGAAAGAAATAAAAATGACTAAATAAAATCCAGTCCTTGCTACTTGAGTATACTTTAAAAACATAGCTTTAATGCGGCTATAAGAAGAGATAATACATTTTCAAATTTAAATAACAGCTTAAGGATGTCCTGCATCCTGTAACTCGAGGATTTGAAACCACTTAGTACATAACGAGATATTGAGACGGGTCTTGAACTTTTTGGTTATCACTTATCGATAATAGCCCTGTCTCTGGATCCCTTTCCTTTTCCCGTTCCTGGAGACTCCATTACAACTTACATGATATAAAAATTCCCTAAGATATTTCAGATATAATACCATTAAACAAATAGCAAAGTTTTTGGTGATTCATCGTTATTATTTTGTAAAATAAATATTATGAAATAAAGTTCAAATAAAAAATTCTCTGAACTGTAGAACTTTTGAAATAAATATATTTAACACCGAAAATATTTATCTGCGTTGAAAATGGAAGCTTCACGCCTATTTACACATTCCTTCATAAATATACAAGCCCGTAGGAAGCAATTCGGAAAAAAGAAACTTTCTACTTTTAAATTAGTTCCAGGGTAGAATTCTAACTTTGATGTATAATATATGCGTGTTAAGGGATCAGTGTTTAGCCCCCTGAATAATCCATAGGTTCACTTAACGAAAAGCATCCCTTAAATGGCACTTCATGCTAAGTAAACACACTTAGGAATAATTAAGTTGTAGCTACTTTGACCTTTTTGTTTTGTTCTTTTATTCTTTTTTTAAGAAGTCCTTATTACGATTTACTGGCATACCAAATACCTCGAGGCGGGGGTGTTTTATTTTTGTAATGCTTCTCCCTTGTTCACTTTTCTTTTATCGCTGTTCGTATGTCTAATCTCGCACTAATATACTTATATTTCTATTCTATATGGTTACAATAAACTCAATTATAAGTGCGTCAGTAATATACTTTATTTGATATTAATTATTATCTTGATTTAATATATTACTTTCTCATTTCATTTTCCACAATACGAACATTCATTTTACTTATTACAGATTATAGGTGTTAATATAGTCGATAAAAAGGAACACTATAGAATTAAAACATATTTTATTTAATATATATTATTATTATATACACATAATTATTTTTAATTCTTTATCACAAAAAATTTAAACATAAAGTTTGACAGATTGTAGATTTGTCATCTGGGTTACCAAGGTAATTAACATTCAGCTATGATTAGGTCCGGTTCGACTAGCAAATAATTAATTAAAATAAACAAATATACCAACCATATAAATAAACAAATCTACAAAAGCACATTATATTACAATTAATGCGATATATCACCTAACTCTTGAAAACGTAATAATATAATAAAATAAAAGAACTCTGTCGATAAAAAAGAACACTGTACTGTCATATTTTATGTTTTAAGTTTTAAAAAGTTTGAAATATGCATTCTTATAAAACAAAATATTAAATTAAACTAAAATTAAATCTAAAATAGTAGGCGGGATTGAAGTACAGATGAAGTAAGTAAAATACAGAATAAAACGTATATTATTTAAATTGAATGTTTCCGAAAGAGACATTTTCACAAAAAATAAAAAAACCAAAAGATAATAAAACGCTCGCTTGACATGACGCCTGTCTAACAAAGAGAATGAAAGTAAATCTTTTTATGGATCTATATCCATTTTTATGTACCCAGTCTTTTCTGTTTATCTGTTTTTTGTTTACGATGCAATATGGTAATAAAATAATATTCGTGATATATAGCAAATATTTCATTCGTTTTTGATAATTTTCATTTAATTTGTACAAATAGACAAACATTTAAAACTACATTTATTACGTATTAAAACCTCATAATATAAACAAAAAATGTAATGAATGAAAGATCTTTATAGTGAGAGACATAAATCAAGTGTTTCAAATAAACTTTACTAGTGAAATCTTTTGATGGAATCTATTTTTATATTTTTCTATTTTAGATGTTTATAAATAAATGATAAAAATTTCTATGTCTTGAAATATACTCGTATAATTGGGTAGTGAACTTTGTATTAATTTCTAAAAATATGTACTATCTTGCTAAACACAAAACATATATATTACCCAGTAAACACACTAACATATTATTATTAATTGTTTATTGTTCGCCTTTCGGCTTTACAATCTACATTCTTAATACATTTCATATACTTCAACTTACAATTAAATTTACATTATTGTAGACCTTTTTATTTCCAAAAGTACTTTCTGCTTCTTCTTCTCTTGGCCCTCTTCCTTCATTTTCCCTAGTCTTCTTTCTGGACTGGTCTATTTCTGGTGTATTTTTCTGGGCTGAAGTTTAACTGTTTCCTCGCTACTTCTTTCTTTCTCCTGCTTCCCTTCACTGCCTCTTTTAGTACTTCCTTTCTCTTCCTGTTCCTTGTGCAACCCAGCCACCAGCTTATTTATTTTCCTGTCTTTTCTTTCCTTTTTACTATTTCCGCCATCCACCTCTTTCCTTCACTGCCTCCCTTTAATAGCTGACCAATATTCCTTTCGCTCGCTACTTTTTCCTTACACTCAAACTTAATGTGCTCCAGTGTTTCGTCCTTCGTTTCGCACACTCTACACTTTCTTCCCTCACTACTTTCCCAGTATCTGTTTCCTTTTTCCTCATTTCCCAATCTAAACCTTGCTGTTCTTCTTATGTGTTTTATGTCTTTTTCTATAAGGTACTGAGGCACATTATTTTCCCATAACCTTTTATATCTTGTATTGTAGTTGCTTTTTTCGATTTTTCCCATTCTCTCCTGTTGTTGTATCTCCTTATCCCTTCTCCTTAGCTCCTCTTCCACACATGCGCCTCCTCCTCTTCTCCTCTCTGCCTCCTCGATCGCCATTCCATTCCTTTCATATTATTATTACATATATATACATATTATTATTTTTATTGTAATTTTTTTGCTATTAGGAACTACATTCTTCCGTCCTAATTCAATAAATTACATATCATTGTTCTTAATTACATTTTGTGATCCTTATGCTATCTACCCATTCTCACTCCTTCCAAAAGAATAAATAAAAATACAAAAAAAGAGATAAATTTTATCAAATAAAAAACTATGCAAATAATTCAACTGAACCATATATTAGTCCATGGCATGTACGAGTCAAATAGAAAATGAAATTTATTTAAAATAAAACAGATTCAACAGATGTTGTAACACGGATTTCATTTTAATGATATATTTTACAATTTAAAGCAAATGTATTTATAAACAAGATGAAGGTGAAAAAAGTCTACTTTAGATTAAATCTTCTTCTTAGCAACGTGTTAATGTGCCTAATAAAGGAAGTTGTAGATTTGCGTTTAAATGACGAACCGTTGACCTTCTGCAACCTGTTGAAGAAGCTGTTCTAATTGATCATCTTAAATTAAATTAATTCCGGACTCAGTGTCGGTACACACCAGTTTAAACCTGCAGCTAATCAAGCGTGTGTTAATAAAAATGGTTCGCTTGTTAAAAACGTATAATATTATTGTTAATTTGGTAGAATGTTATTTCCTTTTTAATTGAATATTTTCAAAGACACAGCTAGTAATATGTAATCTAAAAGAATCTTATTGTAATATTTTATAACTATATCCTTATAAAGATGTTCTAAAATAGTTTTATGAAACTTTGTTACGCCACTGACCTTAGAGTCTATAACGACAAATACGATTTGTGATTTGTTGCCAATTTATAATTTATCCGTAGTTGTCCAAATCAACATAAGCAACCAATGACTTCAGTTTCTTCTTCTTCTTATTTAATTAGCATAAATAATATATAAAATATTGGCTCTTAAGGAATGTACTAATTAATGTATTCAAATCAATATGAACGATTTATCATATTTATTTAAATCTGTGCATGATATCGTTGTGCTACGTTATTTACACGCACGCCACGTTGCTGACGCGGTGGGGTGGTGCAAGAGTTTGCTCGCGCAACAGGATTTCCCACATTTATATAATACCACTTCAAGATTATTGTATTAACAAATTTTATCAAATGAATCATCAAATAATAAATCGAACTATAGCCAAATACATATCCGGTATGCTTGAGAGCTATTCAGAGAAATGTTCATTGGATAATTGTATGTTAAACAAGTTAATGACCAATTAGTTTGCAACCAATTACTGTGTGTTTTGTTGTATATATATATATATATATATATATATATATATATATATATATATATATATATATATCTATATACATTTATATGACATTATATTTATTCTAATCTTAACTAAAATTATTTCAAAGGCGCAATTGTGTCTTTCAGTTCAGCGCTATATTTTGATTATTTAACTGGTGCAGACTAAAATTTCGCTGCACGCTATAAACATTTTAGTGCATGTAAAACTTTGTACAATGCACATGCTAGCTAACTGATGGATAGCAGTTACTTTCATTTAAATAACTCCATTATCTATTTTAAGACACATTTAAACCATTCCTTTAAACTTGTTAAAACTTGATTAGCACTACAGTATCCGGGAGTGAATATACCCGGCACTCCATGAGAAAGAAATAATTTTCATCTGCATATCCCAGATTGTTTGAGACAAATACAACAGCACCAATAAAGATCCTATAAAATACTTTGTATGCAAATTGAATTCGATTGAATAAATTATATTATTGTGTTATAAAAGTAGTTATTTTACAAGTAAATTGAATTTAATTTAAATTTCACAAGAGTTTTGTATCTGGAATTGATTCAGAGTTCCAAAATAATTATTTCTTTATTATTTCCCTGTTTTTAGCAGAGATATATGTACGATATGTATGCCATCATTTAAAAGTTTGAAGCTTCAAGTAGGAGTACCAATCAAAAATCGTTTTTAAAAAATTCAATTTTTCTATTGGTTTTTTTAATTGCCGCCCAATCTGCGCCTCAAAATTCAATTTAAACTATATTATATTCTATAGAGACTTAAGTAAGGCCAAATAAATAACATTATATACTATTTACGAATTCCTTAACTTTCAATTACCTAGCGAATAGCAAAAACAGCGAATTTTTTGAATTATTTTCAACTTTTATATATTGTTTTTCCAGTTCTTTCATTATTGCATTCAGCTAGCGTTAATGATCTGTTTTATTATAACTGTTATATGTTTTTAGTCGTCTATTAATTGTATCCAATCACACTCCAAGTGAAGCTATCTCCGCTGAAGATTCGATTTAAAAGCATTCACAGTTCAATTTAATAGTTTCAACACAAACACGTTAGTATATTTTTATGTAAATTAGACGCTGAATATCTTTGCAACGATTCAATAAAATGCACATTGTGACGACAGAGACGAATTTTGGTCGCAGACATAGAAGATATTTTGGGCCCCCCACTAAAAAAATTGTAGGGAAAATAAAAATACATGTTAATCATATTCAGACTCTCATTAACCTATTTGTAAGCTTAGCTCAATGGAAAATAACACAGTTTATCTAGTCATAATTACACTTCGCCGAAATCAATTGTATCCAGGCACAATCCCGAATATCGAGGCCCCTGGCACGCGCCTGTTGATAAATGCGCTACTGTATAATGTTGAAACTAGAACTCAATAAAATACAATATTGAAAACTCTCACGTTATTATACGAATATTCGATTCAACAGAGTTATGTGAAACTAAGCTGAAATTCGAATTGATGTACTTGTTTATTGAGTGTAGCAAAAGCAGTGACGGATACTACCCTTTAATGCGCAGGCCCCAATGGATGAAGTGTGCCACTAATCGTGGAATATTTATTAGGTTACATTGAATTTACTGCCATTTTTCCGAAATATTTTCAACCCAGTACGCTACTGAGATAAAGTAACGTATA
The DNA here is from genome assembly GCA_963678705.1 of Panorpa germanica. Classification (NCBI taxonomy): domain Eukaryota; kingdom Metazoa; phylum Arthropoda; class Insecta; order Mecoptera; family Panorpidae; genus Panorpa; species Panorpa germanica. Next base: position 11,976,596 of record OY783215.1, on the reverse strand, counting down.
TCAAACAGTTCGGCAACCAAAGCGGTGACCTAGTTACTTATTTGATGATGAACAATAATAGTAAATATTTCTGTCAACTGTAACAGTAATGTGCTGTTTGTAACATGGTATGTATACCATTTCATTTTATAGTTTCCGGTCGCACATTTTGAATATGAACATATTTCACGTTGCAACTTTATTCAGTGAAGACTATATTTCAACCACCGGATCTAGGATCTAGGAGTGGAGAATGGGTAGGGGGTAATGTTCTGGTTCATAGTTCGTAATCACAGCGCAAGAATTCATATATTCGTACACGAACACAAACGTTTTCGTTTTAATAGCAGTAAATAAAATACACCAAAGCTAGCACGAATCTTACAATCGTCAAAGAGCATGAATAGGCGAACACGCATGTGTGGACATAGTGTTAAAGAAATCTTCTCTTCTTACACGTAAAAGTATGCTTCCACTTGACTAGCGTGAAGTGGCGTATTAGTTACGGTCCATTTAACAGTTTCCAATAGAGAATACATGTACATTAAATATATAGTATACCTTTGTTATAATAAATCAATCGTCTTCACGTATTGTAGCGTTGCTGCAATATGTCACTCTCTTTCATGAAAACTGATATTCACTTAAAACTTATTGGCACGAGACGATCCATGATCTAGAGGACTTTAGTACTTGTGACTTCATACATTTTTATATATGAATGTTTATTTATTATTATTTTTTACACTATTGGTATTACTTTAATACATACATACTACGCAGGCGTTCCAGCTTAGGGGTTTTACCGGTAAATTTGGGAAGAAAATTTCTTTTTGGTTTGTATTTTCGCGTCAAAGGTTTTTTTTACATTTTGTTAGCTGTCACGCAATGGGAAGAGGCTCGATTCAACTGATTTTCCTTTTTGTGCAAGGAGAATTTTAGTAGTATTTCGACTTGAATCTGGTACTACGGTAAAAACGTCGTTCAAAGGGTAGGCAACAATTGTTTTTCTCATCATGTAAAAAGATCAAAGCTAAAATTCAATATGAGTATTCGAGGTAGAACGCGCACCCAATCGGTCGCCATCTTAAAAAAATAGAGGGTCAATAAGCTTATTTGTTTACCTTGAAAGATATAATTCCCACAAAAATATGTATGAATATATTAGTACAACCTACAGTTTTGATTAATAACTTTTTTTGTAATTTTTATATTGACAAAGTTATGAGCAAAGATAAAACTAAAATGTGTTAAATGTACGTACCGGTATACGAGGTAAATTCAAAATGTAACGGCAATTTGAAACGTTCCAATATTGAAAGTGAAATTGGCTGTCTCTATACTATAGTACAGAAGAAATGGTACAAACACTTCACTGAATAGGTTACATCCGTGTGTGTAGTAATTTCCGGTTACATAAGTGACAACTAGTAAGACTAACGTAAACATCTAGCACGAAACGTTAATTTCAGGTGATGACAGATGAAGATATAGCTGTAAGACAGGAGCGGTTACTTTGATAATGATAACTACGTAGCAATAGAGACACAGAACCGTTTTTTTGGGTCAAATACTGCATTTCCGATTGAATTATGATAGATTTCATGTGTTTAGAGAACGAAACTATAATGAGTTTTAAAGTAGAGTGCAGTGAGAGGTATAAACGAAAACAGGTCTTAAAATATAAGTAGCTGAAACTATATTTTGGTACAAACCCAACGCATAATCACAAGCTGGTCCAAACACCACATGCATGCAGTCTGTAGCGTATCCATCAATGGCAGAAATCTGCGAATAGGTGGCATCACACTTATCATCTTTTAGAATAAACACGATATCCAATTTATCTGGCAGGATACTCTCGCTCTTTATGCGTCTCCTAGCCAGCTCCAGAACTGGTCGAACCTAAAAATATAGAAGAAATAAAAGTATAGTTTGCATAAATTACAAATCCATTTTATCTAAAACTATTTATTTTATATAAAACAAAAAGTGTTTTTTTTTTTTTTTTTAATATAGATTTTTGGGCTTCGTAGGCATGTAGCCTTTTATCGCCCCTAATACTATTCTGTCTTTTCTTATATATTATACCCAGATAACAAGAATGATCAAACAAAAAGTGTTTTATCATTACTTTAGTTAATAATTTCGTAACAATTTGTTCTTTACTGAAATGTGTTGGTACATACGTTATTGTATACAGTGTGGTATTAAGTACTCATACAATGAGGTGCAACCATAACACTTAACAGAGTGTATTAACACTTTTGATACAGTATGTAAACTACTACATGAATTAAGGCTTGCCCCACAAAGCTGGCTTAAGGCAGATTGTGTATTTAGAACAAACCATAGAAACGTATGAGAACGTGCACACTTGAGACAAGATTAGTCTTAAGACGAAGTGACGTCAAAAATATGGCTGAAAGTTATACGGTAAAAAAGATATTCAAATTTTAACAGCTATAATTGTTTTGATAATTTAAAAAAATAAGAAGCCAATAGAAATATATTAGTGCGAACATAAAAAACAGTTCACAAACCAATTACTTGAAAATGAATACAGTTCTTTATTTAAGGAGGTACAGGACGTTAACGTAAATGATGAAAACGTTGTGAAATTTGGAGGGTCGATACAAATAGTTCAAATACATGCTGTCTCAAAATTTTAGAGACCTAGTGTTCATAGTTTTCTTTTTATACATGATTAAAAATAGTCATTTTCCATACAAATCATAATTTTTAGCTCAATTTCACCACATAATATAACTTTTAAATATAAAAAAATGGTGACACGGCTTTCAAAAACTAGGTGTATATAAAAGAATCTTTTCTGTAACTATTGCAAAAAGAAAATTATCAAAAGGATACCTATATACGAAAATATTTAAATAAAACCTTTAAGAAACAGTAAATGTATAGGTTATAAGCCGGCAACGTTGCAAATGCCAATTTGAGCGGGAAATTTAAAATCGGAATAAATGTTATATAAAATATAACAATTTATTGGTCAAAGAACCAAATCACGCATGCGTCGACACACGTAAATTTGCAGCGTTGCAAAATTTATTTTTCCTTTTTCAAAATATTTAATTTGTATTTAAATTGAATTAATATAAATTTGATCATGCTTAAAAGAGGTTATAAGAGCCATATAAATCCACGATACGATGAATTTTATCTTATTTTTCCTACATACTTTATAAAAAAAAGGAAATGGAGTATTTTTGAAGACCCAATAATTTGACGATTGAACGGAAATACTACATCGCAATATTCTTAAAGTATTTATTCTTATCATTCATTTATTGATCAATATTAGTTGATTTGGATTTAATATCGAGTCATAAATCTCTGTGGATTATTAACTGACTCATCAGGTAGCGATAACAGACGATCACTTAAATATTTACTGCATTTATGTCCAGAAATGTATGCAGAAGTAACAAAGAGCATATTTGAACACGATATTGTATTTCCTCCTACAAATTATCTAAATAAAAATAAAGAAAATTTTCATAAGTTAATGAGAAGGATAATTGTTTTTTTTTTTTTTGACTTTGCGGTCTTGATTTTATTATTACATATATTTATAGGTAAACGTTACAAACCCTTATAAATTTTAAGACGGTCTGATAGACATCAAACAGCTACATTTTTATATATCTTTACAAAAAAAGCGTTCTTAACAAATTGTATATCAAAAATATATTTTGTAGAAATCTATTGTTAAAGCAAAAGTCGACCGTTATTTCAACAACACGCGTCATAGATTTCAAAGAATTAGAATCTAATGAGAAATATTTCCCGCACAATGCAGAACTTCGTACTTACTTCTCTGAAGAACATAATATTTATTTCACGTAGAGGAAATATATTTCTGCAAACGACAATAAAGAACATATGGACTGCGAAGTTATTTGTAATGTTAAGTAGCTTTGAAGAAATAAATCCAAGAAATGTTTATTTTATGAAAAATATGTGTTAGTATTTTTACAAATTCTTTTGTAATAATAAAATTTATAGGTTAGGATCCGGAACCTATAGATAATCTAGAGGATCTTGTATATTGAACGAGGATATCATAAATTAATTGATTCGCAATATTATAACATACATTATATACATTTTTAATTATTTCTTTTAAATGTACTTTATTATAATCCAAATATTTATTTAATTATAATGTTAATACAAGGTGTAATCAATAAGTGAGGTGAATTTTTTGATTGTAACTCTAAATTCACGTGATACACTTAATAAACACTGCAGGAATTATCTATTTTCAGGTCAAACAACACATTTAATTATATCCAGTTAAATTCGCCTCTGTTTTTATTGTTTCTATTTACAATTATTTATATGGATATTTAACCCTGCGTGTGTACACAGGGTCTTTTAAGGAACAGTTGAAATTTCAATCTCTTATTTCTCTCTTATGAGTACAGAGCGCGCTTCACCTATGCCCCCTAAAAAATCTAGGTAGTGGAAGGGCCTTAAGGTTCCAGCAGCGTCCGGATCTGGCAGTTTTCCGGCAAAGGCGAGCCAGCGAAATGCTAGTAAATGCACTTTTTTTACTTTTCTTGTTGTTGTTACAGTTTTTTCATGGTTAAAATAAATGTTTTATGTAATTTAATATATTGTTTCTTAGATTATATATATAGATTTTTTTTGTTGATAAGTTTTTGAAGATGGGTAACAATTCAACGATTGCGCACCGTAAATTCTCTTTTTAACACTAATTATTATTAACTAATATTAATTATTATTTCATAACTTTTGTAATTTCATCAATAAAAACTTATTTTGTGCCGAATAATCATCGTTCCGTTTATTATGACATGCCTGAATCCGTAAAATATTCCCCACTTTCAAGTGCACAAATAATTCAACTTTTTGGAGCCCACGGCAAAGACACTACATTCTTTCGAAAGCTTATAATCTAAGATAAAAAAATCTACAACCGTTTTTCTTAATATTTGTTTGTTATAAAGTTAAGAATTTTTTAACAATATTCCGTTTTTTCCGCGTTTTTTACTATTTGTGAATTATTAACAACGGTTTTAAACTTTTGACTTTGGTAACTCTGGACCATGTAGTATACACTTCAAGAAGTAATCCAGAATTTTTTCTTGCTTAGAAAACTGGAAAAACTCTACTGTTCCCTCAAAGACCCAGTGTACACACCATGACTCGAAAAATATAGTGTTCCCACATGATTTTAAAATCATTTCCATTCCAACATCAGACAACGCATTACATATAAAGTGACGTTTCACACTACTACTCGTATATCATTCGGCTCTGTTGACTAAACGGCTTCGTAGCACAACGATGATTCCATGCTAATGAGATTCGTTCTTTGAGTGTCGCTACATAAACAATGTTTTGCCGCCTGACATTTTTAATATTCTCTACGTACTAAACAATATGTCACCGCAATCTTCCATCCGCGATACTACCTCCCCCCCCCCCCCCCCCCGAATCAATATATGCTAAATAAGTTCATCATTATTATTGCAATATATTTTTACGTACTCGAATATAAAGGATTCCATGTGAAAAGAAACACAAGAAAGTAAGTAGGCTCGTATTTTAAATTTTGCTTACAAAAAAATGAAAGGTCATTTTTTTGCATATTTTGATTTGATTCTATAAATAACATAATGTAACACTATATTTTCATCCGATAGTTAGTTTGCTAAAGCTGTAAAAGTATTTACTGAAACAATTTGAGATTTGTTCTCTATTTATTTTGCAAATACCACGTTGTGTAAATTGTACTGCATTTAATTGCACATTAAATAGATAGAAAAACAATACCGGTAATTAAATAATAACAATATAAATATTTTGTTTGCTACATTTTATGTGTGAATAGGCAAATATTTACCCAGATTTTTAGAAACACGTATATAGACTATTACATCGCAGAAATGTGTTTATTTATTTTAATTATTGAATTACGCAAATATTTACACCCCGTGCGGTGTGACAATAATATAATTACTAATTACCTTTGGTATTTAACTGCATCGGTAATAATAACAATTACAACAATATTTTATTTTTTATATTTATATTATTTGTATTACGCTAATTGTTATTTAAACTTCGTCATTTATTTAGATGTTGAACAAATGTCATCATTACATTTACATGTTTTTTTAATTTCTCTATTAGCTTTTGAATTAGCTTAGAAGTAACTGAAAGTGTGAACCTTGCACTGCAAGACAATTTCTGTATAAAAAGTGCAAAAGGAACCATGAAATTAGCTTGTTTTACGCTGTCATATGTGAAACTTGTATTGTAATATAATTTTTTATATGGGGCGCGCTTGGAATATTTCCAATGTTGAACCTTATTACCGACGACCTACTTCTGCGTTAGCAGTTTGTATACTGTCTCCAGTGCTGTGTCCAGTAAGTTTACGATTACGTATTTACATAATCAATTTAACTTAATAGACCCGGTAATCGAACACTGCATCGTCAAAATATTAAATTGTAGAACCGAGTACTATGAGTATTAAATATTTTTAAGATACTTTTTTAAAAATCTTTTTTTTTTCTTGAAGCGTCATATCAAGTTATTCAAGAAAGATACTTTGTGGTGTAATAGCAAACTGAATTAAAAATAAGTACTACTGAAAACAGCAAGGCCGTTATTTATAAACAGCGTTAGTGGGTTTTAGGAAGAGGATCCCAACGCATAATATTGACACTGATAAGTAGAGCAAACACTAAATAAAAACATGGAACATCGTCAACGACAAGTATGACGTCACTACGCGAATACGCAAGTTCCAGAGCGCCGTGAGTGAACGTGTATCCCTAATACCGTAAGGAAATTTTTGAATTACTTTTGTCAACATTTTACCAAAGTATTCGAAATTAAAAAAGTTTTTGTGTACACGACGGTACAGTACAAAATCGGATAGGAGTATAACATATATCAGGATTGGATTAGGGGAAAAATTATGTTTTGTAAGAAAAGTTTTCTTCTAATGAGAATAAATGAAAAATATATACGGCAGGTCTAGCTTCAAACTTCAAAAAAAGAATTCCCCATGTAGGTATCGATATAAAGGGATACTTTAATTTCTTGCAAATGGGCTTATGTCCTATGTCTTACTTTCTATAAAAGTGTGCTATATATTGATAAAGTTGGTTACTAGAACCTCAAATGTTCAATTATTTTTTAATAACTCCTTATATGTTAGGAGATATTAACAATTAAAAAAGTCATTTTCTCTCTTTTATTATTAAAGGGATTCAACGTTGTACACATTCCAAGTGCATGTGACATCACAATCCTTGTGTAAGGTTACCAACCTTACAGCTCATAAATCTCTGCTATGTGTATTTATATATCAAAATATCAAATATTATTTACAGCTATTTCAAGGAATAATAAAATTAAATATTATGTCTGCCTTAGCAGGGTTAAATAAAATAAAAACTTATTATTCTTTGATTTGACTTGATTATTTGACTACCAACAGCTACAGAACATTACCACAGCACTGACTCAACAAATAACTGACGTTAAAATGCATTTCACGTCTTACAAATATGGCCGACCATTTCTAGCGCTAAAACTACAATTCAAACTTTTAATTACTATATCTCCGTCAATATTAGGATATTTAATAAAATAGACACGCCAATACACATTTATTAACATCAATTTCAATCAACAATTGAAAAAGCGACCATTAAAAAATGAGGCCACAAGCCCATTGTAAGAATATTCATATTTCGACAAGTGTTATTACAAATTTACTGTACAATTGTTATCTAAAGCATAGCAATTCGAATTTCTCGAATAACTTTCATTAGAATAAATGAAATGATAATATTTTTGTTTAAATAGAAAAAGTAATTTGAAACTACATTCACGTTAGTAAATTATATAATGTTCCTATATTTACACAAGTTTATTTAAAGGTAAGATACAGATACCTGGTACATTGTACATGGATTTCTATACTAAATATCACTCTGCTGAAATAACAATCAGGAGATTATTATACTCGTAAATGTAGTTGCTGTTGATATTCAAATATAATTCGTACGATTATTTAAGCTTATGCGGTGTCGTGTCTTCTTTGTGTATTCCTTGGAGGTAAATGTTTCAAAGCGAAATTATCGCTCTCGCTCGAAATAATACTACTTTGTCAACATTGTTGCATTCACAGATATGTATACGCACAGATAAAAATAAATTATTAGTTGCCAATTAAAAGTCGATTTATTTTTATTATATTTTGTAATTTTCCGTGGCTGCGATCTCTATAATCTCTACCATATAGCAGTGAAACCTACAATAGAAAGAGATTCAATGATCGCTTTATTTTTACACCCTATTGGAAATTCTTTCCACTTAAAACTAATCACTCATCCACATTACACATAACCGTTATCCTAAGCAATTGTCATTAACCAAATAAGTTCAATAGTTATATCTAGACATTAGTCTGACCCATCTACGGTTTAATCTATATTTACATCCTTAAAATCTTACCTGGAAAGTCAAGAAATTATGACAAGGTGGGGAGGAGGAGGGGTCTGAAGTGTTGTAACGTAATTATAGTTTAAAAAAAGATAAAAAGAGAAAAAAACCTGACTAAATTAAGATTTCCATAAGTTGTAAAAAAAAGAAAGCTCATTTATTCTAAGAACAATAAAATATTAGAAAAAATGTATTTAATAAAATATGTTACGTCACACCAAATGAGGAGTGGTCCTCAAAATGTGTCAGGCCAGGGAGTAGGGGTCAGAATTGCATGTAATTTTTGCCTAATTTTTCACTAAATAATTCAAGTATAAATAAAACTTTTACATAGCTTTTACTCACTAGGGATGTATTATAAACTAATTCTTAAAATATGTACTAACATCTTACAGCATTACAGTGTCATTAGCAAGACGTAAGAAACTCGTAATACGATGGAGATCTAAATTATTTCGTGTTCCGGTTTTAATTAAAATGCACCCTAAGATATTTTAGCAATACCCACATTCCCGATTACTCTGAATTTAATATACTCGCTCTCATAGGGCGGGCACCCCAAGGAGTTGTAACACGCTCCCTCAGATGAGACCACGTGTAAGTTTTTGTAAGGCACTGGGTCAAACACCTTTCGAAGACTTTGGTATTTTTTCTTCGTTGTTTCCTGGACGAACTAATTTAACTTGACAGATTTTCTATTTATTAAACTTACCCTGTCTACAAAATTTCCAACGAGGGAAATAAAATAAAATTATCTAGATAACGGAAAAGATGTAGGAGTGATAGTACTTTAAATATTTATAAAGAAATAACAAAATATAATAGTACCCGTAGTAGGAAAGCTGAAGGCGTTTACGAAATGAACTATTTGCAAATACATTTTGTAGAGTAAGTTTCTTTGAACTTCTTTGAAGCGAAGATTCGTGTTCTCCTTTTCTTTTTTAATTATTAGTTTAACTTCTGCCTGTTTGCTATGTCTACTGCAGTTTTATATGTATGGTAAATACTATCCGCTAGACAGAGTTACTTGTTTTACTGATTTTTTAAAAATAAATCTACCCTTATGCACATTAGCATATTCGTAAAATTCTTTAAGAGAAAGCTCTTTTCACCTTTTCAATGATTATAATTTAGAAAAATATTTTTTAAGGATTCAAGGATTAAAAATTGTTTGCCCTGTCAGAGATTCCAGTCCTGAATATCTCTGAAGAATGAGCTTGTGAACTCTTTTTTTAGGGGTAGTTTTTTAATTTTCAACAGAAATAAATTTTAATATATTATGTTTTATTACCTTAATTTTTATATTTTAAATATTCAAAAGGTCACGGAGTTATAGCTATATCAAATTTGAATTTTATTTTTGCCGCATGCTATAAGTATGCATGGTCCGTTACAAAACATGCATTGGAATTTTCTATAAGGTTGGATCCCTTTAAAGGGTAAGGTGGGTTTTGAAGGCATATTTTCTCTGAATCTTTTCTAATATAATAAATGAAATATTCCTCGTTTAAACACGAGCTATATATCTACTAACATAAATAATTTGTTTTTTTCAATATCAGATGAATCTATCTTGAGTTATTCTGAAAACGCCTCTGAGGGACCACAGGAAATAAAGTCCCAATGGCTGAATTTTCAATATTTTAAAATGAAAATTTCATAAAATATTTGTCAAATGTTTATCTTAAAGAGGTTATGTTAAATATGTTAAAGAGATTTAATAAAATATTTCATATATTATGTTAGAATGTTTTTTAGCCTTCGAAATCCATCTAATCCCTTTAATAATTAAAAAGACAAAATGACAATTTTAATTGTTAATATCTCCTAAAATATAAGGAGTTATGTTGATCCAATATTTGTTGTAAGTCTATCGTTATTAGGTTGGGTAATTTGTTGCTAATATTGCTTAGGAAGCCAGAGAAATCATAATAAATAAAAAAAGGAGTTATTCAAAAATAATTGGACGTTTGAGGTTCTGGTTGCCAGCTTTGCCTATACGGTAACGCGCTACTGTCACAATATTTTAATCTAATATTTCCTGATGACTCCGTAAAATAATAACATAAAAAAGTAAGTGCATTGTAATATGGTACTTACCGCTGGTAATGACGCAAGCGTCAAACTGCTATTTTGCGGTAAAATTACAACAGCCCTTAGTACACAAACTTCAGTATTGTTAATATTGTAAGTGCACAAAGCCTCACAGGTTCGAGTTTCCTCTGTCACTTCGCGACACTGACAGTACGCAGTTCGAATTAGAATTAGTTGTAAAACGACAAGCACTAATATCCAATGCACTGCTTTAGACATTGTATTAACATAGACGGCCACTTTTTTAATCACTTTTAATTCATTGGTTTACTTTTATGCATTGCACACATTTAACGAATTACTTAAATATAAATTTATAGTTATTTTATTTAAAGCCTATGTCCGCGATAATGTTAACTTAGATTTATATTTTAAATCAAACACTAACACTTAGTTTAAACAGAAATTATTTTAACTATCTTATGAAACTATCCTATTTAATGTACTTTGATAAATATTTAATGGAATTTTGATAATTGACAATATTTGTCATTTGTATCACAGTTTTTATTAGCATTTTTTAACAATTCTCAAGTTTTCTTATTTCACTAAAAATGGAGAAGTCTTCAGCGAAACAGTCCATATCAAATATTATTTTCTTCATTTTTCTACCATTTAAAAATCTGGTTTTTTTTTTGGAATTGACAAAAGACTGGATCTGTAAAATAAAGACAAATTATGTTAAAAATAACGATTAAATATTTATATATTATATACTTTTTCTGAGCACTGAATGAGCAATAATTGTTGAGATTAAACATAGCTACACTTTTAACAAAAATTATTGAAACAAAACTTTAGACGCTTTAGAAATTATGGTTTTAGAAAATGCTGCACTAAGAAAATTTTTTTTACAGTGTATAGCTATGGGTACTTTGCGGCTATATTTAGTTTTCTATTTGTCGTTCCAAATAACCTTTGCTATATGCTCTTTGCCCCTTTAGTATATCCATCATTAGTTAAACCCATTAGTGAGACACCCACGAAAAAGTTAAATTCAAGTTAAGTGTGCAGTTATATGTAATTTCTGTTTGATTCAATAGTAAGACAACGCATAAATGCAAACAAATAGCATAAATTATAATGCGAATTATAACTCGAATATTATATTAACTAAAAATGTTTTATTAGCGGTAATTTTGTTATGGTAAATAAACCATAAATATTTGTAACTGTTTAGTGAGTTATTTATTAGTTTCTTTTGTTCCCTTAATGTTTATTAAGACTCAATTAATGATCAAAGTAAACAAATATATTATTGACTAGACGCACAAATGTAGATCCCGCATAACATAGTTACGTATATGTAAGATTTATTTAGTATAAAAAGATTTATATCAAATAGAGATTCAATCAATGTAACATTTTTTACATTAAATGCTACATGAGTTTACGTTTAGTGTATGTATAGTGGAATATATATGTGCAATGTGACTTAATTAATACGTATTATTTACATACTCCTAGTATATTTAATTAATATAAATAGACCGTAACTAAACTTAAACCAGAACAAACTGGTAAACGTATGACGTAGCCAAAGTATTCATTGATTGACGTCTGCCAATTCACCTCCGACGAGCAAATCAATAAAAGTGGTACAGGATACGAGTGTATACAAAAACTTTGAAAATAGGTTTAAAAATACCAACTACAAATGAGTGGAAATGATTCCGGGGAAGAGGAAGGTTCTACAGGTTAATTCGTGGGAGTTGAAGGCAATCAAAAAGCAACTGAATGAATTTTACACCGAGAATTCTTCACGAATGTTACTTGAAGTTTTACGAGAGCTAAAATGTCTTAAGTGGTTATTTTTAGTTTGACTTTTCTTTAACCATTAATATCTAGAGATATAATATCTTTGAACTGAGAAAAACTATCATTTTAAGGGTTTTTCAACAGGAGGTGTCATTTTAAATTAACATAAAAATTTAAAACAACAAAAAATATTTAAATTTTCACTCCTGTCTTAAAACCAGAAACCAATTTGACAGGATTTGCAGTTTCTGAACCTCTATATCTTCACTTACACCTATTTTCGGATACATCGGGATTGTTTTTGACTACTAACAGTGAACAAAGTTACTTATCTCTTTGTTTGCAAGAGTTACACATAAGTTACGATAGTTATTACAGTATATTGTTAAATAAAATTAAAGAAAAATAAAAACACTTAAAATCGTGGGATAATAAAACGATCTGATTAATCATGATGCGACGTGCCAGTGCTTAATGATCGATTCTCGGTAATCAATACTCGGTACTTGGTGATCGTGATAATTAAACACTCTTCTCCCGGTGTACCCGTAATTAACTGGCGCAGTTCGCAGTTCGATTCAAATGCCAACACGTTTTAATCAACTTACATGATGATAACTACCTATCAATTAAATAAGCGAGTCTTTATATTATTGGCATTTATTTTCTGTGTAACTAACCTCATTATTTTGATGCTACCATACTCCGTAAATTGGAGATTTAGAAACAGGGGTGCATTCTGCAATGTATTATTATTTTTGATTCTTTTTGTATGTAACCTTTTGAATTCGAACCAGATGTAGATCAAATTATGAGAGGTAGACGGTGGTTCATTCTTAAATGACGTCATAAGAGCTGTATAAATCTACAATACGATGGTGAATTTTATCTTATTCGTTTCTATAAAGTAAAATCATCCAAATTTTCTGCTCACCGCGCACTGCAATTTCTTTAATAATTAGTAACAAATGTAAATGTAAGACACGTTATCTTTGAAAATCATAATTGTAACTATTTCTTGAGCAATTGGGTGACTAGATATTTTTAATTAGATAAAGTTTATCAGTCAAATTGATATCAGAGTGTAATGATGAATATACTAGTACGTACCAACTCAACTTTATTGCTCCTTGTAAGGTGCTGTGATATTTGTATTTGATTTATTTTTATCTTCTTTTTTACTACTATGCGGTGTCTGTAGTCTGTACTTGTATTTAATTTGTTTAACAACAATTTAAAGCAACAGGATTTAACCTAGTTTCATTTGATTTTCTTATGCATAGATTTTGAAGCAATTTAAATTTTCTATTTGAAAGTTCATTTTATATTTGCTGATAAACTACGACTTAAACTGAACGAAGAACTGATAAAATCGTCTAGAAGGTTCTTTATAATTATTCAAGTATTATCAATCGATATTATTTCATTTATTAAACATGATATAATTAAGAAAATATTCATGTTTTTTGTAATATTTTCCAACTACTGTAATCGTTGCTTTCTCCTTCTAAATATAACACATAAACAGATCATTGCTTAATCTTACGTTAATTACAATCGATAAAGATAATTCACATGATTATTAAATGAGTTTTGAACGTGCGTATGGATATTCATACAAAAGAAACGATTGTTTTCTTATTGTAAGGACGCAAATAAACGGCTAGTTGATAATACTGTATTTTCTATTAATTGTGTTTGATTCAATAGAACTATTAATTACAACCACGCAATTTGCTGCTACTGAAGCTACTTTCATAAATTTTCTTTGTATATTCTGTTCCATCAATAAATGCTCACAATTCTTACAACTGAGTACTATAGAACTTATAAGATTTGTGCAATTAATAAAATGATTACAACTCTTTATTTTCTATAAAGAAATCGATTATATTTCTGGAATTAATGTGTAATTTCCTTGTCTGTAAGCAGGTATTATTCCACGGAAGTTTTCTTATCATTATTATCAATACTTATCTTTCAACTCAATGTCTTAATGACCTGGTTCCATTGATTTGTCAACGCTGTCTAAGGCTATTATGTTCCGAGTCGTAAACAACAAATACTCTATACGATATATAAAAGGAAAATGAAATTGATGATGTGTTATGTATGTATATACTATAACCAGTGCCGTATTTACGCTATGGGCTGCATATTGTGGAAGCCGTGAGCATCTGCCAACTCGGAGAACCCGAGAAAGATGTTAATTATTACTAGGAAAAATTTCATTTGGCTACATTGAGGAGGAACGATTTTCGAGTATAATAAATTATGTCCTTAACATCTTTTTATATAAATTATTTATAACTGACACAAGTATAGGATCCATCAACAAGAGATACAAGTTAATTTTTAAATTCACTTTCTATCTGTGTAGCATGTAGCACGCTTATGTATGGCGCTTATTTAACAATTTTAACCTAATGTTTTCATTATATTCGAATAAACTCAAATGAAACTATTTGATCGAAAAATTTAAAATTCATGATCGACTAACAATACCATAACCTTAATCCCATCCTAAAAATAACCCGTGGCACCACTTTTCTTTCTTCCCTTTTTACAAATCCTCCTTCCAACGCAATATCCTAAGGAGGGTTAAAGCCTAATATAAATTCAAACGTTGACACACTTTCTATAAGTCTTCTTCAATATTACTCTTAAAAATTGCAATTTTCTTTAAATATAGAAAAAAATATGATAAAGGTTCTTTTTATTATTTGTGTTTTTTTTTTAATAATATTAAACCAGGAAATTTGGATCGAGTGTATGTAAGATAAATAATTTGAAATATTATTTGAAATTGTCTTCTGAATTAGTGGTTTTATACCACATTTCATTATAGAAGAGGTTATAGGTCAACTTGGTTTAGAGTGAAGTTTGTAGGACACAAATAATTATATACTGTGAACTAGTAAGGTGACGCTTGGCCGCATCTGCATTGTTAATTTGTGTGGCCAAAGCCGCAACCCAAGTAATACGATACGAGCAACTAATTGCTACGAATTGTTTAAATTAAGTCCGGATTCGAAAGTTTCAGTTCTTTGCTTGGTTATTTTGCTGTGGTCAGTACTATGATCTATTAACCTTTATCCAAGAATTAATTTGAATGTAATTGCTCTTCCATAATTTTCAAAATTATTTAATTATAAGCGATGGTATTTGAAACTACTTTTAAGCGTTAATAGTACGACTGACGTTGTACCATATTAGGGAGACATGCGAATGTAAAATAAAGAGTGACAGATGCAACAAAGGGAAGAGGTGGAGAGCGGAAGTACAGAGGAGAAGGAAGGAAGTAGAGTAGCAGTGTAGAGAGCAGTAAAGAAATTAAGTGTGTCAGGTTTGCTGAGAAGAGACAAGGAAGGAAGGAAGGAGAGTGGTGGCAGAGCAGATATGGAGGATGTTTACTTTGTCAGTGAAAAGAGGATAGAAAAGCTGATGAGAAAAGACAGAGAAGGAAAAAGGTGGATGCCGGAGATACAAAGAGGAAGGAAGAAGAGAGAGAGAGAAGTAAAGATATAAAAATATAAAATATATTAAAAATATAAAATATACAAAGATTTACCAAAGCCTTCACGTCATTATATCACTTATATTCATTTAAACATCTTAAGTGAGTCTTAATATTTAAACAAGTCTCAGAAGAGAACTGTTTCGAAAGTATCTCGTTAAGTTACGTATTAGGTACATAGAAAATGTAGTAGAGAATCCGCAAAAACATAAACACAAAACAAAAGTATTTACTGTCAATATTTACAAAGTAATATTTATTGATCAAAAATACAAGCACAAAAATCAAATACAGTGAAAAATAAGTGAGGGTGAAATTTTATTAAAAGGATCGTAATCTTCCCTAACGAATAATCTGTCATAGCAACACATGTAAGGGAATCAGAATGATGAGAACATTTCGGGGGTTCCATAAAGAGTTGGCATGTGACGTGACATAGGCCGGCTTAGCAGAACGAATGAACACATTGAAGTTGTCTTCTGAATGCTACACACCATAGAAAACCATCCTGAACTTGTCCAAGCATGCCATGCCATTGCGATTAAAGCTCCTCTTGTAGTAAAACATTCCAATCGATAAATTGTTTGCAAACTCTCAAGTGAAAGATCAAAGTAAACTTTAAAAAACTACAACAATTTGAAATTCTTACTTACGTAAACTTTTGGTAATATGTATATAAGAGAAAGTTTCTTTAAAATGTTTTAAGATGGGTGAAAGTATTTCAAATTGAATCTTGTAGGTCTACCATGAGGAAGGGGAAGGAAGTGTTCTGACATCCGGTTTAGAAAATCAGGTAAAGATTAAATATCTTCACTCGGACTATGGATGTAATAACAACGCGAACTTTCGAATTACACTACAACGCTTACTATTTTGTCTAGAAACGTAAAGGGAAAAAGTTCTTATATGCAACTAGTGTGTGTGAGTGTCATAGATAGCACAACGCATTCCAAATTCTTTCATAATAACTGAGCTTGCAGTATATTGTAGCTAAAATAAATTCAAGAAAAATCTCATTTTATACAAATAAAGTTTATTTTTATAATATTAGAAAAACTACATTAAGATGAAAATATGGTAAAATAATATTGAAAAATATTTTGCTACAACAGAAATAACGGAGAAAATGTCAGGAAAGCTTTGGAATATTTAAAGCTCTTTAAAGCTGCGTCACGTAGCTTTAAAGCGTATATCTACTGTTGGAGACATTGTGAAAGGAAAATTTAAAAAAGAGACTAAAGGTTAATAATAATCTTTAGTTTTAGTTTATAGAAATATGAAAGAGGCTCGTTAAATTGGCTCGTTACAGGCAATAGATCTTACACCTTTAAGAAAAGCTTTATTACTTAAAGTATCTTATAGCTTATCAAAGCAAACTAAAATTGATTATCTTCATAACATTTTAGCTCTCAATAGATAACAATTAGCTTTATGAATTATTGTTTCAATAAATCATTTCGACACCTTTAAAGTTAATTATTTTAGTTTGACCCGGCCATAAATAACGTAACGACAGAATCAGTTGACAAATGGGCCCAATAGAAAACATTGTCAATGACAGTGTAGGAGTGCGGGGGAGGTACTGTGAATATAATCAAAATATACGTAAGCCATTAATAAAAGTTAAAGGCCGACAATATTTATCGACCACAAAAGCTCTTTTATGACGAGGGATGACTATAAACATTGACAGTAATAAAATAACATTGTAATGAAATATAAATAGAAGGACATGTTTTTTAATGATTATGGAAAAGGGACTGATGAAGGGGGAACGAGGAGGGTTGCTAGTGTGGGGTGACATCAGGTCCGCTCTAAAACTATTCGGACCTTATATGTACTATAAATAAAGGAAGGACCATAATTTTTTTTTTATTATAATTGGCCGGGTTTCTTAGGACCTCGCTCTTATTTATATTACAAATTAATTTCTCCACTGTACAAAGTTCCCCACAGCCCTGCTTTCAACAGCCTTACTGATAAATTCGGCCCTGGATTGGAGTGATAAATTACAGTGTTAATGTTCTTAAGCGATGTGGTTTATGCGGTATAGAAAACTAAACAACGTTTAATTAAAGTTTACTTCTCCAACAAAGACAATAATGGCGTCTGACCAGGGTTCGATAAATTATGTAAATGTATACCAACCAATACCAGCCAGCCTCGCAAAACATTGACTGGACCGTTAAGTTCCACCTCCGCTTTTACAAAGTGTTAATAGCGGCACCAAAAAGTAATTATTATATTGTTGTGGTTGGGGATTTCCTTTCTGTGACATTGGAAGTGTCCATTCGAAGAAATAAAAGATACAAACATTAATCAGATATGTTTGCTTAGTTAATATCTCGTTGGATACAACCTAGGTAGAAAATAACCCTTGAAATTAGCTTGTGGCAAGCTAGACAATTTCTAGAGCTTTACAAGAGAATTTTCTACCTGGGAATATTAAAAACTGTTTCTTTCTTAAATATTTTTGTACTAAATTTAAGTTATTTCAGTTTCGAAGAAGTTGCTAAATAAATACTTGTTGTTTTTGGTTATTTTCCTCCCTTAAGACCTACCAAACTATCACATTGTTTGTGAAATAAATTAGCGCTAATGTGGCGCTATTTGGTACTAGTCATATTTGCGTGAAGTAGGACGAGGAGGAATAAAATATCCTTATGAATTATAACTCAGTAACTTGAACGGAGATCCTTAATTGTTCAAGTGGTAAGAAAATGGTTATATGCTTTGTGTTATTTATAATTATATCAAATAAAACAGTTCGCCGGTAAAATATCAATAAAATATGTCCAAAAGGAATTATAATTTTTGATAGTGAATTTTTTTCCTCAGATTTTTGACATTTTTAGAAAAGAAAACTAACCAGATTGTCTCTCTGTTCCTCTTCGGTTCTGCTCTTTTCTTTCTTATGGAAACATCGAAAACACAAAGATATTATACAGCAAAAATAAAATACCCGACTGTACTTTGCATAAAATTTTATGAACTGTTAACTTTTACCAGAAAAGTAATTATTTTATGTATTTAATAGCACAGGCTGTTTATAGGTCAAAAACTACACGTAACGTAAATTTGTTTATTTTTTATTTTTATAGTTTCAACATCACAGAATATGCTGGTTGTGTGTAATTTGAAAATAGAGCATAAAGAAATTGGATTGGAAAACATTTTAAATACTTTGCAGTAATCTGTTTTACCAAATTGAAATTTAATTATACTCTTTGAACAATTGTTTTGTCCGGATCCTGCAAAATGATAATGATAACGAAAAAATAATAATAATTAATGAACTTACAAATTATTTCCGCAGAATTTGTTCGGAATGTTTTCAATTACTTATGGTAAACGTCCTGACTGTGATCAGGACAGATTATTAACTTATTGACGACGAACATTATTATATCAATATTTTCTTTTGGTTTATACGCATTTTAATAAGATTTTTCCTTGAAATCCCTTCCTTTTATTTTTTATTCAGTGAGAGTACGCGTATTTGAAGTATTTCCATGAGTAAATATTAAATACACAAGGAATTTTATTAAATACGGAACGTAAATAAGAATATAAACATAATATCAAATAATTTAAAAAGTCTACGAGTATAGTAGCTGTAATAATAAATAATATAAACGGGAGAATAAATAAAAATGATTTACAGTAAAGCGAATACATTTATTTGGAGGAATCTGTTAAATATTTGAAACACACGAAAGAGTAACAACGCGATAGATATAGACCAGTAGTTGGTTCACTTTTCACCATCACACAAAAGCATATTTTTAACACAAATAAAACCATTTATGTAAGACTATACAAAGCATACCATAAAAATGTACACTCATTATTTTCAATTAATTACACCCTGGAAAGAAATAAAAGCGAGTAAGGTTTTGATCAATTTAAACACTGTATACATTTTCTTGAGACTACTTGTAATAGATTTGTTTATTAACAACACAGAAAAATTATAACTCTTGGTTTCCTAATTCCCTAATTCTCCACTATTGTTACACGTTGTGATTGCATGACGTCACTAAATTGAAAGCAAAATGTGTTGTATTATTTATTTCTCTTTTCGTTTCAGACCACTATGCTTATGACTTCTACTCCTTCACTTGTTACACTTTGTAGTATACTACCCACTGATGGCCCCTCTTATTGAACTGCGGTAAGTAATAAATGTAACATTATACTCTATTTACATACTCCTTTTTTAAGCTTTAAAGTATGCTCCAATCGCAAATCAAATAAATGCATATGCGCAGTAATCAATTATTAAAATGACAGCCAAATGGGCTTGTGTCCTATGTCTTAATTTCTATAAAAGTGTACTATATATTGATAAAGTGGGTTACTAGAACCTCAAATGTTCAATTATTTTTTAATAACTCCTTATATGTTAAGAGATATTAACAATTAAAAAAGTCAATTTGTCTCTTTAATTATTAAAGGGATTCAACGTTGTACACATTCCAAGTGCATGTGACATCATAATACTTGTGTAAGGTTACCAACCTTACTGCTCATAAATCTCTGCTATATGTATTTATATATCAAAATATCAAATATTATTTACAGCTATTTCAAGGAACAATCAAATTTCAATATTATATCTGCCTTAGCAGGGTTAAATAATATAAAAACTTATCATTCGTTGACTTGAATTGATATTTCGACTACCAACAGCTGCAAAACATTACCACAGCACTGACCTACTCAACAAATAACTGACGTTAAAATGCATTTTATGTCATACAAATATGACCGACCATTTCTATAGCGCTAAAACTACAATTCAAACTTTTAATTGCTATATCTTCGTCAATATTTAGATATTTATTAAAATAGATACGCCAATACACATTTATTAACATCAATTTCAATCAACAATTGAAAAATCGACCACTAAAAAATGAGGACACAAGCCCATTAGCTTC
This sequence comes from Panorpa germanica, assembly GCA_963678705.1. Lineage (NCBI taxonomy): Eukaryota > Metazoa > Arthropoda > Insecta > Mecoptera > Panorpidae > Panorpa > Panorpa germanica. Next base: position 11,955,791 of record OY783215.1, on the reverse strand, counting down.
GTCAGGCAACGAATAGGTTCTGCGCTATTTTTTGACGCCTGTTGTTATTAAAGATATGAATCATTCACCACACATAGACGGTGATAATCGGGATCTTTTCAAATCTATTTGAAGTTACATTGTCTTCTAAATAACCTGGTTCAAATGATAGTAGAATACAAGAACGACCACGTCCAAGGTCAAAAATTTGTAATTTTATTTAGGTCCTCACTTTTTTTGATCCTGCTACTGGCCACGAGTACAAATATGTTTCGACTCAACACACTGAATTTACTCGCGAGTTGTACGATCCAAACATTTTACATACAAACGAAATGAAACAATTAATAAATTTTACAAACGTTTACTCAGGGTGGGATTCAGCATCAAGTTACTATGTAAATACATTGCAATTATATTATAGTGAGAGTAGATAATTAAAAGATTTAATGTGACAGCTTTATGTACAGCGTGAACTATCAAAACATTTATGATACGAGTATCTTCTTTTACACACTTGTCTATTTGTTTTTTGTTTGAAGAGAGTATTAAACGAAAGAGTTTTTAAACTTTCTTATTATTCTTGCAATTAACACCAATCAAAAGTAATAATAACAAACTTAGATCATATATTTTAAGGCTCCTTAAGGTCGCTTAAGTAAAATACGACTTAAAATATTCTATAGTTTTAGCTATGTTACACTTTTTTTCAGAAAAATATTAAACCTTATAAAAAGAAGGTACTTAAATATAGTTGATTTCCTTTGATAATTACATACGAATATAATACGATATAATTCCTATACGAATTAATATATTTTATAAACTCAATTTAGCTGAGTAAGCTATATATAAAAATATGTGTATTTATGTAAGTAAAATTGTAAAATTTAATTCAACGTGGACTTTTTTCCGATACTAAGCCTATCATCGACCATTTTTTAAATAGGCTAAACACAATTCATTTAAGATTTATCTGACATAATAACAGTTACTTATTACGTAAACGATTTTAGCTAATATACAACGTGTTGTGACCTATTTTACTGCTTTTTGAAAGAGAAATGTACAATGTCGGATATTTTCGCTGAAATCGACTATATAAAGCAAATATAAACATCATTTATAATTTTTATTTTATCTTCTGACAAGCAACTTTATTATTTTGGGGTTATTTGAGGCAGCTCTCTTTAGGGAATAAGAAAGTCACTAGAGAAATCTATTAGAGTATATAGTTTAGAAAACGTTGTTTTCCTTTAAGATCCCAATTATTTTATTGAGGAGATCCTTCAGAAGCGCAGCAACTTCAAGATAATCGGGTAAATAAATTCACCAGAGAATTTGATTTTTTCATATGAACCTAGTAGTGCATAAACCTGTTTTCAATAAATGTTTATTTATGATACATTTTATAGTTTATTTACATTTTAAATTTATCGCCTTATTTATTTTTCTACAATAAATAATTTATTCCTGTATACTTACAAATCATTTATTATAAACAAACGGATCTTGTGAGAGAGAAATATTTATTAACTCTATATTTAGGAACTCTTTATATTATTCGCTATACATGCATTTAAGGTTTATTTAACATAAAACATTAAAATTTTACCTCGGATTACATAAAAACACATTAATCCTTGACATAAATTTATATTTTCAAATGTAATTAAAACTTTTTATGCAATGTTATATAATATTACATATTAAGCTAATGAATTTAGAAAGGATGTTAAATATAATTTGTGTTTAATTCGGAAATACCTCTAATGTTAGCCGAGTAGGATTAAAATTTAGGATTTTTTTTTAAATCTATTTATGGCTTATCTAAAATTCAAATAAAACCCGTCAACTATTTATCTCTTACATTCTGAGCTACATCTAGTACAACAATAAAAATCCCTACAGTTCACCCTAATCAGTCTCAATTTATGAGTTAGATCTATATTTGCATAGACTTATAAACTTCAAAATATTAGTAGTTAATAGATTTAATCGTGATTTTTGTCTCTGTAATCTATGTAATAACCAGCTTTCAACCAACGTTAAATAAATTAAAACGTAAAAAAGATACAGAATATAAACTTTTGAATTGTTTTACATCAGGATTAACAAAATAATCAATTTTGCATAGGACCCTAAGAGTTTTAGTTACGGATAAACCCTACATTGTATTCCATGTTGATTAAATCAACCACTGCCGACATTAACTTCAGATCGCTGATCAATTATAAAGCGAATGTGACACAATTTAATTGTATAAGTTGTGACTGAACAGTGAACATATAAATTCATGGTTATTTGCACGAATGTATCAATTTCACTTCATTAAAACTTTGAATACAAACCATCCAAACGTTGTTCTAAATTCGATATCATTCACGAACTAAAACTATGATGATGTGATGTAACGAAACATTGTGACAGCAGCGTCCTCTGCTTCCGCCAAACTAACAAACCGTCACACTGAATATTCTAAAGTTTCAGACAAATATTTACCGAACTAATGAACTTGATTTCAAGTTTGTTCACGTCTATGCAAGTTGCAAGGAAGGTAATATGTGTGAGTGTAGTTTGTAGGATTCAATCTAGACTGCATTCATTGTAAACACAAGGGTCATTACAATATAATGTTCAGTTGACCTACGTGAGCAGGTAGTACGACGGGAAATCAGTACCGGGATAATGTAGAAGGACACATGGCCTTCACACTCACATCCGCCATTTCAGTATCGTTATGACTAAGCAGAAAGTACCAACGTCTGTTGTACAGCGTTATTATCCGGTTCCTAGTCAACAAAGGTGTGAAATCGAGTGAAATTTTGAAGAGACTCCAAGCACAGTTAGCCAATGGTACTCTGAGTAAAACCCAAGTATTTGATTAAGCCTAGAAGTTTCGAAAAGATTGTGAGAAAGTGGAAAATTAAAGCCAAGACTTGGATGTCAGCCGGAAAAGTTTTAGTCACTATGTTCTAGGACAGCAGCTGTAACTCGAGATAAACTCAGTGAACTACACAAACAACCTCTTAAGCATCCAACTTAAGACCAGACTTATTCTCATTTCACTACCATATGTTTGGTTCACTGACAAAGGCATCAGGAGGCGAATGATTTGGAAACGACACTGCGGTTGAACAGATCAAAAAGTTTTCTATCCGATGGAAAAAATCTATATCCGTTGAAGGATTTTTATAAAACACCTACAAATCTTTATTAAAATATTCCGGATTATATTTGGTTGACCCTCTTATGTATATACAAAAGTCTGCTGTGAAGAAATGTTCAAAAATAAAAAGGGAACTTCATCGTAATTTTTAGTGATTTTTCTATTTATGTTTTTGAATTATTAAACGCTACACCGTTGGACAAATCCAAATATAGAACATCAAAGTATAGAAAAACCAAATATTTATAATTCTTAGAACACCTCGTAAAAATATTAAAAACATTTGTGACATAAAACAGAAAATATACGCATAACCTAGCAACGAAGATCATTTTTATATAATAACTTACAACACTAATCGCTGGAAATTTCAAGAATTGAAACTTTGATTGAACATTGGCATATTTTAACTTACACTGGAAAGAAAATAGATAGTGTCGGCTGTAGCTGGTAATAAATATGAGGTTCAGAGAACAAGATTTTTACTTAATACTGAGCAAGTGCATGGAACTAGGCTGCACAGGTAATAGTGCGACTGAGATACTATGATTAACAGATAAGGAAAGCATGAATGATTGCTTGGATGACGCTGTAGAAACGCTATCCTTGTTGATAATAAACAAATGACTTACAGCACGTAATTAAACGATACACTTCAATTTAAATGTGGTAAAATATAAAACACTTGCATTTAACACTGGACCATGATCTACATACAAAGTACATAGCCAAGCTATTTTTATACATTTAGGTCTAGGTCCCACTGAAGAATAATTCCGCGGAAAGAAAACGCGAATTCTGTAACACATGGAATCATATAAACAGATTCTACGCACACACCACCGGTTTTAATTCAGCGCGGAAAAGAATCTTTAGAGGTTTTTCTCCTTATCTTTAGTTGCATGTGGACTACACGCACTGCGGAATTAATTCTGCAAATGACGTACACCGTCACTTATACAGAATTAAAACCGTGAGGAAAAAAACAGCGCGAATTATTTATTAGTGGGATCTAGACCTTACACACAATACTTCTGTCAACTTTTCTGTAAACGCCCATACTCGTTTGTATAGTACATTAATAAACAATCGAATATATAACTCTACTTTTAACTAAATAAAAATTACAAATAATTTGTTATTGTATTCAAATTGTGCCGGGTAATTTATAAACAGCCCACTTCAGCCCACTATTACTCTATCTGCACTTGGCCATAATTCACGAACTCAATACGATTATAACTTCAGACGGTACTCAGATGAGAATACCCACATTGTCTAAATAAATACTCGCGTTCGTATCGCTGTTTTGAATTTAAAACTGACCTCGAGGTTCGTTTCTATTTACTCTTTATTTTATTCATTAAAAATCTCATTAAACGTCTTCTTTAAATTGCATTTTTAATTTCATTTCAAGATATGATCATTAATAAATAATTTGATCTTTTATGTTAACAATTCTAAAGGAAATGGTTTGTGTTATTTTAACACTAAAGTTTGGTACCATCATCATAAGTTAAATGAGTTTGTAAATCATTAAATTAAAAAAATTAAAAACGAAAAGCGTTGTGTGATGGATTTTCCTTTGCAGCAAATTAATATTTCATCTTCCTTCTTTGATAAAACTGCATAAGACGTCGCTCTAATTAATCCATTATTTAAACGTCTCTCACATATATTGTTAGTGCTGGTTTTGCCGTCAAACTTTACGTTCTAGGTTCTTACGATACCGCAGATTATAGGCGAGGCACAAACTCACAATTGAGAGTGAATGCAGCAAATGATAAACAAACTTAAACCTCATCGACGTCGAATTAAATTTTAAACAACACTTCAAAAAATGAATATTTTTACATATGGTTTCCTCAGTTCTAAAATTGAATTGAATAAATCCGTATTCCAATAAAACCGCTGTAATTAAAACGAGTGAGACTTTACAAGTCTTCTATTAATAACCGTACAAGTTCACACATTGTTTTGATAACAATATTAATTGCTGTACTCTATCGATGTAACCAACCAGTGCTTCCCCATTGCGGTGTTTCTATTATTTTAACATCACTACTTGTTTATTTTAGGTTCTATAATAATAGGTACATTACTGAAAATATAGCGCACGGGAGACAATCGGGTCTTACATTTGTTTGCCTTTAATTGAATTATATATACGAGGTATTATATTTAACACAAGAATACGTACCACAACAGGTCGGAAATATGCGACTCTGAGTAGATTGTCGTGCGACGGTTAGTGAAGATACGAAATAGACACAGTAGTGTATTAATAAACATTAAAATATAAACACCGTAATTATTATTTTTTATTTAATAAGATTTTGTTTATTCAACCTTCTTGCTTTAATACACTTTAATATATCAGATGCTACAAATAAATATGAAGATCAAAATATAAAATTTCTTAGATAGTACTCAAGATCAAATTATTTATGCATTAAGTAAACAGCATATAATTGTTTCAAATATAAATTGTTGACAATATATTACAACATTATTTTTTAACAAACAAAATTTTATATTAATTGTCTCTATAATCAAACGTCTGTACGACAGCAGAGTGGGCGAGAGTGATTATACTTGACGCCAGTCTGCTTTGTGTTCAAGTTCGATCCCCGAACCAGAGCTATATTTTCTGGGTTTGGTATTTATTAAAATTAAATTAATTATGCGCTGACATACTCATTACAACTTATTAGGCAACGATGTAGTATCAACTATATGAGGTCACAATGCCATAAAATATGCCAACATAGTAGGAGATTGTCGGTGATACGACTACGTTAAATAAATAAATCAAATGTTATTACGTCCAGTGAGAAACCAGATTTTTTTTTAAACTAAATAAAATAATCCCGCTTAAATAACTTTCTCAAAGTACTAACAAATAAATTTAAAAATAGAGACACAAGCTGATTACTGAGAACAGAGACTTAGAATTAAAAGTTTTTACATGAAGGAAATGTTTTTTAAATGTTTCTACATAACCACAAAACATAAGTATTTTATAAATAGTAAGTGACAGGTTGATAACAAGTATTTAATTTTATTAAAAATCGTTCTAAAAATGAAAACAGTTTGAGAAGCACTTCTTGGATTACGTGAGTAATCCCCATGCACTTACCATCGCAGCCAATTTATTTCGAGATGCGTTTCAGATTAATATTTAAACCAAAACATTCAGAAAATCTAATTTAAGAGCTGATAATGACCTACCCTAAGTTTTGAGTTAAAATAAAACGAGTGATTTAGCGAATATGTAGACTATTATAAAATTAATGCATTTGCTTACGATCTTAAAATGAATCTGTCAATTCTAAAGCTTACTAATACGCATGCGTAGATCACACAAATGATGACAGAGATAACAACTTGAAACTAAAACTTAATCTCATAAAAAAACACGTAGCGTTTTTCAGATATTATGTCACACAGATCTCGAAGATACTATGTACGTACTTGTAAGTGGTTTATCAAACTAATCACTTCTATAAATAGATTTGTTTTACTATGTACTTCAACATTACTAGTATCAGTATTATGACATACTCATTTTTCTTTGATTTTACTATTTGAACAGGAAATGTCACAAAATAAATTACATTAATTGTTTTTAATTGTATATCTTTACAATTTATTTTTATCACATATTACTAATGGCTAAACCAAGATACGTGTATCTAACATAGAAAGATACCTGTTACGTAAACAATTTTACCTAATATATAGTCGATCTATTTTTCGACTTTTTGAAAAATGAGTCTACCTTTATTTTCATTAACATAAATATAAAACTTCTGAATATATTAAACGTTGTTAAATAGTTATAAAATAATATAATAAAAGTTAGTTAGATATTTGAATGTTGGATGTCGCATGTTGGTGTCACACTGATGTGGAGTAATTGTATTTATACATGTATATCATTCTATAACCCAGAAAATTAGATAATTTGATTAAATTCTAATTATACTACATTCTAATTTACGAGATAATAGGTTTCCTAATTGTGTTAACACTATTCCGACCAAAGTAAACAAATCAACGACCAATCTGAATTACAAACCAAACAAATTTGTAAATAGCAGAAATGTTCTAATGGAAAATGATGACACTGACATTAACCAACAAAATAGATTTTATTCCTGTAGAACACATACAATGATACCTGCAAAGGGCGTTTTACCCAATCAATTTGTTTGATCTGATCCAAATAGAGGCGGAGATCTGTTAGAATGGGAAGAGCATACTGTCAGATTTTTGTATGCAATCAGATCTTAGATATTGTAAAGGTAATAAAATATCTGATGTGTAAAACAAACACTCTAATCCGACCAATCGCTCATCGTCAGTTCCATTGAAACTCTGCTTCAGTGTACAAGTACAACTATCAAGCTAAGGCTTCTATCCTCTACTAACCTCCCCGCCCCTCCCCACTACCCATTGTGAAGCTCAGTCACACATTGCAAAACTCCTGTTCAGACATCACACATTTGAAAAAGAAATTTATTCTGTCTTTATTTGGTCTTATTTTGTTTTTTTATCATATTTATTTCCTTTTTTTGAAAGACGAATTTGAGATTATATGTGACGTCACACTTTGGGGACCCTCCTCTCTCATTAAGTAATCACAAGAACTCAATTATACCCTATCAAAAAATAAACGTCGCAAGTAGTCGGATGCGTGGAGAAATATGCAAGATGTCGAATGCAGAGTTCTCATACAATGAAACTAAAATCTAATCTTAATCTGGTTATGTAAGAGACCCTCAACAAAACATCATTCACACGTCCCTAACATCAATAAGGATCCGGGATCATAAATTCCTGTGTTGTAGGTACATTATGCGTTCCTGTGTAACGTACAAAGCCGTAGAGGAAAATGGAAATGCCTGTAGCTAATTCCTTAAATCCCAATTCAAACATTTTGCTTTAATGACACCATTATGGGAAACGTTATCGTTCTACTACTCCTCCTCCCCTTTACTTTTCATTCTTCACTCTCTCCATTAAGTGCAAAGGCTTGATTAATAAAGGAGATAATACGAAATTTAGATAAATTGATTGGGTAGTAATAAACTCGGAATATTTCTCAAAAGTTTCTTCTTTGTCATATTTGTTTTAACTAGAATCTTTATTGAACCAGATGGTTGATGGAATTATCTCAATGTGTGAAAGTTTTAAACTTTAGAATGTGTTACTATTACACCACCATTCATAACTTCAATACGGGATAAACTTTATACCGATATCATGTTATCATTTGTGTTGCTAACAATCTGGTGTAATTGTTTTTGATTTTATGGGAAGTTTGTTATACGCATGAGTTAAGCTACGAAGTGAGTGAACTTTTAAGAAGAAAGAGTAACATCTGTATTAGTAATAATAGACAAAGGCAGTCTGAAAAGTTTTGAGCCTAACAAAGAAATTTATTTCTTTTTTGTTAAATTCAGATTTATTTTTCATCGTAGTCTCGTTGTAATGCTATACACTTCTAACAGCGCTCCCATGCATACCCCCATCTCTTTAATCCTTTCAAATAGTAGTTGACATCTTGTTCTGCATATTAATTCGAGCTGGGACGGACACGTTTAAATTCATCTGACCAAAACATCACAGTGGATAATATTAGGCTTTAATTTGCGTAGTTGTATTGCCTTTCAAACGAAAGAATTTAATGAATTTTTTTCATCTTAACAAAAATACTAACATGGACTAACACAAATGACTGTTAAACGACAACTGAGCATCTAATATGACTGATATTTTAAAGGGTAACTTTCAATGTTTGATGTTGACGTTGGAACAAGGTATCTGTCGTGTAAAACGAAATTTAGGTGTTTGGTTTAGGTAAGAAATTAGATAAGAAAAAGTTGTTCTAAAATATTAATTCCTTGAAAATGGTATTCTTTTTCAAAAGTCGCAAAATCGGTCACAAAATGTTATAATAGGTAAAATTGTTAATGTAACAGGTAATTTCTTATTGCATTGCATACATTTTAATGTCTAGGAAGTGCGACAACTTAAGACATTAAATCTGAATGCAGGTGTACTTTGAGTACATAGTATTTCTAATACTGGTAGTAATTATTCTACCAACAAAGTAACTCAAATTGATGGCAAATTCATTCACCTTACTGTACGTATAGACACAATAAATAAGACACCTGAGCAAGTAGCTGTATCGTGTCGGTTTTAATTAATCCCTTTATGACCAATAAAAATTCTTGATTACACTATTTATAAAAAAAAAAATATAAAACTCATCAACACAAACTAATGAACAACAAATATGAATTTCTTTGATTAGAGATTCTTTGATTTCATTGATTGACTGCTTTGAAAAAATATTAAAACATTTAAGTTAATGAATATCTCAAGTTACTTGTATGTTCAGGGGCGGCCTTAGCCATTGCGAGACCCGCAAAAAAAAATAAAATATTTTCACCGCGAAAAAAAATAATATTTCCGCGGCGAGAAAAACAAAATTTAATATTTCGAAAAAAAATAATATTTTTGCCGCGAAAAAAATAATATTTGAATTAAAAGTTTAACGCTCTGTTAGGATTTTAGTTAAAATATTATATGTGACATCCATATTTTACATATGTTTGACGATTACATAGTGTCAAACTACTTAATTTGTTATTTTTGATGCTTAACTAAAGTCACATAGTGTAGTGTATGCATTAGATTAACTATCATCTTCGCCTGAATTTTCCTTTACACTGAAGTTAATTTAAATTACTATGTATTGGGTAATTTCAACATGGTAATATAAACATAAAACGGATAAAGGTGTTTCTTGTGCGTACTCTCGTTCAAATGAACTAATTATCAAAGACTGCTTAATTCAGAAAGCTTCTATGCGGTATGATTAGCATCTCAAATAATCAAGGTATAAATAATTGAAGTGAAAGTAAGGTAACATATTCGTATGATTAAGAAGAGCTTCTTCATAGGAAAATCACTAAGTGCTTGATTTGGTGAACTACTTAAATATTACGTATTCTTTATTTATGACCCCTGAAATGAATAATATGTCGATACATAACTTAATCCGACTCTGTCCACAAGTAATTCAATAAACAATTTAGGTTTATCAATAATATTACGTTGAAAGCTAGCAATACATTTTAAAATTTAATAAAAAACTCGGCAGACATTTATGAATAGGCCAACAACAATGTCTTAATAAAAGAAGCTCTATCACAATTCAATAGGAGTTCAACATGTGCTGATGCTCTTTATAATTTAACAAACTTTTGGAAAAGCTAAGAACATCAGTGGGCTTGGAGGACAAATATCGCTCAAGATGATCTGGAGAAAATACAAAAACTGATTGAAGAATGCAATACATATGCTAATTGTAACAGACATCATAAAGATGGTGAAACTGCAATTTACATATATTTGTCATGTAAAACTTTGGCAGTTTCATTCTTCCACTGGTCAACGATGGCAGGAGGAGGTTCTAGAACTTCTATAACTGGATATTGTCCAGTGACTCTCCTTCTGTATACTTTCAAGTGCCTTCAGACAGCTTGACCCGCCACTGCTTTAGGGTGAGTAGCATCTTGTTTGAAAAGGATATACGAGTATATTAGGATACATATGCCGGTGTGTGATAAACCTGGATTTTACAGATTTTGAAATGATTTTCTATGTCATATTGACAAGGATATTGGTTGAAAAGATTTTGTGATCCTATTTTCAATTCATAAAAATTTATTCATTTTTAACGGCCATGAGAAGGATGTTTCCTCTGAAATGGATTTAACAGAATTATTTGATAATCGATGATTCTTTGCTGGATTACTTATGTCGAATCTGTCTACCCCTATTTGTGCCGTGATATTATAATGTATGGGGATGCACAGTGACAGTTCATACCGTATTTATTTGATGAGGGTAGTAACCAATTTTGTCTTTATATTAACGACAATAGATAATTAAAAATAATTTTACAATATTACGAAATTTATAACAGCAGTAGTCATGATTAGATCATTCTTGTTATCGGGATATAAAGTATAAAAAAGGCAGAACATTATAAGGGGCGATAGAAGGCTACGGGCCTAAGAAGCCCGAGAAATCATAATTTAAAAAAAAGATGACAATAATACAGGGTATTTATCCAGGTAAACGGTAACTTAAAACTGATTGCAGATTGATTGAGACGTCACAGATATTCATGTAATCTGGAGTACAAATTCGTAAAATATTTACCAAAAAGTGAGAGAGCGATTCGCCTGAATAAGTGATCAACACACATGAAACTAATAGAAAGAAAGTTAAAATTATAAAAAACTTTTTATGTATATTTAAGGTTTCCCAGTAAACATTTTGGAGTCACTTTGACATCATATTGAAGATGCGTCATGATTTTTTTGTCATAAAAGAGTTCATTTATAGTTCAGTTTCTCACATTTTTTCATATAAAATGTCTACTTTATCGGCTACAGATGGCGAAATTACTCCACCTGTCGGAATACAAATGAAGATTAAGTTGATGCGAACTATAATTGAAGTGAAATAGTGATAGAAACGTCACTAAATAGGACACTTTACCAAATTGTTTACTGGGTTATCTTACATAACGAAACTTACCTGTCAAGTATATAATTTTACATAATATACAACGTTTTGTGATGAATACATACGTATACAAACTCATAAACATAATCACAGAAACATATTAAGAAGATGTATAAAATCTTATGAACAGACGTTTCATTATTCTATAGATGAGGATGATGTAGATGATCGAGTTAAAGGTTTTACAAATGCCTTTAAAATCCCCTTTTAGATTAAAGATTACTAGATTTTGTTTGAGTAAAATATTACATGAATGTAAGGTACCATTCATATAAATTGGCCTTCTCAGAATTAACCCTTAAGCATCAGAATGGGTGGGCTTCTATTATACTCACACAAATGTACTAACTTTGTGGTAAATAATATTTTCTTTTTTTGGTCTTGCGTCAAATTCAATTGTATCATAGTCACTGTTTACTAAATTGGACGGCCTTTAAACTTGAAAGGCTCGTAGGAGTTACCCCTTTTGCCCCCCACGTAGTCTAAAAGACTTTATATATATGCATGTATATTGTAAATACAGGGCGGGTCCAAAGGTATGTGAGAGAAAATCGGCACTTACTGTAAATGAATTTTACGGTAGACTAGTCAAAGTAAAAGGGGGCGCCAAATAATCATCTCGCATCTTCTATAAATTTGTCTCGGTCTGGCCCTGTATATATCAGATCTAGTAATACCTCGTGCCAAGTTCAATATCATCGACAGTAAAACAAACATGCCAGGAGGTGTTAAAAGGCGCCTGTTTAAAACGATGTTAACGCATCGACATTCAACCAGCTGTTAAGAAAATTACTATGAAGTGGAAAACGTTCTTACATTACTAATAGCTAACAAATTTCAAACGATGACGATGTCTAGCATTACAGTAACCTTGATGTTACTTAAATTTCATAAATAAGTGAGTATATAACATGTGCGATATATGTTTACATGCTTACATAATTCACAATTTGACAAAAACTTTTTATGAATCAGTTTTTTTGAGAAACCGAAATTTATAACAGCAGTAGCCATGAATATATCATTCTTGTTGTCGGGATATAAAGTATAAGAAAAAGCAGAACATTTTTAGGGGCGATAAAAGGCTACGTGCCTATGAAGCCCGAGAAATAATATATGAAAAAAAAAGAATATATTTTTTGAAAAATTATTATTAATTATCAAAACTTCATCTATACAAAATATACTAAAATATGAATTAACTGCATATGTTACTTTTTTAAATTAAAATACCTTTAATAAATGTAATACGAGTATACGAGAGATAATACGACTTCAAATGTTTTATCTTGCGATACAAACAAATACATACATACATAGACGTAAGGGAATTTTACGTCTAATTGTTATTAATTCTAAGAAATGTAATCAATTATTGCACGGGTATTCCTAGCGGAAATATTTATTAATATATTTTATATGTTATTAGAAAAATATGAACACATTTTTTTGTTTTTAGTTCCACTGTCGAAATATATGTATAAATTTTATTTTTACATCAGTTTTACAGCTTTTGCGCCACACAATTAAAAACAATGTAAAATGTTATATTTATCGGAATCACCGGTAACATTTTATTTATACGAAACCTAGAATATTTTTATCTAAAAAAACATAAATTTTACCTAATATGCTAAACAGGTAAAGGGACATTTAATGATTCTACTAATCGTTGATTTTTATGATTCTATGATATATAAATAGAGCCAAAAAACGTCAAAATTTGTTGATTTTATTATTGGCAAGAAGGCTGAATAAACCGAATCCAAAATATATATAAAAAATAAATAGTAATAACTCGTTAAACATAGTTACGTATTTTAAGGTTTTTCTTACATAACAAAGTTAACTGCTGCATAAATTGTTTTACCTAATATACAACGTTTTATGAGCTATTTTACTGCCATTTAAAAAATCTACAGTTTTGTGCCTTTAAGATCACCTTTTTAAGGTTACAAAATAAGTGTTTTGTGTTTTGCGGTATTTAGATAGAGACTGTTAACATAATGGGCAACCTCTTTTGAATATTTAGAGACTGTTATATATAAGAATAATACAAGAAAAGTGGAAACACACCTGAATCAAAATATGAATTATTCCAAATTATAAATCACTACTATCAAAAAACAAAATCACTAGTATAAAAATGCACAAAAATGCAAAAATCACAATAAAACAAATTTTTCGCAATTCGCAAAATGCAACCTGTTATCATCACTTACGTCGCGACGTGTTAACACTAAGACCGACGCCAACGAGAAGCGTCCGGACGCTTGTACAGAACGTGGGCTACTGAACTGTAGAAACCTGTGTAGAAATGACGCCTGACAAACACACACGAACGACGCTCGAACAAACGAATGATAGCGCCGCCGTTCCGACTTCTCAACGCTTGTTCTGTTATCAGTTCCAGTCGCATTAATTTGTAAGTAGATACGTACGCGTTTCACGGTATGTGATACAGTCCAGCTCTGGAACACGCTCAGATAATGTTACGGGCACAGGTAAAGTTATATTGAAAAATATAGATTTATATCAGTGTAAGTGATAATAAAAGTACGAGTATTCTATACTTTGGAGTCCACCGGGCCGGGCCGTATCACTGTTACCGACTCCACTGATAGCATCGCAGATAGTCTGCATGACTAATGTTATTAATTAAATGTACAGATTGTTTAATTAGTTTATTTGTACATTTATTTTATTATTGTTTTCGGTAAACATATTTTTATTCTGCATTCATTTTTTTTTGCGATGAAAATTTCGTGTAGAATCATTTTTCTATGTCTTTAAATATTTAAATCTGTAAAAGGGGTCCTAAGTGTAACCATAATCGAGTGACGACATTGCGTTTCTATTCTGTTAAATAGTTTGCTGCTGTTTGACCCTTTATATTACGTGAACCGAATGAGAATGAAACTGTGTTGTTAGTGAGAGAACGAACGTGTATACGGGCGAGAGAACATACGGCACGAGCGTAACTAAACTGGTTTGGAGCACGTTTTCAGCGAGTCTGTTTCTCGGTCGCAATGCCAAGCTTGGTTGCATGTGGTTCCATGCTTTTGATGGTGACATCATGAACAGAGATGTGCATAAATTCTATTCAAAATACATAGAAATACGACACATAAAATTCCCTGTTATATTGTTAAAAATTCTATAGAGTCACGAAACACGGCTCGACTAGTTTGCAATCAGTCGCCTCATGTGCGGACGCCCTTAGTGTTAGCCAACACATAATCGAAATCAAAATATTTCGAAAATCTCTTTTCCACTTATGTATTTTATTTACATTGTTTTCATCTCTTTTATTAATTTCCGGTTAATATAAATTTGACGCCTCTACTTTATTAAATTGAAATTCTATACTGTTATAAGAAGGACATAATATAAAAAGTGTGAAGCAAATAACCTGACCTGTCAAGAATCAACCCTAACGAACCACCCAGAGTAAATACTAGAGGGAGACAATTTACTAATAACTTTTTTTGTGCGTCTACAATATTTAATGTACCCTTAGAGCTCTCTCACACTGTAACATTTTTCTCGTGTCTTTTTCAGTAGGGTGTAGTCATATTAGCACATTAAATGGGAGGTAATTTTTATTAATTGGTCTGAAATCGAATCTGAAGACACAGCAATCCTGCATCGCTTCTCTTTCACGTTCTATATGATAAATCCAATGTGAACCAACCCATGCGGTCGGACCGGTGAACGCATACACTTATATGGCATTTATATTTGCTAATACAAGCTATCGATTTGCAATTGCATTTCCTAGTTGTTTAAATAATACATCAAAGTGAGTTATTCACCACTCCATTAAAATTTGCCACACAATATCGGTTTGAAAATGTTTGAAGTGGTTACAATGTTCAATATTAAAATTATAATGAGAATTCCGTGATACGAGTATTATTAAATTTTGCTATAAAAAAGATGAAAGGCAATAAGAGATTTTTTTAACATTCCTTAAATTGTATTCACTTTAAAATTTCATAAATATTACATGAATTAACAACAATACTAGGTATCTCAAATTTTTTTTATGAAATTTTAAACACCCTCTATGTAAGATGTTAGGTGCAATTCGTATATTAGATTGGATAAAATATAATAAATATGGATTGCTTAAATTATCTAATGTAAACTTAAAAGTAAAATAATAGCAATAGTAATTTAACACAAAGTTTCGACAAGCTCAGACAAGTTTCATATCGTTTAAAACAACATTACTGCTATAAACTTTTACCCCTAGAATATATTCTTCCAGAGTTACATCATAATTAAAACACGTAACTAATATTTTAGACAATATCTTAATCTTAGTAATAAACGAGTTAATGTTTGTTGTTAAAACTTTATTAAAAGGAGGATTTACACTTAGCATCTTTTATCGGGTTAAAACACACAACTTTAGTAATTTCACGTAAATGCTTATCCAGATTTACGTTAAGTAAGCTAAAAGAAAAATATTATAAGAGAAAATAAAGGTATTTGTAATTGAAATATGAACATTTTTGTATTATGTAAAAAACTGAAGGGAAGCAGGAGAAAGAAAGAAGTAGCGAGGAAACAGTTAAACTGCAGTCCAGAAAAATAGAGGATTTTCGGAAAGGAGATAAGGACAAGAGGTAGATGACGGAGATAGAGATAGTAAAGACAGAGCGTCTAGGCCTGTGATAGACATAAGTGGAGAAGTGAAAACGAAGAGAGAAGGCAGGAAGGATAGTGAAAAGATAATAGAGGGTTTGTCGAGAGGAGACAAGAAATGCAAGAGGTGATAGATGAAGATACAGGCTATAAGAAAGGAGAAGCAGGAAACGGTTTGCCGAGAGAAGACAAGAGGTGAGGAAACGGTGAGAATGAAAGAAGACTAGGGAAAATGAAGGAAGAGGGTCAAGAGAAGAAGAAGCAGAAAGTACTTTTGGAAATAAAAAGGTCTAGAATAGTTTAAGTTTAATTTTAAGTTGAAGTTCTATGAAATGTATTAAGAATGTAGATTGTAAAGCCTAAAGGCGAACAATTAATAATAAATAATAATAATAATGTAAAAAACTCTTTTAATATTTTTAAGCAACAAACATTTCTATAACACTATTTTTTTTAAATTATCTCTTACGACATAAGATTATATGATATAAAATTATACCATGTATAAAGCCCATCCGAACAGACTTATTATCATTTTATACCTGGTATAAATTTTATAAGAGGCGATAAATAGAATTCTAAATAATTTCAATATCATATGCTCTAATAAAACATAAACTCTTTTAGTTAAATGTAATATATTTTACTCAACGTTACTATTTAATATTATTAATTATTAATAGCATAATAAAAATAAAAAAGTTACGAGAAAAAGAACACAATGAAAATAGAAGTCAAAATTATGATAATTTTTTTCATTTCTTAAACTGCAGCGACTTCCTTCCGGCAAATGAAACAGAATAAAACAAATAGAAAAAGATTGAAAAAATAGCTGTGTCTAGATTGCAAAAAGCAATATCCTCATTCTAGTAGATAGTGCAGAACTTTATTGTGAGTTTTATATTTGTTTGTTTTCTGCACTGTAAATACACTTTTTCTCAGTGCTTCTTAAAATAACAAACATTATTGATAATATCTTATTTAAAAGAAAACGAAACACTACTTTAAATGACACAGTGAGTGATTTTATAGCAAGAAGAAGATACAATTAAAATACTCATAACTTGAGCCTTATTCCCCACTGTTTTTATATTTAATTTACGTTTTTATTTAACATTTTAATCTAGATTTCATGGTTTCAGACTAGGAATTCCTTGTCACATTTATGTTTTAATTTGAGTTTAGTTAATTCAGTTGGTACGCGTGCGTCGGTAGTAATATAAATTATAACAGTTATAATTACTGTTTTTAATAACACTTAGTATTACAAATTCATATTATTTCTTTATTTTTGACAAAATAACATTGAACTTCTTTTAAAAATAAATCCTACAGCATTTTGAAAGATTGTCACATTTTAAAAGTTATTATATAATAGTTTTTTTTAATTTATTTATATATTAATTGTGTATGCCTTTCGGCTTTACAATCTACAGTATTATATTTCTAATACATTTCATTCCTATATACATTCCAAACTTAAAACTAAACTTAAAATAAACTTAAAATCTTCTCGACTTTTACTACTTCCAAAAGTGCTTTCTGCTTCTTCTTCCTTTGACCCTCTCTATTATTCTCCACCATCTTATTTATTCTCCTGTTTTTCCTTTCCTTCTTACTATTTCCGCCATCCACCTCTTTCCTTCACTGCCTCCCTTTAATAGCTGGCCAATATTCCTTTCGCTTGCTACTTTTTCCTTACACTCAAACTTAATGTGCTCCAGTGTTTCGTCCTCCGCTCCACACATTCTACACTTTCTTTCCTCACTCTTTTCCCAGTATCTGTTTCCTTTTTCCTCATTTCCCAATCTAAAAATTGCTGTTCTTCTTATGTGTTTTATGTCTTTTTCTATAAGGTACTGAGGCACATTATTTTCCCATAACCTCTTATATCTTTTATTGTAGTTACTTTTTTCTATTTTTCCCATTCTCTCCTGCTGCTGTGTCTCCTTATCCCTTCTCCTTAGCTCCTCTGCCACACTTGCGCCACCTTCTCTTCTCCTCTCTGCCTCCTCGAGTTTTTTTTAATTTAGAAACTTTGAAAACCTTATAAGGTTAAAAAAAAAACAAATAAAAACCTAAATTAAATACAAAATAAAAATAAAATGAAAACAGTGAGTGGGAATGATACTTAAAGCTATTGTATAAAGAAATGAAATGTAGGTGCTGATATTTTGGAAACTTATTAAAACTGAAAAATGAATATTATTTGTATTAGTAGTCATACAAGTGCGTTCACTGTTCCTCAACGGACGAACGGTACGCATCAAATCCTCGGCTCAAAACACAACTTTTGCAATCCTTGTCGGTTACATCATTCAGGCTCAATAAACGCAATCATCTACACATACTAATCGCTTGCTACATCCAGGGCCGGATTTAGAGGTGTGGAGGCACTGGTTCAATGAAGGTGCGGAGGTCACTAATTATTTTCTGAACAAAAGGAACAATTTTTTCCGTCAAGTCTTTCAAAAATTTAGAACTTCGATCTCTATTGTGGAGGCTCCGTCTGCCCTTTCTCAAATCCGGACCTGGCTACATCTTCAATTACTTCCGCCACGTCGACTGTTGCTTTCTCCACCTCCTTCCCCTATACTCCCTCTACCATCTATGAGAAATACGTATAACAATTTCAACGAAACATTTTTCCATATGTTTGTTTTATTTTACCGACAAACTCGTAAAATACAAGTACTTATTAATTTATAATTTAATAAAATTTAATTGCTTGAATTAAACCCTGAGCAAATATTTAATGAACCAACTCTGCTGTACTTGTACATAAATGTCCAGCTAGATCAACGTACTGTGAAGATTTATGACCATCGCATTATTAATTGTGTTCTCTAATAATCCAGATGGGTACAAATATGCTCTCACATGTATTTATTAAAATCAACACATCAGTTGTAGAGGGCTACGCCAACGCTACGTACGTCATACGTAGCACCGGATATGATTAGGTGACCTACGATTTATCGTAGCTCCTCTACGACATGTCAGCAATACGTGCACAAGATGGATAGGTACGTTACGCCTAGTAGGTGCCCTACATGCTACACAAGAACGTCGTTAGCAGACCGTTAATTTGATTGGACATCAGCAGTCAGCATATAAACAATGATGTTTGATTAAATACGAGCGCTATTTTTCTCTTTTAATATAATTTTTGCAACAACAGATTTTTTTTTTATCTGACAAAATCAGATCACTGGCATTAAAATATTTTTTTATAGAAAATGAAAGTTGATTTGAAAAATAATATCTGCTAAGTAGATTTATGAGTGGTTACTCTTTTGCAAAGAAAAAAATTCAATCACTTCCTGAAATTTATGTAATTGGCCGAAATAAGCAAGGTACGCCATAGTTTAGACCAGTTTAAACCACTTTAGATGGTAAGAAAATGTTCAAAGCGCTAATATTACTAATGTTAAAAAATGAACGGCACAGTAGGCGAGAGCATTGATGCTTGACTCTGACTACTATGTCCTCGGGTTCGATCCCCGGACCAGATATTATCTGGGTTTTGGTTATAATTCCCGAGTGAGCATCTGTGAGGCGCTGCGCGCTGCAGGCGCGCAGATAGAGTATGTGGTGCCGGTACTAAAACAATGACCACTCAATTCCCGAGTGGTGTCGTAAGAGGCGACTAAAATGGGTACCCAGTGCCTGGGGGTATAGCCGGGCACCCTGTCACTGGGGATTATATCAGGGGACTGGTCCTCCAAGCTGGGGGTTGGGCGTGGTGCTAACAACCGACTCCACCCCGTGAAAAAACCTTGTTACGAAATCTCAAGTAATTAAATCATTCGGAAAAAATTCTTGAAAAGGCCAGGGCCCAGCCAGGGCTCTCGAGCCACTGAAGAAGAGAAGAAAAAATGAACAACAACAATAAACTGTCATTTTTATTATAAAATTGGAAATTGGAAATAAAATAGAAATTGACAAATATAACCAAGATATTTTGATACTATTGGTTAAGCTACAGTTATATTCGAGTTGAAACAAATGAGAGCTGAGAAATAAAAGTATCATTCAAGTTTATAATAAGCCTCATTTAACTGAGAATTCAAAAAACCGCCCCTACTATTCTTACTTATATTTTTTATAATTGAAATCAAATATTTACCATATTAAGAAATATCTGCTTAACTGCAGACAGGATATACTAAGAAGAAGAAACGGTAAGAAAATCTTGGATACTTTATATTATAACAAATAATACAATTTATTTTCCTTTTAATATCCCACATCATCTATTACTAGATTGACGTCAACGTAACAAACACCCAGTAGATTTTTAGCAAAAGCACCATATGTTGTTATAATAAATAACGTCTAAATTAAATAACAATGTGGTCAATATTTTGACTCGATAAAAAAGATGCCCATAATTAATGAGTACTTTTATTTAATTAAAATATAAATAACAATACCAAATAAAACAGATCTGAAGTGTTCCGATGATTAATATAACTCATATTGAATTAATAATTGTCACCCTACGTACCTACTGTACCACCCCACTCTGCACCCTGTCATCGAACGCAAACATTATTTATTAAAAACTTGAGTTGAGTTTAATCAAAACCTTTTATAATTAATCACAAAACAACAAAGTCACAGAGGACATATTTACATTCGGCGTCGATGTCGACGTCGATGTCAGTCGTCGAGTGGTCGGCCAATGTCACCGCCAAGTATTATCGTAGATTTATTTTTAATTCAATTTGAATACCAGGAAAAACACTCCATGCAAAATAGCTCAGTATTTTACAATGTCATACAAATAAGTTGCATGTGTTTTAAAAAGAATACCATGACGAAATTGATGAGTAGGTAGAGTCGTCAGGTTATTAAACAAAGGCAATAAGGCTAATAAGACTGAACCCTGTATGGAGATATATTAATCACTGGCGTAGCTAGGTATGGGCGAGTCGGTACAGTGCACCGGGGCCCCCAAGCTCAGGGGGCCCTCGGACTTTAATAACTTATATTTATATTTTAACGGTTTCACAGTGAAGTATAACTAAGAGTATTAGTAAATAGTTATTCCCGACAATGCTTACAAAACTTTTATAACAAAAACATAAACAATAACAAAAATTCTAAATAGGAATGATTTTTTTTTTTTGAGAGTATATTTCATACTCACTTCTGTATAAATTTACCGCTGAACATGAGGGAGGGGGGAAGCATGGACCAGGTAAGGGTCTAAGTCTATTACGTAATTCTCTCAGGCAGAGGTACGCATTCTAGAGTTGTTTATGTTGAGATTAAGCTGAAACAAAAGTAGCTGCAGGATTTTACTTAGAGTCTTAGAGCGCAATACACATACATGTAGTAAGTAGTTTTGCTGTCCCATGCAGTGCACGATAAAGAGCTGATGATAAACTAATAGCTTTGTACCTTTAAAGTATTTATATATATTTATATCTGACTTGAAAAACCTAAACAGTTTAGTTAGGGGCCCAGATTTTTTTTTTTTGCACCGGGACCCTTTCTTACCTAGCTACGCCACTGATATTAATATAATAGTTATATTCAGCGCCGAATTAGCCACATAGGAAATGCTACGAGTCCCACACCTAGAACAGAAAATGTTCAGCTTGTAAAATTTTGCTTTAAATATTTTTCTTCAGCACAGACACGGGATATACTGGGTACAATCACATCTGGTTTTGTAATAACTTATTATTACTCTTTGATATTCGCGTTATTAAAACAAAAATTAAACCCCAGTAAAAACTGTATTATTTTTCGTAAAATAATGAACTACGAAAATATCACGCGTTCCTAAAAAATTTTATAAGTAAAAACTGCAATTTTATAAATTACACTCGCTGTAACAAGTATATAGAATATGTGCTGGTGTCCTATGTCTTTATTTCTATAAAACTGTCCTATGTATTGATAAAGTTGGTTACTAGAACCTCAAATGTTCAATTATTTTTTAATAGCTCCTTATATGTTAGGAGATAACAATTAAAAATGTCATTTTGTCACTTTAATTATTAAAGGAATTTAACGTTATATAACATTCCAAAACATGTCACATCACGTCCGCTAAGTTGCTATATCTTTTATACAACAAAGCGTAAAAGAGATAGCATATTCAAAACAGAACTCTTATCCATAATAGTACCCTTAATAGTACAGACATGGTTCGTCATAAATATGGCCGAAATCTGTTGCGCTAAAAATACAATTCCAATTTTTAAATGCTATATCTCCGTCAACATTTAGATATTTAATAAAATAAAAACGCCAATATATAATTTCAGCATTAATATCATTCTTATATAGTCATGTTACTACTGTTGCATACGTGAAGGAGCATATAACTGTGCATAGTATATATAATACAATATTCGAATAATATACCAGTATATACGATCTGTTAAATGTTGGTATATGCGGTAAACAAAGTAAATTTTAACAACACATATAATCTTCGAGGTAATAACTATAATAATGAACATCATCTAATAAATTTACTGAGCCTTTGAAACGTGTTTAGTTGGAAATACGAACAACCCGGCTACTGAATTTGATGTAAAATTAATTTAACAAGAACAAACCCATTATAAAATAAATTTGTTTCTTATAACCAGAGTCGCATTCTCGTACTAACTTATCATTTCAAGATAATCATTAATGTAGGGCTAATTTACTCGGTTCATGCAAGCATTGCTTGCCTACTACCAACGGTAATACCCTATCTTTTAATTTTAGAACACATACCTAAAATATATATATATATATTTTAATATTTATTTGAGTGCATCAACTTTCAATAGTAGAGACATAAGTACTTAAAAAAAATTATATATTTATAAACATTTGTTATACATAATTTATAGTCTATAAACTCGAGTAATTGTATTTAGTAAAATATAGAGATTAAATTTGTTTTATTGGTAAAGTTAATAAAATTTTTAAGACTGTCTCTTACTTTCAAATATCTGCTTATAGTCACTAAAAATAAAATAATAATGGGCTTGTGTCCTATGTCTAAATTTCTATAAAAGTGTACTACATATTGATAAAGTGGGTTACTAGAACCTCAAATGTTTAACTATTTTTTAATAACTCCTCATATGTTAGGAGATATTAACAATTAAATAAGTCATTTTGTCTCTTTAATTGTTAAAGGGATTCAACGTTGTACACATTCCAAGTGCATGTGACATCACAATCCTTGTGTAAGGTTACCAACAGATCATAAATCTCTGCTATATGTATTTATATATTATCAAATATTATTTACAGCTATTTCAAGGAACAATCAAGTTTCAATATTATGTCTTCCTTAGCAGGGTTAAATAAAATAAAAACTTATTATTCTTTGATTTGACTTGATTATTTGACTACCAACAGCTACAGAACATTACCACAGCACTGACCTATTCAACAAATAACTGACGTTAAAATGCATTTCACGTCATACAAATATGGCCGACCATTTCTAGCGCTAAAACAGCAATTCAAACTTTTAATTGCTATATCTCCGTCAACATTTAGATATATAATAAAATAAACACGCCAATACACATTTATTAACATCAATTTCAATCAACAATTGAAAAATCAACCATTAAAGAATGAGGACACAAGCCCATTCTGCGCTTGAAATATGAATTTGGAAAGCAGAAGGGCTTTTATCAACAAAATGACAATTCGCTCCTGTTCACAGCACTAAATCATTTAATTACTAGCATTAAGCAGTAATTTGTTTTGTTCAAGAATCTGAATGTCTTTGTGTACGCCTATCTGGCATTTGGTATTCGGTATTCGGTATACCAAGAATACCAAGCTACGGTATGGTATACCACAAAGATCTAAAAGGAACACAGAGACTACCACTGACGAAGACTAGACGCAGAAAGGAACGCGAATCATAACAGATCATGGATCAAAACTCAGAGGAACCTGGACCACCCGCTTTGAAACCAGAACCCAATTCTGTGTAAACCGTCATTTAAGAAATGGCAATGCTTTCAAACTTGCCGCTACCTCCTTCCCGCTCGCACTTTCCTCTCGTTTCGTTCTCCCCCATCCAACATTTGACCCATTCCACATACCCGCGAAATGTGAATCCCACGGGATGTTTGTTATAATCCTGCAAACATATTTCTGGTATAACAAATATTATATAATTGTTAATATAATTAAAACATTTCAAATAATGTTTCTCTTTATTTTATTTTCTCATTCAGAGAAATTTGCATAGAGATTCCAACACGGCTCGATGGTGTTTGCTTTTATGCCGCACAGCAAATATTCATTTTAATGTTGTATGTAATTATCTTATTTTATGTTAGATCGGCTAATAGAAGAATTAATTAGTTAGTCAAACGGATCAAAAAAACATGCAATATTGATTTATAGGCAATTTATTAATAAAATTGTGTATCCCACTTCTGATATTAGTACTATAATATTATGTAGTTTTTGTGAATAAAATATTAATTTAACAATTTTTTCATTATATCTAATTTAACATTAATTAATAAATCGCTTCTTTGCCAACCTTATAATACACGTAAATTAAAAGTTACGAGCAGGCGTTGTTTCTAAGAATGTGTCAAGGAGGTATTTTTACGAGGCAACATTCCGATGAAGAATAATATTTTATTGAAATACTATTCAATCATATTGAAGCAGATATTATATGCACAGTTATATCATTATCATTATCATGATTATTTCTTTTTCTTCTAACAAACTGTATTCGTATTTTAGAAAATATATTTAGAGGCTTATGAAACACGATTTAATATCTGGAAAACTGTACTATATAATGATAAAGTTGACTACCAGAACCTCAAATGTCCAAATATTTTTTATTAACTTGCTATATTTTAGTAGATATTAACAATTAAAATAGTCATTTTGTCTCTCTTGCAATTAAATGACTCCAAATACATACTCATATATAGTTCAAATTACGAGAGTTTGGCGGCGACTCATACTTAAAACAAGTTGTGTGGTATAAACTGTCGATATAACTAAAAGGCACTAACTCACTTATTTTTCTATAATTTATATAAAAACGAATAAGATAAAATTCGTTATCGTATTATAGATTTATACCGCTCTTATAACCTCTTTTAAGTATAAGTCGCCGCAGAACTATCGTGATTTGGACTATATAAGACAATAAGTAAATTTTTAATCAAACTTACGTGTTGCTCTGAAATCAAACACTTTTATTTTGGTAATTTACATACACATTATAATAATTACACTGTTTAACTTAAATCATACTATCCTACCGGAAATTAAAGAAACGACATTTAAAGTTTATTATTTAAATTGTCAATTCCTTTTTATCTAATTTTGTAATAACTTAACAATATTTTTATATTAACAATGTTGGCCGTTATTCCTCACAACGTCATCTATGGAATCCATTAGTATATGGTCACTGTTTTACCGACAGACCAACTAAAGAAATATATTAACCTTAATTTTAATCGAAAACAAATCCTTAAGAAATAAGTTAAACATTGAGATATCGTTGCCTCAATTTTAATACCCATTTGAATTATTCATTTCTTCTTAATACGTCCTTCCAATAAGAATACATTCTTAAAATGATTACATATTGTGAACGTAGCTTCTGTTTGAACCAAGCCTCCTAATTATTTTCCATTTGTAATAATAGTTATGACTGTATTAAATAATGGCTTACTTTTTATTAACGCCTTAATGGAGATGGATAAATGGAACCATTTAAATACCCCTGAAGATTGGAATGAGTGATGTTGGGAACTGGGTGGTGGGTGGTGGGCGGTGAAGTTGGCGTAAGTCAGTTAAACTAGATTCCTCTCATATCGCAATGTCGTACTCGTATTTAACAGACAGTCGAGCCGGGCATTTTGTTTTAATGAATACTGCTTCTGTATTCTTCAGAGCTTGGACGGGTAATATCCGTCATCCATTGGGTTTAGTGTAATTATTAATTCTAGGTACTCGAAACTTGATGTTATGTTAAATATTTGCACTGTACACTCGTGGAAGAAATTTTATACTAATTAATATCATTATATGTCAATTAATGGCATTCTATGTTAGAGAAATTACCTTTTCAATTAAAATGAACAAGACTTGGAAATTTCGTGTTTGAAAACTCTTCGTAATATCTCTTTCATCTTATGGATTTACATTTTCTTATTAACGACTTCGAAATTTTACAGTGTGGTATTAGTACCGTAATAGATAATACCTTTAAAATATCTAACATTTTATTTAAGGATAGTACACGAAAGCATGCCCTTAGAAATTAATTATAGACTACCGAAAGACATAAATGGGCTTGTGTCCTCATTTTCTAGTGGTCGATTTTTCAATTGTTGATTGACATTGATGTTAATAAATGTGTATTGGCGTGTCTATTTTATTAAATATCTAAATATTGACGGAGATATAGCAATTAAAAGTTTGAATTGTAGTTTTAGCGCTAGAAATGGTCGGCCATATTTGTATGACGTGAAATGGATTTTAACGTCAGTTATTTGTTGAGTAGGTCAGTGCTGTGGTAATGTTCTGTAGCTGTTGGTAGTCAAATAATCAAGTCAAATCAAAGAATAATAAGTTTCTATTTTATTTAACCCTGCTAAGGCAGACAATATTGGAATTTTATTGTTCCTTGAAATAGCTGTAAATAATATTTGATATTTTGATATATAAATACATATAGCAGAGATTTATGAGCTGTAAGGTTGGTAACCTTACACAAGGATTATGATGTCACATGCACTTGGAATGTGTACAACGTTGAATCCCTTTAATAATTAAAGAGACAAAATGACTTTTTTAATTGTTATATCAATATATAGTATCATTTTATCAATATATAGTACACTTTTATAGAAATTCAGACATAGGACACAAGCCCATTCTCTAAGTGTATGCTACACAACACAGGCAGACAGAAATTTAGTTATTTCTAAATAAAATGTCATGACCGTAGGGTTTTTTAACCACGTTTTCTTACACTAACACACAAGACAAAATATAACACATGACATCAAACAATAACTTCGACAATATGGATATAGGCGAAAGCTAGGCGCTACAGAATTAAGGAATAAACTAATAAAATAATTTATGAACAATAAACGTTTTTTAATGTAAAAATTTTACTTAAGCAAAAGACAGTACCAGCTCGAGATATGCAGTCGCAACGGATGCTAAGATAAAGATAATAATTTAATTTCGCAATAAACTATTCTAAGGTAGATAGTGGACACCAAATCTTCGTCTCAGGACAGTACTAGCTTAACCTAATAATATTTAATCGTCGTTTAATCAGAAAAGGGTCTCAAATTCCCCTGAATTCAATTTTTTATAGAAACAGTCTTCTTTAGATTTTTAATCCATGAAATTCTTTTTAGAAGTATTATGATTTTTTTTAATATGAAAGAAATTAGAAAGCATTTTTATATAATAAACTATGAATCAAGTTTTACAAGTGATGCTTTCAAGATAGCTTAGATTAGTAGAATTTAATGGATTTAGTAGTAAAGTTGGTTGGTGTTAACAATTTCGACAGCGAGTAAATCGCATGATTTATCGACATAGCTATCGAAATCTGTTAAATTTTAAAACCTGGTGTAATTGCCAAATACAAGTACGTTGTTGAAACAACTTCTACCCAAGTATTAAAATAACTTAGCATTTTACAACTTTCTGTCTGTTTTAGATTGACAGCTGACATGGACTGGAACTAGATAAGTTAAATGTCTGAAGGCTTGACCCACTTCGCAGCCTTGCAAATTATTCATACGAGGACACGTAAGTTTACACTCGTTGTATTTATTTAGTTGTCTACAGCACAAATGCATTTAAAGATTTATTTAAAATTATCTCGCAGTATTCTAAAAATTCACAATTTCATCTGGTTCTATTCAGCCTAAAGAGATATTAGTTCTGTAAAAGTTAGAGGTTTTTAAATAAACATTTGCTTTACATTTCTATTTCACGTTGAAAATAATATTCAAAATAGTTTTTAAGTATTTAAAACTATAAAAACAGTTTTACTATTTGTGACATCCGACATTTTCAGTAGTGTAATCGAATTTGCACATTTTATCAAGAAAGAACTTCATGTGTATCAATACGTTGTGATATAATTCATATTTCATACGTCCGCATTTATTTTATGATTCTATACGAATATTAATTACAAATATTAATTTAACGTATTTAGAATAAAGGTTATTATTATTATCATGTAAAACAGCAATTAGTGTTAAATCTTGTATTCAATTAACTTTAAAGAGTACCTGCTTTTATTTAATTAATTTAATTTATATTATTCAAAGGGTGGAATGATAATTTATTTCGCGTGGATTTAAGTAGACTTATCTGTAATTAAATTCAAATTGTCGTAGAGAAAAGAGAAGGCGATATCGTAAACGTAATACAAAGATGTGGTGTAAAAGTACGGTTCACTTCACAGGTTTACCTGTGCAGACCACCTGTACAGATAAGCTGAAGCGGCAATGTGATAAAAGTTTACAACACAAGCAAACCTGTCAGGAAAACCTTTACGTATATTTAATACTGAAGGCTCATTAATGCTCCAATTGGAGCAATGAAAAGTGATATTATTATCTAATTACCCTGAAAATTTTAAGTTGATTGACTATTTCGAATTCAAGATATATTTAATCAAAATTCAAATTATTTGCATGGAGAGTAATGAGAGTGAATAGAAAGCAAATCTGACTTTAAGGGCCTTATATTGACTTCACAAAAGCGATGGTTTTTTATTTGGTATTCTGTAAGAAATATCCATCGATTTTATTTTTGTCGCTGGAAAAAAATCAATAAAATTATAAGGTCGCCTTTAGCGGTGACTTTAAAATTTTCCATCGCTGTATTTTTTAGAACTGTCAAACAATTAGAATTATATTAAAATACTTAGTCTTAAAATACGTCATCAATTAAAGTTTATTCTTTTTCACCGCTGTACATTATAAGGGCGATGGAAAATTTTGCATACAGAATACCACTTTTGATATTTTAAATACAGCGACTTTATTCGAGCGGTGAAAAAATTAAATATTTCCACCGCTGAAAAAATAAGGTCGATTTTTTTAAAAGTTACAGAATAAGGCCCTAAGTGTTAAGTTAAGGTTTCAAAAGGTTAAAAGTTTTATCTTGCGAAGTATAAAGTAATAAAATTAATTATGTTAAATATAATAATCTATATACAAATAAAAATTAAATGCGATTCGTTTGTAAGCGCATCATTTGAGAACAGCTGAACCGATTTGGCTAACTATTTTTTTTAATAGTCTGAATAAGGTTTTTAGTAAAATAAAATTGAAAAATTGGAACTTTTGCTACTAGGTGCGCAAATGTCGTTTGATAGCTGATTATCAAATTCAAGAAAATTTATTCAGTTGTTTATTTTTAGTTGAACTGTGAAAAAATTCATCGAAATTTGGACAGGAAAACGTATGTCGGGTCAACTAGTTTATATTAAATAAAGGTAACAATTCAAATTAAATAAGTAAATTCAAAAGAGAAACTAAATATTGAAACTTCGTTTTAATACTTCGCAATGTAAATGTTGATGTCAGATTGGTTTAATTACCTATAAATCTATCAGGTGCAATTTTGAAAAAAATTATACGTAAAGCACATAACTCTCATAAAATAGCTTATTCAATAAAAATAAAATACCAGGTAATTGAAATTGTTTCGGAATATAAAAAGTTTCTATCAGGAAATGTTATCATAGAAGTAGTATGAAACAAACAGTGATTGTATTATTTCAAACCAACAATTCAACGATAAATAAACAACTCTCACAAATAAATATTTTCTACAGAATACTTTTGTTCAAGAATTTTGTTTTTAAAATAACAAAATATTTCAGACAATAAATGTCATATAAAAACATTTTAATTATTGTAAATATAGAGAAAGCAGAGTCGAAGTCAGTGTAATTGCAATAATAATGAATACAATGCATGTAAAACAATGTCAAACATGAAACAACACGTTTGTACGTCTGTGAGTTCTGTTTTGTCTTGTTGGCCAGTCTGATGCTGGTTTGCTGGATTGCTGGTTGCCTGCTGCCAGTTCCTGTATTCAACATTCAGAATCGGAATCAGTTTCCAGTATGCGCGCATTGCCGCATGGGCATGGGATACCTGTACAAGACAACTTACATATGTCTTTCAAATTCAATACAGGTCTTATTTGTGAACTGTACATGCAGAAAGTGCACCGTACGCAGTTTGGATTGGTGGAACTTATCTGTTCTGCATGCCTGTTACTCACACACAGGGTGACACCGAATTTAGTATACTTTCATATTTTTATTCCAAAATCTTACATTTAATTTATAGTACAACGAACATATCTTGAAACATGAACGACAATCCTGCGACAAATGAACGAAATGACAGCCCAAACATTGCAGCAAATTTAACTAAATAAGAAAAAACGTACAACTGGGCAATAACATCACTGATGTACTCAATGATAAATGATTCTAACATAAAAAAAAAAAATATATTTAAAAACACATCATATAATGAATAAATTAAGCAAAATGTATATTCAAATCGATGTCTTTGTAACATCCTTATAAATACAATTTTAAAAAAACTACAGTACAATTGAGTTGGAACCATAGGTGAATTTATATAAAACTGCACTGTATATTGATAAAGTTGCCTATCAAAACCTCGAATATCCAAAAAAAATCAATACGGAATATTATAGAAGATATTAACGATTGAAATAGTCATTTGTGTCCCTTTAGTAATTAAAGGGATAAAAATTTACAAAAAATGACTACTGTTTTCTATTTATACACTACATTACTACAAATAACGAAACAAGTTCACCGTTCAGAATGCAAGCTACGAAGATATTGATACGAACTACTAGTGAACCGAACATGTGACAGAAACTTCACGGAGCGAGCCATTTCACCAAATTGTTTACTGGAATATATCCGGTTATTATTTGTATAATTCTATTTCCGTTTACAGAGTAAAATTCTAGGCTACACCCACTTTCTGTTAATATTTATTGTGTAGACAAAGAAACTGGACTTGTTTTACTTAACTGCTTTATATAAATTGGTATTTCAACTTTTAAATAGGTAAAATAATTTACTTTGAAAATGATATATATTTTTTAAACACCTTGTAACATCTTTAATATACCTTGCAATCTGCACCGGTAAAATGGAGACAAATGACATCAACGTCCGCTGAGTATCGCAAGTTGCCAATTATATGATAAGTAAATAACTCAGAAGAATTTCAGAAATTAAGTAAGTTTTGAGTACTAAAATGTCAAACTAATTTAATTTAAAATTATATTAAAAGTTTTATAATCGTATTATTAAGAGTGAGAGAAATGTAATTAAAAACAATTTTAAAGGGATAAGTAAAACGATTAAGAAGAGAGGGGAGAAAGAATCTGAGAAAGATTGTTGAGACTGTAAATATTTTGATCGTAGAAGAACTTGGTTCCATCAATTATCTTTGCTTCTGTTTAAAGTGAAAACAATATTTCCTATCTGGTTTACCTGTCTGATTTAACTGAGCAGATTACCTGTTCAGCTAAAACTGTCAGATATACTGTATGTGTATGTTAACATTCATCTGATTTTAAAGAAATTTTTCTTCATCAAGGACTAACGCACTTTTAAATGTTTTACTTGAATCGACCACGACTTTTTATGATTAGAGATTTTCGGAAATATACGAATATGAAAAAGGAAATAATTACAAATATCTAAATTTTGAAATTTTGTTTCTGAGGAAAATCGCCTTTTTATCGTCCACATTAATGTTCCTCTTTGGTAAACTTAACATTATTATTAACATGTATTTACATATTTAAACTTTAACTTAAAAAGGAAAACATAAATTGATCTTGGTTGTTGATATCCATATTCACCTCAAAAACATTTGCATTGGAACTCAAGTGATTTTATTATGCCACTGCGTTGTGCACGATGAGAACATTTAATGTTCACTGTCTGTTCAAAAAATAAGAAGAATTTTCATTTTTCTCAAAAAATATTTATTCATTCATCAATTTCCCTCAGATATAATACACTTGTGCCAGCGTTTTTTCCAATCCTCGAAGCAGTTCTGATATGCACTTTTTGGTATGCTCTTGAGCTCTCTCAGCGATTCGGTTTGTATCTCCTCAATCGTCTCAAAACGCCGTCCTTTCATGGGTCTCTTCAATCTTGGGAACAGGAAAAAGTCGCAGGGGGGCAAATCTGGTGAATACGGTGGCTGAGGCATGATTACGGTGCTGTTTTTGGCCAAAAAATTACGAACAAGCAATGACGAGTAAGCAGGTGCATTAACAAACTTCGCTGCCACACGTTTCATGCCCAAAATTTCTGAAAAAATTGCATGGCATGAGCCAACCGATATGCCGACATTCTCAGCAACTTCTCTAATAGTGATTCGACGATTCTCCATAATAATTTTCTTCACTTCCTCAACATTTTCATCGGTTGTTGATGTGCTGGGGCGTCCAGGGCGAGCGTCGTCATTCACATCTTCTCGACCTTCTGTGAAAAGCTTGTACCACTTGTAAACATTTTTTTGGCTTAAAGTAGACTCACCGTATGCCACTTTCAACATTTCAAGTGTTTTGGAGCACTTGATTCCATTTTTCACACAAAATTTAATGCAAACTCTTTGATTCATGTTTTTCGACAGAAGAAAATCGCCGAACACGCAAAATACTTCTAACTTTTATGCCTCTCACAGACAAACTAAATGTGCTATATAGCTAAAACTGTGAACATATGTTAGAGACGAGTGTACCAACATAACAAAATAAAAAAATCGATAATCGAATGTACGTAGCCCGCGAAATTTTTGCCTCACCTTATTTTTTGAACAAACCTCGTATGTTTAATATTCATTTAAGCATTAGTAATTGTATGTTGATAAACAACTGGGCACGCCGTAGAACTAACACACTTGATATAGATTATAATGTGATTTTTAATCGTTGTCAAAAGTTTTCAGCTCGCTTCAGAATGCGTCTCGAACTTTTTTGTAATTTCATTTTATGGTATTTCTTTTAGTTCTCTATGTATAATGCAAAAGGAACAATTTTATTTTCTGATATACGGATCTGTGTATCATATAGAAATGAAATCTCAATCTTATTTCACTTTAGATGTACAATACTCGTGTGCATCTGCAAATATACGAGTGAATAGAAAGCTATAAAAGCTTTTATGGAGGTTTAAGTACTAGAATAAAGTAAACGTTACATGTTTTGCTTTTTACATAAAACCAAACATTATTTCGAGATAAAATTATATCCTTTCTAATAGAAATATTTTGTTATTTGGAAACGTTATGAATTGGTGTTTATTATGTAGTATGTATTTGCAAAAGATAAAAGCTATTAGCTTATAGTTTGAGGTTTGTATTTTAAAATGGTTTTAAGACATAAGATTGCAAACTTTTTAGTTACGAATGTTATAATATTCTTTTCAAGAGATATAGGGGGGAGGAGTTTCTAAAGTGTGACCGAATGTAACATGGGCAGAGGAGGAGTCATTGGATTTGTGATATTACATCTAATCTAAAAATAAACTCTAATAAATACTACCAAAAAATAAAAGAAATTTAAAAAAATATTATTGTTTTCAAATGTGTGATATAACAACAAGGGGGGGCTTTTCTGCCCTACGTCAAATTGCATTCTTGCCAGTCACATTGTATTTACTTCTGGTGAAGCTAAAACTCTTGCGATTGTTTTTTGCTTAGTGTTAATTGTGCTAATTATTCGATATAGCTACACCTTTTGTTTTGAATCTCATTAAAAAACTGCTGCATTTTTGTTTGTTTTATGGCTTTTGATGCATACACAACACATGTACAAATCATACGTAATATACATTATACCTTTTTTTATTTAAAAATACACAATATTAATGGTTAAAGTTAAATTTTTAAATTTGACGTTAGAAATGAAATGACATCATATTTCACATTTATTAATCAAATTTAAGCATAAATTCTGTCTATTTTTTAATAAAAAAATTATATAGGGTATATAACGTGTGATTTGTACATGTTATCACTATAATAAAAGCATCATAAAATATACGAAAGTGCAATAGTTTTTTTATAAGATTCAAAACAAAAGGTGTAGCTATATCGAATAATTACCGAATTGTAACTGGATACAACTGGATTTGATGTAACACCAAAAGAAATAGCATTTACTTTCAACTGGAATATTATGTGTAAGAACCAACTCAAATTGAACCAAAATAATCTTATTGTATATAAAAAGATGTTATTAATTCTGTTTTGAGCCTCATAGGCAATGTAATCCACCACTGCTACGTATATTTGTTTTAGCACAAATCCCAATCAGTTTTTATTTAATTTAAAATTGAAATCTAGTTCCACACAACGTCCAAAAGTAAGCGTCCACATAACAGCACCCAGTAAACATTTTGGAGTCACTTTGACATCATATTGAAGATGCGTCATGATTTTTTTGTCATGAAAGAGTTCATTTATAGTTCAGTTTCTCACATTTTTTCATATAAAATGTCTACTTTATCGGCTACAAATGGCGAAATTACTCCACCTGTCGGAATACAAATGAAGATAAAGTTGATGCGAACTATAATTGAAGTGAAATAGTGATAAAAACGTCACTAAATAGGGCACTTCACCAAATTGTTTACTGGGCATTATCGCATTTGATTTATAGTTCAAGCATGAAAGCTATCGATCGGTTGCTTTTTGGACGATGCTAGCAACAACTAGTCCTCGCTGCATAAACTTGCCTTCCCTCTTCCCTTCTCTTCCATGTTTGCACTATAAATCCGATGCGATGTCAACCTCTGGACGCTAACGTCAAAACAATGCGACGGTATACTTTGCATAGTCCTCGTTTCGCCGTTATTTATCATAATCAGTCTGAGGATTATTCTAGAAAGCCTTTAAAATGTGTACATGTTCTCCATTTGTTATAAAATGAATGAAAAAGAAATTCAATTTACATAAAAAATGTCTGAACAAATATTTAATTAGTCTAAGTCCATTATCGAATAGAATAAAATTAAAAACAACAACAAAGTCCTCATTAATTCCATTGCATCTTTATCATAATGTCATCTATTTCAAATCGTATATCAGATTTATAGTATTAGTAATAGAAAAAAGTAATTTTGAAATGGTCCGCTACGTAGAATATGCAGTATGATACATACAGCTTTGTATCACATAGTAGTCCTTCGTCATCGTCATCGTGGCTCGACTTTGTGGACGAACGCACTCTGATGTAAAGAAATTATTGTTGAATTTTTGAAATTCCTGGGTGTACCGGTCCATTCTCCATTGTGACCGACTG
This sequence comes from Panorpa germanica, assembly GCA_963678705.1. NCBI lineage: Eukaryota > Metazoa > Arthropoda > Insecta > Mecoptera > Panorpidae > Panorpa > Panorpa germanica. The sequence continues at coordinate 11,919,982 of OY783215.1, read as the reverse complement.
CTGTACTTCCCTCCACGTCTCTTGCATAAACCATCAGTTAAAAGAGCAGGAGTGTGGTTCCGAAGTAGACGATGAAGACCGATTGAAAACCCGAACACATTGCACCTTTCCTGAAAGAACATAGAACTGAGGTGGGATTAAAAACATCGCTTTTGTACTTCAGTTGAATTTATAATCGTTGACAGAAAATTGAATATTTATTGGTTATATTTTCGGATTCTTACTTTTATATATGAAGTGCATGCTTGAATAAACTTTTATTTAAATCTGATACAAATATTTGTAGACAATTTAACGATAGAAAATGTTAAATCCATGCAGTTGTGCATGTAAAAAAGGTACATAAATGTTATAGTTTCTTTTTTTAATTTCTGAATCAGATATGGACTTTTTATTTGGGATCTTTTCAATCATTAGATTATTTAACAGAGAGAATATTACAACATATTTAAACCTTTCGTGTCAATCTAATACTTAATTACATCAAATACTATTTTATGTCAATAATTAAAGACAAAAAATATTTTAAATCTTGAAAAGCATTTTTAAATCGCAATAAATTATACTTTTCTTAATTTTTACAAATCTTTTTAGATAAGAATACCAACTAAATAAATGTAAAGTTTTAAGATTGACTATCGTGATCCGAAACTTGTACATACAGGTTGTACTTATTCTACATAAGTATAGCAAATAACTTATTCCATGCTACTCACACTCAGTAATATTTAATACTTGAGAAAAAGAGACAGCAATATATTTATCAATCCTCATTCATTATGTTTTACCTGACTTACTTGTTGAACTCAAAATATACGGCTTTCTTTATTTCAAAGTTTTAAAGAAACACTAGTTTAGAAGTTTAACCGAATTAACTACGTGTGCAAGTGGTGTGCTAGTATTTAATAAAAACATTAGTAATTATTATAATTATAACAATAAATAATCTGATTAAAACAAAGTGATGGTGCTATTAAACGATGTGAATTAAATGTGTTCAAGTGTACATTTTATTAATCAAAAGTGGAAACCATTTAATTGATGTCATGTTATATTTAAAATACAGATTTTATGAATTTGATGTGTTGGTCATTTGGAATACTTTTGGTTCTAAAATACAGAAGGTGATGTGCTGTCCTGCTTATTGAACAAGGTTAGAGATTTATTTATATATCTTACATATATTGAATATCTAAAATTGAGTTTCATGTTGTACTTCGTGTCTAAAAAATTATAACCTAACTTTTGTTACATGTATTTACATTGAAATAATTGTGTGATTACTGATTAAATACTTTATCAAAACAAATATAATATAACAAATGTCAAATGATTATGATGTTCTAGCAAAACAAATTGAATTTAGTTCTGCTCAAAAGCTTTTTGTTGTCAATGGACAAATAATAAGTAAACAAGAAGTAATACTAATTAACAGTTTTCAGAAAGTGTCTTTTATATTATAGTTTTGATAAAGGAATAGAATCTTCTAAGAACGTAATTAGCAAAACGTCATTATGTGAATTATGGTTTTCATTATCCTTAGTTAGCACACATTATATTTTCCATTTCCTTTTTCCTGCAGTTATTGTTTTTGCTGCATAATAGCTACATTTTCTAATGCTTTTGAATCTTTACAACAGTGTATTGACATACTGATTATAGAAAATATAAAAAGGGGATCAAATAATGAAATAGCTATATTAACTTATATATAATCCAATTGCATCATTTTAAACAATGAAAAAGTTGAGGTAGTTTAGTAAAAGGAACATAGCATACTGGATTAAATCATAGCTATTAAAAATGGAAAAGGTGCTATTATGTAAAGCAGTCATTCCTAAGGAATCCATCCGGTGGAATTAAGACAGAAAAGTTGATGATGACTGAACAGTATTTCATTTTGAAATACATTTGTAAATTATCTAATTCTAAAAAGCCTAATAATGAAATTTTCGCATAAGTATATCCTTCATTAGGGTGTTTTAGAGGTTAGCTGTTTTTACAATTTTTGATGTATGATACAATGACATTTCGGACGACTAAATTAAATGATAGTCAAATTATCTTTAAATAATAATCTCGCTGTACCTAAAACCCTGTATATATATTATCAATAACGTATAATTTATTTAACTCAGTTCGATTGTCAAACTTCGCTTTCAAAATCAAAATCACAAATTACGATAAATAACGTTTTTCTTGTAATCCAAATCCAATTGTGTTCAGATACAATTTACTTTAAGATGGCAGTCCTCAATCGTATGAGGCTTGGGCCAACTGCCCCTTTTGGTAGGTATTAAACTTCATATCTGATAGAACGGAATATATGACAATTTGATAAAACTAAAACACTAGATAAAAGAGATAGTTTTTATAGATAAAAACGCATCTCGTCAAATTTTTTGTAGACTATTTATATTTATAAATACTTTATTAATAATAAAATAAATAAATATCTCGTTTAGCAAGTAAATAATTTCTCATAGATAGTTGTAAAATATTTTATTTGCAATATATGTGCATAGATAATTCATTGCCCGCACAATTTACCGTATTTCACCGACCTCTGGAGTTTTAAAAATAGACTATGTTTAAAGAAAACACACAAAATAAATGTAATATTCTAAACTGTAAAATACTAGGAGATAATGCATTATAATTCACATTTTTTCAGATAAGCCTCTCTTTAACATTTTTGTATAACACGTTTTTAAGTAATCTTCTTCATTGTATATTTAAAGGCATAAACAATATTTAATCTTGTTACAAAATGTTATCTTCATTATTAAGTTTTTGTTTTAGTTTTAATCCTACCAAAGACTTTCCCCCAGCATAAAATACTTGTATCAAGGATAAACGGAGATAAACAAATATTTATTTTTTAAATTAAAAGGGATGCACGCGCTATTTTTGTTTGTTGATTCAAAATTAATTTGTACTTCATTTAAAACATCAAAATGAGATATTCCACAAAGGACAAAAGGGAGAATTGTTTTATAATGAATATTCGGAATATTTTTTATATTTTTTTGTGCGGTATAAGGTTCTCTTTATTAAATAATATTATTTCCGAACAAGACTTACATAACAAGTAAAATGAATATTGTTTGACCGTGAGAAAATTCCTTTTCTAAATAATTCCCGTGTTATGAACGTGTTAACAAGACCTAATTCTTATTCACGGTTGGAATGAATGCTCAGTCTGCGTTCAAGTCTTTAAGAAGACTATTTCAAGTTTTAATACAACATGAAAGGATTATTATTAATTATTAGGAAATGTTTAGTTGGATTCTTGACGGCATATCTACATCCGCATTTACTTAGGGTACATGTGCTAAGAGACTTTGTTTTAAATCTATTGTTGTTATTCCGGTTAAGCAGCTATAAATATTTTTATACCAAAAAATATCGTTTATTTTGAAATTAACTTCTACATGCTAATAATAATTTAATTGTTATCGTTCAAAATGAGTGAAAGATTGAAATTATATTTGTTTTAATGATTTTAATAGGTTATTTAACATTGCAATAGTCAAAAACGTTAAAGCATTGACACAAAGTTGGTATACTTTCGAGTTTGACCAGTATTTATTTATTCAAATTGGGTTCTTGTTTCGTAAACTTGATTAAGTATATGAAATTTTTTATTATAATTCTAATAAGTCGTTGATTGGAATAATGTCAGAATAGGCAAATGTTAAAAAGGTATATAATGAAATATAGCGATATGTATTATTGTCACTATATCGATCGTTCAGTTCATTAGTCACATATCTCTGAATATTGAGGTTTGGGATAAAGACGGTTACAATATTCGAGTTGTATGCATTCCAGAGTTGCATGTTTGATTGCATTCATGAGTTTTCTGTGTATGAAATCAGATAATGCGTACCATTTTACATATAAAAATAGACTGAACTTCAATTTCGATCTTTCGGAGATGTCTTATTAATGAACTGAACGATCGGTATGTACCTTCAATATAAAAATTGTAAAGTCATTAATTTTTGAATCAGTTCTCAAAACATTTAAGCAGCTGTTTTGTTTTTATTCACTTTACTTGTATTTATTTATTTTAAACTGTGTTTTATACGTATATTAATTATTCCGTGTATATAATTAAGAAATGTAAACACAACTAAAACCATAAAACATATGAACAAAATACAAAGTTCAAAAAGTAATACAAGTAAAAGAAATTGTTTAAATGTTTTAAGAACTGTAAAAGAAACCAAATGAAGTTTTAAAAACAAACACATTAAAAAATTGAAGAATTAGATAGAGTGTTTTTTTTTATTATTTTTATATAACTGCGATTTCAATAGCTAGGTTATATCTCGAATGAATTGTAATATAATTATTAAATTTGTAAGATTTGTTTGTTTTTATATTGTTTATTATTATTTTGGAACGAGAATTATTTCTTAAAATATATTTCTACATGAACTATATTCATCTTTCTTCTGGATGACACAATGGTCAAGAGCATTTATGCTTGACACCAGGTTGCTGTATCTTAGTAAACGCCCATGCTTACGTTCGCTTATTAAAATCAGATTTGATCTCTTCCCACATGACGACAAAACTCCTAGACAAAGTCTTGCATCACCATCCTTCAGGAATCAAATGTCATTTCCAATTAACTAAACAGATTTCAAACTGTACAACTTTTTATAATATTTTCGTGTTTTTTTTTATATAAATTGATTATAATATACATGTTGTTTACAAAGTGCTTTTAAATAATTATCAAAAAAAGTTGTCATGTGCCCCATTAGCATTATAGACAGGAACAGAAAAGAGCATAACATGGCATGGCACTCTAATTCAATATTTTAGCGTGTTGTTTCTTTCTAATGGTTCATATCTGAATGTGAATGTCTCATTGAGGAAGCATTGTTGAATCCTATTAATTAACACGTTTATCAATTAGGCAATGAACATACTCGGACACTCTACATACTCTATGGCTAACGTCAGATGAGTCAATGTTTCTCAATGTATTCAAATTCATGCATACTTTTGATTGAAAATTTATATTTTTGTTGATATAATAGATGCATATATTCTTTACTTGGCTTAGGAGCTACATAAAACTAAAATTGACATTTTTTTTAAAATTTTGTCATCATATGTGTTAAAAAGGCAAACGAATCTTTTTCTGTTATTGATATAAAGGAAATTAAATGGTTAAAAAAAATTATTAACACTGTATTGTTTAGGAATTATTTATAAATTACGTTAGACAAATTTCTTGGCTTTTTAACTCCCTCTTCGTTTTGTTATATCGTCTAACACATTATGGATTCCCTCCTTTTTGTGATGTCACTCATTTGAAAAGAATAACTTGTTTGGTCTAGTTTTAAAGTCACATTTTAGTACAGATGTGATGTTCGAAACTTCTTCGAAAATTCTCTCTACCCCCTCTCACACGTCACACTTTTAGGATATCCTAAAGCACTAGACTACTAAAGCCCCATTCCTACTCACTATTTTTAGTTTTAATATAACTTAAGGCACTACATTTTTAATTTAATCGTTCCTTCGTTTTTCACGGTTATAATTTTAGAGTTATTAATATATCTATTAATTATTTAGATTGACGTCATCTTTTTAATATAATCACAGAATGGGCTTGTGTCCTCATGTGTTAGTGGTCGATTTTTCATTTGTGATTGAAATTGATGTTAATAAATGTGTATTGGCGTGTCTATTTTATTAAATATCTTAATATTGACGGAGATATAGCAATTAAAATGCGCTAGAAATGGTCAGCCATATTTGTATGACGTGAAATGCATTTTAACGTCAGTTATTTGTTGAGTAGGTCAGTGCTGTTGTAATGTTTTGTAGCTGTTGGTAGTCGAAATAATCTAGTCAAATCAAAGAATAATAAGTATTTCCTTTATTTAACCCTGTTACGGCAGACTTGATATTGAAATTTTGTTGTTCCTTGAAATAGCTGAAAATAATATTTGATATATAAATACATATAGCAGAAATTTATGATCTATAAGGTTGGTAACCTTACACAAGGATTGTGATGTCACATGCACTTGGAATGTGTACAACGTTGAATCCCTTTAATAATTAAAGAGACAAAATGACTTTTTTAATTGTTAATATCTCTTAACATATAGGAGTTATTAAAAAATAATTGTACATTTGAGATTCTAGTAACCCACTTTATTATTATATAGTACACTTTTATAGAAATTAAGACATAGAACTTAAGCCCATTATACTCTCAGTATCAGCTTACAAAAAAACACATAAAACAGTCTAATTATTTATCTAATTTTTTAAATTTTTACAATGTAAATAAATAAAAACATCGAAGAAAAGCATTTTTCCAGTAAACAAACTTTAACATAATTATCAATCTATTCCTTATTTTAATGTATACATTTAATTATTATGTATATTAATATAACGCCGATACATTGCAACATCTAAATTATAATAATTTACAGAAAAATAATAAAGATACCACCAATGCCTTTAACTCCCGTATTTGCCGACCGATCGGAAAGATTTAAACAATCGCTATTTTTGCAATATGCAATCAATGCAGTACTCTTTATATGATGTATTCTATATTTTCTGATATATTTTGACAACAATTAAATGAAGCTGATAAGCTTTTCTTTAAAACTCTGGAAAAAACATGATCGCAAAGGTATAATTCGTTCGGTCGGTTATATGTTAAGAAAACATTTTTAGAACTAGAACTATTTTTTTTTTTAATCAAATTATCCGACAATAGTAAAATTAAGACTTTTTAATTGTGACAGTTTACATACAAATTTGTAATTATCTTCTCAAATTCCACGTTCAACAAACAAACTACCTAATTAATAGATTCTCTAAACCAAGAAATTTAAACATTTAAAGTTTGAACTCTACTAAACCACTCATATGTAATTCTAATGTCAAAACTCAAAAGAACAACTTGACGAGAGTGACCTTCAACAACTTAATGATTCTTTAATTTGATTCGGACTAATCAAATTACAAATATTATTTATATATAAAAAAATATTATATTTACTTTGAATATAGCCTATACAGGGATGACGAACCTATTTAACCTAATAGAGTTTTTTAAGATGGATTGGTAAACCTACATTGCAAGCATAGCCAGAGAGCTGTTGTAGTTGTGTAGTTGTTTATGATAAGAGGAAACTCATTTAATTGAGCAACAAAAAATATATATACGAGTATAATTCATATTTCACTAACACTTAAATATATGGTATAATACCATAAATATTATTTGTAAACAATTTGAACGCATAAATTAAAACGTTTACTATTCCTGGCTTACCAGATGACCTTGTACTTGTCCGAAGCAAAATCGTGTGAGAACTGGATGGATATAATTTAAAAATAAAATGGTTGAACCACATCGTTACACGTAAACCTAATAATTAAATAAACAGAACACCCATTAAGGCTGCTATTACATATCTATGATCATAAATGACTCGAAGGTATGAGTACGTTAATTTAAAAAAAAATCTTATTAGTTTTTCGGTCGTGATTAGTTTATATCAAAACCGTCTTGTGGAATTACTGGGTAATTCTCGGTATGCGCCATAGTATGGCGTATGGCTTTGTTTATCCCTATAGCTATGTCTAATACCTATAAAACTTCTGCTGGTTTAGATTCTATTCTCAGGAGAATGATTATAGTATTTGATTTGGAAAGAAATTTATACGTAGTATATAGTTAGTTACTTTCGTGTTTATAATCTGATTGCATGGTTTCACGAAGTTTTCATTGGAGAAATACGTAGCTGGAGAAAATACTACGTTTCATAGAAAATATTAACATGTTTTTGTAAATAAAATGGTAGATATTTACTGGAAATTGTGACTCTCAATTTGAAGGTGCATACATGAACTCAGTCCTGGATCTAAGATTTTCACGAGACGGGCAAAAACTTAAAATGCCGTTAGTTTACATGTATTAATATTTATATTAATAATTTTGCCGCCAATAATTTATAAATTTTATTTTGATGAGCTTCTTAGGGCCACGACAATTTCTTCGCAAATTACAGTAAAATTAATTTACATTACTTACAAGATCGTTTTAAATATTTCCTCGATTGATTATTTCTGCTGGCCCTTTTTATTCCAACCTTATTTGCTTCCTCATCTGTACTTGAATTCGATCTATTCTTTTTTTCCTCTCTGTGCTCGGTTCTGTTTCCATTGCATCAAACTGCGCCTCTAGCACCTAGTATCTGAATTAATTCACATTTTTTAATAATCATTATATTTATTTAAAATTTATTGAATAATAACAAAGTAATCGGGAATTCTTTGTCGGTGTGGCACTCTTGAATCTTAAATTTGCGGTACCTTCCCATTTTGTAGATCTGCGCCTGCATGAACTTGATACAATGAAACGAATTTTCAATTTTACAAGCTATAATCATAGGTTTTAAAAACTTTAAGTTAGATCAGTGAACAACAGTATCAACATCTTCTGAAATCTGTAACTAATATATTTTTGTAACATAAAACGTCTATAAAAATAATAGTCGGCGCCTATAAAAATTGTCGTCTGTGTCAACAAATAATTCTAATTATAAAAATACTGTAATTTTATACAAAGGAACTCGACTAATGAAAAGAAGCCTTTGAATTTCTTGTTTTTTATCTTCCCATGGTGAGCTGCGTGGCTTGGATGATGGTTAGTTGTCTGTAATATGAGAACGAGTATGATGAAGTTGTTGAACGGCAAATCGGAAGTGGTGTACACGCATCCTTATGTAAGATAAGAAATAAAGTATTGCATGGTTATATATTCTCTTCATTAGTATATTCGTAAACCTGGAATTATATATGTATTTATTACAAGTTGTCTAAAATCACTTAATTACGAATACAAGCAAATTAATTATTGAAAATAGAAAAGTATGTTAACTATATGGGTGACATTACGCATAATATTAAAGTCATTCTTCAGATTTATAATAAAATATAAAAGCATTATTCTTTTCACTAAATGGCACTTGCAGACTAAGCTGTAAGCAAAATCTGTAAATAGAATTTTATACTAACGTTTTTCAGAAACTAAATCACATTTAATCTTTTTCCTCGATTTATTTGTTTTACATAAATCTTCTATTTCTCTCTGAAGTTAATACTTCTATTTTTGGTTCAAGTCCTGAATATTATGCTTTTGCAAATATTGTATATAAATAAAAAATCATGTAAGCTGTAGAATCTGGTTTTACCAAATAAAGGTAATGATCAGTAAGTAACAATTAGGAATAAGTATGTTTAAAAATTTAGTTATGCACTGTAAGTATTAATTTAAAAAAAAAGACTAATGATCAATCCAGAATTGTATACAAATTTACTTATTAATTCAAATTGAATATAATCATAATTTATTTTAAAACCAGAAAATTTATTCTCAACACATTGTAGAATAATTGATTTGTTTTTTTCTTTCCTATATAATTTTACAACCTATTCTAATCTAGTAAAACATAGAGTATTTTAAACATGGCGTAATTTTATGTCTTATCTCGTAAATATTTCCGAATTATTGCTATGAAAGGGGCATAACACTAACTTCCCGCTAAATACTAAACATTAATGTTACCTTACATTTATGTAATATTTTACTTAAACAAAACCTAGTAATGTTTAATCTACTATACTCTTATTTAATTATTTTAAAAGCCTTTAACTCTTAAAACGGTGTTTTTAAAAAGTTTTATAATTATATTAATAGCAAAAAGTTAAAATTAATTAACAAAAAGCAGAAAATAGGTTGCAATACATCTTATATTAGGTTATCAAAATTATGTAACAGGTAATTTTTGTTATATTGGGTATACCCTAAAGTGAGAGCAAAATAAATCATTTGCAACAAGAAATAAAGAAGTAATAAGATTCTCACAGTACCCAAGGACGTTTATTAATTTAATGCGATACTATTTATTATGACTCCAGTAAAATATTTTAAATTGTTTTTTAATTATTTTAACAATAAAACTTATCTGCTAAAACAATTAATATCCTGTAATTAATTTACAAGGAAATAGGAAGACGTTACGTTACATTACGTATCGTAATGTAATTATGACACATGATTACATTTCTATTACGAGTAGATAATTCAACGTGTAGTTATTTTTTTATTTATATTTTTATTGCGTAATGAATATATTGTTTTTATTAACACTTATTGTTAAGAAAAATGTTAAACAATAATTTTATGATATATTAAATGGTACATTAATAATTGTTATTGTTGAATGTTAGTTTTTTTACTTTTATTATTATTTTTTTTTCGTTTTATTTTCGTTCTGCCATCTATGCTGTATGCTGTATTTCGTATCCCCGATCCTGTATGACTTAGCTGAGTATAACAGAGTCCGGGGAGCGGAGGACTTGCATTGCCGATTGTAACGAAGACTGTACAAACAGTGAAAACAGGTTCTGCAGATCATTTTATTTGACTAACTTCATGTGTTTGAGGTCTTGAGTAAAGAATATCAAAATGTTTTCAAATGACATTTAATACTGGAAAACATCATTCAAACGCAATTATGCGAGAGCCTCCGCGCGTTACTTAGTTACTTTGTATAGTTTGCTGAAGACCTTTCAATTGGGTAATATCTGTGGTATTTAATTCTATAAAACGCTTATATGAAAGCCTAAAATGTCTTTAATTGTTTTGAAATTAATCACTATATTTATTTTCCTTATCCATTAAATAGATCTATTTAATACCATGAACCAAATTTAATCTCTTTATTTTATACACCCATACTCGTATTTAAAAATTATATATTGCAAATGTTTATAAATGTATATATTGTTTTAAATGCTAATAACTATTTAAAGTTTTTTTTAAAAAAAATGTATGATTATACTTTCATACGATGATTTTTTAAAATGATTTTTCATTTGTATTACATTACTGCATTTCTTTTTAAATGAACTTACTTTATAAATTAAATAATAAAAAGTAGTAGCTTCTTAAAATGGAATGATTTACAGATGTAGAAAAAAATTTATGCCCTTTAATAGACACATGTGAAACAAGCAGTTGATGCAATTACCAACAATTAAGTTAACTTGATTCAACTAGAAAGGTAGAACTGAATTTTGTACAGTCTTGCGTATTGTATTAGCAAGTAGCCTTACATCTCCAGGCTATGCTTTAGGCCACTTTTAACAAAAGTTATTATAAAAAAACACAGCATATTTAACTATAGAAATTTGTAAAATGTTAAAATTCTTTTTCACCAATCAAATTTCTTATTTTCATCTGCGAGTGGTCTACCGCTACAAGCAACACACCTATACATAGGCGTATACTAACGCATAATCTTGTCTATGAATCGACTTTGAATATATTACGGTAAAGTTTATTCTACATATTCATAGAAATGTAAGTCATGATGCGAGTATAATTAGTAATCATCCAGCTGGACGTATTCTCGTGCGTATGACTCATTCAAATTAATTTTATTCCCAGTAACAGATAAAATCAAGTTCAATGATCAAAAAACGAACTTATTTATAAATAACTTAAAACTTGTTTCAACAACAACAATGCGTAAACATTGTATTTATTTAAAAATTTGTTCTGTTTGACTAACAATGTTTGTGTTTGTATTATTATTATTATGTTAAATAATTATGTATTTTTGCCATTGTGTGTTATTATGGTAAATTGGACGTATTTACATATAAATATGTCAAGGTTTATGCTTGTACAAATATAGCTGTCTCATATTTTGAATTTTCTCAACTTAATAAGAAAGGGCCATCCACCAGCTTTTGTTATTGCAATAACTTCACTTTCCCCCTCTTAAAATAATTGCCTGTTATTGAAAGTGCAAAACTCAAAATATTTTCCGCTGCTCATCTTGAAACGTGCAGTCGTTTTAAAGTTTCTTAAAGATGCCATTTAAGATAACTTAATATCCGTTTTCTAGATAAAACAAACTGCTTTGCGAGTAAATACTAATAGAACAAAACTAAAACATATTTGAACAAAAGTAATTTTTTATTACAGATCTAATCTGTACAATTACACTGTTATCTGGTTAAGCACGAACTTAGTTCGTTCATTTGATTTGAATTAGATTTTCCAATATATTCCTTGCGTTAATTCTTTCCGTGATAGAGTTGGCTCCAGAACGTCGCCGTCGCATTTGCCTTCGCAGTTCACGATGCTTCAGGCATTTCAACAACGAAGGCATCCAACCATCAAAGTCTTAGGGTCTTGGATCTTGGGGCCGGGCCCGGACGATTTGAACGTTGATCTTGAAATCGTTTCGTTTTGGCATTTTAAAATTTCGTTCCAGTGAACTCCAGACGTGGAACAAAATAGTATAAATTATAATATAATTCGAAATAAACATTTCATGTAAAACTGTACTCGTGTTAAAAACATTGACATTTTTCATATTAACACATAACCATTTTCTATGGGGGTGTCACAACTTTTTTATATTACATTTTCGTACCATTTTTGTCAGCTATATTCGTAGTACTATAAACTTGTATAAAACTTTTTAGATTGATAAAGTTAGTAATGCGTAAAATATAAATTTACTGGCGCTGAAAATAGTAAATAGTTTTTAAACAAAACTGACAAGGGAAAACTTACTGACGCAGTGGCTCCTGATCAGTGAATCGCGAAATTCTGAAAGCTGCAAGGAATTTTTAATAAAATATATTCTCATACAAATTTTTATAGTTAAAATAACCTTATGGTACTGTGTCATTCAAAATGGGCGTCCGTAGACAAGGAATGCAAAGGTGCATTATATACCGTTCTATTGGCTTTTTATTACTATTAGATCTAGATTAGCAAAAGCAAGAAATGTTTTTTTGATCATCATTATGATGATCATGGCAATACATTCCGTGTAGAATACTGACCTTCTTTAAAAAAATTCTCCAATCTTCCCTATTGCTTTGATCTTCCAATTCACCATAACCATCATCTTTAGATCGTTCTGCACTGGCTTTTCCTATCTCACACTCTTTCATCCACTGAGTTTCTTCCAAAAGTTTCTTAGCCGTTCTGTTTCCGTTCATTAGTTATACATGTCCCAACCGTTGGGGGCCTTTATTTCTTCTAATATCGACAATAATATCGATTTCTCGATATCTGCCATATTTGTTCCACTACATAATTTTTTCTTCCCCATTCCGCAATAGTTCACTTTCACTCTCCTCAACGTACAGTTTCTGGTTTTATTATACCTTTGTACATCAAAATTTTTGGTTTATATTTTACACAGGTAGATCTGCAACCGTAATTCATATTAACATTTATTTTCGATTGTAAAAACGTTCTTTATTGATTATTAAAATCATTGAAACTTTGTTAAACATTAATAGAGTCATAGAAAGAAAATGTGTATATTTAGAATCAGAAAGGAAAAACTATTTTAAGTGAAATTGAATCTTCTGCAGATGAACTTAGACTGTTTTAGATGTTGCATGAAGATTCAATACAGATTTCTGACCAAAACCACTTTATTTCAACAAACCCAAATGTATACTATTTTATCTCATAAAACGCATAAAAATTAAGAAGTTTCTACAGATTTTTTTTTTACAAATGAAAGTTATAAATATATTTATTTTACGATCTGAAAATTATAACACTGATCAAAAATGGCTACTACTGAACAGAGCTACTGCAAAAGAACATCGAATTCAAGTGAAAAAAACTTGTAGTATAAAATTTAAAATTTGATCGTAAATTTTATGAATGTTTAGATTGTGGGATTAAAATAAACAAAAACCAAATCGATAAAAATGTTTAATTTAATTAAACATTCTACATTCAAAGCTACTATCTAAACGATTCAAATTGATTCGATTCTACTGCTGAATTCATTATCGTTCATTATTTTTAACGTTGATACATGATTTGACAATTAATTTTACCATTCTCTGACTAATCATTCGTAATTATTTAGATAAAGTTTTTAATTGCATCTAATTTTTCCTTTTAAGTTTTTTTTTACTTTGTTCGGTTGTTCTACTTTTATTTTAATAAATGTATATATCCTGAATTTTGACATGATTTTTTAAATCAAACGCAAAAACTTAATATTTATTTAAGGTAGTTCGACTGGCATTGCTAAGTGTAGCAATGTTTGTAGAATAGATCTTTAAACAGATAGATATTTCACTACTATAAAGACTATTAGAGAAAAATAGGAATAACAAAATTTATAGAAATTCTTGAACATTACCGCATGGGTAACACAAACATAAGATCGATGAGAAATATTTTCATAGCAATTTTCCCACGATCAATAAATACGCATATAATAACTTCAGAGTTAACCACTCTTCCAATATTTATCATCTTGTAATAGGTACTTCGAATGGTTCGCCAAGTTTATGTCCTTTATATCGGATTGCTTCATTTCTAAGTACTATCGGAATCGAAGAGCAGACCTTGCTTGTCTGCTAGACCTCAAGCACCATCTTTCCCTTATGGTTTAGCCAGTCATCACTGGTTTTATCTGAGATTCTCTGCTTGTCTCTCTCTGACCTGGTGAACTCTTTATCTTGTTTTCGCTGCTCTCTCTTTCTTCTGAGGTTGGATGTACTCTAATGTTTGGAATCATTTATTATGAGATTGCTAGTCCGTGATTCTGTTGACAGAGATGCACTCCAAAGTATAAATGGTGATATTTTCTCAATGAGTCAAAAGTGAGATTTTTCTCCCGCACTTTTCAATTCTATTTACAAATATTAAATATTAGACTAATATAGTCCAAATCACGATAGTTCAGCGGCGTGTTATACTTAAAAGAGGTTATAAGAGCGGTATAAATCTATAATACGATAATGAGTTTTATCTTATTCGTTTCTATATACATTATAGAAAAATAAATGAGTCAGTGCTATTTAGTTATATTGGCAGTTTATACCCCACAACTTGTTTTAAGTATGAGTCGCCCCCGAACTCTCGTAATTTGAACTATACTAAAATTTTAGTGATCTAATAGGAGCAAATGTAAAACCATAATTGGAAAGAAATAACACAGAACTTGTGTTTAAAAAATATTAAGTATAAAGAAGTATACAATCTTAACGCAAAACTGAAACGCTGTATTGTTTAACATAATTTTTACCTAACGTTACATTTTATTTTTTTACCAAAGTTTAACATAATGTTAGTTGATTGTCATTAAATAAATGCAAGGCATTACATTTTTTTACAGGTATATTGTAATATGTAATATGTAACTATATATAATCTTGCAAAAAAGCTTTAGTAACGTCAAAAAAGTTAATTTATGTCGAAAGATAACTTTGTAATGTAACCTTACATTATATAAACAAATGTTATGTAAATAGGGTATATTTATGTTCACACATTAAATACAGATGTAGGTAGTGAAGCACACGATTTCAGATATTGCTAGCGGGATTGGCGAAGGGTAAAGGGAGTGGGGGACTTCACCTTTGACGTATAAACAGCTGAAAGTGTTTCTTAATAAAATCATTGAAATAATCAATATTTAAGATATATTCAGCCTCGAATTAAAACCGAAATTATTATGTTTCTTCCTTAGACCAAAAACAGATATTCTAACTTTGTTTTAAAATTATTTTTTTTAATTTTATTCGTTTATAAGTTTTACAATCACCAATTAAAACAGCAAATATGGCAGCTGGTTTGGAACAAAGAACAGATAAATATAATTAATACGTGCCAATTTGAAGCGCTCATTTTTGATTCGGTTAATTGGTATCTTCATGGGATGCATCATGATCAGAAACCCAGTACGTCTCTGAATGATGCTGATGGTGCTGTTTCACGTTGGACTCTTCGTCTCCGCTCTTGTTGGCTCAATACGACCGTCACCGAGGTCACGTGGTGACTCTTGCACTGGAATGCTGTCATTCAACTGGGACGCAGTGTCAGTGTGTGCCGCAACACAACGCAACAACGCAGCACAGCGCAGTGTGGCAGAGACCTGTGTCCACACATACGAATCCACTCCTAACCAATAAATGTACTTCTGCTAAACAAACTGCAAGATCAACCAATAAAATATGTATAAATCTGATATGCAAATAATCTGTAAAATTGAAATCTATTCCCGCTAAACGCAGATCATGGATATTACCTTAAATCTTAATAATTCATGTACCTACATATTACCTTTACCTAACGTTTTCTTATTTAATGATTGTTAACATCATTTTGTTACATTGTCTTTTAAAAAGTGAATACTATGCAAATAGACTTAAAAACTCTTATTACTATGGAATGGATTTTACACTACTTTTCTATTTTAATAATTTATATCACGTTTACACTTACTAGCTTGGTACAAGCTCATTCCATAGTTCGTTTTCTTAGAAAGAAATTGTCTTATGCACTTGCTAGTTTACTATAAGCTTATTGCAATGTGACATTGCGAAGTGGAATCCATTACCTCATAGAAATTTGTACGAATCCTTTCCAGTTTTTTGGTTGTTTCCTTATAACATTCTTTCCAAATTCAATTCTTTCAGATCCAGATCATAAATTAATTGTTTCTTCGTATTTACCTCTCTTCCCAAATTTATATCTAGTCAATAAGGTACTTTCCCTTGTTTGGAGGACCTGAAGTAGTTAGTTTAAAGGAAATCCAGCTCCGGCATTTCCAAGAAAATGGGCAAAATATGTCTATAAATCGGGCAACTATGGGTACATTCCAACAAGTATAAGTATATATTCTATAAGTATAGTAGTATGCAATAGTAGTATATTGACCTACATTAAATGTATACAAGCATGACTAGGCAAAGATGGTATACGATGGTAGCACATTGCTGTAACACTTAGGAGCTCTACCTAATTTACATTCTGTCTGGTAATCTAGAATTCATACATAGTTATTTTAAAATCACTTTAAATGGAAAAACTTTAAATATTCATGTAAAAATGAACACAATATTAATTTAGAAATGTAAAACCCAGGAAGGATGCGCTTTTTACATTTATACAGTGTGAAGAGTTGAATGATAATATTTCCGATTTTAATATGTTGAGCGGAAGAACTATTTTGGAGCATATAATAAGTAAGGGTGTGAGGGGAAGAAGGAATGTGAAGAAATCGTGGAGGAACTGTTGCTAGGAGAGAATGAAGGTATAAAATAGAAGGAAGTGAAGAGTATAAACAAAAGAGAAGGAGAACATGCCATATGTCAAGGAAGGATCACAGAGAGAAATGTTATGATTCATTTATTTTGTTGATTTTTGATATTAGTCATTAAGGAATGTAAGACCTGATGGTAAGAAACATTCAATACATACTACTAATGAAGTTACACATCAAATTTAGTTCTATTTCGTCATCAAATCAATTGTTGTCAACAATGCAGGAATTCCGTTGTCTCCAAACTCAAGATGTTAGTTAAAGTTGTCAAGTGAAAAAACGAAAAAAATATTTTGATTATTTTTTTAATATTGATAATTTCCAAACCCCAAATGCCAGAGTGTCATTACATACAGTCAGCTCCTAATGATACACCTTTTATATGCCATTCCACCCCGACCATATTATTTTAAAATAATTTACAACTTACAAATAAATCTGACATGTTTCAAGAAGAAAATAAAATGTACTTTGATATAATGCAATAAAGATGTTACTGAATTATATGGAGCAATAATTTTCTTTTGATAAATCTAACAATTTTCTATACCATAATGTATTGGATAATATAAATAGATTTCATTTGAATACTGCTTCAAGACATTTGCCTATAAAACATTTTATAGTTCTACTTGAGGAGTTGTGGTGTTAAGGAGTTAAGGAGTAGTACACCTTTACGAGTTACATTACCCTTGCTAAATATTTCAGACTTTATGTTTAAAGATTGTTTCGTTTTAATATTATCGCATTATTTATATTTGGTATACTAACTGTCATAATATTTTCTTATAAAACTAGAGTTTAATTTAAACAGTAAATAAAATAATAAATCACTTCCATAAAATTGTGGGTTGAAAATACCACCAACTTTTATGTCAGTGATGAACAACCATTTCTAGTGGAAAACTAATTCGTGCGAGTGCAACGGTTTGATGAATTTTACTTTACATTTAACCAGAGCTGCGGAGTCGGTGAACATTCGACTCTGACCAAATTAAATACTAAAACATTTTTTCGACGAAAAATAAAAAATTGTTTAAAAACATTTATATCATTAGGTTTTCAAAAAAAATTACATTTATATTAGTAATAACATTTTGTATTTAAATACTAAATATGAAATCTATTTTGTATATGAAATAGAAAAAGAAAGGTATTTGAATTTTGTATTTAAATACTTTTGAAAAGTATTTGTGCACATCTCTCATCACAATATTATTAAAAATATATCTAATTGAATAGTCAATTAGAAAAACAGGTTAATAAAAGGACAATACTCTACTAAAAATTAAGGAAACATTTAATTATTATTTTATTTATGGTATTTAAATATTTTAGTCAAGCTAACAGAAATTTAATTTCTTTAATACTCCATTTTTAAATGTACAATGGTTTCTTTACTGTTTTTTTCCAATTCAAACCAGAATTTGCATCTGCCTCTTTGACTTCGATTTCACAGACTTAAAATATTAGTATGCAGAAGAAATAATTTAAGCTTTGTAACACAATAAATTTTTTCTAAAAAATTATAAATTCCCTTTATCCATAAATGTTATCCAACCCTGCAAATGCCATCACTTTACTACTGATTCGCCTTTGGATGATAAATTTTTATGACTGAATATATAAGCAGCTATTTGTCCATCCACAATGCAGTGTTCTGAACATTACATTTCTTCTTTGACCATTTTAATAGAGCTGTTACAGCCACCTTTATCCTCCTTACAGGTTTGCCACGTTGAATGGTGCGCGCAATAATATCATTTAAATATCTTCTGCCTGGTCGGTGATGTGACGGGTATCGTCTTACATCCTCTCTTAAACAGGACTGGTCTATAAAACTAGGAATCGTCACGACACCTATTAAACACACTAGCAACAGCAACGTTTAAAGCATTTTCTAAAAATTGCAGGGTTTTTTCTTTATTTTTCCTATGACTTTATCTAATTTAATTACTCTGCGCCGGTCGGTTAAGTAATCATCAGTGTTTTAAGGTGGTTCACTAATGACAATCCTGGGCAAAAGTAAGTCGGATATTAACTATAGTTGTCATGTACACTCGCTATAAGAAAGTTTTTTATTTTCTTCAGAAATTACTCAATATAGGTATTTATATAAAGACTAAATACAATTATACTGTCGAGAGATATGGCTACGAAATATGTACACTAAAACGCAACCACTATAATGTATGTCGCATGCTAACGTGCGCAAATCATGACATGCTGTTTAAAGGAAATCAACTTTAAGCCTTTGAGTCTGTCTTATCAACTGGTCAAACAAATATTAGCTTTTAAAGATATCTGTAAAACCGGTATCGAGATATACGTTTAAACGATCATTTTCTTATACTTTGGAGGTATGCATGTTAAATATTCACAGCGGAAGTGTTACATTACTAGATACCTACCTTATAACGAAATGTTTATAACGTTTAAAGATTTTGTTATTTGGGTATTATCGTTGATCCCAAATTTTATAAAATTACATGGTTACTAATAAATGTATAATATGTCAACGATAATAAATGCTAATATATAAACTTGACTTCGGATTTGAAACATACATTTAGCAACATAGTCTTTCATAGTTGTGTTATTTTTCACTAGTTGCAGTTGAGCGCCCATACAAAGAGAACCTGAAATTGAAATATGTCCGGCTATTTACAAAATTAATCTTTATTTATATCTATAATTTATCAATATTAGCATTATAAATTACATGGTAGGCAACTGCGTCTACTGCTAGAACTTTAAATATGCAAAATGTGAACAGAAACTGTGTAATGGAAAGGAATTATCACCGATTATTATTCGACCACATTTTATAAAATTTTATGATGTTATTATATAACAAAATCTATTTTGCTTTTGAAACTTTCGCATCCGTTTTTGATCCGAAATGCATTTGATACGGGTACTGTTTGCGGAGTTTGGACCTTATAGAGATATAGGCTGGCTAGGGCGTATCTGCGATCTGTCGGCAGTATCCAAGTTCTCGAACGGCAAATGTCGCTCAGTTCCTTTCAATAGCTTAGTGGGCGCACAATTTTGTTATGAAGGACCTTTTAGCTATTTAGTAATTAATAGCAATTTTTTATTTATATTATAAGACACAGCAAAACATCAGAACTTTTTTTTTAGATTACATTTATTTTAAACTACACTATAGAATTACGTATTAATTGATTAAATACTTTACTTACTAAGAATGCAGCAAAAGGTTAAGCGTGCTGTTGGTTTGAATGTTGAAGCGATAAGAACGAATTAGGACCAAATGCGTAGTGGCGAAGCCTAGTAGAAGTGAATCATATAAACAAAAGATGTTTACATAAGAAATATTATGGTTTGCTCACAGAGCAGTGTATATAAAAACAACTAGGCATAAAATATAAATGAATTGAGACAAAGAAATCTTAACTTTAACATTAATTAAAAATAAAAGCAAGATATTGATATACAAATATGAATATTGCATGCATTTATTAACAGGTACTCTTTTTTACACCCTATATCACCCAAATGTCGATTCCTATACTAGATCGAATTCTAGAATATCGTATTCAAATTTTATACACTTCAGATCCAAATTGTTTGTAGGGGTAGAACAATATCGTAAAGACATACAGTATTTAGTAAATAGCTATTAGAGTGACTGTGACCGCAACATAAAATAAATAATTATTAAAGTAACGAGTAGGTATTCTGTATTACGCTATGATTCAACAATGGTGAATGTATTTTAAATTAAAATAAACATTTTTCGTTCTACATAAAACAAATAACAACTACGATTTAATATTATTTTGTGTTACAATATCTGCAATTTATAAAAGTGTTGTTGTAGTTGAAATCAATTATCCGGAAGAATTAGAAAACAGTTTAATCTTAATAGCTTTTGTGTTAGACGCAGACGTTCGTCTGACTCGATACATAATAGTTGTGTTTGTGTTAGTGTTAGGAGGGGTGGGGTAAGTTGTAAGTACAGTTGCTATGGTAACTGTGCTATGATTTTTGAATGCAAATACATATTTTTGGATTTGAACGGCACTGACTTATTTACTTGGTAGTCATATGAACATAGTATTGTGTAAAATATCTTAAGTCATTGAAACTGAAATGGATGCGCATGCGCACGACCGCGCGCGCCTTGCGTCGTTACAAAAATCTCGCAATTGTTTCCTGGTTTCTTGAAATTGTTTTTTTTTTGTTATAACGTTTATTTATGTTATATTTATCTCGTAATACATAACATTAAATAATTACACTTTTTATTACGTATAATAACACAAATTTAATATAGTTAACTTAACCACAATATGGCTGGAATAACGGAACAAGAATTCCACGGCGAAGAAGGGAGGAAAGATAAACTGATGCTGACTCATTGATTACGACTGACTTTTCAATTCAAATTATTACACGAGTATGTCTATGATTTCTATGTTTCTAGTTTCTTAGGTTTTTAAATCAAATCTAAATTATATGGTACAATCGTACGCAGTGGCGTATCATCAACGGTATGGATACGGACAGATGCGGGGGCTCCATTTTAAATTTCGGTATGAAATAGTACTGCGTAGAATATAATTCTCGAAGTGGAACCAAATAAGGTCTTTAATTAGCTTGAAGTAAGCTAGCAAGGGTGAAATTCAAAGATAATTTCTATATGAGAAGTAGAAAATGAATCTTGCAGTTACATTGTAGCAAGCAAGCTTAAAGCTCTATAAACCTAATTCGTAAAATGTTATAAATTTCTTATAAAAAAGAATGTTTGTAATAGTCTGAATAAAGTTTTTAGGGAAAGTAAAATTGGAAATTTGTCCGGAAAATTGGAATATTCTAGAAATACTGAATGTATTTTTTTCTATGTGAGATAATTTTTTAAAAAGATAAAAAATCCACAAAACAAACCGCCTCCCCTTTTTTCCCGCACCTATGCTTTCAAGTTTTGATAATTAAGCCAGGACCACAGCTAAATAAATTTTTCTGTAGTCATATTACCTAATTCAACATAATTTCACGTCTTATAAAATGACGTTAAACGGCGTCATTTAAAATGAGAGGAATAAACCTATTTATTATACATTACCACAAAAACAAGGAATAATTTCATGAACCACTTTTCTTGGGTCAGTATTGAAATAATTAAAGGTTCGTTGAACAATCGGTGTCAGAGGTCATTCGATTATTATAATTAAAATATTTTCTCTACAAATTTAATGGTCAAGCGGCATTGTCATTTTAATTATCTCGGCTTTATGGGTGGTTTTATTGCACATAATTATTTATGTATTTTATCTTAATTACCCTGTAATAAAACGTAAACCCCCATCGCCCACTCCACCCTAAATAAAATAGTACACAAATAAACACCAATGGAATAGCCGGGTTCAATTGAAGTACGAGAATTTCGAGGGAGTGTTTTTTTATGGCGGCTTCTGTAATGCAATCTCCATCCAGCAGCGCTTCCTGGTTGCAGTTGTGATGATGGTGTTGCAATGTGTGAGTGCAGGACGTGAGGTTTACGTTTTCAGGCTTATTAGTGCACACCAGTTCACCCAGCCTCCAACATGTACCATTGTTATACACACAGTTAAGTTAAAAGTGTTGTTTCTGATAAATGTGCTAGCATTTACTTTCTAAGAAAAATACAACAATGTCTTGTACTTTTTTGCTCCCATAAAACTTGTTACAACTTCTGCAAATAATATTTCTATTGAAAGCTTTTGAAATATTTTGTTGTAATTAACAACAGCTTTAACACTTGCTGAAGGATAAGAGTATTAGTTATCGCTTTAGACTTCCAGGACAATAGAATTTTAATTTCAAAATGGTTATTTTCATGTTTAGTTTACATGAATGTGTTTTGTAGTTACACTTGCTCTGTTATCGTTTTATTTGTAACATTTGTACAGAGCTGGATTTGCGAATGGTCGTAAACTAGTTGAACCTAATCACGTTGAGACTTTTTTTTAATTAAAATCTGATAGCCGTCTTAGTGAATTTTTGTACTGTAAATTACAATAACATTATTTTACATCGTACTTGCATGATTGTCTTAAACATTTCCTCGCTTGATTATTGTTCTACTTCTTTTTCCTTTTTCTCACTTTTGTTCCGACCTCCTGTGCTTCCTCATCCTTACTTGAATTCGATCTAACCTTTCTTTTCTTTTCTGCATTCAGCTCTGTTTCCATTTCATCAAACTGCACCTCAATCGCCGCTTACTTTTTACTCCTTTTTGAGTCGTTGGCTTGCATGATTCACTATGATTCCTCTTCCTTCTCGTCATTCAGATCTTCTTCATCTTTCACATTTTCTACTTCATCCGTTGCCACTTCTAGTCTTATTTTCATGTAATGGAACTGACGTTAGATTTGTTCTTTTTATTTTTTAACACGCTGAGACTTGTTTCCCGAATCTTCATAGTTTACGAATTTAAATGTTTCGATCACTAAAAACTGTTGACATTGCAAAAATAAGAAGCCTTATTACACATATAGTAGATTAAATTAACTTGAACATGGACTATTTATATATCCAAACAAGTATGTAATTAACTAAGATGGTTAATTAATAGTCAATGTGTCTAGACGTAATCTCATTATCTCACTACATGGAGATATAAACGATTGAGTGAACGATTAATAGGCGGTATGTCTAATTTGTCAGCCACCTAAAGAATGGGGGTTACAGGGAACCAACAGCAGAAAATGAGAAAAGGAAACTGTAATTAGAAATGACTTGAACACGATTTGAAAGGCTATTTACTTTCACGTTGTACTTTTAAATAAGGTCGAATAGTAATTGGTAATGCGAGATATCACGATACTGGCCACATCCGTTAGCAGTTATGAATATGTCGCCCGAGCATTTAATAATCTCGCATCTGTGTACTTCTGTAATGGAAGAACCTGAAGCATTTGAGTGCATCAACTTTCGGTAGTTATTAGCACTTAAAAAAATATAAACATTTCTAAACATTTGTTCCGTACCTCTTGTAACTTTTTCTGTTTTCTAGTACAACTTTTCGTATTTTGCTTTGTTATGTCATTATCTGACGTTTCTTTTTCAACACCGTGTTTCAATCCGAGCTAACATCATCGTTATCTGACTTGGTAATTGTAGTTTTAGTTGTTGGCTGTCCTTGAACTTGGTAATTTACATATATCATTTTCACTTAATAACAACCAAATTCAGAAAATATAACTCTAATCCGAAGATGGAACCCAAAGACACAGCAATCTTTTGTCTTTCTCGAATTTTACTTCTATTTGCCAATGTTTAAAGAATCCAAAATAATCTTTCCAAGCAGAATGTGTGTATATTTAAAAAAAAAAACTTCATTTTAGTTTTTAATGCCTTTTCTTAGAGCGATTGTCCACTAAAGACAAAACTGATAAGATAATCCTGTTTTTGTCGTACCAAGATGAGACAACAGACAAGAGGATGTGAAGACATTGGAGAATGCTAATAATTTTGTCACAATTAAGCGCTTCACATTTGTTTTTCTAACCAGAGTCACTCGTGTCTCTGCTGTTCAACCACTCTTATAATATTCAATCGGGTATATTTTCACAATATGTTATTGAAGAAATTGGTGGTCCTCTTAGCGTTTGCGAGATCTTAAAGAATAGCTTAACCTAAGATACAGAATACCCTGTGTAACAAGCAGGCGCTTATGTATTATTTAATGTAATATTTTTTGCATTACGTTAAGTTTTATTATTTACCGAAGTTAAACATAATTTTGTTGAAATGTCATTATAGAAATGCGACAAACACTAACAAATCTTGAACTAATATATTAGTCGAATTTGTAACATTATATAATCTTCCATAAAAAGTTTTATTAACATCAGAAAATGTACATTTCTGTCAAAAGATAACTTTTGTTATGTATCCTTATACATTATATTAACCTATAAAAGAATCACAAATATATTTAATTATCGATATAGTTACCGTTCATTTAATGTTAATTTTTAATATAGTAAAACATAGAATTCACAATACGCTATATTTTCTTTCCTCTATTATGGTATGTACTTGTGCAGATGTCGGCAACCTGTTGCAGTTAACGCCGTGCCGCAGATCAATCGCATCACACGCACACCGAACATCTCAGCGCAACACACGGGTCGGGTCAAGGAGTGGTCAGGTCACGCTTCAACGTATAATTACGTTATCCAATACACACACTTCCGCGCCCATAAATTATAATTAATTTGTTATTTCATTCCAATGTATTCAAAAGATTTTTAATCACGGGAAAATTTTAAATACTTTAACGGATAATTCATTTTGCTTTTAATGATTGCGAAAACTTATTAATAATTTGCGATATTATAGACACGTAACTGCTATTGAATTCATAGTCAGAGAAACAATACTTTCTCGTTCTTCATCGTTTATATTGTAAAATGGTAAATTAAATATAGAAATTTAATTATAGCTATTTGTTATCAATTCGTAATTCTTTTCAATTCTTGCGGAATTGTATCTGGGTAAACATTCACTTATTTACCACAATCTATTATCCAAATGTTAAAAAGCATTAGTTTTTCTACTTTCTGAAATCAACATATCAAAAGAATTTGTTTATCGCTGTATTTTGGACTTATTCCGACTTCAAACTTATCATACCAAGTTTTTACAATATGTTGTTACTAGTAGGTAATAAGATAAAAAGTTATTACCAAAAATGTTATTATCAAGACGGATTCGAAATAAGGGGGCGTCCATAAATTACGTGAGGTGTTTTTTTAAATTTTCTGTTCCTCCCTCCCCCCCTGGTGAGATGTCGTGAGATTTTATTCAACCCCCTCCCCCATCCCCCAATCTCACGTGAGATTTTTCAAAATGTGGGTTTCTTACGTAAACGCGTTGGATTGTTATTGTAAACAGAAAAAAAAAATCTTGCTCTCAGCAGATGTCTGTAGTCGTGTATTAGGGGGTGTATTGGAGTTCTTTAGCATTAATATAATTTATTATGAGAGCAAACTTTAACTTTAATTTTTATCGATACACTACTGGTATTAAAGGGACTTTAGCATTTATTATATATCTGAGTTCTGGTGGGCGTGAATTTAAATTTAGTTCTATCGTATCGGTATCGGCATCCGTGTCCATGATTCACTGAAATACAAACAGAAACTGCATGCAGAACATACCCATGTCGCCGATAGATTTCATTTGACTCGTATTGCACTGTAACAACAAGCGATCTTAGGTATCCCCTCCAGTCTGAGGCGGCTTTTTGCATTTACAAAGGTTCGGATAGGGTATCGTTGTAGTAGTGGTAACGCTTGGATAAAATTCGCCTTTATTCGGTTCTACTGTGCGAGGTAGTGCCGCCCGTATTCGGACGGCTTTGTAGCGTGCAGTCTGAGAGCTCCAGAGCGATCTCATTACATTTACATGGTTCGGATAGGTAAAGCGTAGTAGCCCGTATACGTCCGGCAGAAATTCGCTTAAATACGGTCCCATACTGAGACAGGCCTTAAGCATGTACAATCTAGATTAAATGGACCAAAATAGTATAATTTTTTTTTTTGTTTCAATCAGAAAAAAAATTGCGTGATATTTGCCGAGACCCCCCCTCTCTCCAACGGAAGATTAGATGAGATTTGACTCGACCCCCTCCCCCCCTTAAACATCTCACGTAATTTATGGACGCCCCCTAACACGGTTCACAAAGACGAACAAATAGTCTCTATTTTTGCACCAATTATTAGTTTTAATTCCAAAATAATTTTACAATAAAATAAAAAAATATTTCAAATATTTACGACATCTTACAAAAATGTTTCTTTATTTTTTGTTTTGTAAATGTAATGCTTACTAATGAGGATTAAATTATGTTTGTTTCGGAATATTTATTTAGGATTACGTTTTATTTGTTGTCTGGAATTGTTATTAATGGGCTTGTGTCCTATGTCTTAATTTCTATAAAAGTGTACTATATATTGATAAATTAGGTTACTAAAACCTCAAATATCCAATTATTTTTTAAGAACTCCTTATATTTCAGGAGATATTAACAATTAAAAAAGTCATTTTGTCTTTTTAATTATTAAAGGGATTCAACGTTGTAAACATTCCAAGTGCATGTGACATCACAATCCTCGTGTAAAATTTCAATATAATGTCTGCCGTAACTGGGTTATATAAAATAAAAACTTATTATTCTTTGGCTTGACTTGATTATTTGACTACCAACATCTACAGAACATTAATACAGCACTGACCTACACAACAAATAACTGACGTTAAAATGCATTTCACGTCATACAAATATGGCCGACCATTTCTAGCGCTAAAACTACAATTTAAATTTTTAATTGCTATATCTCCGTCAATATTTAGATATTTAATAAAATAGACACGCCAATACACATTTATTAACATCAATTTCAATCAACAATTGAAAAATCGACCACTAAAAAATGAGGACACAAGCCCATTTTAAGTATGGGGAATTTTGGAAAATATTTTATGTGAAGCCGATGTTAAAGTGGAATCGATAATAAACATGCGCGCTTATAAACTCGTTGAAATAAACTTTTTATTATTCTAATTATTATAAAATATATAATATATTAATTAAAAAATTTTTAACGTTCCACAACATATAACTTTACATATTTACAACTAAGCAGAAGTTTTGACATTTTTTTATAGTAAATTTGAAATTATTCATTGTTTTATAGAATTCTGTATTTTACAAATATATATGCAATGATAATAAGCATAACACAACCCAATTTGTGTAATGTTCTTGATCTAGATTCGGACTTCTAAAATAACGGACAAAGGCAATTACTTTCGGATCATCGAGTACGCCATCTCTGAATAAAATCAAGAACTATTCAACATTACCTTTATTTTAAATTAATAACCTTCACAAATACGCAGGTATGCTAATATCTAATGTTTAGTTTCACTACAATTATAATAAATCTTAATTGTTTTTAAAACTAAAGTATGCCTGCACAGCGTGTACTAGTATGTGTGTATTTTACATTAAAACGACCGTTCCGTTTCATTCTTAAATGCCTTTAAATCTTAGAACAATGTTATCAAGAAAACTGCTAGCTAGCCACAGGCAAATAATAAAATAACATAAATTATGAATACCCGTACAAGCTTTATCGTATAATGTGCATATAACCATTGCAACTACTCGTTATAATCCTGCATACGACTGTTTTAATTGATTACGTTAATTTCATTAATATTTGAATATGCAAGTTGTAATTGAAATGTAAATTAATGAGCTACGTAATGTTCGAATATTGTAATTAACACTTTTAACAAAGTTGTAAAAATTATATTTTATTATCTAGATTTGTTACTATACTTCTAAGGATAATATAAATTACCTAACGAACATGTTTCTAATGGCTATTGCAATATTATGGCAACAAATGTGCGGCATAAAGCAAAAGAACGCTGCCTTGCGCTGCTTACTAAACGGGATAATGTTTATTACAATTAGATGAATTATATTAATTAGTGTTTTAATTCATAATCAGCCAGTGACGGCCCCGTATGCTATTATAGTAGGAGCCTGCCCTTCCCCACTCCGATGTTCTTGATCATAATACAAAAAACACACCAAACTTTGATTTTTGCGTAATGTATTTCATAAATACACAATCTGACAATATAGTACGTATTACAGTAACACGGTATAAATTAATCCCGATTAATCTAATAAATATTTCCAACAGTTCAGTATGACGCAGCATCTCAGCCACTGACGCCACCTCACCATCACCACCCTGGACCAGAGTGTATCTTTAACTAACTGCTGTGAATACAGATTGCCGTTTGATGAATTTAAAAAAGTTTTATTGTAGATTGCTATAGAGATAATCCTCAGAAGTACCATAAATAAAAAAAAAATATTATAAAATGTGTTAGAAAAGCTTTAATCACCGGTTGTAACAAAAGACCGTGATTCATCATACTGGAAACGACTGCTGGCTACTGTACTGAGCACTGGGCTGGGATGAGATGCCACTATACATACCAGTCCATTCCATGCGCAGCTTCTGTAGGGCTGGTTCAAAGTGACCTTGAAATCATCTATTGTGTCGCAAATCGCCGTGCGAATATTTATAGGCGTTTATTACTTCAATATATCTATTTTATAAAAATGAAGAAATGTATAAATGGTCACGTCAAATCAGGCGAGAGTAATGACCTCAATTTTTGCATATATGAAAAGAGATTAGCGCAATTTCTTTTTAACCAAGATATATTAGTCCAAGCGAGCCATTTAGATATGTGGACGTTTACCTGCATACAGCTTACACAATTAATTTAATGGATGATTTACAGTGATTAATATTGTGATGTTTTAAAGTCAATAAAAAATGTCCATATTTGTATTATAATAGTGTTTATAAAATATAGTTTAAGATGCATTTATAACTTATGACACAGTTCCATGTTTCATAAAATGCAATATCATAAAAACAAAGACTTTATGACTTTGAGTTTGCTGCACAATAGAAACATTATTCGGTATTGTACCGGTACCGGTATCGGTATCGGTTCCAATGTACCAACATATTGGCAGTGATCGTGCCTTTACCGGCCGGCCGGGACATATAGCCATCGATATCGATACAGATACCCGTACCGCAATATGCAACGTCTCCATAAATTAAACGTCAACGAATATTATATCGTCATAAACAATAAATGTATGAAGCATTAAAAACATTTTTACCGGTAGAAGGCAGTGTTTCTCAAAATGTTCGTTGTAACTCGATTCATTTTTATTTTATATATTACCGATTTCTAATTCAAGGTTAACATTACAAACTCATTTTTAGACATTATCTGTTATGTATTTAATCATCATCTTTTATATATGTGTACAGAGTTACTGGTAAAATGTCACGATCCCTTTAAGGGGTTGTAGAGGAGGTTATTGGCTATTAAATGACCTATAAATCTATAAGGCAAAAGTGCACCATTTTCAAGATATTTATAATTTTATTATTTTTTAGAAAAACACCGAATAGATAACATATAAAATTATTTTAAAAAAAGCGACCACTAGTGAACCACTTAGTGAACACTACGAAAACAAAAAAACAAACTTTAACTATTTTAAAATTAATGCTCCGAAACTATAAAATTTTGTCAATTTTTCTAAATTTTCTTCGACAAAAATTATGATATTATAAAAAAATGTCATTGGAAATTGATTGGCGTAACATTTTAAAAACATCTACACTTTACTGGCTTGAAAAAAACAAGTAGTTGAGTACAAGGAAAATCATCTAAAACAACATAATCATTTAAATTATGAAATCCTTGTCTGTTTTCATCAAAATATTAATTCACAATACATTTTCAAAATGTAAACCTCTATTTCGATCGCAAAGGCGCATTTGATTTCGTAATTGAGTTTAAACATTTTCAGCGGTTATTATGCGATTTTGAAGATCGTGCACTTTTATTACAAACGCTGCCATGTCATGATAAAGTGTGCTAATGCAAAATAACTCGAATACACCATTCCAGAGAGCCACTGCACATCCGTGGACCCTTACCTTAATAAATGTTTAATATATATACCATATTCATCAAGAAACAAACATTATTACTACAATTATAAACAAAGTATTATACTGTTCAATCGCTTGTTGTTGTTTTTGTACTAAATGTAGAAACTGAACGCTTCAGGCTAAAACTAACTTGTGACTTTACCGACAATCATTTTATACTAATCCGATTTAATTGCAAATTAACTGCTTATAAAAAAGACATTTAGTCTCTCAATAAAAATTTATTACTGAAGTAAAGATAACTATATTATATCACACTATATATATTTTATCTATTGCACACAGATGCATGCACCGTTTGGTTTAATTTTTCATTAAAAATTATTCATTCTTATACTTCTTAAATAAAAAGCTAATTTTTTTTTATTTTTCAGGTAATTATCTGAGATGTTTAGAAAATTAACACCATGTCTTCAATGATGACAAAGTTTTCATCATGCAAATTCAACAAAAAATGAGTAAGTGTTCGATCTATTTTGGCATGTTAAAATAGCATAAATTTCAATGTGTTATAAGTTGTAAGTTGTAAGTGAATAAATTTGTCATTCCTCGTGTGCAGTAACAGGAACACAAACACAATAAATTTGCATCTGACGTTTGGCTGTGGAAGACAGAAATGTGGTTCTAACTTCTCAGATTCTATTCAAGTTTATCAAAGAGGAACTAAGAACATTACAAAGTACTCCTCTGTTCGTATACTTAACACATTATCTCCCAATGTTTTTTATTTATCTTTTTGTGAAATTTATATATTTATTATATTTCTTTTAATGTAGTTGTCAGTAGTTTTTAGTAACTTTTTATAGAATTATGAGTAATATCAGTACCTAATTATTCTGAATATTTGAAAACGATTGGCCAATTCGGTCTCGAGATACATTTTCTCTGAATTCGAATCATTAGAAAATATTTTGTAATAAAATTATGTAAAACATAACAATATTTTTGGCATATCTATAAAAAAAACGTAAATTATAGGCTCGTTGTTATTTCAATAAGCCAACATGAAGTTGAACATTTTTTTAATAAATGTGTAACGACTCTTTATTTGTATTTTTATATGTACATTCTGGTTTTGTATGTGTAACGACTCTGCTGGTACAGACTTGTACTAAAATAACATTAAAAAACGAACTGACGTATTGTAGAGGTCGTACAGGAACCAGAAAGCTTTTATTACCTTAAAAATATACCCAAAAACTATTTCGTGTGCAAATCCGTTGGATTGTAAAAATAATCTAGGAACTGCCGTATTGTAGAGGTCGATAGGGGCGGCAAAATTTGAATAACCTACTGGCAGCAAATGTGTAAATTTGTCTCTGCTTGCTAATGCATTGATTACCACCAGAAATGGTTTGTGTTGTTTGCATATAGTCCTCATAATTAAGACGTTGTTAGCACAAACTGCTAATATATTAAAAGCATTTTTACTTATACTGTGACATCACAAGACATACTTTCTTTTCTATCAAATTAAAAAAAGGATTGTGGTAGGTAATGGGTTAATACTGTAATACTAGGATATGGGCTACACAAAGTATAGCGTACTCGTGCATTGACTGTCCCTATCAAAGCTTGTTTATAAAGTTGTTTTCGCGTGGGAGCTCATCTAACAATACCGGTGCCACTTGGAAGTGTAAGCCTGCACTTTCTTGACGATTTGTAGTGTTTTATAACATGTAGATATAAATATGAGATTTGATCTTATTTAACACAATGAAATATATCTGCTATTATAGGTACATGAAAACTAATAACAAAATTGCAAATTTATTGCATGAAAATTATATAATTAGGATTGTTTCTTTTGTCGGCGTGCCGTTACAGGCATTACGATTGTGTCGTCATGCATCAATGGGTTACATCAAACGCATAGGATTTGTCATATTAAACTTGGAAAAGATAAGAAGCAGGGGGAAAGCGTACGCACGACCGCTACGGGTTTACTGAGAGAATAACTGAGGTTGGCTTTCGATTTCGAGAGTTGTGTTTTTGGCAACCTCGTCGACGATAAACCATGGAAATACCACTAAGGGCGCCCGCACATGAGGCAACTGATTGCAAACATTAGCCCCGAATCTGCCCGAACCGAATGAGAATGCAACTGTGTTGTTAGTGAACGAACGTGCATACGAGTGAGAGAAAACACAAGGCACGAATGAAACTAAACTGGTTCGAGTACCTTTTCAGCGTCTCTGTTCCTCGGTCGCAGGGCCAAGCTTGGTTGCATGCTTTTGATGGTGACATCATGAACAGAGATGTGCACAAATACTATTCAAAAGTATTTAAATACATACATACACACAAATACGACACAATAAATCCCCTATTATGCTATTGTTAAAAATTCTATAGTCATGAAACACGGCTCGGCTAGTTTTTATCAGTCGACTCGTGTGCGAAGGGCCTAAAACTGCAGTGCAACATTGTGTCAAAATTTCAAGTCAATCGATCGACTACTTTTCGAGTTTTGCGGGCACAAACATAAGCTGACTGAATTTTTATATATAAAGAAGATGATACACAATTAAAGCTCGTTTAAGAAATTTTGTAGTGGTTCAACATCCAGTTGATTTTGATCATATAATCCAATACATAGCATTCAATGTAATGTGGAGTATCTAAATTGCAGCTGTTTGAAATGTATGTAGGCCGTTCGTTACATGCACCCGCCCTCCGCTACTTCCCTTAGTTTGTATTTCTTGTATCGTGCAACAAATGCCCCACGCAAAATCAATGTTGTAAAAAAAACCCAACAACAAAAATATGGTTTATGAGAATTTAACAAATATAGCACTGCTTGAAAAATATTTATTATTATACAGAGTGCAAAACAATGTTGCGTCTTTTGGTTGCAGTTACACAATAAAGATAAAAGATACGGGTTATGCGTTGGAGAGAAAGAGATAGCTGTTTTATTGAACTGTTAATATATAGTAATCAGACGATACTGATGCGTTCTTTATGGCCATCATTTCTTGAAGAACAAATATATTGGATGATCGGAAGCTTTTAAATTACGTGTAATAAAAATATACGAATAAAAGAATTGCAATGCACCACCTCGTGAACCTGTAAAATTTAAAAAGGGAGCTCCAAAGTGTTCTTAATCTTCCGTGTTCATTTTTTACTAATTTAGTTTATAATGGACCACCTACTTAGTTCTTATTTTATAAGTTTAATTATTTACGAACGGTTTTTGTTTATATCCAAGCGTGGAATTTATATCCAGAGAGCAAATGGGTTAGTAAAATTTACACTAAATAGATAATAAGTTGCACAATAAGTTTTTTCTATGATTAAGAGAGAATTTAATCATTGCTCATTTGGATACTACACATAGGGGTCCTCCATTAATTGTGTCATACGTAAACGAGTCCTCAAAGTGTGACAAGACGTGGTTAAAGGGAGAGTCATAAGTTTCGTGACGTCACATCCAAAATAAAATTCGACATTCAGAAGAAAACAAGACCAAAAAAGATACGACTATTCTACTATTCACTATTTTTTTCAAAACAGTGACGTCACAAAAGAAGGAGGTTGCAAAGATTATTAAATTTGTGCGACGTAATTTATGGATTTTGTTTGTAATAGATTTATATTGAATATCATAGAATTCTAAGATATTAGAAGTAATAAGGTTTAATTTACTATCAATAATATTTGGATGTTTTCAATTCATCGTCTTACATCTCGTCTATTTGTTTAATAAATCATGGACGAATGAAGTCTTTACAATTAGCGAACGCTGCGATGCAAAGAACGTCTCCAGCGCTAATTGATTTTCACTACGTGTGAAATTTAGCATGTCCAGACGCAATAAAATTTTGTTAATTATTTCATAATTTAGTTTTAATTTAAGCTTTTTGTTTTATTTTGCGCATGGAACGTTAAACGATAAATACATACTGTTGTTCACGAGTAAATGTCCGTTTTTATTTAAATTAGCGCGGGTTTTTATTAACGCCCTGCTAAATGTAAAATGTTAAATATTATATAAAATAAGCAAAAAAGAATTATGAACAAATAGGGAAAAGCAAAATATAAAAAAAGATTTTGTAATTTTTTTAAATTTTGTATTAATATGTCACGATACAATATGTAGCTATGCTAAAAATGAAAATTAACCTAGGTGAGAAGTAGTCGTCCAGTGACGGCTATATCTATGAATGGCAATTAAAAACGTTGGGATAGCTTTAACACACTATGTCTTTTTAGTCTTTTAAAGTCAGACGTATGTTTATCTAGTAAATTCAAGTTGTGACCCAATTAATTTTTTTTATACCTAAATTTGTACTATCTCAACAAGTAAAATTAAAATGACTCTGTATATGGGAGAAAGGGGAAAGTTGTAAATAAAATTAGGCCTAGTTTGTATCCTCAATATCAATTTTCCTTCAGGTACAATGCCCTTGTAATTAAGTTAGAAAAGGTGAAATTAAGTCAAAATTTTGTACTCTTTAAAATATGTAATCACTAACAAATCTAAAACTTAGTTCTTTCTACTGTCCTCAATACATACAAGTAGAAAAAAAATATTTTAAATTCAAAGTTTTAATTACTGTAGTAGCTATCATAAATCGTGTTATTATTTACACAGACGCGGACGGTAGCTCAAGTATGCCAGGATCATACTCATACCGGAAATCATACCAACCACACAGGTACCATGGAGTATTCCATCCATTGCAAATCAATATTTATTATTAATTTTATGCTAATTAAATAAATTATTTATAAAAATAAAATGAAACACAATAGAAATATTTTCAAGTTATATTCGCTGATTAAATTTAATTAAAATGATGGATCATATTCCGT
Organism: Panorpa germanica; assembly: GCA_963678705.1. NCBI lineage: Eukaryota > Metazoa > Arthropoda > Insecta > Mecoptera > Panorpidae > Panorpa > Panorpa germanica. Next base: position 11,884,401 of record OY783215.1, on the reverse strand, counting down.
TATTCTAGTGCATTAAGTATTATCAAGTACATAACCATAACAGTTTATTGTTAATGGATAAAAGGAACCCTTTACTCACTTTCCCTGCTCCTTGCTGCTTCTCTGGCATTAGCCCTCGCCCAGCATTCCTCACATAACCAACTTCATAGATATTTTATTGTTCGCGATGTTAGAGGAGTGTTACGCGTTTCTAATCAAGCGAGAAAGTTTAATTATACTCTTAATTATACTGTAATGAGAGTTTTTCTTGTTACAAATCACTACGTGCGTCAAAAAGAACATTTTGTTCTACTACTGTTTGTAGTTTCCGGCTAATGTGATGCTGAAACAATTTGAAAAGAATGTTTTCCGTGCTGAATTGTGAACGCTATACTTTAGAAGGTGGTTGACTGTTATTTGACAGTAACATGTATTGAATGGGCTTGTGTCCTCATTTTTTAGTGGTCGATTTTTCAATTGTTGATTGAAATTGATGTTAATAAATGTGTATTAGCGTGTCTATTTTAATAAATATCTTAATATTGACGCAGATATAGCAATTAAAAGTTTGAATTGTAGTTTTTTTTGTATGACGTGAAATGCATTTTAACGTCAGTTATTTGTTGAGTAGGTCAGTGCTATGGTAATGTTCTATAGCTGTTGGTAGTCAAATAATCAAGTCAAGTCAAAGAATAATAAGTTTTTATTTTATTTAGCCCTGTTAAGTCAGACATAATATTGAAATTTGGTTGTTCCTTGAAATAGCTGTAAATAATATTTGATATTTTGATATATAAATACATATAGCAGAGATTTATTAGCTGTAAGTTTGGTAACCTTACGCAAGGATTGTGATGTCACATGCACTTGGAATGTGTACAACGTTGAATCCCTTTAATAATTAAAGAGACAAAATGATTTTTTTAATTGTTAATATCTCTTAACATATAAGGAGTTATTAAAAAATAATTGAACATTTGAGGTTCTAGTAACCAACTTTATCAATATGTAGCACACTTTTATAGAAAGTAAGACATAGGACACAAGCCCATTGTAAAGCGTTTACAGGTCCGCACTGCTCCTGTAAACGCCTAAATTACTCAATAAAACGTTGAAGTAAAGTCAGCAAATCAATATACATATGTGCCATCGTCGGCATTGATGTTGCTTCGAATATCAACTTTTGCAATGCATTACTATTTTAGTTGTAGCTATTACTCCATACGCCTTCACCCCCGTTCACTCAAAATGTTAATTTTTGTTGCTTGGTAATGATTACTACCCAAGTATAAACAGGGTGCATATTATGATCAATAGACTATAGTTCATTTCACTAAAATCACATTTTAATACAAATACAGCTTCTTCTTTATATATAAAAATTCAGCTTCCGTATGTTTGTTGATCGCAAACTCGAAAAGTAGTCGGTCGATTGACTGAAATTTCTTTCGTTTCTTTCCCTGTTTGTGTGTCTCTGTATCTTTTATTCATTTTCCTATTCTATTCTTATCAAACTGAGACACAGCGAAGCGTGGCTGTGTTTAGATAGTTTATTTATAATAGAACACAAAAAAGACAACATGAAAAACCCTATAAGTGATTATATCCTATTATAAAATTACACACCTCCGTTCTTTTATGCCTGTCAAAATAAGATTATATGTTATTGTTTCTACATTAAATCTACACCACTATTACATAATTATAATATGTCCAAGAGGCTGTTCGAATCTATAAAATAATCAGATTATAAATTCACTATCTTCCATCGATATAAAATATTCTTCAGTATTATGTTGAACGTTGAGAATCATAAAAGTTGCTATCTACCCACTATCTTTACCAAAGTCAGGGATACGCAACCTTCTTACCATAGAAAGAAGAATTTAGTTTCGGTTGCAGTACCCATATCCATATTTTTTTAAAAGAAGTACATGAAAGAAAATGCAGAGGTCGAGAACGTTTAGTCGTTAATTTCAGTCTGCTCTGTTTTCGGATTTGAAGTATACATTATCAATGCAAAAAGTTTATCTCTCGGTAATACGAAATATATGAGGGACGAACAAATATTGAGACTATACCTGAGAAAATGAATTTTTCAATTCCCAATTAAATGGCTAATTAAATTTGCCTGTTAAAATTATTTTTTTACGCATATAATTAAAAGTTTAGTAATTAAAAAATGAACTATAATTAATGTCAAATTTATATTAATTCAATTCAAATTCAAATTTAGTATTTATAAAAAGTAATAATAAATTTGATAACACTACCGAAAGAAATGTATGATAGTATAAAATTTAGATAATCTTTATTCATTTCTTGGAGTATAATCTCGTTCTATATTGAATTTTTCTCTCGATTTGTTATTTGCACTGATTTCACTGATTTTATTTAATTATTTTCGTAAATAGGTATCCTTTTGATATCTTTCTTTTTTCAATAGTTTCAAAAAAGTTTTTTTTATATACACGTAGTTTTTGAAAACCGTGTCACCATTTTAGTTAAAATTTATGTTATGTAGTGAAATAATTTAAAACTTATGATGTATATGGAAATTGGTTATGTTTAATCATAAAGAAAAAGAAAACTGTGAACCCTAGGACACTAAAATTTTGAGGCAGCATGTATTTTAACTATTTTTATCGATCCTTCAATTTAACTTATGTAAAGACATTGTACCCTGCTTAAAGCGCGTGGAAATATGAATTACTTATAACATTTCAGGTTTCACACGACTGCACTGGCCTAGACGCTTCCAATCAGTCATATACCACACAAAACTAGCGCTGTAAATCCTCTTCTGTCGGTTTGGTATTCACCATTTTTATTTTAAACGAATACATAATAAATGTATAACGTAACGAGTTTAAGTGGCGGATTCAATTTGCATTGCTCTCGCTCTTGCTCTCTTGTCATTTAGTTTATGTAAACGAATTGTTTAATTATAATATTGTCTACACTCTATTCCTTAACGTATTACTTTAATATTGAAATGTCTATTAATGCATTTAAATTACCCGCTCTGTTGACGTAGAATTAATTGTTCCCATAAGTCACAGTCTATGATTCCTTTTATTTTATGTCTTTGGCTAATTAATGATTAGACTGAGAGCGAGGAGGCGTTGATGATATCATATTCCAGTGCTTGCGTTGCTGTGGACAGTGTTCCCATATTTCTCATCAATGTCATTGTGTTTAGTCTGTCTTACATGTATTTACAATACTTTGCATACGATTGTCTCCTTGAAATTTTTTTGAAGAATGAACATTGATTTGTAACATGCTTGTACTTGCGTAAAAACAACGTCCCTGAACATCAAGCACATTGATGTATAGTTACACATAAATCATACGAATAATTTCACATTCTTGCAATGTTTTGTACATAATAATATGCAGTGTAATGACTATACTTCACAAGGGAATTTATAAAACTTAGTGAATAACTCCTCATTAGATATGCTTATACTATGATAGTCTTATTATACGCTGCCTACAAAACATTTTTATAAATAACATAATGTTATAATACTTTTATAACTTGTTGGACGACCAAGTAGCCAAAAGCTATGCAAAACGAGTAGTTACGAAACTAGTTTACTGCATTACCTACAGCTCAACGGATGTGGAATGTTATCTTTTTTCTTACTTGGTTTATTCTAAAAGAATGTTTGATGTCACTATTTTAAAAATATTCATATTTTTTGTTTAGCTTTTTTTTATATCTACGAGTGAACCTAACCTGCAAATAATTTATTAATATTTTGACAATATGTCACAGCGACTGATTGTTATATTGTATAATTTTTTAATCAATAAAGATTTGCATTCTTATTTTTAAATTTTAAATCCGTTTACATGTTTAGTTTTTTCTTAATTTTATTTTGTTATTTGTATGACTTTGAACTTTTACGAATCGGCGCAATTGATCTTTGAAATTTAATTAAAAAAACAAAAAAACTTGCTTTTGTACCATATATTTTGGTTGACAAAAAAAACAAGAAATCTTATTCTAAAAGATAATAAACTCTGTCATATTTAATGCGACGCAATTATTCTAATGGAAGAATGTTTTAATATATGTTCAATATACGAAAGTATGCTTTTTAATTTTAATATTTAAAGATAACAAGAAATAACTCATAATGAATATTAATTCAGTTTTAGATGACCTTAAATAGAATTAAAATTAGAAAGTAAAATTCTTAAGATTTAATAAATAACATATTAACACAGTTTTTTAATTTAAAAACGGAAATGTTAATTAGCATTACCAATTAACCGATTTTAGGAACTAACCTTCACTGTGTTTCTAATTGAGTACTTTAATTTGGATAAACAAAATTAATAAATCGAAAACAACATAACCTAGAAATTAAAATTCAGCCTGCGTGTTCGCAAAAGTGTTCAAAAAGTAGTCGGTTGATTGACTTGAAATTTTTACACAACGTTGCATTTATAAACGCGCGTGTTTTTGAATATCAAAATCATTTGTTTCGTTTCTTTCCAGTTGATCGTCATCTGCGTTTTCATCTGTATTTGTGTGTGTTTTATTTACTTTCTCATTCATTTTATATCAGCTTCAGCCACAACAAGCGTGTCGTTTTTTAGTTAGTGACATATAGAAAATTAACTGTTTTTGGAACATGAACTACTGTAACGGCTGAATGACAAAAGAAACAAACATGACGTCACGTTAACCACATGCAGTCCTTTATAAATAATATTCGAATCTAAATGAAACATATTGCATCAATATCTTTTACTTGTAAATACAAACTTTACGAGTATATCTCAAGATTTATTAAATTAAATAAATAAAGTCACGTGATTAAATTTAATTTATTACTTGAGTTTGGATTAAAAACCGTGTTATTATATTGAAGAATGCATTTTAATTTTGATCAAAGAAAGCGTAATTTATATTATTATCCATATCTAATTTATACAAAGACTAATAAGCGTATGTCATATGTTATGAGAGGCAACTATTAAATTCCAAATAACCGTCATGCTGGGAGAGTACAAAGATTACGGATTAGGGCAACACGATGAGAAGTGAAGAGAGGGGAAGGGAATAGATGCCTGCACAAAATTAAAATTTTATTATGTACAAAAGAAATGATGTATAAAAACAACATTTTTTGTAGGAAATTACATACGGCATTTTTACAATACACTCATACGTACTATTATCATTAATGTTGGAAAATGTTTTTGCAGGTAATAAATTTAAATAGCATTTTGTTTCTAGCTGAGAGCGACTAACATTTACGACATTCACATTTTTACAATTACGATTGTAATTGAATATGTGTAATTACATTTTGTTGTTAACATATGTACGCATGGGTGTTCGCTAAAACTTTACGAAGCATGGAAAACTTTATATTTCATTCTATCTAGTGGAAATTTATCACACATTTCGTTACGTATAGTGTAAATAAGAAGACCTTTTAAGGATTAAATACTTTAAAAATAATCTTAAATAAGACCGTTTTAAATAAAATACTTGTAGGTTTTACTGCAGTAAAATATTACATGAATGTAGTGCTGGGCATACACCTTAATTCACGCACGAAAGGGGTAAACGCTAGTTATATAAAAAGTAATAACTATTTGATGTAGTGTACCAACAAGTATAGAAATAATTGCACAAAAATAGTGAGTCCTTTTGACTATTAGAAAGTAACATTCAATAAGAGACATTTTAAATATACTCGTAAGTTGAAACATAGAAATAAAATATTAACATTTAACATTGTTTGTTCGTTATGTATTGTTTCTAATTCTTTATTACTTTGATCTTTCATATTGTAGTAATAATATATTTTATTTGGAATGTGCTATTAGCTTTCAAATAACAAATATTGTACGTAATATAGAAAATATTTTTACTGACATTTAAACGCACTTAAAGACATAATTTGTAAGCTTTATTATTTTTATTGCTTAAGTAAAAGGAAGAGAATGTCCGACTGCGGTTTCGAATTCAGGGTTTGTGCACTGAAACACACGAGTGACAACAGTCAGGCTGCAGTAATTAGTTCGAAGTAAGTGGTAATAATATTTATTGCTATGAACCCAATTACTAAGTCGGTAATTTAATTATAAGTGTGTAATCCAGAAAAGTGGGGCACGCCGCCACTAGAACATTATGTGGTTTCATATTTGACATTTACGACTAATATTAAAATTCTTTATGTAATATTATATATTCTTAATTATTTTACTATGTATTTATCTATCTCATGCCTGCCGCAAGGCTTCACATTCTTTCTTTACATTAAATCGACTAACTTACGTGTCTTTTTATCTTATATTAAACTTAAACATATAATTAATTCAAATTTGCAGTCTTTCTTCATTTAAACTTAAAACTAAGGCTCTTCTTCCTTGTTCTCTTCTTCTCTTATCTCCTTTTTTTCCTCTTTCTGTTCTCTGCTCCTGTTTCTACTTTCCTTCTGCTGTGCACTCCTCCATCCACTTCTTTTGTCTCTGCCATTTTCCTCTCACTTTTCCTTTTTTTTAAAATATATGTTGACTGACAATATATACATTTATAAACATTTATGAGCGAGTATATATATATATCTTAAATTCATATTTCGGAAAAACTTATCTTCGTCTCTTCCTGATACCATATTTCTTTCTCCTCATTGCCAATTCTAAATTATTTTGGTAGTACGCATTAATTCAGTAAGTCATTTATGGTTTGACCCACTAAATAATATGACAGGTTTCTGTTTTTTTTTTTTTTAATTATTTTGGCATTAAAGTTCAAGCTAATAGTGACGGAAAATTAATTCAGTTTATGAAAAAATTCATTGAATGTTTCATTTTATCAATTTTCGAAATATTCAAGAAGATAAATAAGAGATATTTCAACAATATTTCTAAATTCATTTTTTTCTTAATATATCCTTAACAGAACGTTGTTCTATTCTATTTATCCTTTATTAGATTCATATTCATATATCACGTGATCGTATAAGAGCTCCAATCCTCAATACAAGCTCGTTATTCGTTAGTCGTTATCAGTGTTCGTCGTTATGTACCCTGACTTATGTATTTAATTATGGTGGTAAGCTTTATGTGAAATAAATGTTGCGTTTTAATATTAAAGTAAATTAAAGCCACATAATAAAATGTAATGGCGATATAACTAACGATTTTATATGGATGTTGGTAAAGTATTGGACCAGGCGCACACTAAATACAAGAACGCTTACAATTTTGTAAGACACAGATTGTTGAAAACAGGCTTGTCTTCAGTGTGCGATCAGTCTAATACTCATACTACAAAGAACTGCAAGAAAATTTGTTCGTATATATTTTTATTGCTTATTCTGCTTTGGTTAACGGACTTCAAAATCCTTTTCGGCATGTTAAAATCGTTAACCAGTATTAAAACTATAAAAATATTATTATTGGCGCCATTTATTGTGATAAATTAAGTGAAATTAGTATTAAGGTCAATTTGTTGATTTTTTTTCTCCATTTGTTCTTTATTAAAAACGTACGTTTATGTTTCCGGGCATCGTAATTAAATAATAATAAAAGTAATTGATATTATTATTAAAATAGTAAGCTATAAGGTTCAACATCTCTGTCAGTGGGGTCCAATTAATATTATCTTTGAAATATATGTAATTCCCACCTAACTCCAGCACTGACAATTCGTATTTAAACACGTAATCATAAAAGAACGATAAAATTTTTATTTCAATAAATAGATCATATTTTGTGCTATATCATTAATTATTATTTCCATATGAAGTATTATTACACAACTATTATTGTCTTAAATTATATATCAATTACATATTAATTATAGATGTAGATCCATGTAATCCAGGTTAGAAAGTGTTAATAATATAACTTTGCACTTTACGAACTAATTAAATTCATAATCGAATGATTTTAAAAAGGCACTAATGGACGCTAAGCGCCCAAGACGAACGGAATTGAATCAGAACACCCCCGCGCCGCTCTGCGTCGAGACGGGCAGAAAAGGGCGAGCCAGCTGTCAAAAAGCGTAGGCTTTGTAGCTTATGGACTAGTGATTATATAATTAACTAAGTATACAATTAAAACAAACAGGTTAAGCGAAGGAAAGCATTACACTAGATCAGAGATACATAAGCTGCGGTTTCTATACTGTTATGTTTTATTATTTACCCAAGTTTTACATCATTCTGTTATTTTTTTTACTAAATCAATTCAAACCACATTCAAAATCTTATACTAATATATTAAGCCCAAATCCCAATCACTAAGTTTTAGTGTTAACTTAAGGTTTTAACCTAAAATGTAGGTTTCAGTTTGTGAAATTTAAAGAAATACATTAATTATATTAAATACAATAATTTATATTAAATAAGGATAGTATTATTACTAAAATAATGTATACTACTAACGCATTGACGCACAAGTTCAAAATAACATTTAAGGTTGAAACCTTTTTAGAATTTGAGGCGAATATATTAGTTTAATATGTAACATTATACTGTCTTGCATAAATAACTTTGTTTGACATTAATTTAACCTTAAATTTGTATTTAAAAGGTAATGTTATATTAAATAACCCATTCAATATATGCAACTGTGACTAGAACACATATACTGTACATATTAACATTTAAGTTTATTTATGTTGAAAAATGTAAATAATCTCTGATTCGAAGGAATAAACATTCGTAAATTTATTTCTAAGGATCTCACAGAAATATATTTGGCCATCACTGTTATAAACATTTACTATAACTAAATATTACTCAGACATTATCAAAGATTCATTAGTAATCATTAGCAGTCGATATTGCATCACAGATCATAGTGGTTTTCCGTTACCACAGATGAAACTTAAATATATTTATGTAAAATTTATTATATGGAACCACACATAAAAATTGATTAATAATTAATTGTGGTTCGCTTAATGACGTGCTTGCTGATTATTGAATGTTTTGACGTGGATCATTAGTGGAACATAACGCCGCTTGTGTCTATGTCAATTACGTCTATGGTAATTAAATGATATTTTGATTCAATTTGTAATTTTTCTTTAATTTACAGTTAGTGACCTTTACGTTTCATAATTTCAAGTATTGTTTGTTGTTTTATTAATGAATAGTAATAATGATAGTAATTGAACATAGTATTTATTTATTATTTATCTATTATCGTTAGTCCTCAGATTCTTTAATTGCAGATTATTTATTCCTTACTAACAAAAAATAACAAGTAAATAAACCAAAACATGACTCGCTATTATTGTCTCCTTCCTTGCTTGTCGATTGTCTTTTGGTTCTAGTCTCACTTTGTTTTACACACTTCTCCTTTTTTCCATCATCCATCTTTTTATGTCACTCTCTCCTACCAACGGTTTCGCTACGCTTCTTCTACTTTCAATCTTCCATTACATCAACTCATGATATGTTCCAAGTTTTCTCCGTATATCCTGAATGCCATCTACTTCTTCTTCTCCAATACTTGCTTTCTCTTTCTTAATTCCCCAGCCTGAAACTTGCGATCATCCTGATTTCCCTATTTCCTTGTTTTCCAGTATCCTACTCGTCCAGAACCGTTTATATCTCTAATTGTAACTTGCTCGCTCTATTTTCTCCCGTTCGCCAATTATCTTCTACAACGCTATTCTCCGCGTTTTCCACCCTATCCTCCCACCGTACCGCTTTAGCATCGCTTCCATCTCCACTTTGTTCTTTTTAAGTTCCAGTATCACAATGTATCTTCTCCCAATTTCCTATATTTCGGTTTCGTACTTAACTATTTTCTCGACTAGAAACATCTGCGTATACCTTGCGTATTTACTTCTATTAGAAAGTCGTTATTACAAATCATTTAATTACATTAACATTGTGCATAGAGTCCTACAAAATCTGCTTCGAAGTATAAAGCCAAAATCATTAGCAGTAAATGATGTGTGTAGCTAAACGACATCTGCTAATGAATACAAAATTATTCGGTTTTAAAATAACTCGTTGCCTGATTATTTAATGCTTGCTAATTAAACAATTAAGACATAAATAAAACCGTGGAATGTAGACATATTCATATTAATCATTTTTACCGATATCTCCAGACCTGAGTCAGTTGTTATTCGTCTTTAGTTAGTTGTTCACTTAACCTCAATAATTATCAACGAGGTGTCATTACTCACGAGTGGTAACTACTAGCACAACCACTCGGACTTGTCAGCACACAACATTAGTTTTAAATTATAATTGATTAATGAACATACTTTACTGAAATTATCTTTATCAAACTTATCTTATTAGACATTCAGTAATAAATAAATATTCAAATCCTAAGTGTTTCTAAGACCAAGGAATGAAGGCAGAGTCAGTTGCTAGGCTAGATATCAAGGCTAAAATATCAAAACAATTTTTTTTACAAGTTTACCTCTCATTCCGAGATTTTCCCCTTTTTATCCCGAATTACTGCTTTCTATATAAAATATAATATATACTAAAGATACCCTTGCTGTTATCTCATGACACTATTAGAGTGTCAGAACGTGTAACTGGTAACTAGCAGATCCTCGTGATAATAATAATACATCATAATCATGATATTATCACTAGTTATCACTAGGTGTAGCAGTACAGAACATGTAATCATGAAAATTAATTTAACATTTCACTTCTGCAATTGACAGAATCACAAATAGTATTTGCATGTCACAACTGAATGTTGCACTAGAGTTCCTAAGAGATATTATATTGTAGATGACAGATGTAGTGGATCAAAAAAAACTTTATACGTATATCATATGAAATTAATTATCTTCTCTTAGATAGATAAAGATTAAGATTTAAGGGGCGACAAAATGTAATTATTTTAATTAATTGAGGTTCTTTGCTTTATGTGAAATTCTACCCACTTCTGATATAGAAATATAACATTAACTGAAGTTAATATTCTAACTGCAACACAATTCTTGCAAAAAGAAATTCTGAAATATAACTCATAGTTTGAGTGCTCATTAAAAGAAAAAAAAAATAAAGAAATACCAAGAAGCTCGTTTAAAGAATGAGCATTGAGCGTTTATCATTGCAGCTGCATGTTTTGACATAATTGTAAGCATTAAACAAATAAATTCGCAACAATCAACAATCAGAAAAAACGTTTCATAATTGTAGTTTACAGACTTCGTAATGGTGTGTTGGGTTCCGTTCTGTTCTGTTTTGTTGCTTTTAACAATGTATAGATATAATACTCGTACATACATAATCCTTCCTTTCTTCCTTTGCTTCTTATTCTATTTGTTCATTTTCAATTGTAACTTTCTGATTTTTGCAGGCACAACGTTAAATTATGGACTTTTATTATTGTTAAATATTAAACGCTTTTCAAAACAATTACTATAAACACCGATATAACTGTCCTCTAATTCCGGGCAACGTGGGCGTCATTTTTCACATCGCATCGGCATCAGCATCGGTTCTTTCTCATAATTTTATATTCACAAAATATCGGTGAGCTGAACGCTTGGAGTGTTTGGGTTTAAGCACCCACGGGACTATAGAAAATCATAAAATACGTGATCTAGTTTTTTGCAATATTTCAAGTAATTATCTAATGAAAGCATATGATCATAACTTCTAGGTTTTTCTAAGAAATTATTCATTTTGCAGAAGTAAATATCAACATTTGATACTAAACGTTTCTTAAATTTAGATATAAACTGATGCATATTACGATATAACTTAAAAAAACAGTAAAAGTATCACTAAGAAAATATTTAAAAATTATATGAACTTCTGTTTATTTATTTTAAATTAAATCTTACACCGAGTATGCATTCTGATTAATTAAGATACGTGTGAAAGAACCGTAGAAATAAAACTAAAATCCATTTCGTGAGCGCTTTCCTTTCCACTGTTGTGGTAAAATATTATTTACCTATTTAAAAAAAATGATTTATCAAAGATACAAAGACTATAAGATTTACTCTAAAGTTCTAGTGTGATTACCAATTTTATTATTCTAAATTTAGAAAGAACCTCAACTTAACCTCTAATTTATATTAGAAATATTTAAATGATTCTACACTGAATTTGGCTATAGTTCTAGTTCTTCCAATTCGGTCCGGCATATGAAGATTTTGTGGGTAAAAAATGGTGGTGATATGCAAATATCATTATAGGCAAATCTAAGTAAAGAATCGCACGGGTCTCACCAATCGCATTTATCATATCCAATATGGAAACAAGAGCACGACCGCTACGGCTCAACTAAGATCGGTTTCCGATTGAGATTGATCAAACTTGTTGCAAATGCCGATGGTAACAGATTTATATGACTTACCATACAAAAACCACTACCGCTTTCCTTTTCATCTACGTTTCATACGACAAATCCAATGCCTTTGATGCGGATCGGTGGTTGCTTACCTTTACATAAAAATATATTTACATCTTAACATGTACATTACATAACTATTGCGGAAAGTCTTCATAGACGATTGCGTTATCTCTTTGTTTAATAAAAAAAAAGAAACATTACAACTATGAAAACGTATATTTTTCTTATCGATCTCAAAACATTATAGGTACACCGTGCGGTCTGAGGCAGAATTCACAGTCTCTTTGTCGAAGCTCACTACTCAGCAGTTGAGCAGTTGAGCGGTTGAGCCGCACTGTCCAGATCTTTCGGACTCAAGCCGCGTCCACGTTTGCGTCTCTGCAGCGTTTAAACTCTGGAGAACGATGACCCTAACGTTGAGCCGCCGGCTTTTTTGCAGTTCTCTTTAACTCTTATACCTATATGTGCATGGACGTTTAAATGCACTCAACAAGTATTCTAAGTCAAGACCTGTACCCAGTATGAGTGTAGTAATGCTCATAATTTTGAGAGAATTTTGCGCACAAATGACAAACTACATAAACTAGTTGCTTTAAACCACAATTACTTGCACAGTTATTTATTAAATTAATTAACATTAAGAAGTTTATTATTACGTAACAGTTTTTATGATTTCATGTGTTGCAATGTTACATACTATAAAAGTTGAAATATCAAATTTTCACACACACTTATTGCAACAGAATGAATTTAAACGAAATTCAAAAATGAAATAGAATAATGTTGCAACTGAAGCAGCTATCGGTTCTGAAGAAAACGGATTTATTAAAAATAAACAAAAAAAAAGTAGTTGTTGATTCGCGAAATTTTGGCACAATTTAAAGCATTTTGCAAACAGAATATAAAGAACATAAAAGAATTAAAACTATGACGACGTTAGAGCGTCGAAAGTTTGTTATTTCTAAGATAACTAAATAATAAAGGAAATATTTCATTCTTGCATACTGCAAGGTCTTGTATAGGTACATTTACCTTCAAGTCAAAATTTCGATTAATAACTTTATTTGGTTATCTTCATGTATTCCCGTTTTGTCTTAAGTATGAATTCGCAGATGCAAAAACAGAGAAAGAATATTGGAAACCCATTTAATTTATTAAATAATCGTACTGAACCTTGTAGTTAAACTATCTATGTGTTTGTATATAATTTAGATATGAACACACATACATATTTTAATAAATGAATTGAACATACTCGTATTTATGTTTTAAAATATATAAATGTAAACTTGTGTAGGACTTAGTCGAATGTTAACAGCCTTGTTTGTGACAATAATTGAATGCAAAGTACTAAAATCCTCTATTTAAAACAGCATTATCAGCACATGCATTACCGGTAATTGTTTGCTGGTAAAATCGTTTAAACATATCACATATTATTGCAAACCTATCGACGTAAATGACTATTTACACAAATTACATTACAATCATAATAAAACGAACACTTTTACGTCAGTTGTATTATTTATTAGAAAATATTATCTAACATCTCTTGAGGTCATCAAACCGTGGCATTGGTTGATGTTTACGTTTAGGGCCCTGTCACACTGGAACCATTTTCTTGCGGCTTTGTGTAGTTTCATTATCACATCTTACCATGAGGCGTATTTTCTATTATAATGTTTATTAATACACCACTGTATGTAATACGTCCGTATTCGTAATATGGTTTGTATACCTGGAGATCAAAGTGTCGCAAAGGGATCTACTGTATGTCATAGAGTTCCGAACCTTAGTGGGAAGCATGCGTATCCTTCCATAACGCAAGCGCGCAAATATTATATGTGGTACCAGCACTTAAACTATGACCACTCGTTACTTTTCTAGTATCATGTTTTGTAATTACTTCTCTATGCAGAATCTTTAAATTTATATTTTCTGTCCAACTGGTAATGCGCGGGTGCCGGATAGGGCATTTACAGTTTATATTTGTGTCCAAATGTGGTAGCTTTTTCTCACAACTGGACGGAAAGAGAGTAATTAATCGTCTGGTATTTTATGGGCTGTTGTCAGTTCTCAAGAAGTATTCTTTCTTCATTACTGTGTTGATATCTTTTCGCAAGTAGTAACCTACAGTGTGAGACCGACCTTATATTGAACTAGCAATAAATATTGATTATTTTCTTTTAAGATAAATCAACAAGATATAATTAGGTTCAAACTATGTGTATCATTCTATTATCATAAAATATTTATAGCTATAAAATGTCAATTTCCGCAATTATTTCTCACTGTTAGTGGCAATGTTTTTTTTTCGAAACGAATAATGATTCATTTACTGATAATTGTGCAATAACTTTGTGTTTTATAGCATTTCTCTATTTAGAGCCTGACGTGCTAACATTCATTAGATTTTATTTAAAGAAGCGCCACTACTGGTTCAACATCAAATGCCGTTTTCTTTTCAAGAACAAATGTTGCTCTTTTTCCTCCTTTTGAACAGAAATTGTTGTATATTTAATGGCAATACTTACATTAATATAGATTTTTTGTAGTTTAGTAACATTACTGCAGTGTGGACGCTCCTATAATTAATGCTGTACCTGAATAATAAATAATAATATTAATTTTCTGAGTAATATTATTAAATTAAATAACAACATCTTGTTTGAATTGATGGTTCTAGTTCTAGTTCAGGGTTACGTCGACATTAACATGTCATGAAGGTGTCTTAGTACTTGTTAATGACAGTCATTAGGAGTTAAGAAACTTTGCTAATTAAGAAAATTAATGAAGAGTAAAATATTAAATATACAAAACCAAATTTCTAAATTCATAAAAATTTGCAATAAAAAGTTTTCCACAGTATTTCTTCAACTTTAGTAAAAGTAACACACTTGTTCGCATCGATAGTAAATTCACTACGTTCCTGAATTTCTGCCACATTTTTCTAACTTCAGTGCTTTCTCGAAAATTTATCAAATCGTAAAAAGTCCTTTATAAGGATTAGAAACTCGTCTAGCCGCTGGTACCAGCACTGATAATGATCAACAATAAAAATAAAAATTAATATCGGAAATACAATTAAATAAAATTATTATAAATAGAATTTTACATAATTCATAAGCCTGCTACGTTTGATTGTTTTTTTTATAGACATAAATAAATATTATAATTTATTAGGGATTAAATTGAGCCACTACTCAATAGTGCTCAATGCTCAATGCTTCAAGCTTCCTACAGAATAAGCTTTGTACATAGTACATATTTAATCACAACCGATACCGACCGTGGCCACAGGTTTCATGCAGTGAGTACTCGCTAAGTGATTAATTGTAGGTATTTGTTAAGAAAACATTGATTTGGGTGCGGCCTTGATTCGCCTACTAAAACACTTTGAAGTGCCTGCCTGCACTTTAAAAAACATAATGTTTTGAAAACAATTCCATTCAAATCTTTTACATGTTTTTTCAAGTAATCTGTTGTGGAGAGAAATAATTATGAAATAGAATTATGTTTAACTTCGGTAAATAAGTAAACATAATGTTAGGTAAAAAATATTACGTTCTGTTTGGCAGGGACATATATTTTATTACAAAGTCAATATTGAAACACACAAATTGTTTTTTTTAGATAATGGTAAAATCAAATCCGCTGCACGATTCGATATTCGCATAACTGATTAGCATCCCTACTTTAAAGCGACGACAATTTATTCGTTATTCTAGAAAAGTTCTCACTCTTAACAAGACCTTGAAAGCTTGATGTGTAAGAAGTAAATTGACATTCCCACTTACTATATTAATTTTGAATTTATGCTTAAATGTATGTTTTAGGTACAGTGTTTCGTGCGTCAGTAATATTCTTTATCTAATATAGATTATTACATTTAATATATTTATTTCTATGTTTTTATTTAAGTCTGTCGTTAAAGAAGAACACTGTTCTGCGAACAGTTGTCAAGTTTTGTTTCAGTACTAGAAAATAAAATTAAAACTAAAACAGTAGGTGGGAATGATACGTAAGAGTACGAGTATGTCATGTAGACCGTCCTTCGTTGGTTTGTTGTCTTCTGTTGCGTTAACACCGTTGAGACTTCACATATTTGACATGCAAAACTCTTCCAAGTTCCAAGGTCTGACTCCGAGTACTTAAACTCAAGACTTATATTTGCTTTTTAACTGAATTAAAAATTTAAAAGAAATAAAGTAAAGATTTACACCCAAGCTGACATTCACGAGCCATCAGGATAATTTTACAATTTTAAATAAAGCAGTAAACACGGGCACCACACCTAGAAAGTACAATAAGTTCATATCTTCTGTTATTACCGTTCAAAAGCCGCTTAAATTTCAAAAGTATTTGTTAAAGGCATTCAGTTTAAGTATCTGGCTCTATACTAGTTGTAACTCTAAGAAATGCCATAGGCTAACCTCCAATTTGAACGCCGCCGCCCCCATTACGCAAAGTTCCCAACTCAATGCAGTTCAACAACACCTTTATTTTACTCTTCAATATTAAGTCGAATTTAGTTCAATTATGTTCAAGATTACAAAATTGCTGTTGAAATAACAATATTTCAATCTACGGCAACGTTTCATAATATTTACGAGTATGTTGATTTCTTTTTAGCTATTTAGTCCAGATTCTTCTCTTCCACTTAAGAAAATTGTTGCTATCGCAAAAGTATTGAACATTTTCTGTTATATCAAAGTTGAAATGAATTAATCTCACTCCTTCTTCATTCCAATAAAAGTTCATCTATAACTAACTGATATAAACTCAACATTGTCGTCTTCCATAAATTCTCCATGTGTGTGATACAACCTGTGCTAGCTGAGGTCATTTTTACAAGAACGAATTCCTGTTTATCTTTCTGTGAAGCTAACCCTACCATTACATGCTGCTGGCCGCCGCGTGTAAGTGAATATCCAGAAATAACAAGCAATAAATCAATTATGGCTCCGATCCTCATTAAAAATTCTTAATGCAATCAATTCTAGCTGCTTTACTCATTAAGAATAAATTATTGAAAAACTTAACAAAAATCAATTAAAGTTTACTGAGTCTTACTGGTATTGTTGGTTATTTATAAAGTATTTATAAAGTTTTTAATCGTTTTGTAATTCTGCATTTACATTAGCAAGTTTACACGCCGGAGAATTGGAGTTAAGAACTAGCTTTAAATAACAGTGCAAAAATGCAGTGTAAACAACCAAACAAATTTATCCCAATTTTTCTTCGAATGATTTACTACCGGTGCCGGTTTTCCGCCGTGGAAAACTCCAAAAATGTAATTGATTAAATTAAAACCTACTATACTGGTAATATATAAATCAGTTCTAGGAAATAGAAAGGCCATCTAAAATCATCTAAGAAAAGTACAGCTTTTCCATCAAGGGTGCTGTAGATCCAACTTAACTTTTAAAACTATAACTGAATAAAAAAAAGTGGACATCAGTACGTAAAATCCTGCCGGGATAATAAAAGGACCAACCTAAAGACTTTACACCAAACTCAAACTGTTTATACTCTCTTAATGAGCGAAATCGATGAAATAGCGAATAAATGATCCTTTCTGATTAATTTGGGCACGCTGTTTTAAAATACCTTGTTTAGCAGGTTCAGTTTTCTATCTTATTCTGAATTTGGAACACGTACATTTTTAGAAATCCACGAAGCTAATTCACCAAAACGAGAGAAACATGTTATCGATTTATGCGATATAGCATTCCATAACTAATTTCCCGTTCCCCAGATTACATAAATCAAATTTGGAATTTCTCAGTTATATTTATACAAAATGACGACAAGTTTAAAATAGTCAGCTCCTATTGACACATCTTATATAAATATTTCATGTCAACTCTTATCGGTGTATTTGAACTATTAACTGAATAAAGTCATTTCCTTTTAAGCCATAACCTTTAATACATTATTATACTCGTATGTTTATTGCGTTATCACCTTGTACAAATTGTCCGGCTCAGCTCGCCAAAGCAATGTACAGCCTGCGTCGTATCGTCCAGGTATTAAGTTACAAATAATGTTTATGGGTCGCCATTGCCAATGTAGTGCTAGTTACGTACCTGTTAAAATAGTACCTTAGATTGGATCTCTTAGAAGAGTTACAACGTTACACTGAGGATTATGTTTTCCCGTATATAGAAGATAGAATAATTGCACCACAATTCACCACGAAGCAGAGCACTTTTTTGCTATATTTTACTATACACTTAGTAATGCTACATAGAAATTTTGTTGTAGGCCCAATTGGTCCCAATGGTGCCAAACTGACACTACTGTATTAAATTGTACGTTGGGTTATCCCAGTCGGGTTCCAATGAGGCAAAACTGACATTACTCTATTACTTTTTATGTTGATTTATCCCAATGAGGCAAAACTGATATTACTCTATTAATTTTTACGTTTCGTTATCTAAATCGAGTCCAAATGAAGCAAAACTAACTCAATTAATTTTTTCATTGCTTTATCCCAATCGGATCTCGGATACTGGGTATGCCACATTGGGACCCAACCGGGTCCAGTCATATGTTTAGGACAAACCCAGTGAAATTTCTATTCAGTTACAAAATAGGTGCCCTTTTATGAATTATATTTCAAAATACCTAATATTACTAGGCGATAGAAGATGCATCTTAGATCAAGTATAATTATCTGTTTTAGATTTGTTAAAATGTTTTGTCGTAAACCAGACATTTTACATAAAATATTTTATTCCCACTACATATGTATATTAATGTAAATTATATCAATAATATTTATCAATATTGATCTAATAACATAGGTAATAACTATAGAAACAAGCTCTTTGCTAAGTAAGAATGTTTAAATGTACTTAGTGATTTTAAATCACATACAAGATGCAAATAAACAAAAGATTATTGCTATTAGTAATGTAGATATATAGAAACACGTTAAGAGGATTAAGAACTAAGGATGAGAGATAGGAGGAAGGAGGGAGATGGTAGAGGATACAGAATAACCCACTCAGATGACTTAAATTACGATGTGAATTTGTGTCGTGAATGTTACCGCAAGTAGGTGTATTTATTATATCTTAATAATCAAAATTTAAATATTACTCCATGATCAACACGATTGAAACCAGTCCTTGTGTTTGTCTGTGGCCTCTAGTCGGGAATATTATTTTAATTGTCACAACTGTTGTTAAACAAAGCTCGAAATATTAAAACAGCCAAAATAAATATTTACACTAAAATAAAAATTTAATTAAAAATTTAGTTTCTCTATTTGTCCATAGATGACAGCACCACACTAAATTTAAAAAAAAAAATAATATCTCGACAGTGAAGGCTGTACCTATGTTAACTAATCTGGTACAAATTTTGTTTAGTTTTTTTTAATTTATAATTACTTAAATTGAAAATAAGGTAGAAGGTTGCAAATAACTTATATTATGAAAAACTTTAAATCATATAAAATGTTTTTTTACTAAAACAAGGTTGACTTAAATGTAGCTAATACACCCTGTACCTACATATATACGAGTATGATTTCTTAACATGTCAATTTGTACGAAGCTCTGTCCATTTATTTTATGACAATTAAGTAGATTAACAAACTGATTACAAACGCCATTCTAGTTCCAAGTGCAACATGCAGGGTTAAATGTGCTCGAAGGAATGCCTCAAGTACGGACATAAAACTCTAGAAAATTGTGTATAAGCTGCAACATATTAACCGCGCATTTTACAAAATGTGACATGTTTAATCGGTTAAGCCAAGTTCACTTATATTTATTTCATAAAACATACATTGATCTGTCAAACGGATCTAATATCGATAGAACTAATCGCAATTTATTGACAATCGTGAAATCGTTCCTATAAATGTAAACATAAATAATATTAATGATTGTCTAAACGAGATAGACGCACCTTAGAGGTAAGCGTCAACTTGAAAATCAGTCAACGCATTGCATTTATTGAATGAGAATTGGAAGAGAAAGGAAACATTTCAAGAATGGTTGACTTTTTAACCAACCGTCGCTGAAATCCATCGATGACAGTCGATAACACATTTATACGAGTAAACATACAAATTAAACTGCATACGACTTTAAAGGTATGAACAAAATTGTTTTAAACAGTCGTTATCCCCTTTTAGACTAGTAACTTTAATATTGAACGTTTTTTTTTCTAATTATCTAAGATCATCTACCCTATATTATATCTGTTCTATTATATATAATTTATTGTTTTTCTTTTCTTTTGTGTTCCAAATGTATACTGAACTTAAAGGGTTCTCCCGTGTGATGAGTTCAAAAAAACGATTATTTTTTTTTTGCATAAATTTATTTCTTAACCTTTGTAGAGTATGCTGATAAAGTGATTTTTTAAAATTTGAAGTCGTTATAAAGACACACCAGTTAGAAGAAGCAGATGTTCGGAGCGCGTAGTTGAGTGGTAGGAACTTAAAACGCGTTTTTCTGAAAACTGTGTTTTTCAAAGTTTCCTCCATCATATCTCGACAACGGTTTGGCCGATTCACTTAAAATTTATAGGATAGACTCAGCACATGTAGACCCACAGAATAAACTAAAATTTTCCTAAAACTCCGAGTTTTTCTAATTATTTTAAAACGAAAAAGTGAAAAAAAGTCATGAAATTTGAAACATTTTTTCAGAAATCTGCCAAAAACCAAATTTTTAATATTTCCAAATTCTAGTTTTTTCCAAGCATTTTGGTCTCTAGATCAAAACGACGTTTTTTTTCTTTCTTTCTGATAAGCAAACCAGCCAAAATCGTGGAGGAAGCCAAGGCCCCTTTGTTGAGGCAGGTGTCTTCAGAGTGGGACAGCATACGTTCTAATTAAATTTTTTACACGAAATTTGTTTTACATACTTTTAAAATAGTAATAAACCACTTATTAGAATCTCAAAGTTCTATCCTTTTCATTGGACGTCAAAAGAGATTCTCAAAAAATGCTTAAAAACAGTCGTCATACAGGAGAACCCCCTTAATGTTGCATTTTTTTAAATTCAAAAACAATAAATTGAATTATTATTATTTCGTTATTGTTTTGTTCTTAAAAATTATATGTATTATTAAACAATAATTTAGATTTGTGGATTTCCTAAGAACGCCGTCTGGTGGGCATTGAATGAACTGTGGGCACTGGGCAGTGTGGTCACCTGGGGGTTTCAATTGTATACCTGTGCGTGTGTGTGTATGTGTGTGCGCTCAATGTGCGATGCTCGATCCCGGATCAAATGTTTATGGCCAATAATGATTGCAATCGCGTGTGTGTTATGGTTTATTAGCTAAAGTCCAGTTTAGTCCAGACAAAACGCACAGCAATGACCGGTCTATAAGCAATGCCAAAGTAAACGAATGAACGACCACAATCCACAGAACTATAAACCAGACAGAGAATTAGAAATGAAACAGTAAAACACCCAAAAACGAGATCAAGTTATAAATTGATATGGTGGTTAAACCGAGAATGTCACCATGTGCAATATTTTGCGTTATTTCCCCTATCCCTGCGCATATAATAATAATAAATAAAACGGGATAAATTCTTAAAATTCAAAATAATAATTGAACTGTTAATAACATTTCTTCGAACATTGGTACATACCATTATCTGTACTTTATTACACTTACTAAAAGCTTTCTATAGTTAGTTCAATAGGAATTGGGTTACATTATATCTAAAAACATTTTTTCATTAATTACTTATGTGTATGTGTTCTTATCTAGAATTATTAGCTGAATTAATACAATTAATGTTGTATTGTTTTATTTAATACCATTGTCTTGTAATGTACAATACCCCTTCATTAAAAATCTTTATTGAAGAAGAAATAAACAGAGTCAAACTTGCGAAACATTTATTATAGAATTTTTTTTAAATGATATTGTAAGGGCCCATTATGAATATTTTTTTTACTTTGCCAAACTACTATTCTATTTTATTCGGCTTACTTATAAGTTATGATTTATCGCTCTCTAATCACGAGATGTTTCTCTTATGTTATTATTTACTAAAGTTTAACAAAAAAAATAGTACATAATCTTGAAATAAATGAAAAAATAATGAATAATCTTTTACTAATATATTCAGTTATTATGTAATATTACTGATCTTGCATAAATAAGTTTGTTAACGTCAAACAATGTAAGTCTATGTTACAAGTAAACTTTTTTATGTTGAATATCCCCTAAATATATTAAATTGTGTAGTTTAGTGGGCGCATGCAATATCTACGTTATTTTCATATTTGAATTGTAACAGAAAATGGGCTGGTTGCACACCCCATATAATTTACAATGTATCAATATCTACTGATCAGCACCTAAACTTCTTTTTTTTGATAAATCATAACACTGTCATCTACTCATGTATGAAATGAAAGTAGAAAATTTTAAATGCACACATCACAAATTACATCACTCTAACAAATTACATCAAATTTCCTGCACTTCTGACCCAATTTTTAAAATATATTTTATACTACATTTGACGTCACAACGCTTCTGACACCCACGCCCTGCATCATTTGCGTGTGACGTAATTACTATATAGATCATTGCATTTCTAGTTTACTAGTTCGCCTCTGTAAAGAAGCGTAATTTTACACATACACTAGGCTCTAAATATATAAAACTGTAGTAAACTTAACCGCGTTAAAATATGCACAAACTCAAGATAGAAATCAGCGAATACATTTATTTCTGCATTCTATAAATTGTGTGCATGTATACAAGTATGTTTGTGCGTGTGTATACACATTGAACTATACCTATAATATTGTATAAATTTATAAATATTTTGTATAGATAATATATATTTATAATACATCAAGAAAGTAGTTTTGTTTAGAATTTTACAAGTAGATATCGCACAAACCGATCTAGCCCCGCGGTTAACTCTGAAGTCAGTTACAAATTACTGGCGATTCCAAACAAATTACATAGCCCGCAGTTAACTAAATGTGTAGTATGCATGTTGTTAAGTTTGCCGCGCTGCTCTCGTCCTTTTCTCATCCCTCACCCCCTCCCCTCTTCGCTACGCTGCAGCGACGACCGCCGTTACGTACCTCTACATCTGAAGTAGTGAAGGACAAAATATCGTCAAAGCTTTTCGATTTTTACACCTTTAATCGATTTAAAATCGATATTTGTAAGAATAGAATAATTTTTCTTTAATGGGGTAGAACCACCCCAAGATTTATTACTTAGACTTTTAAGAATATTTCAAGAGTTTTCTCAGACGAATATTCCGAATGTTACTTGAGTTATAGTACTTCGAAAAACCACTGTTCCGGCAAACAAGTTCCACGGAACAGCTTAAATCAACATTTTCAAATATTTTTTAATAACTTTTTATGCAAATATATTCACGAATCTATACTCTATTTAACTGCTTAAGAAAAACTTACATCTGAAATATTTTATATGAGAACTGAAGACAAACTAGTAAGCTTCATAAAAAAAAGCTAGAAAGTTGAAATTTGATATAAGAGAAGGTTCAATATAACATGATATTAGCTTATAACCATCATTACATTAATATTTTTACACTCCTTTGTTTATTTTTATGTAAAGATAATATTTAAGTTTAATTCTTATGTATACACAAAACAAAATAAACTTAAACGGTACGAATTTCTCCATGGTAGTAATGGATAATGGAGATTTAATTGATGTATTAAGTTTAAGAACCTTTCTTAAAGATGAAACTGAGTGATTTTAAATTATTTGATGCTCATGTATTTATTTACCAAGTCCAAGCAAGGTTGTTCAGTATAATTATGTAAAACCTACACGAATCTGTAAGTATCTTTAATTACAATCAAAATACCTGTCTGCTGGTCGCTAAGTACTCTGATAGAATGATACGCCAGTTATCCAGATCATTGAACGCTTACCTGTGAATGGTGAGGAATACATACCTGTAAATGTTCCAAAATAGTAAATACGAGTGGTCTGTGTTCATCAGATATGCATACAGAAGCTGGGTAAAGCTGTGACTAGAAAGAATATTTTTTAGACTGTGCAAAGTAATAATAAGCGTCGATTGGTCAGCAGAAGAGAAATAAGCGGAAGAAAGACGTACGCAAGATCATTATATCGTAGAAATACTGGCGATTCTTATATCGCATCATCTATTCATTTTGGAGAGCATCTAAAATTACAACTACAACATGTACGAGTATTTTATAATTATTGCGAACAATAAGTAATAAGTTTCTATGAATTACATCCTATTTAAATACATTTATTATATTATTGAAAGGTTAAATATAAACAGTTAAAGTAATAATGTTAGATGCGCCGCACCATGCACACATGCAGTCGTAACATTTGTAGGTGTGAAACATTGTTTCTAACATTTTGTTTAGTAGGCGTATAGAAAATGTTGTTGACAAAATTTATTAATCATTAAATACTTTGTATCAACGTTTGCTATCACTTCACCTGGCTCACCTGGTCAGACACGAGATATTTTATTGTATGGCTTTGACAGTAAGCATTATTGCCAGAGATTTAATTAATGTCGTATATTACGTTAGGAAGTAAATGTAATATAATGTGATGTAACATCTAATTTTTACTAATATTAACTATAATCCTTTATTATACAAATAGAACATAATATTTAGAATTGATATTTATTTATATCATTCTTATAATTTTCACACTATATTAGTATGTTTCGGTGTAAAAGAAATCGGGGATTGAAATCCGTAGAGTGCATAAATTAAATTTGTATTAATTTTATTAAAATTCAATTAATTAATTAGTAAGGTTGGACATGACATTAAACGTGTCTCCAATATTTTGTAAATAATTGCTCCTTTATTATCCTCGTTCTTTAAATGACTAATTTAGTTGCTTAAACCTTCATTAATATTGCGACTACTTAAAAAAATCATATTTAAGATTCTGATAGTTTACTTTAACAATATATCTTATTGATTTCTACAATTTAAGATAATATTCACAACCCTAATTAAAGTGGGTGAAACTATGAGAAAAATGGGCAGTTTTACGTTACTCCCTTCAGCCCCCCAAAGATATTGGACACTGAATTGATAAAGTCTACGATAAATTTGCAGTAGATAGAATGGAATCTGTTGCAAATTTATAATGAAACATGGATTAAATTACCACAGAATAAAGTAGAATCTAAAATAAGTATCATTAACAAATATGTAATAGGTCTGTAACAAATTCGTACTGAATAAAATAGAATCTGGTCATGCGGTGCTTAGTATTTCTGTATTTAAAGTACAAAATTAGATTCATTTGAATTTTAAATTCTACCTAAAATTTGGATCATTTCTTTTTATAATATATTTTTTTCTATTATGCACTTGGGAAAAAGTCTTAGTATTTAATTTGGTCAGAGTCAGATGATTTTTACCGAAAGTCCTGAAAGAAATATTTGAATTAATCCAAAGGTGTGGACTATATAACAAATAACTATAAAATTATAAAGAAATAGATTTCTTGAAATTGGTGTAATCATTGATCCTTGAATTGTATATGAATTTTTTATATGTAGATTTTGAAACGCTAAAATAATTTTTGGTTCATCATTCGTGACTGTAATCTTTGCTAATTAAAGTAATCATTACATAAATAATTAATACCCGCAATTCGACTCCAAACACAGCTCGGGACTTCGTTCCTCACTTCACTCTATCTGTTTGCATTACCTCGTGAGTCGTCTGTCTTCCATCTTAACTACGTATTGTGCGCCTTAAGAAAAGTAATAACATTGCAGATATTTTTTCTACATAATAAACATGTTATTTAAAATGTTTTTGCATTCCAAGCCCACAATAAAGTACCACAAACATAACATGTTATATTATTGTAACGTTTTACGAGATAGAGTCACTCACTCGCATAGATGTGGACGACATGGCATGGAACGGCAAGGCACGGCACCGCCACGTTCATGCGTGTTATATTTCGATATACTTGTCAGGTATGAAATTTAGTTAATTTGATGTTTCCTTATATATTTTATATAAAAATTACAGATTAAAAACAATAATCATCTACAGAAGATATAATATACGATAATATGGCAGTCGTGATTCCTGCATAAGCGGCGCGATAATTTCCCATGAAAACACTTGGACAGCGGATTACAGCGATTCAGTGTTTATTAAAGTCGGCATGGCGTCATGAACAAAACACGCAACGATCTTTAAATTAAGTTTCTCTGATGTTCTATCATTTGTCCCTTTAATAATCGTCTTCTTATGGCTCTAAGATACATTTCAATTATACTCGTACATGTAATAATTGATTTCTGAGCTGTTTACTAAACTGTTGTTACCTTTGATTAACAATTCATCTAATTTAGAACAAAATGGTAGGATTGTTTATTAACATTATATTTTTGTTTCAGGATCAAGTGAGTCGTCCTGATGGCTCATGCGGCGAGGGGCCGCCCCCCACCAGTGGCGTGTCCCCTGGCCACTTTGGGCAGAGCTTCTCCAGCGCTGGACTCTCAGGGCTACCATCACACACCATTAGAAAACCAAGCTTACCACCATCCTTTGAGTTCATCACCATTAGATCCACAAGTGTATCAATTATCCAGGAAATCGCCAGCTCTTGATAGAGACTCGCCTACATTAGACAAAGTATACCAACCATATAGAGGTAATTCCAGAACAACACCATCCATAGAACAATCATATCAGTCAAATGATCAATATCAATTAGATCAAAGCTATCCAGTGAGCAAGAAATCATCATCATCGGTTGATTCGCAAATGTACCATTTATCTCGGAGTTCTTCGAGTAGTCTAGATCAATCTTACCATTCCAAGCATACGCCATTGGAACCCCAGGTATACCACTTGCCGAGGAATACTAAAGCGAGGGAACAGTACATGAGACATTCTCCCGCTTCCTTTGAACATTATCAGCACAGAAATTCGCCGCTGGACACAGCTTATCAATTGAACAGAGATACATCGAACATAAGGGCTACGCAAGCGTATCAGCTGAATCAGTTCCACAAAGCAGAGAACGACGCTTATCATCAGAAAAACGCGATAGAGCTAAGAGCAACCTCTTTGGATTCTGTTTACCAGGAGCGTTATCAAAACAAGAACGATATTCCCTTAGAACAGTTTAACTTGAGAAGTGAGAAATTGTACAGTCCTACGTATCATTTACAAACGAACTTACGAAATTCCCCAGCTTTGAGGAGAGCATCATCTCCTACAGTAGAACCTTGTAGCTTTTTAGTAGAAAGCTTTAGTAAATTAGGACGGTCTTCACCTAGTTTAGATCAAGGATATCATACTCTAGTGTCACCAAGTCCTGGACCGTCAACTCCAGGTCCTTGGGCTGATTGTAGTGCAGCGGGAAATCTATTTAAAGGTAAACGTGCCTTATCTAAAGCAACGCCTTTTGATAAACTTCCTGATGAAGCTGTTTTGAAGATATTCTCCTGGTTGGACAGTTGTGAATTATGTGTTTTGGCGCGAGTTTGTAGACGGTTTGAAGTGTTGGCATGGGAACCATCTTTATGGCGAACCATTGCTTTGAAAGGTGAACATTTAAGTGGTGATAAGGCTATCAGGGGTGTATTAAGGAGGTTGTGTGGACAGGGTAGAACGGGTGCGTGCCCTAGTGTTGAAAGAGTGCTTTTACACGATGGTTGTCGATTGACAGACAGAGGACTAAATTTATTAGCTAGAAGATGTCCGGAGTTAACGCATCTTCAGATTCAAGGCAGTGCCACTGTTACTAACGCAGCGTTATTCGAATTGGCAACTCGATGCACGAATTTGCAACACTTGGATATTACTGGTAAGTAGTTTTAATGCTATTTGAATGAATTGAGTGTATTAGAAATTGAGGTTATGCTTTATTAATTTTTACAATATTTATGCTAATCTTTGCTCGTAAATGTATGCTTACTTTCACGCTTTAAGCTGTAATTAATTATAATTATCTACACTGTGACAAATACCCAGTAAGAATTACTATGTGGCATAATACCAGGACAATAGTTTTATGACCAAAATTCCACTATAGTATAGTGGTTCAAATATATATTTTACTATGAATTTCTCACAGTGTATCTTTCATATTTTCTATATGGAGAAAATCTGCAACTTCTGCTAATATGGTATAATAAAATAAAGGTTTGAATTGTCAAGTTTCGCAAGAAATACTGCGAGACGAGTGTCTAGTAGTTAGGTACGCTGTATTGAAATCAAGTACCGATAAATTGCCATATGGAATTATTGGTAGATTGTCCAATTATGAATTTCATATTATCCAATTATAGACAAAACATTTTTAGCGTTAAGGCAATGAAATCTCATTTACCTTGCGTTGTTCATTATGTTGCAACCATATTGAATGCTTTTAGACAAGACTTGTGAAAGTTGTGACCAAATAAAACACAACGCGTGTCTTTTATCAATATGGTCATTACACAGCGAGGTGCAAATATGACCTAATGAATATAAAATTACTTTCCTCTTACTGTATTTGTATAACCATAATAGCTGAGAATAACACTAATTAAACTAGAAAATAATATATGTCTGAATAAACAATATTAAGAATTACATACAAATTTATACAATCTATAAAATATAAATTCAGAAGCGTTGCTGCCCGCTTATTCTATGTCTACAAGGATTGAAGGGAGTTTTAGTACATGTATTTTTACTTCTATTTGCAGTCGCATATATCTGGACCATGCTGGAATACATGCATATACGTAACCTGTCACCTTTGCGTGTCAACCTTGCAACATTCCGTTGTTTTTCGCGGTTTTATATAAAACATACAGCAATTGATCTTTATCTCGATTCTTTAAACTTTTCCAACATATTTGTTTAAACAATTGAAATAAAAATAACATTTCGTTACATAACAATGCGCGGCAAAATAATAATTATAAGACAATTAAACACGCATGCTAATATAATTATACAAACATTATTTAAATATAAATCAAAATTTAAAATATTCCATATACGATATACCGTACAAGTATATAATTAAACATTACGTCAATTTTTACAGCAGAGTGATTTTCATATAATTTATTGTTCATAATTTGTCTACAGCTGAAGTGAAACCGGCAATAACACGTTTCGTAAACAATCGCACGAATTATGTCGAGATACAGACTTATATTTAACGTAAATGCATTTATTTTAACATTATTATAAATTTGATATAGTATATTTTATTTAATACATATACTAGAAATGTATTTTTAGAAAAGGTAGATTCTATTGTATTATAAATTTATTCAAGATTGTAAGTCAGATTCGAGTTTTGAAATAATTCCATCATTAATGAAACATTTTGTTGAGATAAAACAGTGAAGATAGCTTTTAATCTTTCAATAACTATTCCAAATTATATGAAAGAAACAGCCTTAGCCTAAGAAGGAGGCGTCTAAAGCATTTTTTCAATCAATTTGTTATATAGAGTACTTTTGAACATTTTGTTTTGTATAATCTGCAATATTTTCCTTTTCTTATTAATATGTTTTCAACAAGAACTTTGTTTTTTAAAACAAAATAAAACAAAGAATTTAGATGAAAATGATTCCAAGTTTTACTGTATTAGAAAGAGTAAGGTTTGACAATTATGAATGAAAAATAATATCAGACAAATGTCCACCACGACCACGGTGACAGATGTCGATTCTTTTATCAAAATTTTCAATCACTTCAAGCATTTCCAGCGGCATCTTCGAAAAAACGACCTAATCACGCGTCCAGACCACATTGCGCACTATGAGAAACACTTTGAGCATGCAAAGGCTTCTCAACAATCTCTCTTGGATTTTCAGAAGCCCAAATGCGTATCCAAATAAATGAAAATAGGCCTCGTCTGAAAAATGATTTTTTCAAAAAAATTTTTAATTGTAACTTTTGCAGATCCACTATTTTTTTTATTATTGGAATGCGATTTTATGGCGAAATTAAATTCATTGTAACAATTTCCAAAGCATCTACTGATATGTCAAAAAACAAAATGTCAACACTGTCATGTTATTGGTGTTAACCCTATTGGAAAAACAAAGTCTTGTTGAAAAATCCTATACAATGTCGCCTTATTTATAATCGTGTTATACATTTTATAATTAAATTATTTGTCATTTATAAATTAGCTAATTCTTGATTGAATGTATCCAATAACATAAAGTTGCATCCAGGCACATAATATTTATGATCATTTTCTTCTGCTAATTCTACCTTGCATACTTTCAGCTATTTTCTGCACTTTTGCTTGTGCAGCAATACTTCGTGATTAGAATAGTCGGTTATATTTCTCTAGATCAGATAAATTATTATTATGTGAATCACATTCAATGCCGTAACTACGAGAATACAGGGGGTCTCCAGCGTTGCTCAAAATTTTAGCAAAAAAACATTTAGTTTAGAAAACAAACAATTTCGATATAACCATCTCCAAGTGTCAGGCAACAGACTTTTATTAAGTTACGTATTTACCAAAAGCTCTTTTAAAGCTACGGGTTGTGATTACTAATTTTTTAAAGCTTCCACTTTTAACTTTATATTCCACACCACGGTGTTTACACCGCTGCCGTCTGTTATCTGATATTGCGATCGTCTCAAGCGTGTGTATGTGTGTGTACATTCTATGGATGTGTGTGTCTGTGTGATCTGTAGCAGCGGCACAAACCAAACAGACTGTTTCGCAACTTAATACAAAGCCAGGAAAATGATATCTTTTGCTAAAGCTATGTTGGCCAACTTTGAGTAATGAGCTGTATTTTACATCTAAGAAGTTGGCACAAATTTTTTTTGTACAATATAAATGTCTACACACTGTTCTGAATATATGTGCAAAATTTAAGCGGTAACCTTTTTTTTAATTTTTATGAAATTTTGAAAATAGTAAAATTTTTCTATATCTTTTTAAACACTGCTAATCACACATTTTTAAATAATTGTCAATTTTGCCTATTAGTTTTGATCTGACTTTTAAAAGTAGACTGCTAACTTCCTAGACGTGATGATATTTTATTCGTGTTTTAATATCCGTTTTTCTACGGCATCTAAATTAAGTGGAAAATATTTTATCAAGAAATAAAAACAAATCCTCTAAGAATTGCTGTAAAATTAAATTAGGAATTTAATAAGTGTTTCTAAATTGAAAGCCCCTTCTCACTCACTGTTTTTAGTTTTAATTTAAGGTTTTAACCTGAATAAAGGATCATTCTTTATTTATGTTTCGATTTTCTCCTTTATGCGACATCTCACAGTGAAATTTTTAGCAATATAAGTACAGATGAACTTGACATTTTATTAAAGTTGATATTCGGCATCTTTCATTCGACGAACAAAAAATGAACTGATCCAGCGTTGTTATGTGCATGCGTTTGTCATTGTTCACTCGAGTGAATTGTCTGATATCAGCTTTATTAACTCTATTACGGTTACACTTTAAATCTATAGTTCAAATTTCGAGAGTTCGACAGCGACTCATACTTAAAACAAATTATGGGGTTAAACTGCCGATAGAACTAAAAAGCACTGACTCACTTACTTTTCTATAATGTGTATAGAAACGAATAAGATAAAATTCATTATCGTATTATAGATTTATACCGCTCTTATAACCTCTTTTAAGTATAAGTCACCGCCGATCTATCGTGATTTGGACTAACAATAAATTATAAATGAATTCATCAAGTAGTTGGTTTAGTTTGAATACTTTTTAATACGTGATAATTTTATAACGTAAAGAAATAGTGCGCCAGTAGAGACGTCCCTTCAGATTTCGATTATTATCTAAACTTCTTTGTACTTTAACTATGAATATTAAAAGTTTTTCTAATTATTTATTATTACGTTTATCTGTAGAATCATTAATGCATCTGTACTGCATCTAACTCTAATGCAGTGTGGATTATTTCACTTTGCACTTTTATGATAAAACAATAACTCCAGGCACATAGAACTAGTTTCGCAGTTACTAGCGGCTCTGATCTACTGTGTTGTGCCTTGTGCTATTCTAAAATCAATTATTGAATTGTATTTGTGTTTCGTTTTTTCAATTTGTATGTTTTTTCAACCTTCAGATGATAATTATACAGGATTTCTGTTTTAATTGCAAATGTATGTTACTGATTACAATGATTTATATATTTTTCTACCGTTTTAAACATAATTAACCTATACTTATATATGTGTATCTATATACATATACATGTACTAATACGTGTGACTAATGAAGTCCAGAGTTTGTCCTTGAAGACTAATCGTCCATGTTTAATTATCTTCTACGAATAAAGGACACGATACGTTTTGTTCGAACTGAACTATTTAAATAAAATTATACGTGAACAATTATTTCAAAAGTCATTTTATGTAGGACAATTAGTTCTGTATGTATATAGCTTTTTATGAGCGCAAATTTTACTTTTTATATTATACAGGACGCAGCGCTGTAATTTCCTTATTTGAAACACACGCCACACAGCGGCCATTAATCCTTAAAGAGTTTGGTTGTGCGCGTTCGAAAGCGTGTAGTCTAATGTTTGTTGTACGTTTAGTTTAGTAACCTTTTGACATTATAGCAAAACAGTTAAATGTAACTATATTCTTAACTATTTAACTTTTGTTAAAGTTTTCGTTATGTTTTTTTTTTCAAATACATACACGTGAAAACAGACGGTAGTCTTTAAAACTAGAAAATAGACCTTTTCTAAAAATAAAAGTGTTATGTCTACATCAGGGTTGCACCATCTAACAACCACTGCTTTTTGGAAAGGTTATTTCAAAGTTTCGCTTCTGTTTGTTAGTGTCTTTAAACTGCACATATATAACAGTGCTCATAGCGAATATAAATGGTCGTACCCATGTAACTATAAGTTAACAATTCAGAAAGAAATCTTTATCAATACATAGTTTAATTTTAAAAACTTTAAGGCTAGGGAAAATACCCAATTAATAAAATACAAAACGGTATACGACAAATCATATTTAGACAACATAGGTTGTATAAATTACAACAAACATAACCTCAAAATGAATGATGCCAAGGAGAGTTATCTTCTGCAAACTTCACAGCAGAGTACACGCATCTCAGGGTTCTATAAATAGCCAACTAACTTTATCTTACGTATACTTATACACCCAATTGAAGTAATTCATTATCATTGCATAAAATACGACAGGAAAACGATAAGCGGGTTCATGATTTCTGAGTAGCCTTGTACAAATCGGACAGATCATTATTCATATCATACAGATGTAAAGAATGCTGACATGTATTAAGGTGGATCTACATCTCATATCGCAATACACCGATTTGTCCATACATTACAAATTACATTGACTAGCGCTGGCGCCAGTGGCGGATTTACCCATAGGCGGCGGAAGTGATCGCCTCAGGCTTCATAAGATTAAAAGCCCCCTCGTGGCGGTGAATATGTACGAGTATTTTATATAAAAAATTTAATCGAAAATCTGGTGGGAGGTATATCTTTCTTATTATTGTATTTTTTCATCAAAGCAGATGCCATCTAATATTTTATTTCTAGAATGGATTTGAAACAAGTGATTTGTTTTCTATTTATAAAGGTAATAATCCACAGATACGCACGACTCGCATCAAAAACGCATTGTATTCGTAATGAACTGTGGAAAAGAAGGAACCGAGAGGGTATATGGGAAATATGCACCGTTCCGATTCTTAGTCGTATAAGAGCTGGAACACACTGCGACGTAACACATGGAATCATATGAGCATGCACACACCACGGGTTTTTAATTTTCCTTGTGTTCCAAAGCCGCCAAAAACGCTCGCTGCGATTTAAATCGCAGTGTGGTCGGTTTCTAAAGGTTTAACACCGTGAGATGGATCTACACTGCATCGTGTTGGCTTTTTATTAGCAGATGGGATACATTTACCGTACAAGGCGGTACGCAAAATAAAATATGGCATGTACGTTTTCTGTATATGTGTTCATACGTGTTTATCTATTTCTATATATGTGCATACCACACTATATGTAAACATAAATGTGTTACCGTCCACATTTTCAACGAAATTGATTTGAAGAACAACTCATTCTTAGGTAGGAAGACAATCTCTGTCGTATAAGACTCGTACGTTGTCACCAATCGTAGACAAACGATTCCAAGTTTCGCCATTGAACAAAAATTAAACACATTATCGATCGTTAGATGCTACATTTACATTATAAAGAGATCCTACTGAAATCTTTCTTTTAAGTAATTGCCTAGTCGTACACATCCTATTGAGGCTTTCAACATAATTCGAAACTCCCAAATAGCTCATTGCTTCCTTTGACTAGAAAGGATATGGCTTTAGAAGCGTGTCGAGAGACTTTACTTCCCCTCTGAAGAAAGATATGGTTTCGAATTTTCCGATCGGATTCGAACCCATTTCTTTACAGTTTCGTAAGCTTTATATCTTTAGTCTAATCCACCACTGCTTGCAGCTAGTCGCCATGCCTACATCTTTTTTATCTACTAATAATTTCCAGGATTAACCTTGTCACTTATTATGCATCAAACACATGTAATATATGCAAACAATAATAACTAACATACTTATGTACAAGACAACCACTAGTTTGGTTTGTTAGTTTCGAAGAGAGCAGTAAATCTACGAGTAAATGTAATTGTAAACAAAGCCACACATTAAATTGACTTTTAATTAACGTATGCTAATGAGTCAATGAATCAAAATGAAATAAGATATTCAGAAATTGTTTCATGGTCGTTAACACATGCATCTATGCAATGTTCCATGTGTCTGTCCGTGTGTGTGTGTGTGTGCGTGTGTACCGCATCGTGGTTTGTGGACCGCGGTCAGCACTTGCATCTGTCGAACATCCACGGTGGGGCGGAGCACCGGGGACCGCTTCTCTGCCCTGCAATGTCTTCTCCAACGTGGTAATGAGTTGTCGCCAGGTTCGATTGCTTTTTTACAACACAGGCGCAAGTACGAGTAAAGTTTGTTCACATCTATCTTTACTAAAGCAAACATTTACATAAAAATTTAAACTTGAAGTAAAATAAGAAGAAGAAAAAACAAAAGATATTTAAATTATATTTAAAATTGACAGTTACAGGTGTTTTCTGTCTATATCATTGTCCATCGACGTTAAATGTTTGAAATATTATTATGAGACGTGAAGATAATCATTGTATACGTATGTTAAAGAATGAGTTAATTATCTGAGATTTGTTTAAGATGAAACAATACAGTAGTTAATATGTTACAAGAATTTAAATGAGTAGCTTATTGATTATGTTAAATGTCAATAGAAAGGGACTTCTATTCGACGGCGCCGGGTGTGTATCGCTTCGCCAGTGCCGCAATTAACCGTCTGGGGTCACAATTGAAGTAGAAAAGAAAGCAGAACATTATTGGGGGCGATAAAAGGCTACTTGCCTAGGAAGCCCGAGAAACCATGAACAAAACAAGTCATGTATAGGTCAATGCAGCCGTTTTACACACACCGATATTATTCCAGAAGAAAAGTACTTTTGTCTTACATTGTTTGTCCCTTTTAATGATAAGGGCTACTGTCCACTACAGCTTCATTTGCAGGTTGCATGCAAGCTGTAAATAAAGCCAGACGTATTCTGCATCTCAGTTCTGTCCACGCAACGTTGTCATATAAGCTTCATGCAAGCTGCAAATAAGGTCATTTCTCTGAAGTTTAGCATTGAGAAAGCACGTTTTTTTCATTGGAAAAATGTCAAGTGATGTGATTATAGCATACGCTTTTATTAGAAGACGACGAATCAGACGTTGAATGTATTGGCTTCAACCATACATCGGAAAGAACATTAACTGCAGATTGTTTATTGCTGCAAGAGAGTTATCAGAAAATGATTCAGTATTCCAATCAGTATACCGAATGACTATTGTTCAATAATATGGACAAAATTGACTACCGATTGCGTTATATTTAATAGAATATTACGTCTATGTGTAGTGCAGTACACTAGAGCTATGATATGTTGCAGTCCAGGCTGCATAACAGAGCCTCCTTTGTTTAAATGCAAGCTACAAGAAAGCGTAAAACAATCGGTAAATTAATTACGGCCCTAACTTTAAAACATATCTGAATATCACATCTACCAGACACGATGAAAGACAAGGCAATTAATTTGCTCCTGCTACTGCATTACATGTTTTTTTAATTAAACGAAAACTAGTAATATATAATTTAAATGCAGATCCTAGTACACACCTATGGAGAAATGAACCGAAATTTGTTCGCCAACTTCACTCGTAAATTCCAAAAAGTTTTAGAACCAGCAAACAGAATTCAGAAGTGCTACTTATACATAACTCGGCTAAGATCACTAAAAACAATTTAAACGAATTCTTTAATTAATGAATTTGAGTGCACTGCACAGTTATATTTGAAATCACCGGTCATGTATTTGATTGTAAAATGCTATTTCAACAGTAATAATGTTTTTGTTATGTTAACAGCAAGTGAAGTACATAAGTATAGTTCATGTTACAAGAGTTCGGCAGCCACTTAATGCTTAAAACAAATTGTGCTGTATAAATCTACAAAGCAATGAAAATGCAAGTTTTTTATAGTGTATATAGGAACGAATAAGATAAAATTTACCATTGTTTTGCCTGCCAACTCTCGTAATTTGAACTATACATACTTTGGATAGGTATTTTTTACAAAGCCCTTTTTATACGATTAAAATATAGGAAATAATTCCAATGCTTCGGCCCAATGAATACGTTATTTAATTAACGACGTTTTTTCATCGTTGCTTGCTAACTGTAAAACTAATGCTCCTCGTGTTCTTTGTTCTGTGTTCTTCATCCTCCTTACAGAGAACTTTATTAGCACCTCCACCTCGGTGAATACGTACAACTGAATATTGTTTGTAATTAACCATGTGTGACATAGTTTACCGCGTGATTAACATCTTGAAAGAAGTGTTTGTACCACCTTTATACGATGGCAGTCTAATAAGTCAGTGACTTTTTGAATTTTCCGCGTAGTACCTTTAAATGCAACACTACTTCGGTCAACTACCGTCTATTAATAGACTACTGTCTAATTTTTAGCAAGATACAGATTGAAAGCAGAAAACCACGTGAATTTTAACGAAAATGGACGTAAAACAATCACCGAAAGGAAAGACTTGATAAATATTATGAGGATTCTGCACCATCAATTTCAATGCTAAAGAAGTACTTTACTGAGATCAGTTGTGGTCGTAGCAACACAAGTGCCTAAAAGAGGTCGTCACACCAGAAATAGTCGTTAAAATCCTTGGAAAGATATTGGACGATCGGAGAATGAAAGTGCGTGAGGTGACTGATATCTCTAACTATAGGCAACGTCACATTTTACATGAATATTTGGACATGAAAAAGCTATACGCGCGATTGGTACCTCCATTGCGATTGAGTGTGTAGTCACCTTGGTAAAATTCATGATTTGAGCATATTGATCCAGCATATTTTCCAAATTTAGTCCCCTGCGACTATTTCCTATTTCCAAACCTGAAGAAACGGCTGAGCGGTAAGAGATTTGGGTCTAACAAAGAGGTCGTCATTGAAACAAACATCTACTTTGAGGACTTCGAGAAAACCTATTATTTGGTAAGAATTAAAAATTGGAAAAACACTGGATAAATAAAGCGATTTTCCAAAAAAAAAAGTCACTGAATTATCAAATGGAAAATAATATTTTTTTACGCATCTTCGTCTCCTGGAAACCAATATTCTTAGATTCGGCCCTAACTTTACCCAATTAGATTGTTTATTTGTTTATTTCATAAAGGACTTAAGCAATATTTTACGTAACTCATATTTGATCAATCATAATTTCAAAATGCCACAATAGATCAAATCAACTTGCTTAACTAAAGTAGTGTTTTCGATTCTATAAATAAGTTTGTCAACTAGTTGCTACACCTTCAATTGCCAGTTGGAATACAAAACAATACCATCACGAAAAGGACTTAACCAAAGTTAAGATTTGATCTAGATCTGTCAAGGTGCTACGAGAATTGAGAAAGTGGACTTGTTACTGTCAATTTTAATCTATATCCGTACATAACACATAACATGGTGCTTAATTTATAGATATGTATCTCTTATTACTTGCTGTGAACAAACCTCTGCCAGTAATCTATCGATAGTGTTTGTTTCAATTGTGCAGCAGAACGTCTGAATACTAAATGTTGAATGGACCGTCGGTTTGGACCGTGTCATTGTGATTTGTATTCCATGGCCCCAGGGGACGCTACTGGCACTCCTGAATGACACAACGGAATAGGCGACATGAAGGCGACCAGACAGCTCAGATCTCAGTCTCTCTTTTTACTTTAGATAGGCTTAGTCCAGCCAAATTACCAATACAGTAATTTCTATTAGTAAAAAAAACTAAATAGTCTTCAGGAATTGGTACAAAAGATTTTTCAGATTTTTCAAAAAATTTATTAGATGTAAAGCAGGTTTTTATTAGTTTAGCAATAGTTGTTAGACAATAGACTGAGATCGGAGACCTACGTCATTTTAGCAAAGCTGAAATTTTGAGAATAAATAGTGTACTATGTAGTTAAGAGCGTATACGTACTTGATAGTTTGAAAGCGGGACCCTTTTACAGATAATAGGTGCAAAAGGTACGTAAAAACCTCATTCACCTACGTGAAAGTATAATGGCTACTTTTTATATATAGTTTAACCGCGTTTATATATGTATAAATGCGGAAAAATTAGGTAATCTACGTAATAATAGCAATCCTTAACTTTATATACGAGTAGAATACTATATTAAGACCTTTTGAAGCTGCCAGAACACACCCGTCATATTAAATTAGTAATCAAATGTCTATTTGGGAGTGGATTCGAACCCATATCGACATACTCATACTCATTTTTAATCGCAGACATGAACTCATTGCATAGGTTTATCTGAGTAAAGGAGGTGTTTGTATAGTATTCTAACCCAATCCATTACTATAACAGCAGTACAGCATAGTACTACTCACAGCACTACAAAAGTGTCATCCCAGTAACATTTTGTTCACCAACTTTAACATTTCTTATCTTTTACAATTTACGAGTATATCAAACCTACTAATACATATTTTGCTTGAGTCGACCACTTATGGAGTAAATTATGTAAACATACCATGATGCCAGTAAACGTATTAAGTCTAATATACGATATAAATAGTACCACTGCAAAATATGTGATTGAATTTATATTTAACAATGGAATTGATATATAAAATGCAAGGAAAATCTTCAAAGAACAAGAGTAATAAATATAGTAGATATAGTGTTATATGTATATTTAAAAATAATTTTTATGTATTATAAAATGTAATACTTGTTTATATAGCAAGAAGGCTGAATAAGCCAAAGCTTAATAAATAAAAAAAAAAAAATGTTTTTCTTGTTCTGATCCGTCTGATTTTAACATAACTTGACTGGACTAATGCTAGTTTCAAGTAGTAATTGCAACATACCTGAACATTTTTACTAAGCTTATTGAAATATATTTTTCATAATTTATTAGCATGCAGAATTACATATGACACATTCCACCTACAAACACATAATATTATGTACTCGTACGTACAATGATTGTAAAGCCAGGTAACACAAAGGATTTGCGATGTCGTCTAATGATAAACGTGTACTAAGTGAGATTATCATCCCGCATTCCCGACTCCAGTGACGTTAATCTGGATAGAAGAAGAAGGTATGACACTGTGGGCGTCTGGAGCATTCATTAAAGAAACAATGAACAGTTTATAAAGCCAGTCGGACGCGGATTATTAAAAACATTTTCCTTTTTGTTTTTTGCAATGATGATGTTACAATTTTATATTTGATAAATGTCGTTTATAAAAATATGTCAGTGAGCGAAGTAAACATAGGTTAAGAACCAGTAAAATTCAATGCTGACACACCCAAATAAACAATTTGGTGAAATGTCACACTAAGTGTAGTGTCTGCCACTTTTGCACTTCAATTGTAGGTCGCGTATACTTTTTCGTCTCTTGGATTTTGCCAGGTGAAGTGGTTTGCCATTTGTAGCCCATTAGCAATGACATTTCATATAAACGACTAAATTTAGGCTAACTCTTTCTTGACAATAATTTATAGATTTTAAGAGGTCCAATATCTGGGGTCTAACATTGTTTGGGGGCCTACTTAATTAACCCAAGTTTGGGATACTTGAGCTAACTTATTTGCCATTTTGTTAAAAACTGTTTTTTTCAATCATTTTTTTATAGAAAAAATTATAAACACATAAAATATTAAGGAACTATTTTATTTTTCTTTTCCCACAAACGGGGTTCTTTGATTAAACAAAGCCAGGCCCAAATTCACCTCTGTGGAATCTGTAAGTAGCCGTTCTAAAATCCAATGTAATGTTTTCATGACTATATAAAACAATTTACATATAATTAAAAGAATTGGTGCCATAAACGTTAATCCGAATCATGCCCTCTTTCGTTTCTAAATCGAATCCGCATCTCGAAGTCGAATCGAACCGAAATCCTAACGATGTACTGAAACATTTCAATAAACATTTAATTACTTCTGTTCGCTACTATCACGATTTAATTATTTACATGTTCATGTTTACATATTTAACCTTTTGACCTTCTTTATACAGCTCTATATTATTGGGATTTTATGTTTTAGTATGTGTGTAATGATTATATATGTATAGGTGATACATGCAACAACAAACCCGGAATTGATTATTGAATACATCAAAGAACATTTTATTTTGTAATCAACATTTATAGAATTATTGTCGGTTAACCACCAAGTTTTTTGAATCATTTGTACCTAACTTTTTATTTCATGTCCTCGTTCTTATATTAACAACATAATTCTTAGTTGACACAGTGATTAAGTGAATAATAACAGAAAAATTGAACTTAAAATTATGCATTATTTAATTGTTCGTTTTATTAGGACAATTGCCCTGGACAAGTCTGAGCGAACATTTTCAGTCATGTACTTCGTGTTAATGATTTATGCAATTTCCTAATTTGAAGTTTATTTTGAAGTTTAGTTTGCCTAACAAAATTCAAAGGTAAAAACTAAAACAGAAATTGCTGTTCCAAAAATTATATACTTTTGAAAATATTTATTTTTTATTTTTCGAAGTAGTTTCATTTGCTAGCTTACTACAAGCTAATTACAGTATTACATTGCGTTTCATTTTCTACTAGTCATCAAATTTTCTACAACGTACGTTTCTACTACATATGAACATTTACACTATCTAGCAAAATAAGCTAGTACTCTCTGAAAACCATTTTTCATAAGAATTTATCCTCAATGTGTTCAAAGGGTAAACTTTTTTTATCTTACATAAACCTTCTCAGTAAACATTTTGGAGTCACTTTGACATCATATTAAGGATGCATATGATTTTTCTGTCATGAAAGAGTTCATTTACAGTTCAGTTTCTTACAGTCGTTCATATGAAATACCTATTTTATCGGCTACAAATGGCGAATCCGCTCCACCTGCCGAAATACAAATGAAGATAAAGTTTATGCGAAATATAATTGAAGTGCAACAGTGATAGTTACATCAACGTAACTATACTCAGCAATGAAACGCAATTTTCGCTATGAGCCCAAATTTGTGTTCCATGTAAATTCCATTATATCCAGCGTAAATTTATCACAGATGTTACAGGGGGTGGAGGAACAAGTGCCCCATTTGACTCACACAAAATATCTAACACATTTGGAAAAATGGTTTAACGAAGTGGGCCATTAAAAGTAATTCTAATCCAGGGAACCATACTATGAATAAATTTATGGCAACATTCCAAATAAACTAGTATTACAACAAGCTTTAAATTCTACAACATAACTACCAGGGTGGAGTTCATTTTAATTCTAATATCTCCATAACCTAAAACAATGTGGTTCTTTATTCAATTGTTCTAAATACATACACCAAACTTCGACATAGTTCAAATCATACATACATATATAATCTACCAATAAACCAACTTGCTCCTTCCCCT
This sequence comes from Panorpa germanica, assembly GCA_963678705.1. NCBI lineage: Eukaryota > Metazoa > Arthropoda > Insecta > Mecoptera > Panorpidae > Panorpa > Panorpa germanica. Next base: position 11,842,015 of record OY783215.1, on the reverse strand, counting down.
TCACCTCCTTCCTTCATAATTATCTATTCTTTGTGTCTGTTGTCATTGTTTTACAATTTAATATTTTTGCTGTTGTCGCGATCTAAAAATGTCTACTTCTTTCAATCGACCCTTACTCCGCTCCTCCCTTTACCCAGATCTGAGTGTTTCAAATTGACAGCAGATTACAATCGCAACAAAGTTAAACAACGTAAAATATTAAATCTGACATCTTGTTACATTGAAGGAGACTCTTATAGGTTATGTTTGTCTGTATGTGTGTAGGTACATGCCTATCCATGTTGGTGTCGAAATAATCATGTTAAAAACTCCAGGTCGTACGTATGTCGTGCATCAACGTGTCCTAAAATGTTACAAACTTTAATAATGCTTCTTCAGTTTGTGTTAAGTTAATATTAACACCTTTGCGATTACGCGAGGGTAATTTGATATTTCAATCACTCTTTGAATTTCCCGCGCAGCTTCCGTCAACTGCCATCTATTAATAGATATAAGAGACTTTTTTTAAAAAGTCAGTGAATTATTAAATACATAAGCACTAAACACAGTTCAGGTAATATGCTATTTAATTTTTAACCTCAAATAAATAATTATCATAAATAATTCAAAGGCAGAATGCATGATCAATACAAGGAGCTATCAGATATATTAGGGTACGAGTTATTTTAAATATTAGAAACTGTGTTTCATGGTGTAAGTACCGATTTTTCAATTATGGCTTTATCATAATTTACTAACGAAAAATGTAACCGGAGTATTTTGCTGACTCGAACCAAAATCAAACCTCAGAAATAAAAATTTCAACGTAGGTTTATAATAAGCCAAATTTAACTGACTATTAAAAAATCTGGCCTAAGTGGGGAACAGATATCCGAGTGTAAACAATATCAAATTGGAAAATAGAGCAAGAATTACAGCCGGAAATAAATCTTACATGTGTATTACAATTACAGCTCTGCCTATGTAATTTTTTTATTATATTACTTCGATTTCTACAGCTAGGTTACAAACCTCTTGTACAGCTCACGTTATATATAAAATGCATGTAGTAGCCCGGGAACTTTAGACTTTTACCTGACATAAGGGCCGGTAGTTTTAATTTTTGGATATGTTTTAAAGTTAGGCCTGTTAATGAAAACTTGCCATCTTGGAAATATGGCGACCAGAAACGGTTTTTTAGCAATATCAAGTTATTAGTGCGTCGTACGAAAAAAATAGTCATTATCAAACTTATAGAGGACTCAATTCCCTACAAGTTTTATTTACAACATTTTTTTGTATATCTTACAGGGACGGAGCTATGTCACTGCAAAGTAGGGCACTTCAATGAAAATTTTAAATTATTTCAATTTTGAGCTCAATTTTTTTATGTTTTTTTGTTATATATTAAAAATTAACTATTACTATCTAAAATATTTATTGTCCAGGCATTACTTAATCATTTTTACATCACCAGTAGGTAGATGCGTTAATGACAATAAGTAGTGCAGTTATTAGAGATGAACAAATCAATGCAAAAATAGAACGTAGTGCGGCACTTCGATGATTATGAAAACGGACGTATGAAATACATACAGTGGTGTATTAATAAACATTAAAATAGAAACTTCCTCTCATAAAAAGTGTTTTAATGCGACTACAACCTACTGAAAAAGTCGGAAAGAAACACATGTAGTGTAAGAGGCCCTATTCTTTGAACCGATACTTATAAAAACACGTGCAATAAATTGATCTACTCATATATTGTACAATTTTCTCATATGCATATAATTCAGTAAATTGAAGTAGAGTTATGCTAATTATACGTTAAATGAAACCAAAACACTGAGAACCTCAGAGTTTTTATGTGAGATATAAACATTGCTCCAGGCGCATAAAACATTGACCGTTCGCGGTGTTTCTGTTGTTCTCTGTTTCTGTCGTTTCAGTAAGCGCAGCATTACTTAGATTTCCGTTAAAACAACTATTGTTACACGTTTACAATCACTATAATACAAGTACAAGTACTATTCATTTCATTTATTATATCTACAATAGAAATAAAGTGAATTCATTGTTATATCATTAGGTTAAGCATTAGCTGCATCTACATATCTGTATCTATCTATATACGTTTAGTATCTTGAACCGGTTTTTTACTGCTCAATGCTCAATGCTCAACTTTCCCTTACAATGTTATTTATTACGAAATGTTCGAGGCGCCATTGAAACACCTACGATAAGTACTTACCTCCCACTTGTGTATAAAATACCGCGGTAATATGTACCGAGACAAGGTTTGCCGCTACCCGGGATGCAGCGTGTCCATGTCCCGCCCGAATCCCGGAGTCCCGAATACCGAATCCGAAACTGCAGGCGATTCGGCTCTGTGCGAAGCGTAGCGGGTGAGAGGGGTGCGGAGCCAGTGGATACCTGCGTTCACGCGATGCATTTCATCCGACGATAACGATTCGAAAAAAACACAATGGCATTTGATTTATAAATCAAAAATGCTTATAAAATAACTTGACAAGCTAATGGTTTGCAGTTGCCTGCCCGGCGGGTAATATAGAGTTTTCCACATTTTTTAGTGGTCGATTTTTCAATTGTTGATTGAAATTGATGTTAATAAATGTGTATTGGCGTGTCTATTTTATTAAATATCTAAATGTTGACGGAGATATAGCAATTAAAAGTTTGAATTATAGTTTTAGCGCAAGAAATGGTCGGCCATATTTGTATGACGTGAAATGCATTTTAACGTCAGTTATTTGTTGAGTAAGTTAGTGCTGTGGTAATGTTCTGTAGCTGTTGGTAGTCAAATAATCAAGTCAAGTCAAAGAATAATAAGTTTTTATTTTATTTAACCCTGGTAAGGCAGACATAATATTGAAATTTGATTGTTCCTCGAAATAGCTGTAAATAATATTTGATATTTTGATATATAAATACATATAGCAGAGATTTATGATCTGTAAGGTTGGTAACCTTACACAAGGATTGTGATGTCACATGCACTTGGAATGTGTACAACGTTGAATCCCTTTAATAATTAAAGGGACAAAATGACTTTTTTAATTGTTAATAACTCTTAACATACGAGTATATGGAGTTATTAAAAAATAATTGAACATTTGAGGTTCTAGTAACCCACTTTATCAATATATAGTACACTTTTATAGAAATTAAGACATAGGACACAAGCCCATTTAAACTTTTTGGTATTTTCATCAGAAATAATGAAGCAATGTTATAATTTCTAACTTGTAGTATGTGTCCATCACAAATTAAGATTCTCACAGACGTATTTATATATAGTAACGTTTAACAAATGTCTAGTGATTATAGCTACGAGGCTAGAAAAATAATTCACCATGAGTTGCATTTTCTTTCTTGACATACGAGTAGAGTAACAGTGCGAGTATTATTTTAATTTCTTCAACAATCTGTTCATTAAGAACTTGAATAAACTGCCGACGCTGATTATTATTTTTATTTTATTTCATTTATTTATTCTACACTTATTTTTTGACATATGTTGACTATACAATACAATGCTTTGTGTTTCTTCTATATTATTTTTAAAAACTCTGTACTCTGTAATGTTATGTGATGTGATTAAATCTACTACTCACACTTGTGCGAGAGCCTGATGGTAGATGAAATGGTAGCCGTTAAAAAAAATCTACAAATACTCGCGCGTTTGTGTTAAAGAGTTGAAAACATCTGAAACAAAAGCAGAGAATTAGAAAGGTTTTTTTATATATATATAGTTTCTCGGGCTTCCTAGGCACGTAGCCTTTTATCGCCCCTAATATTGTTCTGCTTCTTCTTATACTTTATATCCAGATAACAAGAATGATCTATTCAAGGCTACTGCTGTTATAAATGTCGGTTTCTCAATCAAAAAGACGGTGTTAACAGGAAGCGTCTGCGAATACTGCTATTGCTGTATTTTTACATTTGCACAGAATGTGGTCAGGATCTACCTCCCCTTCACCACAAATTAGATAGGTTTTCACATTACCCGTAGCCCACTTGCATATAGAATCACAATCCGATACTGGTTGGTTAAATAACACTAATATGCATGTAATTATTAATCCATAACTTATCATACACCTCAACTTTACCATTTGAACTTTGGCTTTCGCCTGTAACGGTACAAAGAAGTTTTGCATCTCTGTTTACAGCAGGGTTTATGATTTATCTAGTCTTTTTATCACAATAATCTCTGAAGGGGCACAGACTATTGCATAGAGACATAGGCGTGAAATTAGTCATGTATGCCATGTATGTTTCTGACCGTGATAGAGTTTACCCCCGTCGCAAGCGACGACTGTCTTTTATGTGTGAATTGAATTTAATTTCAAATTTTAATTCCATTTTTAAATTGAAATATTTAAATCGTTCTATATTAATTTTACATATAACAACAAATAATTTTTCATATAAACTGACTAAAAAAAATTATTTTTTTCAACAAAATATAAAATATTTTCAAATTATTAGTTATTACTTTTTTCAAAATTTGATAATTTTTTTAGGCCCCTTAATTTTCTTAGTGTACCTTTTATAAAATTTGGAATTTCTAAATTTTGAAATATATTCGCATTAAATAGCGTAATACACATGCAAAATTTCAACTTTCTATCTTTTACGAATTAAAAGTTATTGACCAAAAAGTAAAAAAAAAATCCAAAATTACGGGTTTCCAGGAAATTCAAGGAACAATCCGAGGACACCAAAAGTCTTAGAATTTTTTCTCTACGAAATAAGCAATTTTCATAACGATGCATGGAGCCGTTTCCATATAAACAAACAAACATATAAACTTTCACTTGGAACATTATAATATAGGAGGATTACATATTAATAATACGTCATGGCATTGGATGAAAATCAATAATTATTTTATTTGCTGAGTTTTTCACGTAAATCGATTGGTCTTTTGACGTTTGGTTATGATTGGTCAAGTATGGCGGGTAATTTGAATTCTCTTTTTCTTTGATCACATATTTTAATCTGAGCAACTTATTAGTCATTTAAACAAGAATACACAATACTCTCTTAGATTCCAGATAAACGAGTGTTTCTTTACAAAGGTCTACTACATGTTTATAAAAGTCATAATTTTTACCGAACAATCGCTACCAAGCCTCATTCAATATTAACAATCACTGAACTTTAACCTCTCACTATAAATAACGCCAGAATAACGTCCTCTCTGTCTTTGTAAATAGTCAAATGGTTGGTTACTTTGTTAACCATCATAAATTTCATAAAAACTGAACAATTTATTTACATAAAGTCACAAGCATTTGTACTTGTATTAGTGTCTTTTATTTTATATTTATGTATTATATTTAAAAATTTACAATAATAATTGCCTGACGCCATTTTTAATAAAATTTATTTTAGTTCGTGTGACATTTATTGGAGGTCAACTTTATAAAGTCTGTGATCAACTCTACGATGACATCCTGGCACATTGGCGGTCAACAGTTTTTTATAAAAGTACAACACAGAAATGTGACGTCATAGAGGGTAGTAGATGTCCCTTTAAAATTTGCGTCCGTTTAATATACATTTTTAATTGCTAATAATTTTTATAACCTCGTGTAATGTGTACCAAATTTTCACTAAGCATCTCATAGTGAGTCGTGGTTTGAGATAAACCAACAATAGGTTGACAACTTCTGTTTCAATGCATTATTTCTCTGAGATTATTGACGTCAAAAGGTCAAACGCCATACAGTAAATCATGTATAAGGTAGAACTATACTTTTTATGAAAATCATATTGATAAATACCAATATTTATGTCAAATAAATGTTGTAAATATTATTACCCGAGCTGTGATGGCTTTTAATATATTGGTTGTTTTATGCTCAAGTTTATTCTTGTAATAAAAATAAGTTTATAAAACTGAACAAAGGAGTCTTTAATCTAAAATGATAAATGTAGAATTAAAATACATTTTCACGTAAGCCCCTACGGTCGATATAATGCAACGCTAATAACACGTATATTTCAGATTTTACTAATAATTAACAACGACGATCTTGTAATATAAATACTATTAAAACTAAAAATATGAATTATAAATGCATAATTTTTTTTATCTTCCAGGATGTACTCGCATCACTTGCATAAGTGTGACTCCTGGTCCGGAGCCTCCCCGGAGGCTTCTGCTACAGTACCTAGACCTCACGGATTGTGCTGCTATCGAGGATGCTGGCTTGCGTGTTATTGTTCGCAACTGCCCACAACTTGTGTACTTGTACTTGAGAAGATGCATGCAAATAACTGGTTAGTTTCACCACCAAATTATTTTATGTACTCGTACATACAATTATATAAATTTCAAGTTCAAAATATTACTAACATTTAACCAAAAATTATGTTTCAGATGCTGGTCTTAAATTTGTCCCAAGTTTTTGTGCGGGTCTGCGTGAATTGAGCGTCTCTGACTGTTCAAACGTAACCGACTTCGGCCTTTATGAGTTAGCGAAACTAGGTGCTACACTACGATATCTATCAGTAGCTAAGTGTGATCAAGTCAGCGACGCTGGATTGAAAGTTATCGCACGCAGATGTTACAAACTCCGATATTTAAACGCACGGGGTTGCGAAGCAGTTAGTGATGATGCCATAACAGTCTTGGCGAGGTCCTGTCCAAGACTTCGTGCTCTAGACATTGGAAAGTGTGACGTCAGTGACGCTGGACTAAGAGCTTTAGCAGAAAGCTGTCCTAACTTAAAGAAATTAAGTTTAAGAAATTGTGATCTTGTGACTGATAGAGGTGTTCAATGTGTTGCATACTATTGCAGAGGTTTACAGCAATTAAATATACAAGACTGTCAAATATCTTTGGAAGGATACAGGGCGGTTAAAAAATACTGTAAACGATGTGTTATTGAACATACAAATCCTGGTTTCTTCTAGAGAAAATTTGTTACTTTTATGGTGCCTTATAGTTCATATTTTTAAGTGCTAACGAAATTAATTGTAACAGGCGATATTAAAGTTGTCGTGAAAGTACACAAACTTGTTACAGTTAAGCAAATTTTACAGTAAATACTAATATATTGAACAAATAGTTTGAAATTATTTAGAATTAGTCTGCTCATAAACATCGGATTTCATTGTTTCATTGATTTTCTTATGAAATAAGATTGATCGAGTTGAAATTGGCGTTTTTGACTACCAAATGTTTTACAATGAAAAGGCTATACATGAAATATTACTGCTGATTTAAAGAATATATGTGTAGTTAAAAATTAATGTATTGGCTAAACTCATTCAATATATTACATACTCAGTGACGAACTTGGTATTTGTTTGGACCGAAGCACACAATATCAGATTTTATATTTATATAATTATAGCCATATTTAAACTATTAATACTGTGCAAATATTTTATATAGAACCCAATTTTATCGTTTGTACGAACATTGAAAAAGAGACGAGATGAGATATATTGTACTAGAGAAGCAATTATTGTACAATACTGTTTTTAAAGAATCATACTTAAACAACGCTTTTACCCGTTGCGTTATCGCGAAAGAGAGATTAATTTTTTTGTAAACATGTTTTGTCTTTTCGCTAGTTACCACTCTATGCTAAAACTTTGCAGAAGTAGTGTTGCGATACAACGTCCTAATAATATTGAAAAAAAATCACAAGTTGTATATAATTTATGTTTCATTTATAAGAGAGTAACCCCACTGTTGGCAGTAAAAATTATTTTATATAAATCCTTTACAAAAGGAAAAAAATGTAATAATTTTTATATTACCTAATAATCTAATAAAAATTGGCCTGTCAATATTTAGTTTAAAAATACTTCGTATGTACAAACGTATCAATATATTTATGTACATTTTGTATTTTAAATGTAATTTATTTATTTCTTTTTGTATAAAAATATAATAATAAATGAGAAAAACAAACAATTTATGTATATAATATGTGATTGATGTAGTTATTCATGTTCTTATATAAAACCAAGCCATTAACGTTTATATTAAGAAATATATTGTTTAAGGTGTTAAATACAATTGTTAATTATTTCTACTACAAATCTTTTGTTGCAATAGTAAAGGGTATGCTTATATTGTAGACCAAGGAAGCAGTATTATTCACAATTATGAAATAGATATTTTTCATTCGAAAAAAGGACCGAGATATGGAAGCAAAATCCATACTTAAATATGTAATGATTATTAATAAATATTTCATGATTTTTTAATTTTTTTTTTATTTTTTTTTATTTAACGTCGGCCTATTTCCGATGCTGAGTCCTATCACCGACGACCTCCTTCAATGTTGGCAGTATTTATGGTGTCGTGGCCTCATATATGTGGGCTACACCACTGCCTAAATAGTGTACGATTATGTATGACCATAATCAATATAAGTTCATAATAACCAAACCCAGAAAATATATATCTGGTTCGGGGATCGAACCCGAAGACACAGCAGTCGGCGTCAAGCATCAATGCTCTCGCCCACTGTGTCGTCATTCATGATTTTAAAGTTATTTATATTTAAATATGCCATTTTATATAAAGTGCCATCTGTATAAAAATAGTTTAGAGCACAAAATAAATGGCTGGTGCCTTAGATAAAGGCTTTTTAATTTTATGGTTGGTACCTTAGATAAAACGTTCTTATTTTATGGTTGGTACATAATCAGTTTTCAATACTGACAACCGTTGACTTTTGGTGTGTTGTGTAATTCGGACCATCTTTAAAATGTGATAGAAGTTTGAGGTTATAATTGGAAATGTTATGTTAGAATTAAGTACATCTAACTGAAATTTTAATTAAATAAAAATGGCAAAAGTAATAGCGCAGTTAATAATATTAGGTGGTCAAGTTATAGGAAGAGCATTTGCAAGAGCCCTTCAACAAGAAATAAGAGCATCTCAAGAAGCTGCGAAAAGAGCTGGTGGTGGAAAACAAGGACAAAATAGAGCAGAAGCAAATGCCAGAACTGGAATCACGTTAGAAGAAGCACAGCAAATTTTAAATGTACCTAAGTTGGAACCTGAATTAGTTAAAAAAAATTATGAATTTTTATTTAATGCTAATGAAAAAGCCAAAGGCGGATCATTTTATTTACAATCAAAAGTTGTTAGAGCTAAAGAACGAATTGATCAAGAAATAGAAAGTGTTAAAAAAAATGAAAAAACGAAAGAAACAGAAACCACTACGAATTAAAGTAATAGCTAATATAATAGAATTATGTAGTACACGTTAATCCAGTATTAAGATTAACACCTCCTTAGTTCGCAGTATAAAGAAGAACAATTATGAATGGAAGTACAAAGTTACGTCAGTTTATTCCAAAGTTCACTAAGGTAAAATAAATTGAAAAGCAAAAAGGTTCGTCAAAATAAATTTTGTATATATATTTTTTGTATTTCTTTATTTATCCATTTGTATAAAGTTTTTGAAACAATTAAAAATAGTTTACCAGCACTTTGTAAGTTGTATTCATTTGTATTAAATTGCCGCATATTATTATAATGTGTTAAGGAGTAATATTTAACTTAATTAACAAGTTCCATTAATTTTCTTAGTAATATATAGCTGATACATAGCGAAAAATTAATTCTGTTTCACGACGTGTTAGATTATGAATAAATTGTAATTATGAAAAAATAAAAAAAGATTTTATATTGATATACATATATTTTTATAAAAAATGTTCCCATTGTATACATTACGATTACAGACATTTCATTTTTATAAAAGCCATTAAGACTAGATTAATAGATTTTTCTTTTCATAGTTTATATATAAGGAATTACCTTACTGAAACATTTTGGTTTTATCTTAAAATACTAGACCAATATCATAAAATACTTGCATGCAGAACGACAGTAAAAGCTTTTCATTTGGCATCACGTTACTTTCGTAAAAAATGGAGTTTCTTTATGTTGGTGGAAAATTTCTAAAATATTGATCTCATAAAATTAATATTAATAGATCTAATTGTAATTTACAGCAAAGTGTAATTTTAAATTACATGGAGATTTCCTCTGTGGAAGATTGCACTTGACATTGAGTAATGTTAGCACCTCGTAAATCTGTTAAAATGACCACTTCGTATGGACTACAATCGGAGAGTCTTAAAAATGCACACAGCCAACCATAAAATCCTTTCTCTACATCCCAAACTTCTTTCCACCATGTAGATCCACACATACTTAACTGTATAAGACCAGCGTAAATGCCTAAGCCGAATGTACAAATTACTATCACAAATGGATACATGATTACTAATATAGGAGATATGAATACTTTATGCAGATATGACTTTTCTTCGCTAAAATATGTAAACATATTATACCAAGTTATTGTGCCCATGTAAAAAGAATATATACTCGATATTATCGTTACAAATGGCATACATACTAATGACCAGAACAAAATATGTAAACCTGTTCTTAAATTACAAATGCAACAACTTCTTCGTTTATTTAATTCCTTCGCAACAATAGTTGCTTCAAGTATTTCTAATTCTTCACGTGAAATATTGAGTTGAACATCAACGCACTGGCCTTTCTTTTTACCTCTTTTTATAGTGCCGGTCATTGTTAGATACCCTTCTGTTGATCCACTCATCATAGACCGATCCAAGGAGCCTGATGTTTCGGAATCTTGTCTCAGTGCTACATGTTCGGATGGCTCATAGATGTCATCTTGAGAGGTAGGTTCCATTTGAATATTAACACGTTTCTTAGATTTTTTACTTTTGGAACTATTCTGATCATGGACATCAGTATCGATGCTGTTATCAGATTGTGTTTGTGACAAACTATTTGGGGTCACCGTCGAACTTTCTTGATGATCTTCCATTTTTATATGAAATTGTGTTAAATTTTCAAAACTTGTCATCTCATTGCTTTCAAAAGCATTTTCATAAATGGGAGATAAATCAATAATCTCACGGCTTCTATTTAAACCTAATTGATATGCTGCTTTAATATCGGCGTCATCTTCACTGGTTTCGTTATTAACAGGGTTTGTATAGATTTCATCATCTATTATCGTTGGAAGCTCCATTTTAGGTCGATCCTTCACTGGATTTTGTATCGAATTGCTCCGTAAGTCTCCCAATGGACTTGGAGGTGCTGTCAAATGCCGGGGTGAAGGTAATTCAGTCGGTATTCGACCCTAAATTATAACAATTTTTCTTTAATTATCTATATTTGATTTGCAACTCTTTGTTAGCTGGTATAAAGATATATAAACAATAAGGATGTACCTGTACAGTCATTATGTGATCCACATGTGATATAGATCCTGCTCCTTTTCGACCGCTTTGTCTTTTTCTTGGGGGAATAAACATTGGTCGTTCAATTCCAGGTTCCATGATGTTACGTAAGTGGGCCCCAATATGCCCTACAAGATATAAAACAATGCAAATATTTTTAACAGCTTTGTACCTTTTGTTATTATATGTTTTATTTACCTTCAAGTAATGTATATTCACATTTTAAAATTAAGATAGCTATGTTTAGATGCAATGAATAAAAACTACATCAACGCTTTGTATAAAACGCTTCGAATAACATAACAACAACAAAGCAATACACAATGTAAAGTCAGTGGTCAGAAAGTAATTGACATTTAAACATGTATATAGTATCAGTGTTGCCAGGTCGTGAAATACAAAGGAATATTATAAATCAATACATCTTATAGTTCTGCCAATTCTAGCAAACCTAACAAAAAGAAACACAGTTTAATATAATATTGAAACATTTTTATTTAAGAATATAGACATAATAAATATATTATTCTAAGATGTTAAATATTTTCTTCCATACAACTGTGCCTTCTTCTCAAAATTTAACGACTTGATAGGAGTATTTATACGGTAAAATGGATTCATCAGGTGCTTTACATACGTCTCGTACATTTCCATGAAAAAGTTTTTAATTCCATCTTCATTTCTATTATCATGAACCATCACTAGTCTAATATGGCTAGCTGTTACAAAAGCGGATACAAACCATTGATTAAATTTATCCACAGACTTTAAATACATGTGGTTAGTTTTCCACATATGTTCATCAACTAAATCTAAAGCAGCGTGTGCTATAAATTGATTTAAATGCCTGTGATCTTCTTTCTGAAATTAGAGGGTTTATGTAAAATATTTATGATATAAATATAAGTTCATTATCCATAATTACAACCTTAATATCTTTATTATTAGGAGCAAATTCCATTTCAAATATAGGGTTGTCTGCATGTCCAACCATTACAAAATAATAAGTTCCTGCCATTTTTATTTACTAATAGAAGAAGATTTAACTTTTATTAAAACTTCTCTGTTTAATATCAAAATAATAATTCGTAAACCAAGACCACTCCGAAGATGTTATAGCTACTCAAATGTCAGTGAATTAATTAATTGTCCTAATCAAACGTCAAAAAAGAAGAACCATCTATTAATCTCTATGGAAGTATTATACACAATTTCATAGTATGATAAGTATTAAGAGTATAAAAATGTAAATATTATTTAATGTCTTTAGTAACTTTATTACACTAATTAGCTTTTGCTTAATATTAGATTATTAATCATAAATGATAAAGCAGTCTATTGAACAACACATACAAAGAAAATTAAAGTTCAGGATTTGTTTAGCAGATGACTCTAAAACTTAATGATAATTAAAAAGCAGCTATTCACCACGCAAATGGTGTTATTGCTGTTTCCTATCATATAACATCTATATTAATCACCAAATTATTATTAATCAATTAATTTTCTAAAAGTAATTGTTAAACAATAAACTAAATATAATTTTCATGGAAGCGCCATCTATTAAACAGTAGGAATAACAATTAAAGTTAATAATTTGTTTCATAGATGGCAGTATTAGTTTTAAAAAATTACAGAGCCTGATTATTATGCAACTACATTTACTATCATTTGTGTATATATATTTACATGCTAATTATGCGTTGCAAATAAGACAATTCTGCTTTACTTGATAAGACTATACTCTTATCTACGTGATAAACATGTTGTACTTTTAATTTTAACCAAAATAATTTTTTTTGCATTACTGGAAATAAAAGAAGGTCTTGTTAAAAATTGATAAATATTTTGAATGTTTAATATTAGCAAAAATTGAATTTGATTAAATTCATGGACATTCTTTTATAAAATAAAAATTACTTTTCTTTGAAGTTTTTCATGCACTTGTGTTCATTATACTCTAAAACAACATTTTTACATTACTTTTTAAATATTCACGAGATTCTGCCTTTTATGCGACCTTTTATAAATTCATGGACATTTATTTTCTAAAATTTTTGTTTGGATTTCATAAATTTTTTGATGCAGTTATGTTCATTAGGCTTTAAAGTAAATAACTGGTTCATTATATTTTAAATATTCACGCGATTCTGGCTTTTATGCGAGCTTTTTTAAATTCATAGACATTTTTTTTCTAAAAATTTTTTTGGATTTCTTGAAATTTTTTGATGTAGTTATGCTCGTTATGCTTTAAAGTAAATAACTGCTTCATTACATTTTAAATATTCACGCGATTCTGGCTTTTATGCGACCTTTTTTAAATTCATGGACTTTTTTTTCTAAAATTTTTTTTTGGATTTCTTGAAATTTTTTGATGCAGTTATGTTCGCTAGGCTTTAAAGTAAATAACTGCTTTATTACATTTTAAATATTCACGCGATTCTGGCTTTTATGCGACCTTTTTTAAATTCACGGACTTTTTTTTCTAAAATTTTTTTTTGGATTTCTTGAAATTTTTTGATGCAGTTATGTTCGCTAGGCTTTAAAGTAAATAACAGCTTCATTACATTTTAAATATTCACGCGATTCTGGCTTTTATGCGACCTTTTTTAAATTCATGGACTTTTTTTTCTAAAAATTTTTTTTTGATTTCTTGAAATTTTTTAATGCAGTTATGTTCGTAATGTTTTAAATTAAAGAACTGCATCATTAGATTTTAAATATCTACGCAGGAACTCAAAAAATTGCATTGCTCTTAAAATCATAAAAGTGAACCTTTTCATCATTTTTAACAAGATTATAGTCTTCTTTCATTGAAAAACTGAAGAAGAAAATATGTTATTTTAATAACGGTTTTTTATATAATTTTGAATGCTGATTTCAAATTTGTAATTAATTTTTAGATAAGTCTTTTGGTTTACGAGATATCGCCATAAAAGGTCTAACAATTTTTATGAAAAGTAAGAAGACTATACTCTTCTTACTTTTCATAAAAAATTAGGAAAAATATATGTCATTTTATAACGGATTTTAACTTAATTTTGAATGCTGATTTCAAATTTATAATTCATTTTTAAATAAGTATTTTAGTTTATGATATACCAATATATTAAATCTCTTTATCGGAGTATGCAATGAAAGAAGACTATAATCTTGTTAAAAATGATGAAAAGGTTCACTTTCATGATTTTAAGAGCAATGCAATATTTTGAGTTCCTGCTTAGATATTTAAAATCTAATGATGCAGTTCTTTAATTTAAAACATTACGAACATAACTGCATCAAAAAATTTCAAGAAATCAAAAAAAAATTTTTGGAAAAACAAGTCCATGAATTTAATAAACGTCGCATAAAAGCCAGAATCGCGTGAATATTTAAAATGTAATGAAGCAGTTATTTACTTTAAAGCCTAGCGAACATAACTGCATCAAAAAGTTTCAAGAAATCCAAAAAAAAATTTAAGAAAAAAAAGTCCATGAATTTAAAAAAGGTCGCATAAAAGCCAAAATCGCGTGAATATTTAAACTGTAGTGAAGCAATTCTTTGTTTTAGAGTAAAACGAACACAACTGCATCAAAAAAAATTTAGGAAAATGTAATTTTTCTTTTTTGTAAAAATTGTCCATGAAAATAAAAAAGGTCGTCCAAAAGCCAGAATCATGTAGATATTTAAAATGAAATCAAGCGGGTGTGTATTTTAAAACATATCGAATATAACTGCATTAAAATATTTCAAAGAATCATAAAGAAATTTTTAGAAAATAAATGTCCATGGATTGCATGGAAGAATGTCGCATATTTCTCAATATCATGTATATATTTAAAATGTAATAAAGTAGTTTTCTATTTTAAAACATAACGAATGTAACTCCATCAAAATATCTCAAATTTAATTCTCGTTGTAAGTTATGCCAGGAAATTCGGGGGTGGTTGAGTCTTACAAATTTTAAATAATATATGTAAATTTAAAATGAGCATAAAGAAATACTAAAAATTATTCTTAAAATTAACAAAAATATTATATATTTTGTGAATTTTACTCAGTGGTGTTATTTAGGTTGCATTCTATCTTGGCGTTATTATAGGTTTGCCATCTGTTGAGCAATTAACGAACTGTTTCTATTTTTAAGCTACTCTTTAATAGATGTCACTATGAAATTTATTAATAAAATTATGTTTTTTAAATGTTATTCATTAATTAGTATAAATGTTTACTGTTTACTACATCTAAAAATAGCTACCTATGTCAAAACATGAAATCCTGATTTTAATAATTAATTGTTCAGTTGTTAGTCTTTGCAAAATGTTTGCAGAGGTTTTTGTTGCAATTTTTAATTGCAATAAACAAAATAATTACATTTCATACAGTGGATATGATTCGTCTGCGAATAGACAGTTCAATTGAAATATTGCAACACTCCCCAATAGTTATATAAAGCTCCAACGTTAAAGGGGTTACAGTCAATAATAAAGTAAAAATACTAACTATAAAAGTTGTTTATTCGAAAACCGTAACTGTAGAGGCACTGGCTACAGGCACCAAATAAAAAAAAAATATCTTGAAAACAAAAAGATCTGTGTGTAGTGTAAGCTACATAGAGTAATATTTTGTTTTGATAATATATTAGTTATTACTTTTGATGATCCTAAACCATTGTTGTAGGTATATGACTTTGGAACAAATTAATAGTGTGCAACCTGAACTTAAGGACATCATTGCGCCTGACAGAGCGGCAATATTACTTGCAGCAAAATTTACTTATAGATTATATTTTACTAGCAGATCGTCGGAGGAAGGACTTAGCATCGCAAATAGGACGACGTTAAATAAATTAAATTAAAAAAAGATATACATTTCTGCATACGAGTACTTAATTATTATTTCCTCAATTCAATTTTAAAATGTTATTTGAATAAGTTCACTAGCTGCCAGGGCTGCCACAAGGCTTTCAAATACTGCAAATAATCACTGGCCACATGAAACACTCTACCGATACTCTTCTATTATCTCTGGTACAAAATTCGAATGATATGAAATGAATGTCAATATCAGTCAATATATTTTATTCTTTGAAGTAAAGTAATTTGTGTTCTTTTGTATTATTTCTCTCAATGGTATATCATGTCTATTTACCATGACGAAATAGAAATAGAAGATTTTGAATACGACGAAGACGATGACACATATTATTATCCATGTCCATGTGGAGATAGTTTTCAAATAACAAAAGTAATTAATCACATGGAAATATTTAAGGTTAAATGTCATCAGTTTTATATACACACTTAATAATAACTCCAATAATATAAATTACAGAGTGAATTAATTGGTGGACTCGAAACAGCGACTTGTCCGAGCTGCTCACTTGTTGTTAAAGTTATTTATGATTTGGTAAGTTACTTATTCTTAATTAGAGGAATTTGTATTAAGTTCAGCTGATCTATATTACTAATACTTCAATATCTTTAGGACAAGTTTAAAGCAGATCAGGAAGAACTGACTAAAGAATCTAATCAAAAAACTATAGAGACTAATTAGTTATTAAAATGGGTGGCAGAGGTAGAGGACGTGGAGGAGGTCGTCCAAATACAACGTTTACACAAGAACAGTCAACTAGCATGGGCTTAACAAAGGGTGGTTCTAACAAAGAGATGATGGGCCCTACAACTCTTGTACTTCCTCCAGATTTCCCTATAATGGCAAATAAACCAACACCATTAAAAGTAATACATACATTTCACATAAAGTACGGTCTTGTCTTACTTACTTTGTCTAACAATAATATGCACGTATATATTTTTATTTTAGCTTGATATTAAGGGTGAATATTTAATTACTATAAAAAAAGAATTGGTAACACGTTTACGAGAAACTGGTGCATCAATGGTTTGTACGAGTAATAAAACTGAAAATAAATATGCGGATATACTGAATGGAAAACCAGATAATCCTATGCATGATTTTCCTTGGTCACACGTTCCGACAGAATTAAAACCGAACTTTAAAAGAAAAGCAATTGCGCTTGAAAACAAGGAAGCTAAACGATCGCGTAATATTGATATTAACAGCAGGTAAGCTTTTTTTAAGTTTTAATTTGTTATTTATATATAAAGCTTTTAATATAATATTTCAAATTATGATTACAGTAAATAAAAATGTTTTACTGGTTTAAGAATAATTTTAAACGTAATTAATTGTTTAGATTAGCACAGCTGGAACGTAAAGAAGCAAAAGAAGGAACGGGAAACAATGCGGTTGGCAATGAAGATAATGTTGAAAAAGAAGAGACTGAAGAAACAGAATATGTTGAAGAAGAACAGCCTGACGAGGAAATGGATATGGAAACTGATTATGTGAATGATTATTTTGATAATGGTGAAGGTTTCGACGACGAAGATGATCAACTTGATGAACCAGTTTTCTAAAAACATTTAAAATCTTACTGAAATAGGATATGATTTTGTTTAATTAATTAAGTTATCTACTATAAAAAATATTGGAATATAATTGTTTTACAAATATACAATTTAATTATTTATTTAGTTTCGAAATCCGATGTAATATCGCAAATTCTGAAAATATTTTTTTAAGTTTATATATTGTTTAACAATATACAAATTAAGCTATGACAATTTAAGTTACAACATCGTCTTTAATATTATTAAGATACGGGCCCAATTCTTACGAAAAATTAATGAACATATAAAAAAAATTATTCAATAAAGTATATAGCTTATTTATTGTTCTTGGTATTAAATACAGAATATTTTTTATAATAAATTTGTGGATATATAATTAATATTTTTTAATTTCTTTCTGTAATTATAAATAAATAAATAATAGTTGCATTCACATTAGTATTATCACTGTACAAAACATTACTTTAAATATTAATAGTACAATGAACAATAGCAAATATTAAAACAAAGAAAAATAAATCTATACTTAAAACGACGCATATTAATGAAAATACAACTTAAGTACCAAAATAAATAAAAATTTACCACTAACATAAGCGATGTACTATAACGACTAGATGTTACTTTGTTTTTCTATATATATAATTATAAATCATCTCCTTCCACAGCGATAAAATTAATTAAGCATAAAAATGTCACGTTTGAACAAACTATTTCTTAAAAATATATATTTTTGTGGAAATTAAAATTAAGGGATCATATATTTAACAATTGCTATTTAATTTAATAATCACATTTTCTAAAACATCTTGAAATACTGATAATTTTTTAATATATATAAATTTAATATATAACTCCCTTAATTGTAGTACCCTTTTCTATTTTGTACATAGCAAAAATTCACCCAAATTAAATATTTTTTACATTGCATCAACAAACGAATTGGTCTCATTAATCATTGGGACACATGTGTATTTCAGCACGTATATATTTGTTTTACTTATATACTATAAAGAGCAAAATATTGTGTACTAGGTTTCTATAAGAATCTATAAAAATCACAAAATATATAGCTAACATTTGTCAATAGATTTTATAAGTACAGATTCTTCAACATATCCGACATGAGCTCTTGTATTAAATCAGTAATAGCCGGCTTTCGAAGTATAAACATGTGAAATACATATCCGAATTAACAATGGTCAAAATGTTATTTAGCAATTATTTATTAGTTTAATTCAATAATCAATGCAGTTAATTTTAGACATTAATTCAATACTAAATAACTTTTAAATAAAGTAGTTAAATCGATAGTTAAAAACAGGACTTCTATACTTCAGAATATTACTCTCAAAGTGATGATTGTTTATATATGGTTTAAAAATATGACTATTTAATATAAAATCACGTTTGCATTCAGGAACAAATTATAACGTTATGAAAAGTTATATTAAATTGTAAATTATGATATGGCCCAAATTAATAATATTAATGGAATTCACATTATTAAAAAAATAATTAAACCTAACTACATAATATAATTGGTACACAAAACATTCATATTGAAAGGAACATCTTTAAATTCAAGCAAGTTAAAGCAGTACTTAGCGATTTCATTACCGTAACATAAGCATAAAAAATTAAAATGCTTTTAAAGGTAATTGAATAAAATCAATTTAAAAAAAGAATGAATATTATAAGCGAAACCAGCGACCTATAACCCAAGCAAATATGTTTGCACTTTTACTGAAAATTTAAAAATGAAAAATAAAGCAGATTTAAAAAATCTTAGTAAGTAAAATTAATCATTTTTAACTTAAGACATAATTAAAAATAAATATTTTTCTTAACTGTATTAATATAAAAGTGTACAGCAAAAGTTGTAGATTTATAACCACTACTTTCTTAATGTGATAAGCAGCAATTATGACTTGTTAATTATAAAAACGTGATTACGACGTTATTATTGAAAATCATGCAATCAAGCAATCATTTAAGGTTCAAACTTGAACCAGTAGCTAATTATTGAGTAATATTATATCTGAGTAGCATCAATGTATTGCAATACAATGTATATATATATAACAACATATCTTATATATAAACAGAAATGCACAATACATAATTTCCATCAATAAAAGCTAGTAAAGTTATGTAAAATATTATTTAAGATATAATAAATATAATAATTGTACGAAATTAAAATTCGATAAGTTTTTTCGAATAATTATTTATGTTTTATATGGTACCCCCAATTATGTACCTCTTTAATGTTAGCCCAGCCTATACTCCTCAGAATACATTATTAAGTAGTTAATTTGTAACTTTGACAAATGCTGAGCTAAAACCTTTCGCAAGAGAGAACAAGAGGGGCTGCTGTTTCGAACCTTCCAAATTAGGAGGCCCTCCAACTCAAAAAGACCAAAAAAGTGAGTAAATTTTATTGCATATAATAAAATTTGGAGACTTATTGATTTAAAGACTCAAAAATAATAAGGTGACCCGGGTCTCCTGCTTTGTCTAAGAGGCCACCTTAGTTTAACCACATCGTAAATATTTAAAAATTAAGCTAAAATAATTTTTGGAACAATTTTCAACTCATTTTAAAATAAATAGTAACTGTTTATTTGCCTGTTTCCTGGATAATTAGCATAACACGTGTATTGTTTCTATTTGTTGTGTATTTGTAAATCATTGTGCTACTGTGGTGACGACGTCGTGGATTCAGACTGAGATTGAGGCAATGGTTGTGATAATGGTGGTGGGGAATGCAGAGTTTGTTGTTCCAGCCATGAAGGTAACGATGAATTGGGACTTTTCACCTTTAAATAAAATTATTATGTCATAAATTACCATCACATAGTTCTATAATCAGGTAAATCTGGTTAATTTAATTAGAGTACTCACTTTTACATTAAATTGCTTTAAGGTGCATTCTAACGCTACAGCGTTTCCGGCAAAATAAGCTGAGATGGCATTGTGAAACAATAACAGTTGCTTATGCATAACTTTTATCTAAAATTATAAATTAAATTAAAATTTATTTATCCTTAACAATTGGTTTTTTGTTGATTTGTAAATATTAGCCTATTTTTAACTCACTCTATTCTCATCGAGAAACTTAAGCTTCACAGATACATCGCTTCTTAATTTTTCAAAAGCTTCCTTATGTTTTTGATAGTTTCTTTGAGCCTCTTCGTTCGCCATAGTAGATTGTTCATTACGCGGACTCTGTACTATCATTTCTAAATCAGTACGATAGGCATCATATTCAATCCTTTAAAAGCAAATCATTTATTAATCAATATGTTTATTATAATTGTTGACTGCAGTTTTTCCAATGTACTACTGGAACGCGTATTATTTATAAAATTTTACATTAAAAAGTCTTACGTACAAACCTTGAGGTTTCATACTGTCTAATAGTTAGCATTGTGTCCTCAATTGTCTTATTACATAATGTATTTACAGTAGATGTAAAAAAATTCAATGCTCCCAATAAAACTTCTCCATTTTTCGTTAAATTACGTTGTGTTTCCGAATTGAACGTAAACTCTTCTTGCAGCTCTGGAGATTTTTGTGCTAAATCACTAAATGCTTCTCCTAATGCGTGTTGAGTTGCCACAACATGATGAAAGTGACTTGCAAATGCTCGGGATAAACGTAGCACATGAGAGTATTTACGCTGTGTATCTCTTAATTGTTCAATTTGTGCTTCCAATTCTATGAATTAAAAATATGTTAATAAATATCTATAAACTTACAAATAACAACAATTTAAAACAAGAAAGATATATTTCGATTTTTGTGCTATTATGTAAAATTACCCGCCGGTTATAAAAATTTCACAAAATGAATTTTTAAACATAATTGCTCACCAGAATCAACTGTCCTAGATGACTTTCCTAGTTTTTCAAACATTAACTGTTTAGTACATTTATAAGTAGAAATGCTCCATGTTTTTATGGAGTCAATACGAGATGCTCCTGCTCTAAGAAGAGCATCACCATTCTGTGTAGTTGGTGTTCCTGGACTAAATGGTCCACCAGACGAACTTGTTGCCAGTGCTAAAGTATTAGGTGGTACAGGAATTCCGGATTGCACAGCCCCACTTGTCTCATTCATTGGAGGGGTATCTTTTAACATTTCATGGATACTACGTTCGGCATTAACAGACGTGTTCATCATTTGAGCCATTTTTTAGCTTGCTAGAAAAAGGAGTATTCATTTTATTTTAGTTCGTGCTATATATAAAGCACAATCAAATAAATAATGTTGTTTAACATCATGAAATCTCATTTCCTTATTGCATATGATTACTTCGTAGCATGCATGTTAAAGTAATTAGGTAGAGAAATATTTAGAATACATATAAAAAAAAGGTGCTACCATTATTCTTAAAATACTCAAGAAAATATTATTAGAAATCGATTTATCTGTGAAAGAAAAATCAATTTGTATAAGTTTCATGCTTATAACTGTCAACACCTGTCAAATAAATATCATGCAAAGTGTATTTAATAAATTAAACCTTACCTCCGTATAATAAATACCAAAAAATATACAATGTTTATATTATAAATTATATCCATTCATCTATTATTAATGTATTTAAGTTATTAATAAAAAATTAGCAATAAAAACACCCTGCACTTGGTATAAATAATGACATTTGTAGCAAATTTACAGAATTGACAGTAGTGATAAAGTAGATGCAGAAATCGGTGATTTGTCGTTGCTGATAGACAGACATTTGTTAGGATGTGTTGCCAGATGGTAATATAACTAATAATTACTTTTCAAAAAAATATAATTGCCGTATCTATAAATCGAGAAATATTAATTAAGTTCATTATTAGAGTCCTTATTGCTTATCAAAGACTAGTCGTGTTTAATTTAATTTTAGGAATTCGTTCGTCATTATAAATAAATTATCTTTACATTACACTAGCAGCAAACTAGCAGTGTAACTGTTTTGCGTTTTTAGCACTGTTTTGAACATTTCTAAGCTCCGTGGCTAACTTCTGTTTCATTATGTTTATTATTAAAGTTCAGAGCGGTTCAGAGCTTTGTATGTCAAAATCATGCTAAAACAAAAACCTACTGATAAAAAAATAAAACTTTAGTCCAGCTTAACAATATTCAACAAAACCAAATAGTAATAAAAGAAACATATGAAATAGTATAAAGTGCTATAAACATTTTTAAAATGAGTAGACATCATGATTCTCGGAAAGAATTGGAAACTCAGGTGGAACTGGAAAACCAATTTATTCTACGAATGCCAGAGGTTAGTTTTGTGGTGGAGTTCTAATAAACCTCCTTTAGTGTACTTCTATTTAAATGTTCTCTAGACATACATATTGAAGTTTGACAATTTATATGTTGCTGTGTTATACATACATTGTACAAAGTTTTATGTGTAACTTCTACTTTCTAGGAACCAGCCCGAGTATTAAGAGAAGCTATAAATAGCGGTGCTAATAGTTTGAAAGATAGATTCTCTATTCGTCTGGAGAATGACATGCGTTATGGAGAAGTGAGAGTAGACCATTGGCTCATGCATGCAAAAGTTGTTGATCTGCCTACAATTATAGAATCCCTGAAAACTATAGATAGCAAAAGCTTTTATAAAACTTCTGATATTTGTCAAATGGTATTAATCTATTGTTAAAGATATAATATAATGAAATTCAACAAATATTAATCTATATCCATTATTCAGCTCATCTGTAAAGAAGAACCAGATGCTCCTTCAGCCGATGAGGAATCTCCAACTAAAAATAAGAAAAAAGATCCAAACAAGGTAACAAAACATGCACATGTATTTTTTTCTTTTTGGATAGCAACTATAATAAATTATTTTTTGATTAAAAGGTAGATAAAAAGTTTTTGTGGCCTCATGGAGTTACCCCACCTACAAAAAATGTACGTCGCCGTCGATTTCGTAAAACTTTAAAAAAGAAGTATGTTGAAGCTCCAGAAATAGAAAAAGAAGTTAAACGATTACTTCGTGTTGATAACGAGGCCGTTCACGTTAACTGGGAAGTAATTTGCGAGGATGATGAATCGACCAAAACAAATGCAGTCGCAGGACCAAGTGGATCTGGTGAAAGTAAGAACAAACCTGGAACATCCCGTGCTGAAAAAGTTATTGAATCCCAGCCAAATAGCCAAGAACAACTCACACAGCAATCAGTGGACTTAGGTAAAAATAATTGTGTTATGATTTGTCTGGCCTGTTAAATAGTCTAATGATATGTTCATTTTTTATTTTAGGGGAACATGATATTTTTGGTGGTGCTGTCAGTGATTCGGAAGATGAAGAGGATACTAATATTAATGTTGAACTTGATGATAATAGTAGACTATCTCAAGATGATAGTAGAATGTCAGATTCTAGTTCACTGCAGGTATATAAATTTAACTAAAAAAATCATTAGTTTGAAAGAGATTTAAATGTGAAAACAAATTTTTTTTTAAGGGTACTCAACCGTCAACTTCTAAATTTGTTACCTCCTTCAGCAAAGATATGTTTAGTTCTCCTATAAGATCTCGTAAAACAAGTGCTCGATCAGATCCACCACTTACACCTACCAGAAATCAACCAAGTACATCATATGGATTTGAAAAACATGAATCAGATGACTTCGGAGATTCACAAATGTCTAGAGGTTAACATTTTTTTCTAGTCATATGGTATATAAAGTAATCGTGTTGCTGACATAAAAATTAAAATTTCAGATAGTATTTCTAATCGACTTGAGGACTTGAAAGGTCAGTTGCAAGATTTACAGAGTCAGCGATTACAGAGAGAACGAGAAGTTGCTGGAATGGAAAATTTAGCTTTAAGACAACGTTTCCAAGAAATATTGGATGGTATTGTTGAACAAATAACACTAAGAGAAATGGAGGTATGTTTTCTCATTATCTTAACTTAAATTTCTGTCTTATTGGTACTTATATGTATTTATTGTTACAGGCGGAGGAGTTACGAAGCTTATTACGAAGTGACTAATAGTTCAAAAATATTACTTTTACTTGAAATAAAACAATGATGTACTGTTTGTATTTTATTAAAAAAAAATAATAACATTTTATGAAGTACAATCAATATCACATCATTGGTGTTTGAATTGCTTATAAGTAAATTTATATTTTTTGTAGCAAATAAATCTTAACAAGTTGCTGGCAAAATTGAAGAAATAAAATATGTGAAAATTGGTTGAATATATAACAAAATTTAATCCTTCATTAGACGAATTAGTCCTTCTGTTATTACTTACGTAATATATACTGTCTTACTTTACAACATATTAAACTTCATATAATTTTACTACAAATAATATAACTTTTTTTCATAATTGCGACATTTAAAAAAACTAAGTACTATTACCCTTACATTGTTGATATATAATTTATAAAAAAATATATATTTAAAAATTCTAAAAAAAATTGTTTTATATTGTCACAACGGCATTTATATTAAAATCTATATTGAACTAAATTCCCACTAATTAATTGAAAAATTCATTCTTCTTAATATCTTCCATTGCTGGTTCATCCAGCTTAATTTTAGCTACTTCAATATCTCGATTAATTTGTGATATTAGATCTTCCAACGTTTTAAAAGTGGTTTCTGGTCTAATATACCCACAAATAGCAACACGAAGAAGGCAATCATATAAATCACCAGGAAATTTATGCAAAATATGTGTTTCCTAAAAATAAAGTTATGAACAGTATTATTTTGTGTATTGTTAATTATTAATCAATGAGCATACAGTCACATTAAAATTACCATTGACTTATGAATGTTCTTAAAAAACGGATTCCATCCAATGCTCATGACCATTTTATGAATATCACCATCGTCTACTTTTGCCCATCCATAGTAAACTCCAGTTTGAAAATCGGCAGGAAGCGATTGTACAACATCCAAAGGAAAGTTTGCTACAAAGTTAATTTAACTTTACCTAACCTATTATACAAATTTTGTCAAATTTGCAAAAACAATTACAAAACTTTTTCTATTTCTCAACATAGAATATGGTTAATAAAACATTAAGTGGAGTTAATAACTTGTACAACATAATTAAGGAAAAATTATAACCAAAAGTATCAAAAGGTCACTTTTGATGTGTCACTTTACCTGTCGGTATTCCTAGCTCACTAGATCCTCTACCAAATCCTTTTATTATTTTACCACAAGTAAAGAATGGAAGATTCTTCATCATAGCAGAACAAGAACAACTTAAAAATGAATTATAGTAAATAGATAATTACTAAATTTTAACAACAAATCATGACTACTAATGTGATAACAACTGATGACAACTCACAAACACTTACAACAAGTGTACATATACAATGTATTTATTTAATACAAAAACCAAAACAATTAATAGATAACTGTTATATAGTTATGTAATAATTAACCTAAAAATGCAATTAACTTATTTACAGTAAAATTAATAATTTCCCACTTTGCTATATTTTAGTTTTTTAATATTATTGAGAAAAAGTCGAAAAAATTTAAATATATGATTCAAGTTGTTTAGTTATAAATAAAATTAATATAAATATATATTGACTTATATACCCCGATAAATTAAACTTTCGTCTTGAATTCAAGCAATATTTTTCCGACATAATTTATTTATATTTTTTGTAGTTTCTTAAATACTAAATATATTTATCGTGTTAAATAGAAATTTAAAAAAATAGCGGCTAAAATGATGTTGAATATAGCAACTGTAGATTTACAAATTTTTGTCTCAGTGCAACTGATTTTTCATAGATGGCAGAACAGTTAACACAAATGCTATTCGCATCTATTATTTCTGATTGCACTTCATGCAGTAACAAGCTATAGGCATAAACTCTTTCAACAACCTCTTTCCGGTTCTTCTTGTACGCTGAAATCATGCCGGTAGGTACTCTGTTAATTTATTGAAGTTTTATAAATTTTTAAAGTGTGTATTATAAAAAGAATGATGTGTTATAATGGCTGTTAACCATGTGATATTGTGATAGCAAGAAAAGTGTACGTGATAATATCTTGTGATGGACATGTGTGAATGTTGATAAAGCAATGTTACACATGGGCGATAGTTGACTTATTCACGAGGCTAAAAACTAAAAACATCACAATATTAAGTTTGCCTGATAATTTATTGAAAAAACCAGCTCTTAAACTGTTATGACTATATAAAAATAATATTTTTTACCATATATATCTTGAAAAGTTGTTAACATTGTCATTTATATTTACAAAATAACTTAACCTAAAAAATATTTTTCCAGCTTGCTAAAGATTTACTTCACCCAACCCCAGTCGAGGAGAAGAGGCGCCATAAATTAAAGCGTCTAGTACAACATCCAAACTCATATTTTATGGATGTCAAATGTCCAGGATGTTACAAAATAACCACCGTGTTTAGCCATGCCCAAAGTGTTGTTGTATGTGCGGGGTGCTCCACAATTCTTTGTCAACCCACAGGAGGACGTGCAAGGTTGACGGAAGGTGAGCTAATAACAAATTGTTACTTATTTATATTTATTATATTATAATTATTATTATCTATGATATAATATTAAGCATTTCTTCTTAATCTTCATTATTTAATCTGGAATAAGTAAGTCTTTTATTCTATGTCCCATCCGTGTTCCGGGTACAAAAGCTTAGTGGTATGAATTCGCATGGTTGCACACCACACATGTTCAGATTCATGGCGTTTTTTCCTACAAGAATACGACATTTTCGCTATAATGGCGGTAAATAAAACAAATCAAAGCATAGCAATTTAAAACTGCAAAGAGCACGAATAGGTTAACACGCACGCGAGGACCCGTAGTTACACCCCTTATGTTATGTCTTACTTATAAGTATTCGACAATTTATTGGTCGTCTCTGTATATTTATAACAGAATACAATTTCAGTCTTCTAAAATCTCTTTTATGAGGAAACGTCTTCACTGATGCCAACATTCTTAATATTTCAATAAATTAAGTGGAATAGTTTAATAAAACATTGTGTAATTCTGTACTCTTATTTAAACAAATGTTTTTGTTTGTTTCAGGATGCTCTTTTAGAAGAAAACAACACTAATATTCCTAAGATTCGCCTGTGTTTCGTATTTAAAATGGCTACATTTACTCTCAAGTGTAAACAGCAAGTCTTATACGCAAGAGATTTATTGTAATAAAAAATGTAATTTATGAATAAAAGGCTTATTCAAGGATATATCTGGTTTTGTATTTTATGTTTTATTTATAAATTAATATATACATTGAAATTTTTTTTAAAGACGCAATATTGTAAGCATTTTACAAAAGCTCAAGTTATTTGAAAATTTCTTTTTTTCAAACACCTCTGTACATTAAGCTTTGTTAATTAATGTTTTAATGAAATCTACAATTATACTCTTATCATAAGATGTTTTCATAAACTAAAATCTTTTATCATTTTTGTTATCAAAATTAAATTACCCTTTGTTACCATTGATTACCACTAGATGGTAGAGAACAGAAATAAGGATCACTAGAATAGTATGGGGTTTCGTGTGAAAACGGTAAAAAAAAAGTTCGAAATTCTATTTAATCTATATTTTATTTAACATTTTATATTTTGCGTTCGTATTAGCTAAAATCGAAATAAGAATTAAATACAGAAATTTTGGTTTATGAAATCTTCAAATTTGTCTTCTTCCGGCAGAAATAGTAGACCACTTCGAATATCAATCAGTAATTGCTTTCTTTTTTCATTTAGTTCATTCGACAATAAAGAAACGTTTGTTTTATTTTCTCGATTGGATTTCTGAATTAAAAGCCCTAAATGTTTTCGCAAACATATATCCATTTTATGAATATTTGATTGTGAAATATTAAGCTCGGAAATACAATTTTTTTTAACTGGCAGGTTAATAATACCATTAATAAATTGTCGTATATTTTTAACTATTTCAATATCAAATAAATTATTTTCTGAATTTATTGTTATTGAATTCTGTTCCCATGTATTTTTAATATTTGGTTTTTCTAATCTAATACTCATTCGTTTAATTGTATCTTCTGCAATTTTAGCAAAAGATTGCCGTTTAGAATTTCTTTCGAATGCTATTTCTAAATTAACAGCTAAGTAAATTTGGGAATAAGATATATTTAATTCTCTACATAATTTATAATAGTCATAACGCATGCTTCTGTAATACATGTTATCATCAATTAGGAGCAAAGTATTTAAGTGATTGTTGTTCCATTTAATTTTATTAATAATGTAATTCTCAAATTCATTTAAAACTATTAATTCATTAGATAACATGTTATTTACAATATAATTTATACAGTTTAAAATACTTCTTCTGTTATCAGCATAGGTTCTAGATTCGTCTATACATTTTTTTGGGTCAAAATATAAAAGATCATCATAATCAATATGAATTACATTATATGGCATATGGTTTGTATTACTATAACTGCAAAGCAGCTTTGAAAACGTGGTTTTTCCTGATGCCGGAAGGCCAATAAGAACACCAATGCATATCTTCATAGCAACAAAATGGAATAATTAGATTAAAGAATAATTACACAACTGTTATGTTAAATTTTAAACAATGAAAATTGCAAAACTCTTGTCAAAATAAATGAAACACTTACTTATCGTTCCATAATTATTTGTATCACTAAACTAATAATATTTAACACTATAAAAATAGTACAAATCGAATAATAATTCGAAATCTATTACGTGAAGCCCTGTAACATATTTTATGTTATGGTAATAAAATAAGTCTACTTTGTAGTAGTTAAATATTCAGTTCTAGTGTTGTTAGTCTCTTCCGATTTCTGAAGAGTTACATTGTCTTCGGATGGAATTGCATCTGCGGTAGCAACTGATTCAGAGGAGATAGGTTGTGCATTTGCCTGAATTTGAAGTTTCTGTTCATCGGCCAATTGTTGTCTTTCAGCTTCAGCTATTTTTTTATTTACCATCTCTGATTGAACTTCCATATATACACCCATTACTTTATGGTTAACATTTATATGTTTTTTTGCACAAATTTCTACACAATCTGATTCTTCTTTTGACAATTCCCTTGAATTTAAATTATCAACACAGCGTAAGAAGCACCCTTCTGACATTTGATTAAAAGTTTGAAGGAAATCTTTAAACTGAAATTAATAATATAGATGTAAATAAATTAACTTTAAAGAGGTTATGTTTTTATATATGGTTAAATAATTTTAAATTTTATTATTGATTAAAAATTTACCTACGTTTCGTAATTGTAGAGTATCCATTTTGAAAATATTATTAACAATATTACGTTTTAACAAATATAATAAATAATTAAGAACCAATTAATAACAACTGATAACAACTCCAAAAGAAATGTGTCACCTGGTGTCACCCACAGATAGTTGCTAAAATTGACTACAAAAGAAGAAAATAAAATTGGCGCGAATTTATGAACTGGTAAAAGAATACCTGAAAAATTAAGTAATTGTGTTAGATAATTAAAATTGTGACCGGACTATTTAATATAATTTATTGTGTTTGTATAGTACAATATTGTTTTTATCGTTTTTAACTCATATAAAATAATTTCATGTTTTGTTTTTTCGAATCATTATAGGAGAGTATATTTAAACAGATTAATTTGCATAGTACAGAAAATTTACTTAAGTCTATAATATATGTAGTACATCTAATCTAGTCTAGATATATCAGATATTGTTTTGTTGCAAATCTTTTATTTCCATGCCATCTTATTTAAAAGAATCAAGAACCATATTTTCTCTTTAAGCTTATGTGATAAATCAATTCGTTTGATTATATTTCTTGGTAGATTGTGTATTTGAAAGCACGTCGATAAGGTTTCACATCGAAATTTGTGCAAAAGCTAACTGCATTGGATAAATTTGCCTACGTGCTAATATTGGTGATATTAGCTAATAAACGGATGCAATATTCAATTGTTTTGTTTTACAAATTATAAATTTGTTACGTAGTGATTTATGTTAGCCTGTGTATAATATTTGCCGCAAATAAATAAAATTATCTGTTGCGTATATAAGAAAAATGTCGCATCCAAGTGGAGATTATAAAAATGTACGAATTCATACATTTCATGATTACTATAGGTATCTATGTAATTCTCACTACCCTGTTCCATTATCCAATTTCTACATAAGAAGACGAAAACTTAACAATAATAACGAATGTTTAAAGCTCGATGCCGATTTTATTAACTATAATGAATGGAAGCCCATTTTAATAGCCTTAGCCGAAGACTGTTCCTTGCAAGAAATATCGGTTATAGTCAACCGTGCTAATAAAGGTATGATATTTGAAAGTCTTCAGTTCTTCATGCTAATATTATGTCACATTGGTAACTAGTTTAATCAAAATTTCATCTTGTCTACTTGTTAAATATATATTTACCGTTTACATATAATAGTTCTAGGTGATATTAATACAGAAAGTAAAGTTCATCTGATAACAAAAAAACCTGTAATACTCACCACATTTCTTTTAAGCAAATTCCTTGTGGCTTTAGAAGGGTGTTTGCGTAATAGCCCTGCGGTGACCTTTTTGGCGATCGAAGGAATTTGTCTTGAGCGGGAACATTTGAAAATGTTATTCAAGGTATTATATAATACAGGTTCTCTTTCAATTTTTTGAATTACAATATAAAAAAAAACATTCTTTTCAGGGCCTCCACAATAATTCTACAGTTCAAAGTTTAAGCTTTAAAAATTCTAAAATTGGAAGCAAATTATGTGAATACGTGTGTCAACAAATAAAGCAAATGCCTAATTTATTAAAAATTAATTTTTCAAGTTGTCAACTTGGACCACCAGCGGGATATTCAATTGCTGACTTAATAAAAGTGAAGATTAATTTACTATCTCTTTCCAAACAATAAACACTAGATTTACGTAACATTTATGTAACATTTAAGTTACACTAAATGTTACTTAAACGTGTTTATAATTGGTATATGTTTGCATCATTAGATATTTGCTAATGGATATAAAAAAATTCTAGTACCACAAAAATTGTCGTTACGTTGAATTATGGCAAGGAAGTTTAAATGCCCATATGACCGAACTGAACAAAATGGTTGGTCTAAGAGAAGTGATACTTAATGATAACAAAGATTTAGTAGATGCTGGTATTTTACCTATAATTAATGAATTGTTTGATGATCTATGGATCAAAGGTAATTCTAAAATTTACAACATATATAGACTCATACCCATAAGTCATTTTGAGTAGAGTAATTTCAAAATTTATTTATCAAAAACAAAACTAAATAATGTTTAAATATATATTTGTCATATTTGGTATGATAATTTAATACAAAAGTACTTTTATAAAAGAAAAAATATGTAAAGTATAAGTAAATTTCGTTATGCAATAATTAAATTCTTTTTAACCATATTTTAATTTTGTGTATCAGTAACATAGGTGATATCTTTTTGCTTCAGGGTTAGACATTCAAAACTGTAGTATTTCCAAAAATGCAGCAAAATTTATCGGAATAATGTTAACCGAAAACAAAACATTAACAAGAGTTGATGCAAGAGCTAATCCTATAGATAAGAAGACGTTGGAAATGATAATGGAAATTTTAGATCGAAGACATTTACCTCAAGTATTTAAAAGAGCTTTTTTAAGTATTTGAAAAATGGAATATTTATTCTAATATATCTTCTTTTAGCATGACTGGATGCGTTCTAAAAAATCAAAACGTCCTCCTGCGCTATCTGAACCTGAGCTTTTGTCTCAGTCTTCATCATCAGTGTCCCCAACATCATCAACATTAACATCGCATCCGAGCGTAAAACGCAGCCACCGTGTAAAAAGGGAAACCAAAAAAGCAACTAGAAAGAATAAAGCAAAGTATGTAAAATGTACTCATCTGCAATCTACATACACGTCCTTGGATATTGTCAATTTAAATTATTTTTTTCGTTGCATATGTCGCTGAAACGAACTCATGTCTCTGCACTGACTAGCTGACTCCAATTTTCCGTTATAATTAATTCACAGTTTAGGATGTAATGAACAAACGACCAATTACCAAATGGTCTACCAAAAAGGATATCCAATATCGACCTATTTTAAATTTCCCGCCTAAACTCCGTCGAACATATGCATTCTTTGAACTAGTCATAGAAATTTAATAAATAAATAAAATATAAGTTTTATTTGATATTCTTCTAGACTGGGCAACTCATCGAACAGTTTTAGTGATTCAAGTGGATCATTGAAAACCGTTGAACTTAATTCTAAGTTGGTGGAAGATTTAAGTGATGTTTGTGATTCGGTTCACATGTTTGTTCGTCATTTAAAAATATGGTAAGTACTGAAACATATTATGTATCTTAATTCAACTTTTGTTCAAATTTTAAAACCAAACCAAAAAAGTAGTAGTTGTATTGTAAATTTCATCGGATTA
This sequence comes from Panorpa germanica, assembly GCA_963678705.1. Taxonomy (NCBI): domain Eukaryota; kingdom Metazoa; phylum Arthropoda; class Insecta; order Mecoptera; family Panorpidae; genus Panorpa; species Panorpa germanica. The sequence continues at coordinate 11,808,854 of OY783215.1, read as the reverse complement.
TATTGAAAGAACGCTATGCGTACCAGGAAAACAAAAATGAAATGTAAAATGTTTTAGTCAACTTTTCGAGGCTACGACACCATAAATTGACTTCCTATTAGTGTTTCAATAACTACTATACCAGATTAATTTACTTTCATATAATTTTAAAAAAGAACTATATACTTTTTCTGTATAATATACTTCACTTAACTGAAAAGGACTGGAGTTAAACCTGATGATCTAGTTGAACCTCCAAAAGAAGACTCTCCAAAAGATGAAGAACTAATGGACACTTTATTAAGAAAAGTTAAAAGTGTTGAGAATCAATTCCCTACTATTGAGAAATTACTTTCAATAAGACAATCAGATTCATCCTTCAGTAGAAAATCAGAATCTGGTCAAGATAAGGTAATCAGAATATAAATTATTGTGGTACGATTTTGTCATTATTTATTGATTGCGTTCAATGAAATACTAGAAAGTATTTGTACTAAAACTTATGAAGTACACAAATAGTTTGAGAAAGTTTGGTTTGTTTCATATTTGAGCTGGAAGCGTTAACACCTCCTTGATACTCTTATTAATTTTTTTTTGTATAATGTAAGATGTAAAAAATATTCTAAGCCTGTTATATTTAATTTGTTTTCATCAAATTCTATTCCTTAATTTGAATTTAAAACTTTGAGAGAATTTTTTATCTTTTACAAGTTGTTAATCCTGTTTTGTTTAAAATGTTTATTTTAATTTAAAAAAAAAATCAAAGATGTCGTTAATAGTCATTTATAGTTAATAGTATGTACGAGTATAACTATATTAAATGTGGTTTAATGAATCACTTTATTAAAGTAATTATTAGTAATTATACAAAATGTAAATAGTCGATTAATTTAAGTTGCCATTGAGTTAGTAAAAATATTTTTTAATTTGCCTAGTTAGAAAGCTGTTTAGTTTTATCGATTTATATCCAGTGGTAATTTGTATCTTTTAATTGGCATATTCTATTTTATGGATTTTAAATTGTGATTTCTTTTCTTAATTTCGAGGTATATAACAATTAGATTATAATAATAAAGTAATATTTTATTTTCAGGGTATTATGCACTGGGATTCTCTGAAAATTGGAAAAGATGTGTATTTGAAGGATGAAAGAAATCCTTATCAAAATAAACAAATCGCGGAGGTACTGAACACTGTAGAATACTTAAAAAAACTAATTGAAAATCATCCTGCATCTAAATCTTATTTCGAGATCCAGGAAAACGCAGACTCTCAGAATTAAAAGTATAAAATATATCAAAATTAGGTAATTTTTATTTGGTTTCGTAAAATTGTAGTTATTTTGGTCCACTAAAAATTTAAATGCTGATTTTCAGATGTAGTACTCAATTTATATTAAAATAAATATTTATTTATTATTAATTATTTACAGTAGATTTATGTTTTAATTCTTTAAATCAAACGTATTTACGATTTTTTTGATTACCTGTTGTCTGTTGTACAAATGTACAAAATGTGTGTACTTATGTATTTTAATTGCACTTTTATTATAAAATTTAAAATTATCATTTCTTCCCGCTGTATTTTAAAGTATGCTCCATACTTAACCGAGCGTATTGTAGTGGAATCATGATTGAGGTGTCCGTAGTGTCCGGTGTGGTAATTGTTTATTTTTCAATTTAACCTTTTAGAACTGTGCAGTTACGTAGATAAAAGCATATTGAAAAAGTAGTTAAATCAATGAAGTTTGATAGGTAAACAATTACAACTTTATCTTATTCAAAATTGTGAAATATATATATTTTGCCTTATTGACAGTTCCTTCTATATACATACGTATAAGATTGATGCTACTTCATATAGATTTAGACCTTATCGTTGGAAATTATAGTTAACATTTCAGATTTATACAAATAAATAAAATAAAATAATTTAAAAGAAATGTAATAACTTATTTATAGGTGAATAATTGCAGATATAGATAATTAATTTTTGTGATACATAGGATAGTATGAAATGTTTCATTAATAAGAAATAACTATCTTTCTGATACAGCATAATTTCATTGTTATTCGAAGCAAAATTTTGAAATCGGTTTTAGGGAATCTACAGTTATTTTAAAGCTACGTTCTGTTTCAACGATTTAATTATATAACTACTGTATTTATACAATCTATTTATGATGTTATCAATGTCCTTTGTAACTTAGAGGATAGTATACCTTAAAGTATAATTATGTCCGGACTTAATTTGATTAATATTGACATTAGTAGTAGTAGAATTCATCAAATTAGATATCAACTTATATGTCCAATAAGTTCTATCAGTAAAACAGAATAATCAAAATCTTCAGACAATAGTGTAGTTCAGACAGTAAGCCCCATGTGTGTGCGTACAGCCAACCATACTATCAAGGTCATTGCATAAAATAATAACAAGCATAACAATGTATTAACACACATTAACTGAAAAGGGTTGTGAAACCTATTCGGCCTGAATCCGTTGCGGTGATTTGATAAATAAATGTTTATGAATAGTAATAGCTGAAAAATTAATGTAGCTTCTGCAATTTGGAACCACTGACTACAAGTATGATTGTCTGTACAAGTGTGTACATTTTATTGTAGATCCAACTGGAATTCGTAGAATGAATATCAGTATTCAGTAAATTTATATTAACAGGTTTAAAAAATCTAGGATAAAATGAACATTCTGTTCGAAAGAATTTTTTAGAATATATAACCTAAAAATTATGTTTCTTTTATTTTTATACGAAGTAAAAGTTTAATATTCAGGAAAAAGAAGTTCTATTTAATGATAAATGTTTATAATAACAGTAGTTATTTGTAATATATATACCGACAGAATATATATTACAAGAAAGAAAGCAGTTCTTTTTTCTAGGCGAAATTATACAGAAAAATTCGTAGTTAAATAAAAGAAAGAAAATAAATCATACAAATTTAAGGTTATGTTTTAAAAATAGATTGATTATATAAAGAATAATTGAAGTACTGTACTGCGTAAAAATACATTTGTATACCGCGGTAAATACGTATGCTCTCATATGTTGGTTGCATTTTATGTAGTGTATGCGCCATTTTGTAATGCAATTTATTGATTTATTAAACACGAAAGTATAACCCGAATTTATTTTGTAAAGTTGGATTTTATCAATAATAACAGATGTATATGAAAACTTAATGTTTGTATTTTGAAAAATGAGCAAATTGTTTTTAATTATTAAAAAACAAAAAACAATGAAACGTTTTGACGTTTATAAGTATTTTGCTTTTTGGGGAATATAAACAATGATTTGTTGTAAATAATGAAATAGAATAGTTTTTTATACTTCTATCTAGTAAATAAAATAATAATAATTATTGATATAAGAAAATATTGTGTTCTAATTTATAATTTTGATAAGGAAATATTTTTCCGTGTAAATATTTTTGGCAAAAATAAAAATATTGCTTTAGAAAGGCGAAAGTTTCAATTAAATATTGACAATTGTAAAGATTTTGTTATATTTTTCAAAAAATATCCGGTGGAATTTACTCAAATCTAACATGGCGCATACAGCGCATGCGCATAGACCACTATAGTAGAATAGTTGTTATAAGTACAGTGAGCGCCGAATAGCGTACTGGTAAGTGTAAAAGTTAATTTGTTATTTATTGTTTACTAAATAATTACTAAACAAAGAAATAATTTTAAGTAATGTATAAGTATATGAAGGCACATTTCATGTATTGACCACTGTCAAATGTTATAAATAAGAAAATAATGGTTGTCAAACTGTAAACCAAGGACAAACAGTCAGTGAGGTTAGGTTAAAATGACTTTTCAACGCGCATGTCTCATACCTAAATTCGACATTTTTTTTAAATCGTCCATTTTGTTTAGTCTGCCAATATACCTATTTTATTCAAAATGGCGAATACATTTTTGATGAATTAGGTTAGTATTACTGCTTTTATTTGCATATATTTTAACCATTAAATTACTAAAATGTATTTTTAATATTCTACATATAATATCCATTGCTAAATATAAAAGAAATAATGTGTCCTATACTATTTTATTTTAATCATTAGATTTAGTGATACTGCTTCATGCGTAACATGTTTATAAGTAGAATGGAGTAGAGCATAGCAACTGTCATTTCGATTTTAATACAATCTAATTAGAAGACTTTTCATAGTTAGTAGTAATACTTTTAATATGTATAGTGTTTATTTTTTATTGTTAACTTTACTTGGGAATAAAATTAATAATCTTAAACAAACAAATTCCATTTCCTAATTTGCTATGATATTGTTGTATGTACAAAAGGCAATATCTACAGGTATATAGATTTCCAAGTACAACAATATTCTTGTAGGATAATAAAATACGAAGAATATTCTTCCAAAATAGCTTTTTGGTTTTAAAAATGTTAAATCATTAATGGTCAATTTCTGTTAAACTTATGACATTTATTTTTAAGAGTTGTACTGCATAACCTATATAGAATACCATTTTCGTGTGAAAGAAATAAATTTCACTATTTATTGATTTTATACTCTACTATAATGGTTCTCATGGTAGTTTTCTTAGTTGTTAAATGAATTATTAAAAAAAATTAAGCAAAAGAAAGAAAATAAGAATTTCTAAATTACTGAAGTTGAACTAAGTTTTATTTCGGGAATCTTAATATTTATAGGTTAAGTTGTATTTGAATTATGTAACATTATTCATGTTGAGAGAACTTGTTTGTACAAATATATCATAAAATAAACTTATTAAATTAATATGAAAAATTTTGCTTATTTGCTGAGTTCTGGGACTTTTGATAAATATGAAGATTTCGAATTTTCGTTCATAAGAAGTTTTACTATTTCCAATTTTTTTTTTTAAATATATTGTAGATTACCTTATTGGTTTTTTAAAATAATTTTGTTAGTAAACATTAATGATCATTTCATAAAAGATTTCCGAGGCCAATACACTCAGCACTACAGCCAGCAGCGATCATGCGCGCGGAGGGGTTCTGTCTTAAATGATGCGGTGTTGCCACTTTTTTCTTGAAACTATGTTGTTTACATTTTTAATTGATACCGCAAATTTTACCTCGTCAAAATTTTGCTTGTAAACTTATACCAAAAGAATAAAAATAATTGTTGAAAACACGACTAGGTGTTGTTGTTATTTAGATAGTGTGGTTAAGGTTGGCAACATTGCCAATCCGTCTAACTTTTGTTTGCAGTGTATTTGCAGTGCAGTATTTTGTAGTAAAAATCGGGTAACGTGATTTGTTAAAATAAAAATTTGGTAATATTTACGTAAGTTTTATTTATGTGATATGTGTTTTGCAGTATATTTGATGCTATATTCCGCTTATCACTGATAACACATCTTGAATAAATTTTTATGTTATTAATTTTTGTTGTCAAACATAACCTCAAATAAATTATTATTATATTTATTAATTAGTATTACATTTTTGCTTTTTAATTGCATTATTTAAATATAATAGGTATGTATTTTATGTAAAGTTAGCTTTTAGCCATTATATTGAAATATTGTTTTTATTTATATGTGTCAATTATTTTTTTAATGTAAAAATATATCAAAAGATACAATATGTCTCTTATAGTTCTAAACACTGTAGTTATGAATAAAGAAGTGTCGAAAATTGAGCTATACTATTTATATCTAGATATAACAACTTTCAGTCCATTTCAGTCTCTAAACAAGGACTGTAACTTTCTGTAAGTTTCCATTATTGCTCATTATGCACAGAAAAATCTAGTGACGATAAAAGAGTCATCGGCAAACGGCAAAATTAAGTTATCATTTTTCTGAAAGCAAAACGCCACAATTTATCTATGTTATAATGAACATCACTTCTGATACAATATTACAAAGTTTATAATTTAACCGTAATGTTTGACTTTCGAAAATTTTATGTACTATTTTTAGTTTGAGTATACACTTGAAGTTGTCAATAATTATTAAAAGTTTCTGACATTAACTTGTCTAGAGCAGAGAGTACTTATTTTACAAAATTAAGGAGTATTATCTATTTATACTTCTTTACATACATATTAAGGTTTAGAAGTTATTACGGTTTGCAATATTACGTTACATATAAACTGATCATGTAACTGATAAATGTGTTATCTGTCACTTAAAAAGATAAAGAGGTTATGTTTACTTCATGTAATTTTAATATTTATCATAAAGAAATGTTAGTACATCCCCGGAACTGCGTTCGAATTCAAATTTTCTGAAACAGTTGAATTCAAATTTTCTCATTTACAGAGCGAGATTAACCTTACAGTGTATGGTCCAATATAATTGATATTGGTTAAAGGGTAATGTAGTAGTTTATGCGCGCAAACTAAGACTTATTTAAATGTATTTCCGGTACAAGTTTCACCTGTGCGTTTGTTTCCGCAATAAAAGCCTTCTAAACAGTTTGTGTTCTGAATTAAATCAGATTTTGAACGCACTTGTTAAAATAGGACTACACATTTTGTATATGTATGCTCTTTAACAGAATAAACTAAATAAAACTCAATTAAGGTCCTCCCTCAAAAATGCATAGCTTTTTCACAAATCTTTTATAAGGTTACCGTTCACAAGAACCGCACTGCACGAATCGGACGCATTATATAAGTGCTAGAGTGCTAACTAATTCACATTCGCATGATAAGATGTCTAGGATGCTTACCGTGCGAGCCTGTGAACTCTTACCTGTAAGGGAACAACTTTATACTGGATCGGTTATAGATACTCTTACGCATTTCAAAGGAATAATTTTCTCTGTGATTTAAACTCAGTGGATGTCAATCTTTCTCAGAAATAGAACTTGTTAAAATTTATTGTTTTAGTACTACGAAATTGCTGCAATTTGCTTAGTAGAAGATAATAACACTTTTGAAATGGTTATTTATCTGCGTGCAAATTTTTATCTATACGCTAAAGTAAATGGCAATGGGAATAATGAAATGTTTGATATTAATATTTATTAACATGCTTTAAAGTATTAAATACTCCATAACAAATCAATGAAAAATGCAAGAAGTTTTTAAATTGAATATGAAGATAACTCCTTTTTCAACTGATTAAATTCCAAAGTACACCTGGATTGTTTATTTGAGAGTGGCATTGGTCTACAGGTGGTCACAAATGCTGCGGGGTTACATTCAAAATAGATGAGAGCATTTTTTCATCAATGAAACCTACTCTCGAAATATTACCAATTTTTTCTATCTCGACTTTAATTCGGAAACATAGCTGGTACAAGTTACATAAATAATAGTTGTTGAGAAGTATATATTTACAACCAGGATATAGTGACGACAATTTAATACTTAACGACTCAAATTTGTTTCTTTTTTTCAGAAGTAGACGTCTGATAGGCGCATTCGATGATTTAGAAATATGATTTCACCCGCAAATGGAACTGTAGATAAAAGTAAGATATTAAAAAATATTGAAGGTATAAAAACAATGGCGGAAGAAGTTGCAAGTGTAACATCCGAAAAGGACCATCATATGGATAATAATGTTGTAAAAGATATTACAACAAAAAATGGAGCAATAACAGACAGTACTACAAGCGCTAATGATGAATTAGTAGATGATGATATGGATTTAGATGGTCTTACCTCTTTAGAAGTTGATTTAAAACTTAAATTATCTGATAGTGATGACGAATTAATGGAGTTGGAAAATTGTTCACCAATCCGGAGTTCCCCTACAACACCTAAATCTTCAGAGGATTTAAGTGACTTACCGGTTGTAAATGGAAATAATTCTTTGGAAAATGAAATTATGGATGATTTTGATAAAACGTTTAACGATTCTCTATGTATGGAAAGTGCACATTCAAAGGATGTCCCTCCAGGTTAGTTATTATTTCATTAATATTATAATTAAGATTAAGGTGTTGGGGTAAAGTTATTTGTTATGTTGTAAGTTTCAGGTAACAATTGTTTTTCAATGTATTGTTAGAATAAGTGATTCATCACATAATTATATTATTATTATAATTATTATAACTTAATATACTTTGTGTTGGACATTATTCTTAAACATTGAATATTCTCTATTTATACCTGGCAAACAAATTTAGTTTTTAATAGTAACTGAATATACAAGGAGGCATGCTTGTTGTTTCGCAGATTCTTCGGATAATTTAAAAAACGTAAATATAGATTCTAACAAGTCTATTAGTTGTACGGAAATTAATTGTAAAGCGAGTGGAATTTGTTCATGTTCAATAATGAATAAATGTGATAATGCCAAAATAGGTATTGATGAAGAGTCACACGATCCAAATTCAATTCAAAATTCAAACACTGATACGGTAGATGAAAGAGACAGTAATATTGTTGATTCAGCTATATTAGAAAAAAGCAGACATGATAATGACATTGGTAACGTATCAATAGTTGAAGAAAATAATGAAAACAATAAAGAATCTTCGGATATTTTAACTGATGTTAATGATGGGCTAGACGTAATTAAAACTGAGATTTTATTAAAAGAGAATGATTTAGATCTAACGCATGAAAGTTCTAATAAAGTATCTGATGTAATAAAGAAAGACACAGAATCTGAAAGTGCTATAAATAAAGATGATATCCATAATTCTGTGGATAAAGAAATTTTACTTGAAAAAATTACTAATCAATCTGATGAACAATCTAAAGTTATTGAACTGGGAGAAAAAGAGTGTATAGTAGATACGGAGGGAAAGGGAGTGTCATTTGTTTTAACTGATGAGGAATTAATAGTAGATAGTTCTAGTACCTCCGCAATTGAGGCAAATAATGATTTACTGGTAGCACTTGATAATGATATTATTATGGCAGATAATTTGGATGTTTTAAATCAAGACTTGTCTCAAAATGTATCTGATACAATGTTTGAGGGCAGTTTAGAAGTGCCCGATTCATCTAAATCAAAAGAAATGGAAAATATTGAATCAAATAGAGATGGGTCTAATAGTAACATAGATGATGCGATAATGATGGATATTGAGGAAGGCACTCCATCTTCCAAAAGCAGTTCCTCGGAAGGTAGCTATGCATTGAAAATACATAATTGTGCTTTAAATTAGTTTTCATGAGTTTTTCATACATTATAGCGTAGATACGAGTGTCTAGGATAGATTAAACGGAAATTTTGGTTTGGAAGTTTGCACATTTGTATTATTCACTTGCTTGTAATACTTTCTTTAATTCATCTTTTTTTTTAATATCATCTAGTCTGGCTATTGTATATTGGTTTAATACATGGTTTAAATAAAGTGGCCTAATATTATTTGTTTAGCATGATTTTGTCATGAGAACTGTTGCTGTATAATTCTATAAGTTTTATAAAATATGTTCTAAAATGGTTAAAATTTTCAGAAGAGAACAAAAATAAATCTGCATTGGACACAAGTGGATATTCAGCCTCAACAAAACGACCGAGCACGACACCTCTTAATTTAGAATCTGCAAAGAAGCTTAAACTTTCATCTGATACTTCATCAAGTGATATTCCTGAAAAATTAGTTTCTCTAGACTTTTTAAGAAGTTTTAAATCACAGATTTCTAAAATGACTCGTAAGGATTTAGAACAGTTTACTTTAGCTAAAATAGTTGAAGCAATAAATCATAAGACACATATAGGAGAACTGAGAACACAAGTCGAGGCCCAGGAACATTTAACAGAACAGTTACGATCGAAGGTGGAACAGTCTAGAAAGCAATTAAAAGATTTAGATTTTGTTCATACTAGTTTAGAAGGACAAATTATTAGAGTTCAAAAATCTGGAAGATTTATACCACCACCATTAATTACTCGATCGGTAGGACTTCAAGTATCCGGGCATTGTGCAAGCAAGCATGTACCAGAGCAACCTCGTAAGAAAGTTGTAACACCAGAATCCTCAAATGAACCAATTCTTGAAGAAACTACATCACCTGTACACGAAATACCAACACCACCACCACCATCAAAACGAATTGCCGGTCCAGCTTCAAGAACTATGGGAAAATCTGTAACATCTGCAACACCTGGTTCTTCTAAGACCACAGCAGCTAAAGCAGCAGGTCCCCCAATTACGAAATCTCCAGTTGTAGCTAAGAAGTCGGTTACAACTGTACCTACACAGCAATCCTCACAATCTCCACAAGGTTCTAATAAACAAGCGATTGTAAATAAACCAACGTTTAGTACGAAAACAGTAGCTTCTACACCAATTTTGAATAAGGCGTTGGCGTCACCTGCTCAACCTAATAATATATCACGTCAGACAAGCCATTCAGAGTTGACAGCAGCTACAAAATCTGTAATAGATCTTACTGATGAAGATGAAAGAGGTAGTTCACTAAGTGAACAGGCTGTAAGAGGACGACCGCCACAACATATGCCTACTGCAACATCTTCACAACAATTAGCTTATTTAGTACCAAGTAATGGTCAAGGAGGTCAACAACTAATCATTGCAACTAATTCATCATCATCTAGTAATCAAGCAACGTTTCTTAGCAGGCCCCCAATGTTTAAGCCTATTACAGGTAAGCAAATAATTCAGTATTGCAGTATTTATTTTTTTAATTTTAATAATTTTACTTTTTCCTTAAAAGAATATTTTAACGATTATTGTTTATTATTTATATATATATTATATGTATTAAATATATATTATATAAATAAATATTATATATATTAAAAATTTATTTTCAAATCTTTATCACTTATCGAATGTGACTAATTTATGTATAATTTGTTCAAAGGAATAAATCCAGTTGGTGGTCCTATACGTCATACAATGGTAACAAATTCAGTTCGAAATCCTGGTCCTAGAACTGTAGCTACGTCTAGTCGTCGATTTGTACATCCTGCTCCACTCCCGTTACCAGTTGCACAGAAAAGTAATAATGCTTGGCGTAAAGTACCACCAAAACCGTCATTGAAAATAACTAAAGTAGCTCAAGGAATCGTAATATCATGGACAATGGAACATTTGACGGACGAATATGAGGAAATAGTAAGTTATCAAATTTACGCGTACCAGGAAACCACCGCTCCTCCAAACTCTGAGCTATGGAGAAAAGTGGGAGACGTTAAAGCAATGCCCCTTCCTATGGCATGCACTTTAACACAATTTTTAGCTGGAAATAGATATCATTTTGCTGTAAGAGCTGTTGATGTTAAATCAAGAGTTGGACATTTTAGTGTTCCTGGAAATATTATGCTTGTTGAATAAATTAATGAACTTTTATAATTAATTATTAATACTGAGTATTCGATAATTAGATGCTTTTTCATTTGTTGCAAGTTGAGTAGCTGTTTTCGGATAAGTTTTGTATATTACGAAATATGACATTATTTAATTATGGTATGTAAATAGAACATTGTTTTTTTCATTGTTTTATCTTAATAAAAATAAGCGAAAAAAATATTTTTGGAAATTATATTTTAATTTGTACAAATTATTGTAAGTTGAAATAACTTCTTAATAAATAAGTATAGATATAATATCTATTAATAAATAAGTATTTGTAGATAGAGCATCAATTAACTTTAAAAAAGAAGTGAAACTTCTTGCAAGAGCAAAAGATTATAACGAGGTTATAACACACGTTTACACGCAGTCTGGATTTTGAAAAATCAATTCTTTTCTATTTCATGCTCGTAGCGTACATATATTTAAGTATATACACACAAAATTTCATGTCAAGCCGACAAATATTCTCGAATGTTACAATAGGAAGATAAATAGGAAGATCGGACCGAAGTCATGGTCCTGTTGGCAACAGATATTAACTGTCTCAGAGCACACATGATCCGTAGGTAACACCAAATCGGGTTATTAGAAGATGTCCAAGCAACAGATTGTCTGTTATATGGTTCTGGAATAGACGACTCAGTGTAAGTTGAAAATAAAATTTACTATGTGTAAAACAAATAGAGAATTCTCATTTAACACAAGCTTTAGAAATATATTCTTTTAATAACCGAAAACATCCCAATTTTTTTATTTTATAAACAATTTTCAAAATTAAAAAAAAAGAATCGAATTTTTAATTTTGTGAAGCCGTCATTTTGTTTCAAATTAATATTTTGCTATTCCTTCGATCAAATACATGACTATTCATTATATTAACGAAATCTTTTTTATTTTTTGATTTTAGATGATTCAATCTAGAGATATCGTGCTCACCGTAGTTCGCCTTTTTCTAGAGGACCTCACGGAGATCGGCTACAGCAGCTTTTAAAATCATTATTTTAAAACAAAAAAAATATCAAAATATAGTTAAATATAGTAAAGCTAAACTATAGTATAGTTATAGTAAATTAGTAAATGTCTTTCCAGGAATTTTTTTTGAAAAATTAGAGGCCTTCTGACTGCGTAACACCACTTAAATAAAGTGTAAGCAGTGTTTGGAAAGGTTCAAGCAAAGCTTATCTCCATATTTTACCTAAGCTAACACATGCGTGCACTATAGCTGCTTAGAAATACTTGAAAAGTATTTTATTTAATGCAAAAAATGTTTAGTACTGTTTGAAATTTTATAGTATCGAGATCGTCTCGTATATACATATGCGTACTACTTAAGAAACAATAAATCAACCCGATTTGAACACTGTTGCCTCATTTTAGTCTGAATCAATATCAGACGTGGTTTTAAAAATATTTCGAAGAAATCTTTCTTCTTTCTTTCATCATACAACACAACCATAATAAATGAGAATCAAATCCTAAACCAACAGCATGACACCAACGTTCTTGACTTATTTGTCGATTTACACATGAAAAAGAAAAGGAACGGAATAGAAGGCTGCCCACATTATATTCAACTTTGTCCGATGTGTATATATTATTAGAAGCCTATTTTGTAATTGTTTAAGTGGCGTCCGTTTATTTCTAACAAATGCCTATATTTTCTAAATTATGCCACTTATGCCCGGGGTTCTCGGAGGTATGGGATTATTTTGCTCTTTATTAAAGGTCAGTTGCGGTCAGTTGATACTTTTGATAGATTTGGGTAAACTTATATAGCCTAATTTAAGAAATATAGACCTTTAAAAAATCGTAAGAAGTTAACGGACGATAGTTACAAAATAGAAGTCTTATTTTGGATCCTAATTCTGCATAGTGCGATAGTTCGTTACTAAAATTGTAGATGTCACTATAATTAATTAAGGAACAATTAGAATGATTCAACTCAAAAACTCAGGTTGTAATAGTAATATTAATTTTGCTTGAACCATTTTCGTTGTATCTGCTATTTCCAAGTTGTTATAATTAATGCAATTAATTTTTATATCCCACCACTACTACTTCGTTATCTAATATACTGAGTAATAAGAAATAGTGACTATATTATGCAATATATAGTCTATTTGATACAAACACCTGATCTAAAATTTAATTTTGCTAATGGGCTTGTGTCCTCATTTTTTAGTGGTCGATTTTTCAATTGTTGATTGAAACTGATGTTAATAAATGATTATTGGCGTGTCTATTTTATTAAATATCTTAACTATTGACGGAGATATAGCAATTAAAAGTTTGAATTGTAGTTTTAGCGCCAGAAATGGTCGATCATATTTGTATGACGTGAAATGCATTTTAACGTCAGTTATTTGTTGAGTAGGTCAGTGCTGTGGTAATATGCTGTAGCTGTTGGTAATCAAATTGGTAACCTTACACAAGGATTGTGATGTCACATGCACTTGGAATGTGTACAACGTTGAATTCTTTTAATAATTAAAGAGACAAAATGACTTTTTTAATTGTTAATATCTCTTAACATATAAGGAGTTATTAAAAAATAATTGAACATTTGACCTTCTAGTAACCCACTTTATCAATATATAGTACACTTTTAAAGAAATTAAGACATAGGACACAAGCCCATTCACAGTTTAGCAATCACACGCAGCTTTGTAAATAAACACGGTTATGGTATTGTCATAATTTTTGGTAGTAGAAGCGAAACTGTTCATGAAGAATCTTCGTTGACATTAAGAAATTTAGATATAAATATTATATAATATGAAGTTTAAAAAGTGTATTTAAGATAGGTGTGAAGCTTAGATGAGTTAATTAATTTACAAAATAATAAAAAGCTGATTGAAAATATTAACATTTTATTATGTATAAAAATATATATAAATGACCGGTTTCATATAAGTTTATTATTTTTGAAATGTGCTGCCAGATTGCTCATAATAGCTTGCCGTTGAAATAATACTTCCGCTTTGCAAAATGATCGAAAAAGTCCTGGACATCTATAATGAACATCTTCTTGACAATAAGTACCACCGTCGTTAGCTGGTAAGAAGTGAAACTCACTTGTAGTATTTACTGCAATGGAAATATATAAATTTTATATTATCTCTTTTTTAGAAATGGTGAACATTAAATTAGGATAAAGTAGGAATCTGCAAAGTTAAGAAAGTTAGTTTCTAATTCATAGAAAAGATAGTTCAACCATCTGACTGTATGACTGATAAGTCTTTGGTACTGATCTACTGATAAAGTTATATCTACTTTAATCAAAAATTAAAAAACGACCCTTAAAAAGGGTTCCAAATTTACTCTGATCCTGAAAGCCATGACCCATGGAAAAACCTGAAGCGGAAGTATACTAATCTTGTATTAATGCCTAAAATCCTAATTAATAAAATTGCCTACTATGAAATTTAGGAGAAAATAAATGTACTATAAGTACTTACAGCAGTACCAGTTGCCCAAGAAACATGTCTCATGTTCAGACTCAATGATGAATGCCCCAGGTTTTGTATGAGCCTTCACAGAATAGTGACCCCTCGCAGTATTCAACAAGTGAGGCCAGTGCGACAATTGTTCAGTGTAATGTACAGAATATCGCCAATGGTCGTAATCACCGCTCTCAGAAATTATTCCAAAGTCGAGACTATAAAAAAGGTTGGATTATAGAAAGAATAGAAAAAGCAGAGATTGCTATTTTTAATTCACGGTAAAACGAGTTTTGATATCATTGTGATTTTAATTATTTAAATTTATATATGCGCATGCGTCAGAGTACACATTATAAATTCTTAAATTGCACTTTTAATTTGATTTCTGTTTTCAAACTATAAATACTACACCTCCGTAAATTTTTCAAAATATGGCTCTGGATTCAAGCTCAACATACCTCAGTGAATTGTGACTATTAAGAATATAATTTGACGTTATACGAAAAAAAAGATAGTTATAGGGTTCATAAAATTAGTTAAAGCATTAGAAAGAAATACGCCTGAATTGATAGCAACTCAAATAACGGAAGTATTCCTGTATTTATGAAATCAGATTATACGTTATTGAAGATTATTTATACAACGCGTTTCACAAAATATTAAAGTAAAGTGTAAAATAAATTGACCTTTAATTAGATACATATAAATTTGTACATACATGGTTGGATTTAGTTTCTTAACATTACTGAAATCTGCTACATATTCCCAAACTGCTTCTGTGGGTCCTTCTATATGTTGCTTAAATATTATAGTCTGTTCATGGGCCTTAAAACACCAATACAAAATCAATGCTGCTATAATTCCACCAAAAAGCCGCATACGATTCCATTTAGCTGTACCCCTCATTTTTAAAATAATTTTAATCTAAAAATGAACATATTTTAATAGTATATTGTTTTGATATAAATAGATAATGTATTTTACCTTAATAAAACCTTTTAGCCAAAAGTAATAAGAGAACAAGCCGGTAGTTGTCAACTAGAAGCAGAACACGCTACAAACTCTACAACTTTACTTTTTAGTTTTAAGCTAGTCAGACTGAAAATGAATATTTACTGCTGCTGATGTTTACATTATTTGTTCGCTGGAACTTGTTTAGCTATGCGAGTGCACGCAAATGCGTCGAAAGTTTGAATATCGAAATTTGATGCGAGTCGTAAGGTTTCTATTCTATTTATTAAATGCAGTTGTAGATCTGGTTTATTATAAGTAATGTTGAAGCAGAAATAATATTCTTTTTAATTGAGAGTCAGTGACCAATACCAGTGACGATTTATTTTGTTAAATGTTATCCCTTTCCATCCAATATAAATTTGCGCTGAATCTACTTATTGATTGCTGTGAGCCGCTAAAAAATGATGGTCCTACTCTACACTCATTAAATAGATGTTTAGAAGGTCGTAAAAATCATATTCGTTACCTGACTGATTAATTCTCACTAAAGTCTGTCATTAAAAATTATATCTATAAACTGCTAAAAAATAAAATAACTTCTGTCGTCGTTACGAATGTTTACTTTTGAGGTTTTTTACAATGTAAAACTGAGCTATAACTCGATAATTTAATGAAATAATTTAATTTTTGTTTTAGTAATAAAATAAAAACGATTTCAACTTTTATTAACTATTCGACAACTATTTCGAGCTATTGGCAGATGATAGAACACTGAGGATGCAGTACTGTAAGATTTATCAGCATCCTGCTCTAGATAGTGAAGTAGAATTGTAGAATTGAAGAATTTATTAACATGTGCAGTCGTGTCTTATACTCGTATGTTTTAAAGATTCATGGACCTTAAGTGGCTACTCATACTACTGATGCAAAAGGGAGAGAAGCATTGTAATATGTGTATTAAGCCGCAAGAATTAAGAAGCAAGCAAACAGATAAATGAAATAAACATATTAGGCACAAGAAATATATAATATAATTTGTCGTTTAGCGAAATCCTTTATAATGTGTTTATTTATTATTATTATTATTTTATTTTTAATGTTTTTGCCATTTGACACTACATTCTTGTGCCTTAACTCATTTATATACATATCATTGTGCTTAATTCAATTTTGATCCTTATTAAATCTAAACATTCTCATTTTTTTCAAACGGAAAAAAATATATATAAAATTCCTTATAAAATAAAAACAAAACTGCTGCTGCTACTGCTTCGCTCCTCCTGCTACTGTCCCTCCTGTTTCTACTCTGCCATTCCTTCTCTTTCCTGGCTTTTTTTCTCTATCTTCGCCATCCACCTCTTCCCTTCACTTTCGGCATTACATTCTTCTTTTTATTTCCAAAAGTACTTTCTGCTTCTTCTTCTCTTGACCCTCTTCATTCATTTTCCCTAGTCTTCCTTCATTCTCACCGTTTCCTCACCTCTTGTCCTCTTTGTCTCCTCTCGGCAGACCGTTTCCTGCTTCTCCTTCCTTATTGCCTGTATCTTCCTCTCTCTCTTCATGTTCCTTATGCAATCGAGCCACAAGCTTATTTATTGTCCTGTTTTTCCTTTCCTTTTTACTATTTCCGCCATCCACCTCTTCCTTCACTGCCTCCCTTTAATAGCTGGCCAATATTCTTTTCGCTCACTACTTTTTCCTTACAATACATAATGTGTTTATTTTTTCTCTGTTGTATAACAGAGATAGAAAATGTAGAAACATAAACGTCAGTAGATAAAAAAAATGAAGTAGTGTTTACCCTTTTATTTTTTCTATAATATTGCGGCTAACTTCCTTTTATTCAATATAGCATATAGTAGAATTTAATATGTTACTTAGAAGACATCACAATTGTAAATTGTACAAGAAACGTACATCTTTATAAATTCAAATATGTGGAGCAAATTATTATTTACATATCGGAAAGCTTACCTAATTTGAATAATGTATTATTAACATTAATTCAGATCTTTATATGCCGTTCATTTTGTTTTATACAAATTTAAATTAAATTTAACATAAGCAGAACCGATGCACGTGCGGAAACATTTTAAATTGAATTCAGTTTTAAGTTCAATCCAGCATAGAACTGTTTATAATAAAAGTTCGACCAAAACATTTTGAAAAACATATAGCGCTTATATCTCGTAACTTATAAGGGCCTCTCACACTTGAACCATTTACTCGCTACTTACGTTTCATATGAAACGTATTGTAATATGTTTTAGGTTAAAATGCCGCCCTATCTTCTACTAGCAGTTGTACATTATAGGGTTACTAGAACCTCAAATGTTCAATTATTTTTTAAAAACTCCTTATATGTTAAGAGATATTAACAATTAGAAAAGTCATTTTGTCTCTTTAATTATTAAAGGGATGTTGAATCCCTTTAATAATTAAAGAATATGGAATATGTACAACGTTGAGTTGTACATATTCCAAGTGCATGTGACATCACAATCCTTGTGATCCTTACAGGGACCTTACAGCTCATGAATCTCTGCATATGTATTTATATATCAAAATATCAAATATTATTAACAGCTATTTCAAGGAATAATAAAATTCCAATATTATGTCTGCCTTAGCAGGGTTAAATAAAATAAAAACTTATTATTCTTTGACTTGACTTGATTATTTGACTACCAACAGCTAGAGAACATTACCATAGCACTGACCTACTCAACAAATAACTGACGTTAAAATGCATTTCACGTCATACAAATATAGCCGACCATTTCTAGTGCTAAAACTACAATACAAACTTTTAATTACTATATCTCCGTCAATATTTAGATATTTAATCAAATAGACACGGCACTACACAATTTCAATCAACAATTGAAAAATCGACCACTAAAAAATGAGGACACAAGCCCATTTTATTGGATAGAGGGTTTATGTCTAAAGTTAAAATAGTGAGTAGTTTAACATTTGTAAAATAACAAAAAATTAAAACATAAAACTTTTTTCAGTAATAAAGGTCCAAAAAGGATATTGATAACGATAAGTTATTTCCGGTATTCTATCATACGATAAGGATGTATGCTTATTGCAACATTTTCATAAAAGTTATAAATTTTATGTTTATTTCTTTAATTTTTTATTTCTGTAAAGTCATTATAATGACTAAAGACAAAATATGGATGTTACCTTACATTCGTGTAATATTTGACTTAAGCGAAACTGCATATTGTCGCAATCTTCACCTCTTCAGTTCTTTGCCTTGGGCCCATTAGACAATGCTCTTTTGTCTTTGCCCTTCACATCTCAAGTACAATATGGAACTGGTGAAACTGTGTCAGTATCAAATACAGGATGTTTAAAATGTATAAGGATATAGGGTGTTTAAATGAAACGAATAACTAACTACGAGTATATTAAAAAAATAAAATTTCATACTTTATTACTATTATTATTTATTATATTAATTGTGTGCCTTTCGGCTTTACAATCTACATTATTATATTTCTTAATGCATTTCATATAAATTCAAACTTAAAACTAAACTTAAACTATTACTACTTCGAACAGTACTTTCTGTGTCTTCTTTTCTTGATCTTCTCTCTTCATGTCCCCTACTCCTCCTTTATTCACACCGTTTCCTGCTTCTTCTTCCTTATTGCCTGTATCTTCATCTATCACCTATTGCCTTCCTTGTCTCCTCTCGCAAACCCTCTATTATCTTTTCACTATCCTTCCTGCCTTCTCTCTTCGTTTTCACTTCTCCACTTATGTCTATTACAGGCATAAACGCTCTATCTTTACTATTTCCTCTTGACTCTCTTACTTTACTATTTCTTCTTGACTCTCTTCCTTTACTATTTTATTATTGTCTCTATCTCTGTCATCCACCTCTTGTCCTTATCTTTTTTCCGCAAATCCTCTATTTTTCTGGACTGAAGTTTAACTGTTACCTCGCTACTTCTTTCTTTCTCCTGCTTACCTTCACTGCCTCTTTTAGTACTTCCTCTCTCTTCATGTTCCTTCATGTTTCCTATACTTTATTAATTTGAATTATTATGTTATGTATTGAATTAAATTACCCCGTTTAAATTTTTACGGCGCATATATGCTGTAGACGTATATTCTGTTTTAAAAATTCAGAACCAGAATTTCTCTAGACACCATTACAGCTGCTATACAGACAGAAAAACTGTGTGAATTTCCCAAGAGATTTTAAATATTTGAATACACGATACATATTGTTTCATATTCTAAAGAAACATCTTCTAAAAATCGAAGTAAATGATAATATTTTTCAATAATATTTAAGGAGGATCTTATTTTTGGTAGTATTGATATAGTTTATATTTTTTAAATTTAGTCTTCCTCATTCAATTCGTATTATTCTTTCTGTAGAGTAAATTACAAATGGAAACAGGTTTAAATTGAATACAATGGAATCTAAACATGTTGTTCTCCATGTTTCAATCTCCTGAGCTATTGAAAAACAAAAAAAATATTACATGTTTAATATAAATCTTCAATGATATGTTATTTATGTTGCTATCAATTCAGGGGCAATATTCAGCAATAATCTCTCGGTTTTTTTTAATTTTAAATTAAATGAAATGTTCAAGAAGATACAAGCGACGGCAAAAGTGAATTAGAGTGAAAAAAATATTGGGTTTGGTGGATTCATACATTTACGGCTTACGACTGGCTTTCGAATGTCGCCACCCTGTCTACGTTTTGCTGCAAACCACCCCGTACGCCGTACCATTCAACATAGTCTACTGATTCTCCCTGCCCCTTTCTTTCCCTATCACACTGGCGGTATTTCTACCACTCTGCCAACCTTGTTCTCGTTCTAAGTTAATATTATTGTATCCCACTGTAACATTTAATGTGCGTTATGAAAAATCAATTAGATATTTTTAGGTTAAACTACAAATGCATTTTATATTATTGAAATATTTACAATATTAAAAAACGGTACCATTTTTAAAAAAGGTTTAAACCTTAAATTGGTGCCTAAATGAAGTAAATCGTAAATGAAGCATTATTCAAAAAAATTAAACCCACAAAAGTCTAGTTATTTCTATAGGTAGTAAAACTACCCCTAAAAGTTATCAAGGATTCCAACCTGCCTTTGTCGAATTACTTAATAACTATTTAATATATTTTCATAATGTCTACTTGTAAGATTAATTGAATACCAATTTTTATGATATAAAAGGTGCTATATTTTTCTTACTATTTAAACAAATTAAAAATATAAACAGAAGTTATTGCTGTTGCATATACTGCAGGCTGAAAAATGATATTGTTTCCTAACATTTAGTAACAAAACAAATATTTAAAATAGTAGCAGCCTCCTCTATTCTATCCAATATAAATTTATAAAATCTCTTAGCTCTAGCGTTTTCTCCAAATTATTTCCATCTAATGTAATTTTTCAAAGTCTTTAGTTCATTTCTATAATCAGCGCCCGTTAAAAAATTTTAGCTTTCACAAAGCGCTTAAGTGTTATGTGTGTGATGTGATTAAAGAAATTGTTGGCTGGGAAATCATACTTAATACTTATCTTTAATTTCCATTAATTTCAGAAATATTTACTTTTATATTGAAACTTTTTTAACCACATACTACTGCCATCTATATATCAGTATATTAGCATAAGCATAGAAAAGGATAGCGCCTGATATAATCTCTTCACACTTAACAGAAGGTGTATAAATTTAGTAGAAAATAAATCAAGTTAATACAATTTCTGTAAAATGGTTGTCTGGGAATTTACATAACAATAATACCTTAACAAGATTAAATGTTCTGTAAGTTCTTGCGTAATTTCAAACTGATATGAATATATTAAAGTGGAGTTTAGGGGAATCCCTATAATTATAATTAACTTCTTAGAAATTTGAATATTTGTTACAAAACTATGATAATTATGTTGATACCCATACAACTATAAACCTTTATAATTAGAAATATACTAATAAATAAATGGTTTTTAATTAAAAAACGCAGGGTAAAAGTTATTTTATAATACTTTTGGTACAACTGTCGCACGTGACTATCGATCTTTCAGTGAATCGTGTAAGTATTAAGAACAGACGTACGTCAATTTTTAACACTACCTGTGTAGCCAGACCAAACTTTAGTTCTACTATTTCGCGTTGAAACAAACATTCGCAAATAGAAGTGGGTTTTGTTTTACATAATTTGTATTTATATTTAACATACAGTTCGTCTTTACTGTGTTCGTAATACTGCAGCTTCTAGTTGCTTCATAGTTCAAACTGCTTTTCATGTGTTTCAAGTGAAATAATAGCGAAACGAATTTGACCGAGAATAAAATGCGAAACTTAAAACTATATTATAAATTAATAAAATTATTATTATAGAAATATTGTGAATATAAATATTACTAATATAATTGTTAACTTTTATTTTATGTAATAAAATAAATTAATATTAATTAAATTAAAGGAAGTTCCAAAAGTTTTAAAGTTTTGAAGAAGTGAAAACTTTTGAAAAAAAAATGGGGATTAAAATGGTAAGTTATTTTTAACTACATTTGAAGTTATAATAATTCTCATATACATGAATCTTTAAAACGTGGTCCTTTTTATGTTTAAATTTAGCATAGTTATTTTTAATGTATTTTTAAGTTTTTATGACTATGACAAAGTGACCTTGATAGACAAAAATTAGTCGCCGCAACGTTTGTATATTACTTTTGTATATTTGTATATACTAAAATATTGATAAAAAAATTTCATAACCGATAAAAAATCAGTTTTAGAATTTTTACAAAAAGAAAGTTAATTTAAAATTTGTCTGCTTTAGATTAGAGATTATTCGTATAACAAAATTAATATTATATTTAAAGTTCTTTACATTTGTAATTGTATAGTGTTCTTATGTCCTTACACCTTAAATTGATAAACTGTTTCATTAAATTTTAAATATCTACGCTTTTCTGGCTTATTTGTGTCTTAAATTTTCGCACTTTTCGTAGTAGCGTTAGTAAAGTTGCAGCTTGATCAGGCGCAATGATGCCCATAAATAAGCATCTGTAATTTTTTTTTCAAATAATGTATTCAATACAATATAAATTACTTACATAAAAGCGTATAAATTTTAAATTTGATTACAAAGTTTTTGAATTTAACATGTGGTAGACAGAACTCCATTAAGAAATTAGACAAATTGGAAATATTAATTATAAAAATTTACCGCAACGGGTCGTAAAGCTAGTTTAAAATATATATTATTATTTCATAAAATATGATTTAAAAAAATACAAGCTGTGTTTAAAAGATAATGGAATTACACCATGGTGAAATGTTTTGTGAATTTTTTAAATAGGACAAACTTTGAAGTTAATTTTCAGTTATCAAATTTTAGTTCCATAATTGATATTCTTTTACTAAAGGCTATTTCAAGTCAAGGTTTTTAATAAAAAAGTTTTCTTTTTGTTTTCGAATTTTACAGATATATTTACAATATTTTTGATATTATTGTAAAAGTTTTCCTCGCTCGCATTATAGATTTAACAAAGACTTAATTGGTTAACATTTTTGTGACGTGTATTTTATAGATGTCGGTTAAAGTAACTCTCACAAAAGGGGCAATTTATTTGTTTAGTCAGTAAAAGACTCTTGAACATTTTGAATATTGCGTGATATGTGGTACACTCGCACGATCTGATATGTACAAAAACACGCAAATGATACCAGGTAATTTACATATGTGTCCTATTACAGTATATTATTGGGACTTTAATGGTTTTGTGTAGGGTAGCTCATTTCATATTCATTATTTACACCGATTACAGAGTCGGACCAGTTGGCAAGGCTTTTAAAGAACCCCACTTACTTTTAGAAGAAAAGAACGTTAATAAATATAATCTTACTAATCATCAGTGTTGTATTAAGTTGTTCTTCTTTTTCTGTTCCTGGTAATTCCACTGTCTTTGCATGATAATTATATACATTTTATACATTACATACATTTCATTATAGAACATAACATTAAACAACTCTGGTATATTGTTTGTTTCGAATATTTTTTATGTTTAACTTTGTTTTGCATTTGAACACAAAAATAACTTTACTAACTAAAAGATTAAAAAGTAAACTTTCTTTCTATAGAAATTTAACTTTAGTTTAGAAACCGTATATTTACAATAAGAAGTTATACAATGTGCCTTGTATTTTTAACATGTATTTAAACTAAGATGTACTTAGGAGTTATAATAAAAAATATATTTTACTCAGGTAAAAATTTACGCTTTAAAATTTATTGAAAACAATATACTTGTTTTACATTCTATAGATGTGTGCATTGAAAATTTCATTGAATTTTTATTATAAACGCGTTTTATACATTTGACATGCCTTTAGGCGTGGGTGTATTTTAACTACACAGCTTCACACAAATATTTTTATTTTTAGAGACCAAATATTTTTCTGACTAATACAGATTTTTTGTAATATCTTCTTACTCGTGTGTTTAAATAATTTCGAATAATTCTAATAAAGTCATCTTTACGTTTCATGTTTCTTGATAAATGAACAGTGATCACTTGTTCCGAATGGGCTTGTGTCCTATGTCTTAATTTCTATAAAAGTGTACTATATATTGATAAAGTGGGTTGCTAGAACCTCAAATGTTTAATTATTTTTTAATAACTCCTTATATGTTAAGAGATATTAACAATTAAAATAGTCATTTTTTCCCTTTAATTATTAAAAGGATTCAACGTTGTACACATTCCAAGTGCATGTGACATCACAATCCTTGTGTAAGGTTAACAACCTTACAGCTCATAAATCTCTGCTACATGTATTTATATATCAAAATATCTAATATTATTTACAGCTATTTCAAGGAACAATCAAATTTCAATATTATGTCTGCCTTAGCAGGGTTAAATAAAATAAAAACTTATTATTCTTTGATTTGACTTGATTATTTGACTACCAACAGCTACAGAACATTACCACAGCACTGACCTACTCATCAAATAACCGACGTTAAAATACATTTCACGTCATACAAATATGATCGACCATTTCTAGCGCTAAAACTACAATTCAAACTTTTAATTGCTAAATCTCCATCAATATTTAGATATTTAATTAAATAGTCACGCCAATACACATTTATTAACATCAATTTCAATCGACAATTGAAAAATCGACCACTAAAAAATGAGGACACAAGCCCATTACCGATATCTAAATTACCATGATTGGTTTTTCTATAAAAGGTATCTAAAGGTAAATACCCACTATAACAATAATGTTTTATTAAATTGGTCCATTCCTACAGTTCTCATGAAGTTTAAGTAACGGGAATTTGATCGTAATAAGATAATTCTTTGCATCAGCAGGCGGAAGGTTTTTCTGGCCTTTCTCTTTCAAGAGAACTATCTAGGATAGATGCTTCACTCAAGGTTTTTGTGAATCTAGTTAACAATATTTATTAAAATATGTATATATTTTAAATATGGAATATTCAGCGGTAAAATTCAAATGTTTATTCAAAATAAAATATATTGTAGTTTTACAAAGAATCTGTGGATTGATTTTAAATTTAAGAGATATAATGTGCTCTGTAATGGGCTTGTCAATTATTTTATAATAACTCCTTATATTTTAGAATATATATACATAAATACATATATACATATTGTATACGTAGTTTCCAATGGTCTTTCCAAATTGAGAAGCGACTACGCCTTTATAAATATAATGCAAAGAATATTATACTATAAATATACCACAAATAGATTGGGAATTCGTCTGGTTTTTCCAATTTCAAATCAAAAGAACAATGCACGAGTAAAGTAAATAAGAATACAATCTTAATAAACAAGAAACAAAACATTTTATACATTATTTTAAAATATTATATAAAAAACGTTTAGTACAAATATTTATATTAAATCATGAGACTATAAATACTTATAATAAAAATCAAATATTATATCAAAGTAAAATTTCCGTTGGGTTTTCTCCATAGAAGCATTATTACTAACAAAAGCAAACAGGTTTTGACATGGTGTCCTTAAAGTATTTTCAGAAGTCGGATTAAAACATATTGGAGACTTAAGTTTTATTGTTTAAATACTTTTGACTTCTGCCACAAATTCAATGGGATTGTGAATTGCTTGTGGGTTTTCTTCAAGAGCATACTTGCTTACTTCGACATTTACAAATTGTACTTGACGTTCGAATGTTTTTTGTATTATGCATTATTGGTCTTTCTCAGATGTTATTGGTGTTAACATAAATTCATATATACCAACGAAAAGATAGTTTTAGTTTTTAATGTTATTTACACTGTATGTACCATTATATGCGATATGTTTGCCGTAATGCAGATGTCGGCAGAATGTAGTACGTGACACCAGCCGCAGGGTGGCAGGCGGGGTTTTGTGAGGCAAGTAGCAGGTGGGGATGATGGGGATACTATAATGCAGCGATTCTCAAAGTGTGGGGCGCGACCCCTAAGGGGGGCGCAATGAAGGCTCAGGGGGGGCCCATAGCTTGGTAGAAAAATTAATTAAATTTACTTACAAAATAATAAAGCAAACTTTTTATTTTTTGAAATTACAACAAGTTTATAATTTTTAGTCAACGTCGTAAGAGCGCCGAACATTTTATTTTTTTTAGTTTATCAGAAAATACAAAAATAAGTTGCAAACCTTCTGCAAGACTGAAAAGGTGAAAAGCTTTGTAATGAAGCTAAGTTTGTACGAGGGCGGTCTGAAAAGTGACAGTTTCTTAAACAGTTAGAAATCCTCAAATCTCGTTTTAAAAAATATTTTAATGAGAACTTGAATGGTCTGGCATGTATTCAAAACCCGTTCAAACCATCAGTCGATGAGTGCTCCCTCAACATGAAGGAAAAAAAAAATTTCATTGACCTCCAAGGTGACACTGGGCTTGAAATGAAGTTTAAAGAATCTTCTCTCACATCCTTCTGGATTGGTGTACAAAAGGAACACCCAATTTTGAGTGAAAGGGCATTGAAAATACTCACTCCATTCGCAATACTCACTCACTCTTGTGAAAATGGGTTTTCTGCTCTAGCTGCCATGAAGAGTAAATATCGCTCAAGACTGGATGTGACCAAGGAACTCAGAGTAGCGTTATCAGAACTAACACCGCGTTTCAAGAAACTATGCGCAGAAAAAAATAAGCACATCCTTCACACTGAAGCTCTTTTTATTATTATTGCTTTTAGTTACAAATAACAATTATGTAAAATAGTAGCTAAAATACCTACATAAATTGTAATTGTTTGTATAGAATTTGTTGTTGATTACGATTAAATCTATTGCCCCATTACAGTATGCATAGAATGTGCAAAACTTAACTAAATAAAAATTGACAGTAAAATGTCAAATGCGACTCCCTTATAATATAACATATAGTACGCTTACATGTAGGGGGGACCGGCTTACAGCTGGATTATGCAGGGGGGCTCGAAGTAAAAAGTTTGAGAACCGCTGCTACAATGCACAGCCACAAGGCTTCAAGACCATGGTCAAACCGGAAATCAATAAAACGGAAGTTAAGAAGTATCATGATACTTCTATTTAATTATAGACTTATGCATTTATAAACATAGTAAAATAACTTTTAATATATACATTTCTTCCAGTATACCGTTTTCATATTTTTTTACTATACTATAGTTTGAATTAAATCAAGGTTTATAGCAAACCTCTATTAACTGAGAATTGAAAATCGATCTGATAAAAAGCCAAGTACCCAGAATTTACTCCGTATAAATAAAAAGAAAACGAGTCCATAACAAATTATAACAAGTTTATTTATCAAATCAAAATTAACAACAATTTTTCTATGATATTCCTATTATTAATTCTTATTGTTACAGTAAAATATTACAACTCAATTATCTAAATTACAAGTATATTCATTTTAACCTCAATTTAAAATATAAGGCATTGATTTCATACGGCAAAATTACTTATTGTGACCATTTGCCATCCTGTTTTTGAAAACCCCATTTGCGAAGCAGGACCAAGCAGATTATTCTATCCGGTACGCCAACGATTTTTGAAATTTGTGTAGTAGTTAAAGACTTATCTTTTGAAATTAGCGTTACTACGTAATCGATTTGTTGTTGTGTCATCGCATTTTCCAAACCGTCAGTTTCGCTGCCACCATCACTAGTGGTTGATGTATCTAAGCTACTTGGGCTATTATAACTATTTAAAATATAGTCGAAAAAGCTACCTTCGTCTGATGGAGTTATATTTGCCCAAGACATTGAGCTAGATCCATCTTCTTCTTCTTCATTTTTGATCTGTAGATCACAGGCAGCTTCTGGTATACTTGGATTCGATTGTTTACCTTCCAGAGATTCAGTAAATTCCTGAATCCAGCTTAATATTGTAGATGTAGACGGCCCATTCACACCATAACTAGTATTAATTTGTTCGATGATTTCATCTTTTGATTTGCCTTGTTTAGCCAAAAATTTAACCACCCCTAAGACTTCTTCTTCAACTACTTTTAGTTTATCCATGGTAATTGATGTTGCACAGTTGAACGGTCAAATACAAGTGACTACCAACTTTATCATTCATTTGAATTTTGACATTTAGTTGAAATATTCATCAAATATTTTAAACAATTCTGTAAATAACAAATCTTTTGTCATTCAATGTTAAGGAATAATAATTTTAATAATTTCAATAGATACAATAAGTGCCGAATTGAAGCATTTGGTGTTTCTCTCGCATGCAAGTATATTCTATAGAGTTGTATTCTTTTCTCATTCTTTGTCTTCGTAATCAAAGACAGATTAAGACTGTAGGAGGCGCTAATTATTAAAATATCAGGGACTTTTGTAAACCATACGAAATACCATTTTTTTTGACAGGTCGCACTCTGGAGATACGTTTGTCTTAAGATAATTTCGTCTTTGTCGTGGGAAGATAGAGACAACATCATATGAACAAATTGAACAAAAAGAGACAACACTTAAAATGTTGTAAGACAGAATTGTATGTAAACCCAGTAAACATGTTGGAGTCACTTTGCCATCATATTGAAGATGCGCATGACTTTTTTGTCATTAAAGAGTTCATGCACAGTTCAGTTTCTCACAATCGTTCATATGAAATGTCTATTTTATCGGCTACAAATGGCGAAACCACTCCACCTGGAGGAATTCAAATGAAGATAAAGTTGATGCGAACAAAAAGGGACACCTCACCAAATTGTTTACTGCGCATAGCCGATAGACAAGTTGTCTTAGCAGTGCCATGGCGCTTTGAAATAGGTTTACCGTTGAATACAATTTTGACTGGATACAATTCATTATGGCGGAACGAATTACAATGAAATATCTTATCTAAAACTATTCTAATTTTAATTGATATAAAATAAAGTACATAGATATGTTTATAGAAAATCTGATAATGTATTTCATGTTTTTTAAAAATCAATCAGGAGCCCCGTGAGATCTAAATGAAAAGAGCTCCTTTGGATGACCATTTTTTTTAGTCCCAACGCAAAGTCAAATTTATTCAATCACAATTCTGGGGGGCTCCTACGCATACCACTTAATCCCTCTTTAGCCTCTTGAATTAATTTTCAGGTGAAACTCAATTGTATCCAGTTACAATTTACTTCCTAGAGACTTCCAACAACAAAATATATAAAATATTACATTGTTTGAAGAACACCTTATCACAGAACCGACTGAACAGGTTACAGATTTTTACATTACCGACAAATGTAGCTCCATCTATAGAATTGAGATGTATGCAAAGATTAATAATATTACTTATTTTGTATCGTATTATACAATTTTAGTAACATAAGTATTGTCTTAATTTATTATTGCCTTAAATCAGTATAATTTAATATCTGAAACTCAGTTTTATGGATTTTTTCATCTATATATCGACATCTGCAGCAGTCTGCATTACCGACTGTTTGTAATGTTATGTCGAATATTTTATGGAAATAAATGTTTTGCTTGTCTCAACTTGTTTTGAATGTTATTTAATGTTTTGTTTTACAGAATTCCGAAGTATTTATAATTTTAATCAATGATGTTATTTTTTATGTACTTAATCTTAACATCCAACAAATTCTTATAATATTTTTACACTAATATAGTTTAAACATTAATATATAGTTAAAATAAAACACATATTTTATAAAAATGATAGAATTTATTATAAATTATTTACTTAATAATTACATAATAATTACAAATCCATTCTATGTTTATAATATTATGAGACGATAAACTATTTTGATAGACCCACTAATTATGTATTCCTCTATTTTTTTTTGGTTCTTTTCTTTCACGGTTACGTCTGCAATTTTCTTTAAAGTGGTCATTTGGTTACACAAATTAATTAATTACCTCTTAAACCTATTACGAAGCAATTGCATCGGGTGTGTTTCCTTTGTGCATTCAAAACTTAACCATAGCAACAATTTCGCTACATCCGACCAGTTTTGCCTCTTTTGCAACCATATTAATATAGTTGGTTTGAAGAATTTAAACAAAATAATGCGCTATGTATAACCTGCACCTTAGTATAACTGTAGCTACTTTTAGGTAAACAAAAACTCATCCTGCCTCTACACTGCCCAATGCACTATGCGCTCGTATGCTTCTATTTCTATTTTCAATTTATTGTAAACAAAAAGGACATAACATTGAAAGAACGTTAAATACAATTATTTAGAAGAACACACTTTTGTAAAAGTCTATATCTAGATAATGATACTGTACTATTTTATATTATTCTCAATTTGTGTGTGTTTTAGCGATCAACTCTTGTTTTTCTTTATACCATATATTCCATCTCTTTCTAGTACCACAGCATCCGCCTACAGGTCATACAGTGGTGTATTGAAGTATAATCAAAGACAATATATTACTAAAATGTTATACAAGTTAATTATAATTAGTATTTAGAAACTTTACTTCGCCTATCTATTTTAGAATGTTAAGTGAAAGAAGCATAGCCCAAAAAATGGTTCTTATCTAAAATTGTTTCTTTTATACAGACTTTTCTTTGCATAATAATGTAGAATATGTAATGTTAAATATAACGTTAATGTGCGATATTTACTGAATTTTTGAAATGTAGGTTTCTTACAAATTTAATATCAAATCTTGAAATTGAAATATTTAAATTATTTTGTATAAAATAAAATCATTATCAAAGCATATAATATAATAAAATATAAAGCTTCTATCTCATTTATAACTCTTGTTCTTTAATTTAACCGCTATAGTGTTCTTAAAAATCTAAATCTTGCTGCCTCTGAGGATAAGTGATCAAAATTTAGAGAGTAAAGTATTTCCATTGGTTCATTTGGGATACAACTGGTATTTAATATTTTTTTCTATGTTGGTACATTTATTATTCAATTAAATTCCAATTTATTTCGAATTAAAAATAGGTGGTGTCGTAAAGGTATTTTATATTCGAGGTATTTTAGATTATTTTACTTTAAAAAAATCAGCTACACACCTGATCGCCCCACTCTGTGCGGGACCCTCTCTACTTCAACGTTACAGCAAAACTAATCGGCAGTCACTGTTCTAGCGTTTTCACCACCCAACAACAGTAAAGTTTGAGACATCATATGTTGTGATTGTGGTATGTGTCAAAAATATAAAATCTAAGAAAAAGGGTATAAATAGTTTAATAATAACAATCTCAAATATTAAAATATATTAACATATGTTTAAGATATTGTGAATATAGCAAAAATGTTTTGTAGTGAATAATTTAGAAATTCCTAACCTATATTTGTGACGATGAAAGTAAATTGTAGTTTACCTGATATCTAAGATAAATGTCACGAAATTTGTTGTGTGAAATTTACATATAGTTTTTTTTTGTGTTAGCGCATGGAATACATTTCAAGATTAAAATACAGGTTTGTGTTTAAGACATATTCATTAAGTATTATATTTTATGTATATATGTATGTAGTTATTTTTTTAATGAAATCTAAGTGTAGTTGTATGGGTCTCATGTTTTGCTACTTTTATTATTAGTTATATATGTTTACAAATTAACATGTATTTCTGACAAAAGAGTTGTTTGTTCATTATTATAATTATACAATGTTGTTTCGCTGTTTTTATTAGATATATTTGCTATTGATTCAACAAACATACTCTGTGGAATGTTTGGAACTTGAATTTTTGTTCTGCAAATTTTAATTAAAACTTTTTGCATTCGTGTTACTTATAATATAAGAATATATGTGTTGATAATATTTATACGACACTGAATAGCCGCCTTTTACTTCGTCACGACATAATCTTTTAAAATCAATACGATATTAACGCCGATAAGATTAGTTTTGAATTAGGGGACATTAGGCAACTGTACAACGGTAAACAAATGTTCAATTATATACATAAGCGGTAATATTGCTATAAAAATAATACATATATTTAAACAAACCATAAAAAAATAATGTCTATATTTAAAGCGTTTTAGGTTCTGTATATATTTTGTATTTTTATGTCAACTCTATTTATATCAATTATTTAACAGCAAGGGGTAAAAAACTAGTAAATATAAATAATTAGAAATCTGTCATTTATGTTAAAAGATAAATTAAGACCATTTTCTTAGAACAAGTTTTTGTTCTTTATTCTAATATAACAATATCACATTATTTGAAATTTGTTTTTCCAGAATAAGGTAACGAAACATTGGATAAATATTAATAAGAAAATATCATTCTTAATAAAATAGGAAAAAATGTACAATATTCAACTGTATGTATTATTAAGTCATTTTATTATTTGATTGTTAATTACTTTTATTTGCTTGTTTATTTTGAAATAGAATTAGTATTTCGTTTGTTAATTATAGCATAAATCTTCTCATTTGATAATAGAATGATAAGGTGCATATAAAATTTTCATCTAAGTTCTCGTCAGATAAAATTGAATTGATAATAAGACGTTAATATCGTTGTTTATGTTTATTAAGCAGTAATTAATACGATAATTTATATATACATTATCATAGGCAGGGCAACACATAGTTTTGTAATTATCGATTTGTGGAGTAACTGTGGTGGTCTGATTAAACATTTAAATCTGCAGTTCTTTCTGGGATTTCTATTACACCAAAAGATGAACCCAAGAAATGCACTTAACGAAATTGCAATTTCGAAAGCGCTCCCCTGTCTCTAGTTGTTTTATCTATCAAAACCGCAGTAAAACTTAGTAAACTCATTACAACAATCGTATCGTGTATTCAACAATGACGCTACTTCAAATACGGAATTCATGTCACTGAATATTAATATATACTTGAATTTTAAGCAAAATGATTCACCACAGTTGTTTGTAAGTTTCCTGCGCAGTATCCTTGCTTGGTGCCACTATATTTACATAATATTTAGCTTAAGGTGACCGTGACCCCTCTCACAATTTCAGTAAATCACATCTCAGAATTTTATTAATATTTTTATTCCGAGAAAAAGCGCTAAATGTCTTAATTTATAGGTTTAATCTCAATGAGAAGCCCCTCGAGTTTAAGTAGTTCTTGGAAATAAAGAACAGATGGTGCTAGTGTACTCGCAATTTGCTAAATACCCTGTAATTGTGTATATTTTGATAATATAATATGCTTCTGTATTATTTATTTATTCTGTTTGAACCGCGGTGACATCCACGAACCGGTTTGCGATATGAGTATTGCGATTTGCAAGAAGAATGCAAGTCTTGTACAATATGTATCATGAGCGTCCGGAGAAACTTTTCCAAGAGGGCAAATTATAAATTTCTGTAATCTCTGAGTATTGATTGAGCTCAGATTCCATTCTTGTTGTTATAAATTTTAATTTGCAGTGGAGAATAAACACCCATTTTGTCTCTCCGCCTCTGCTAGTTATTATATATAATTAACGATGACTCAAATCACATAAAGTTATTAAGAATTCGTGTTCTTATTCTCATAAAACAAATATATTTCTTGGAAAATTTAGCAACAGTGTACTTGTTGTTATTATTTTATGCTTAACGAAAAAGTATAAGGACTTATGAAATTAATAGATTAAAAACACATTTTGAATATATTATAAAAAAATTAGCATAATTGAATTTTAAATGTATTTAATTAAAAACATTTCATTTTTGTTTTTTAATTTAAATAGTAGTTTAGTATTATTTTAATCAGTGGCGTCGGGGGAGTTTTGTTTTTGTCGTGGACTACTACAGAATTTGATAAAATTTTAAAACCGATGTATTTTAGTAGAATAAATTAAGAAAGTTTTGAATGTTTTTTAGATTGTCAAACAATTTTAAAACAAATGTAAAAGACATAAGAAATATTATATATACTAAATGTTTACTAAAAAACATTAGATAGCTTGTATAAATAGCTTTACTGTTAACAGACAACGTAAATGTAATGTAACGATAACTTTTATTATATAATCTTACATTATATTAATATAAGTTTTGCAATTTCTGAGTGCAGTTTTTGTTTGTAATCTCTCTTGTCTTGATAGTTGACAGTCGTGTTTCTGGTTGATGTGACTTGTTTCTGTAACAAAACAGAATAACATATTTTTTATATAAAAAATAAAACGGAAGATAAATTGTTCAAAGATTAATGACGATATTACAATAATTAGCTAATCATCATAATAATTATCTAGTATTACCTGTTGTGTACTTAAAAACTCTTAAGAAAAGTTTAAAATAGCAAACAGAAAACAGCAAACGGCAAACGGCATGGCAGACCTTGGAAATTTAATTATATGCTAATACTGATACTTATACATATCAGTATATTTATTAGTTACTGGTACCTGGGTTACATAATACCAACATTAGCATATGATCGTAAGCTGTAACATTTTTCTGTATTTTAATTTGTGATATAAAATTTATACTCCTATTAATTTGAAATTGTAGTGTTTTTTTTTATTCCTATCTATTCAATGACGTAGTTAAAAGATGGGTGTGGCTTTCTAAATTCTTTTCACGGTTTTTGGTTCTAAAAAAGCTCAGAACTACAACTAAAACACAGATGACCTCACTACTGTTCTCTACTTTTTTTCTTACTTCCTCCTACGTTATACTTCCGCCTTCCACCTCCTTCCTTTCTACATTGAAGTATTTATTCTTTCTCCACTTTTATTTTTTTTTTTGAATCTTTTCCTTTTCTTTGACTTTTTTTTTTACTTTTTCCTCCTTTGCATCATTTTATTTTTTGTGATTATTCTTCCTTGTGCTTTTTACGTTAAACTCATTTCTACTTTGTTTTTTTACCCTTGTTGGTACCTCTCTTCATCGACGTTTTTCCATTTCCTATCCTCGTTCTCTCTTCATTCCATATCCATGTCACTTTCATCCACACTTTCCTATATCCAAATTTAACATTTAAATTTTCATCTTTTAAACATATTTAGTGACACACATTTTATGAGTGTACTAAAACAGATTCAGGTAATATCAATCAACTTTTGTTGAATACACAATTACTGATCCAGTAAACTCGTCTCGTCGCTTAAGTAATGTAACAAGGGATAATGTTTTGTAAATTATGAAAAATTTGTATACTTAGGAAATTCCCCTTTTAATTATTTAGAATTTCAAAAATACCATTCTTTTAAAAATATTAACATACTTGTAAGAAAGCATTTACATAAAAAGCGAACACCCTGTAGCATATTATATAAATAAACACTGGCATTAAAAGTATGAATCCGTCATCTTTAATGTTGCGGATTTTGTCCTTGTACTCCTCTCTTCAGATTTAATCTTGTGTGCAAATGAGATACAACCATTGTCATCGCGGTCGTTAGAGAAAGACTACTACAGAATAAAAAATACACGTGCCGTATGTTTTCCTAATCTGGTCGTGACCTTGAGGAATGCAAGTGAATACAAAAGTTTCATCATTATAACAGTTGTTTTTTTGGCATCATGCTACCAAAACTTTCCATTAGTGGGTTTTTCTGTTACTTTTAATGAAACGTTGGTTTTGTTTGATGAGATTTTGTTTTACATTGGTTGTATTGTATATATTTAAGACTATACATATAAAATATTACGTAATAACTGCGTAAATTTACGTAAATGTTTATGTACTGTTAAATTACTTTGTTGCCAACCCAATAAATCAAAAAAAAGTTGTTAAAGATAGGTACTAATTATTACAAGGCTCGTTATTAATAACTTTGTGCATGTTACAATGTAATGTGAACAATTTATTTTCGTTTTGAACATTATTCCTCTTTAGATAAGTACTGATCCTCTCATATTACTGCTGTATCACTTGGCGTACTAGAGGTGGAACAAGTACATTACATATAAATCACGTCACACGGTAAATTGCACGTCTGCTTGATTAGATAACCAAGTAAGCAAACAATAATAATATACATTGTATACTTCATGTTGGTTTTAAGTTAATAATAATAAATAAAAACAAAAAATTGCATTATATTAAATATTATAAATTATCATTGTTCGAAAAATGCAGAACGTGATATATTTTTGAATAGAGATTAGAGCTGACTGACAAGGATATTTGCCGAGATTGTTTTAACGGCAGAATCATGTTTGCGGTGACACTTGACTAAAATATGAATAAATCGATTTAATTTCGACATATTGAATTTTTAAAGTGATCTTCAAAATAGGTTTACCCATTTATTCGTATCTATACATAAAATATCGATAAAACGATCCTTTTCTGTCACATCTGTCAATTTGTCAAGCGCGTCAGTCTTGTCAATGTCGAAGTAATACTCAATTAAAGAAGAACTCTCTATTTGTTGTTTCATTAATTACATAAATGATATATTTGTGTTTACAATTTTAATAAAGAAAATATTTTTTATTGTTTTTTTTTTATTATGGTACACGAAAAGAAAATCGATTTGTTTTAGGCCTGTGCCGCACTGCGAATAAAAATCGCGTTTAAATAAATCCGCGTGGAATCATATGACCATACGCATTGGCATTTTTATTCGTAGTGCGGCCTAGACCTTACTGAAGAGCAACAGCAAAATAATTTCTAATAATTTCTAAATAATTTTTGTGCACACAGATTAAAAATATTAATTTAAAACATCTACAACTCCATTTCTATCCAATTAATACTGACACGAGTGTTAATTCGACAAGAGTAATATATTGGGTTCAAGGTTTTTTATACATATATATCTAATTTGCATATACCTATTTAAATATTTGCACGATCGATAGCTGCAGCAACTTTCATCTGTTGATTTCTATACATGTGGCTCGCCATTCGAATCAATAAACCCGTTTACATATCAATTTAGTAACCTAGCTTATAATCACTGTCTGAATGTCTAAGTTTTTGTTGAGGACCAATCACTTTAATTTGTGAAGTCATTATATGATTTGCAGACAGCTATTGTTTCTTACAACTTTTTTATGTTTGTCTAATATTTGTAATTATTAATGACTTTGCTTATTTATTTTTTTAGATCTCGTCAACAACATTATTTTTTATTATTTAAAATAAGTATAAGCTATGCAATTCATAAATATTATTTTTGAACAATAATAATTTTTATTTATATTATTTAACATACTCGAAATATATAATTGGTGTTTTTATTGATCTAAGTATTTAATTAAATACATGCATTATTTATTAGCCAGTCTAAACTAGTTATAAGTAGTTATCTAAATTAGGTACTTACCTATGATGTAAATTTATTGTTTTTAAAAATACATAATAGTAATAATAATAATATTTTCGGTATTTCATCCGAGCACACATTTAAAATTACTGGTTTTGCAACCGATTTGAAAGAAACTAAAAGAATCGGTTGCAACACCTGACAAAATCAGTCAAAACTGTTATAAAACCGGACATCTTTGACTTTAAATTGCAAAACCAGTCGAAATTTCAAATTGAAATATTAAATTACTAATTAATCAGATCTATAAACAGACCTTTTAAGTAAAATTCGATTAATTTTTAAAAAATTAAAAAAGAAACAGAAAGTTCTAACATATATAGTTTAAAATCTACGCGTTTTTGCCAATTTCGCAAAATTCACTTGACATGAGATGTCGGGTTTTGCAACTGGGCTTCTCAAAT
The DNA here is from genome assembly GCA_963678705.1 of Panorpa germanica. Lineage (NCBI taxonomy): Eukaryota > Metazoa > Arthropoda > Insecta > Mecoptera > Panorpidae > Panorpa > Panorpa germanica. Next base: position 11,771,068 of record OY783215.1, on the reverse strand, counting down.
ATAAAGGCACCGTGTTTCAGACCAGTGTTTCAATTCTTAAAGATACATTTATTACCTTACACTAGATAACATGATATGACTAAATGACCAAATGACCAAAAAAAGTGTGACCAATTGGGCAATGGGAATGATGTGATTAAAAACCATAAGATTTGTGTAACGTTATTTATGGATGACCCCTCTATGCGACTTGATCAATAAGATACAAAAGGACTCCGCGAATATGACCGACTTTGTTAGAATCGTCGTAAACCTAGAGAAAAAAATATAGTACAAACACAACACAATTTTTGAGAACAAGCAATCGAGTCTCCAGTGTTCTCCAGTTATTGTTATTTAATTATGCAGTAAAACGTTCGGAGCTGTAGCATTGCTTTATATTTTAATGTAAGAATCATTAATTTAGTGATAAAAAGAATGTACTACAAAACAAATAAATTCTAACACGTGCTGTGTCTATTTTTATAGGACTTCGTACTTGAAAGTAAAGTATATACATTCATACATATATACTAATAAATACCATCCTGTCTGCATGTGTCCTACTCACTTAATGTCTGCGATGTCGCAGTGAAGTTTAATCTCTCCGTGTGCTACTTCCATTACTATATAATCCCCTAAAGTGAAGCCCGTCAGCTAATGCAACTGCAATTTTAAACCCATAGAAGTCAGTCTCAAAAAGTGAAGAATTATAGACAGCGGCGAAGTGAGGTTATACAGGGGTTAGCTCTCGAAATGTTATTAATTAAAAATGCTGAAATTTTGTTTTTTTTTATTTAAATACTTCAGTATATCGTAAAAAAATTTCAAATTAACAAAAAATGTACCGGTTTTTTAAATCCCGAGAAGTGGAGAAATCGAATTTCGATACGGCGTTGGATTACTAAAATTATTCAGAGTCAGATGTTTTTTTTACTGACATCGCAGATATATAATTACTTTTGTTAAATTTCCCGGGGGAAACCGGGTAGTTTGGTTTGTATTTTATAATCATGAATATAGTTGATGTTGTTGTTTTTACTTTACATATACAATAAGTTATTGAGATTAGCTTCGAAGTATTTCTGGTTTTGAATTATTTACAAAATAATTTATCTGAGGAATGCTTATTTTCTTAATAACCATAAATAATTTCTTAATAATAAACAAAGCTGTCTAAAACAGAACCGACCCAGTTACAGAAGTTATGTTTCCTGTATAAGTGAATTAATTAGAATTTATGCTGGTACTTTGGAATTTATTCAATAAATTTCAGAATTCTCTCAGCTATTGTTTTCAACAAAGTTTTCAAACCCAGTTTCTCGTGCTCTAAAATAAGTAATGACCGGCCTGGCCTGTTGTTAGTTGTACGGCTAAACAAACAAGTTTATGATATAGCAGTAGTAGTAGTAGTAGCTGTATTTATGTGATTTCATAATAGGGAAATTGACGAAACAGTTATATGACCTATGCCCTAGTATGTTTATAAAATTTACTACCTTTAATAAAACAACTATTCCGCGTTCACATTCTACATGGAACATTCTACATTTGGTGGACGTGTGACTTAATACATCAGCAAGCTTTGTCGGTACTACGTATTCACTTAGACAGTTTTATATGTTTATTGTTTTATTTTATTTTTTTTTAATTTAAGTTGTAATTTTAATTAAATTTTAGCGCTAAGTCTCTGATAATATTTTTCATTTTTTCTCTAATTTTTTTTAAAAATGAAAATAGTAATTTAAACAGATATAAAAATAATATAAACAATATTTAAAAATGAAATTCAATGTTTATATAATGTATATGTTATTTTTAAACCGGCTGTTAAATTAATATTAAAATTTAAACATCATACATCTGCTGCTAAGTATAAGGGCCCACATGTAGTTTAACGAACAGTTAAGTACCTGTTTTAATTAACAACTGATAGCAATATAGCAGATGTTTTAGCCAGATATATTTTATACATATTATTTTTCAAGTATAGTCGTTAAATTTTAAAAACCAATTTTGTTTGTATTTTTATTTGAATTATTTAAATTTATATGACGTATTTTCGCCAACTTTGTAAAACTTGATTTACATATATATCAGAAAATGGACTTAAGCGTTTTGTGAATTTCAAGTCAGTTAACTGTAGTTTATTAAAAACCTTGGTTGATGTTGTAGCTTAACCAAACAAAAGCTTGAGTTACATTTCATTAGTTAACTGTGAACGGGTTAAAAAAAAAACTAGAATTTAAAATTCAATTTCTTTAGGTTAATGTCATAATGGTAAAAATCGGCTATTGAAAAAAATGTGTTCAGAAATTGAATTCTTGTTCTAACATCATTATATGTCAATCTATTAGAAAAAAATGGTAGAGCAACATTTTAAATTCAATTTAATTATTTATAATCTATTATATTTATAAATTATCTAATATTAATATTTACATATTTAATTAAGAGATATCATTATAAGTTATGTGTTAAGTAACAAATAATTAATAAGTACTTTTTTCAAGCGCAATTAATTCCATATCGTTCTTTTGGAGTTACACCACTATTCCTCTCATACCCTCACATATAAATTAGAATTTATATTGCCTAACATACATATTTACTTTTCTTGACATATAACCTAGCAGACCTAGAGTATCATTTATATCTAATAGATACATTTATATGTAAATATTATATAACCGTGTTTACTGGGAAATGTATATAGATATTATAGAAATTACTAGATGATGTAATGTATCAACAGATGTTGGTAAAAAGTGTTATTAATATCGGCCTTGTATTACTAAAGCATTCGTAACTAAAGGGACATTGACATTTTATGTAACGATTGGTTATTACATAAATATACAGGGTGTTAGATATATCAATGTCAATATTGAAATAAAACATGGAGGACAGCTGTACATTTCTCATATTCCATACTTACTATCTGCGTTTACTTGAATTACATTAAAGTTATATTTATTTAACAGTAAGAGTTTTTTTTTGTTTGGTTTCATGAAATTTAGAAGGAAATAAAATCAATTGAGTCCACCACCTATATATATATATATATATATATATATATATATATATATATATATATATATAGAATAGTGTAACATGTTTCTACATTATATTTAACACCCCGCATATTATATGCCTCAAGAAATCTAGCTGCGAGAAAAGTCGCTCAGATTAAAAAATCGTGGTGTGTGCATGCTTATATGATTGTTACATGTGTTACAAATCAACGCGATTTAAATCGCCGCAACTTTAATCGTAGTGTGTGCTGGGTATACAGAAATATACAACCACGCGATTTAAATCGCTGCGATTAAAAATCGTAGTGTGTTCCAGCTCTAATGGTGACGGTAACGGTTTACCTGACAGGTTTACTGAACAGTTTTCCATCCTAGTTATATCACTTATATTATCCGGTTTTCCTGTACAGGTAATCTTGTCAAATATACCGTTGCTTGTCCATCATTATATTTCACTCACACTCATTCAAATAAAATAAGTGTGAGTGGAATATAAATAATGCTAGACTATTATTGTAGACGCTCTATAATCTACCGACTATCTCGGTAGTCGGTTAACCAAATTACTTTCTCGGATACGAGAAAGTCTATGCTTGTTCGTAGTGCGAACCAAGATGCATGATTCCCGGGATAAATATAACTTTGACACACACGTTTATTGTTTCTTTTTACTCCGTGCGACGGACGTTATTGCGCCTGTCAGTATGCCGAGCACTGGGTTGATCTGTTTACGATTATATTTTGGTTTAGTAATGATTAATTTCAATTGTATGTATAGTATAAAGTTCAGTGATTGCAAATATAACATTTAATACATTTCAGCACATTACATTACATATTGTAAACACATTTTTCAGCGAGATTGAAGAAATTACAATTACAAAAACCACATAAATACATACCCACTTTCAAATATGAAGCTAATTTCTAACCGATATTTTTAAATATTAATTTAAATATTATATGTAATAACTATAGCTTCACACCTTTTATTTATTTATAAATTTTAAATAATGAAATTTTAAATGTCTCTCGAACTATTTTACCAAGTACAGAAGTACGTCTTTGCTGATGTGGATTTCTTTATTGGTTTAAAAACAATTTAAGATGTGTTTAACGATGCGTAAAGACGCAGTGGTTTTTTAACAATTATACTCAATAGCTATAGTAGTCAAAATTCTCTCTTCAAAAATTGTTATTCATTAGGTTATCATCTATAGTCTTAAAAATAATTTTATGAATTTTTAAAACATTTCTAAATCAAATGTTATAACTAGTATATTAAAAAAATATCGGAGTATATTAATTTTCATAACATACAGTGTATTTTAATAGAAATGTTTTGCAAAATTTTAATAAATTCAAACAAAAATTAAAGGTAATGCATCTTAAGAAAAATTTATAATCCGGTTAATTCTAAAATATGCATTTTTTTTCTATTAAATTTATAAGAACATTTTTAACAGTATAGTTTATGAGATAAATTTCGACAAATATTTGTATTTCTTGAATCGCTTAGGTCATTTTGATCAAGCAACTTTAAAAACCATCTATTTTTAATCCAGTAGTCACACATTAAGAACCACTGGAACTTAATTAGTGATTTTATTACTATAATAAACAATATATTTTTGAAAAAGTGTTAAATTTGTTTGAAATTTTGTGATAAATAGATTTTTTTAGCAGCTTCATTAAATGTTGTAATGTTTATTGGTTTTATATAGATATGACGGTTAATTAGAATGCCATTGATAATTTTTTAACGCAATCCACTTTAAGAGAAATTGTTGTAAACTTTTGAAAGTTACAAATAAATGAATCTTTTATATGAAGTTGTCACTAATTATATTAAATTTAATTACATTTTTATTCTTAATATAAATAAATGAAATATTGAGTTAGCAAATGGTTTATTATGTAATTTATTTTTCATTTTCTTTTTATGAACAACGCTAGTTACTATCAGGGCTGCGAAGTCGGTAAAAACAAGTCGGATAGTTTTAGTTATCCGACTCCAGCAAAATTGTATATTAATTTTTTTACATATTTTTTTAACGGACAAAGTAATATATTTTCCATATTATATTATGATTACGTACGGATGAAATATACACTACCTTGATATAGTGGTGTATTGATAAACAATAAAATATAAACTTCCTCTCATGATGAAGTGTGCTAATATGACTACACTCTTCTGTAAAAGTCGGATGCCGCAAGTACTCGGTTCCAACGTGTGAGTTCTCTAACTTCAATTATAAAATTAACTAATAAATATTTTATTCGAGATTTAATGCGTTAAAAAATATTTTTCCAGTAGCGAAGTATAATTCCGTTTCTAATTGTTTCATAATTAATTACTAATTATTTCAAACTTCAGTTAGCTGAACTAATTGTTAGTTGTTGTTTGACAAGACTTGAGCTTACCGGTGCCACCTTGATGCTCTGTTGCTCCTTCATAAATAGTTACATAAACGAATGAGTAATGATTTTTAATTGTAAATTAAAAATAATAAAATAACAAACAATATTTTTATTCAAGAACATTTATTTTTTAAGTTTTTAATATTACAGAATTATTCTCTTTCTAGTAAACATTTGGTGAAAGGGAATCAATTCTTTTCTACTCAGATTTCAGATAGATATTATAAAGAAAGAAACAAAATATATCTGTCTCTGTTGCACTTTAACAGTTTATTTGCAACTTCATTCAATACTGGTACGGTAGTAAGGCCAGGTGAAGTGATTTTTCCATTTGCAGTTCATATCTTTGAACAAGTGAAATTAAATTGAATTGTTTCATGACAAAGAAATCATACGCATCTTTAATATGATGTCAAAGTGAGTCCAAAATGTTTACAGCGTTATTTAAAAGCAAGCATAATAGTATAGAATTAGAAAATATGGAGTAAACTAAAACAAAAACAGTATTTGACAATGATTTTTTCATTCGTCAAAATATAACTCAAAACAGTCTTCCAGCTTCACCAATACATGATCAAAAAAAGAGCAATATACGAAACGAAATGCAAATTATTTCCAGATTGTAGTTTAGATTATGAAATGCGTATTTCGTATTTGTAAAACCTTCGAAACAGGCTTATGCTTATGTAGTACCATATAGAAGTATGTATATTAATGTTTTTAAGAATTAAGCATTTAAGAAATTGAATTTTTATAGTTTTTTTTTATTTTTGTGTGAAGGAATTTGTTTTGACTGAATTGAATTAATATTATTGCTTAGCCTTAGGTCAACAACCGACGATGAGGTAAAATTATTCTATAACCTTCAGTAAATCGCACTTGCGTAATAAATATGTTCTTATTTAAGCAGTTTGATTTTATTAAAGTGTTAACTTTGTTGTGATAATATGAAATTTAATTATATACCGTAAAAAAGTATTCGATTAAAGTTAATTTTTGAATTATTTATGACTCAATCACTTATAAGGTAAATTTCGATTATATTATTAATTATTAATTGTTGTTTATTGTTCGCCTTTCGGCTTTACAATCTACATTCTTAATACATTTCATATACTTCAACTTACAATTAAATTTAAACTATTCTAGCCTACCTTTTTATTTCCAAAAGTACCTTCTGCTTCTTCTTCTCTTGACCCTCTTCCTTCATTTTTCCCTAGTCTTCCTTTTGGACTGCTCTATTCCCTAGTCTATTTTTCTGGACTGAAGTTTAACTGTTTCCTCGCTACTTCTTTCTTTCTCCTGCTTCCCTTCACTGCCTCTTTTAGTACTTCCTCTCTCTTCCTGTTCCTTGTGCAACCCAGCCACCAGCTTATTTATTGTCCTGTTTTTCCTTTCCTTTTTACTATTTCCGCCATCCACCTCTTTCCTTCACTGCCTCCCTTTAATAGCTGGCCAATATTCCTTTCGCTCGCTACTTTTTCCTTACACTCAAACTTAATGTGCTTCAGTGTTTCGTCCTCCGCTCCGCACACTCTACATTTTCTTTCCTCACTACTTTCCCAGTATCTGTTTCCTTTTTCCTCATTTCCCAATCTAAACCTTGCTGTCCTTCTTATGTGTTTTATATCTTTTTCTATAAGGTACTGAGGCACATTATTTTCCCATAACCTTTTATATCTTGTATTGTAGTTGCTTTTTTCGATTTTTCCCATTCTCTCTTGTTGTTGTATCTCCTTATTCCTTCTCCTTAGCTCCTCTTCCACACTTGCGCCTCCTTCTCTTCTCCTCTCTGCCTCCTCGATCGCCATTCCATTCCTTTCAAAATACTCCTTTCTCTTTAAATTTAGGTAAATTTCGATTATATATAAATTACGAGTTCAATTTTAACAAAAGTTTTCATAAAAATATCGGAGAAAGGAAAATATTTTGATCTTAAATAACTTTTTCTCTTTTGTTTGTATTTATAAATAACGCAATGATTCTTAGAATTCTTGCCGTATCTATAATGTATATAAATAATTATATACATTAATCAGATAATTTATATGATACAATCAAATTGCATTTAACATTTAAGATTTCAAGATTAAAATAAAAGTTGATTAAAAATAGATAAATTTACTTATTGTTTTTGTACTGATTGCTAAACATTTGAACACATTGTTTAAAATTAATAACCAGATAACTTTTATTTTGTATTTTATCATAAATCTTATTGGAAATGAATATCGGTGCCTACAGGGTTTACCAAGCACCAATAAACAATTAACCGTGTTACAAAATAACCGAAACGCTCATACGTTAAAATTGCATAATGAAGATATACGTGTTTAAGTTATTAAAGACTGATGCAAGTTGTTGCGAGTTGTGGTTCTATACGAAATATTTTCTTTTTGTAAAATGCAAATAAATAAATTGCGTTTTAAAATAAGATGAATTGTATATTCAATGTGCCAATGTGTATATTCAATTCTATTTAAAGAGTTTGGTCAAGGAATCTGGAGCGTTGTGACGTCACATGTATCATAAAATAAATACATTTTTTTGAAAAAAAAAATATAGTTTAAAAAAACGTAATTTCCTTAAAAAATAATAAATTTTCATGAGATCTAAAAGGTATTAATTTTTTATATAAAGGTCCTTTATTTTGTCCGCAAAATGTAACAAAGTGGGGAAATGGGGTGGGGTGTGACGTAATTTACGGATGGGCTCATATAAAAAACAAATAATTTGATTTGCTTTAACAACGCAAATCAGTGCCCTACTGCGCATTACTCCTAATTTGTCTCTGCTCATATGTTTATGCTGACAATAGTATATTTTATTCAAGCATTGTTACCGATGAGGTCATGGCATGGAATAAGTTTTGCAACGTTGCGTTTACAAGAAACGTGACACCTATTGACGTGCATTCCTTTCTTATTTCCATTAATATGCATGCATTGTGCATTGCAATATGTTGATATGTTAACAATTATTTGCTTACTGATAACTACTTACTGTTAAATCCTACTATAAATATTTATTTTTGTTTCAGATTTCAATAGTACTTTCTGCGTTGTTTTGTATGAATTATCAACTTTTAAAATGGTAAGTTACTTGTATTATGTTTCATAAAAATGTATAATATCATGTAACCAATGCATATTCTTATACTAGTAACTAGTATAACAGTAGTTCCTTATAATTTGTTATTGTGATTTTTATTATTGACCTTGCTCGTATATGCATTGTTTTTAGGTGCACCTGCACCAGAAATATATAGTAATAAGAATCAGCTTGTAGAATATTTGGAATATGCAAGTTTTAAAACATTATTTCAACTGCACTCTGGAAATATGACTCTTTTTACGTCTTTTTACGACAGTCTTGTTGCAAATGTAGATGTCTTGCAGTCACCTTTTTTTCAGTTAATACTAACCTTCAAAAGACAGCTGTTAAAATTTCATGATATTCTATTCAGTAGTTTGTGAGTTATTGTGCTAAGAGTGACGGTACTTTTGTTATTTTCAAAACAATGGATCAAAAACAATTTCGTGGGGTAATTTTACACTGCTTCTTGATTGAAAAAAATACCGTTCAAGCGAAGCAATGGCTTGAAAAGTGTTATGGGGACTCCGCTCCATCAGAAACAACAATAGAACGTTGGTTTGCTGACTTCCAACGTGTTCGTAGAGACACCGATGATGCAGAACGCAGTGGACGTCCAAATGAGGCGGTAACACCAGAAAACATAAAAAAAATGCACAAAATCGTTTTGAATGATCGAAAAGTGAAGTTGCGTGAGTTAGCTGACATCGTAAAGATATCAAAAGGACGTGTTGGCTTTATATTGCATAAGCATTTGACTATGAGAAAGCTCTGTTCAAAGTGGGTGCCGCGTTTGCTTCATGTTGACCAAAAACGAGAACGTGTTTATGATTCTGAGCAGTGTTTGGCCATGTTTAAACGTAACAAACCGGAATTTTTGCGTCGATATGTGACAATGGATGAAACATGGATCCATCACTTCACTCCGGAATCAAAACGATCGTCATCTGAGTGGACAGCAACTGGTGAACCTCGTCCAAAGCGCCCGAAAGCACAACAATCGGCTCGAAAGGTTATGGCCTCGGTATTTTGGGATGTGCGTGGTGTAATATTCATCGACTATCTTGAGAAAGGAAATACCATTAACAGTGAATATTATATAGCGTTATTGGAGCGTTTGAAGGCCGAAATTGCAAAGAAACGACCGCATATGGCAAAGAAAAAAAATTTGTTTCATCAAGACGTTCTACAAATCGTTCTACAAAAGTGGCATTGAAATGATAGAACGGCGCTGGAATGATTGCGTTGCTCTTGATGGAGATTACGTTGATGAATAAAGCTAATTTTGAACCAAAAAAACTGTTGTTTTCTTTGTTACGCCCGGGACTTTTTAGCCCATGTGTTATGCATCTATAGTTCGTGCGGAATACTTATGTATGTGTAAATTCAATATTGGGTCCACTGTGACTTTTATTGCATAGTTTGTTTTTAGCCTGTCAGGATCGCGTCAGTTGTATTTTGCACATGAAAATGCTTGCGATTTCTAACCTAAGTTTTAGAAAAAGTGTTAAGAGCTACAATTTTATATCAACTTTTAGCTAGATCTGGCTAGACAGTCGACCGTCTTTAAGATAAAAATAAATATTTAATTACTTTTTATAAAGAAACGAAAAACAATTGAAGCCAATCCAATTATTTTACAATTAGTTTTGGGTGCTGCAATTTCAAGGTTAACAGAAAGCTACAGGCCTTATTGGTGTGTTGATAAATAATAAGTCTTACGCAATTAATCAACAAAAAAAAAACCTCATTAACGATGTAATTAATAAAACTAAATTTAGAATTAGAAATTTTAAATGACAACCGTGAAATTTAGATTTCTTTAAATTCCTTGATAGACAAGGTGAAGACATTCATTTACAGCAGAGGTATCACCTTATTGTAATAAAAATATTTGATGCATATCTTGTTCAAATTATTTCTTAAGGTTGTATTAAAATTTTTATTATAACTATACCATAAATATTCGTATCCAAAACGGGACCGGACATGAAGAAATTATGGAAGAAATATTGTTTCCGCCCGGGAAGAATTGCGAAGAACAATAGAAGGTATTTACCGCCAATAGTTGTGACTTATGATCTTATGTCACAATTTAACGTATTCGAAATGGAACCAAATGTTATAAAACGAGACGAAACAACTTACCGGTTTCACACCAGAGACAGTTCAATAAAACACGAACAAAAACACCAATGTTTACACCAAAGAGACAGTTCTTAAAACATTTTTGTCTTTTGTTGCTGTTTTAGTAAACAAAACACATTCCCATCTGGAGTCTGTACCCAGTAAACATTTGGTGAAATAGAATGGCTAGGTGAAGTTCTAGTCACTCGTACCTAGTAATTGTAACGTTTTACAAATTGGAGCAATACACAGAAAATCAATTTTAGTTTAAATTGATTCCCTATCTGTCACAGGAGTCGCTTTTCTTCAACAGTGACCTGTCGTTGCGCCGTCTGTAGCTCATAAAGGAGACATTTTCTATGAACGACTAAATAAAAAACAAACGCGTTCATGACAAAAAACTCATGAAAAGTAATAGAAATGAAATAGAATTTACTCCAAAATGTTTACTGGATAAGATCAAAGGAAAACACGTTCGTTGTTGTTTTTTAGTCTGCTTGGTTTGAACACGCAGTTTTGTTTTTTGTGAACATTTGCGCTTGTCAGTTGTTGTTTATCATGTTTATAATTTTTATGGGACACACAGAAAAACACTCAGTCTGTTTTCGAAAAGCAGAACTGTTTTAAAATAAAACAAAACATGATTTTGTTTTGTTTTTTGACAACAAAACTGTCTCTCTGGTGTCAAACCGGCATAACACTTCAAATTCATTTCTTCGCAACAGTGGTGTCTTTACTCGCGAAACTAGAATTCGATGGATTTCTCCATATGGACCATTTTGGAAGCTGATGTGTCAACAATCTAAATAACTTCATATCATTATAAGTGCTTATTGGATAGTTATACAACACAGAATAAAAATTACCATGCAAATTTAATAATATTTTTTGAATTATTGCAACAGCATTTAAGTGTTTGAAATTCTTATTGTTTGAGATACCTTCACAAATCTTTTTCGGTATTTGCTTTGTTGTACGAGTATATATCAAATTTATAATTAATTATCTTTGTACCTCCAAAACACTTGAAAACATTTCAATTCTAAGAATATTTCTATAGTTGCTTTATTCGCTACGTCTGCCTGTACTTCGTACTTTTAACATTTGACGTAGTATTGTGTTATGATATCAACCAGCATCTAACTAACAGTAGCTTCAGGCGATGTACTCATGATATACAAAGAAGGATTCCTTTGTATAGGGAGATAATATGTTTTGTATTTATAATTGCAACAAGGTTTTGTTTATACAATATACAATGTTGATTTCATACAATAAAATGAGTGCCACACGTAATCTTGCAACGGGAAAAAACGCTAGTTACGTTTATAACACTACATTAATTATTATGTTTTTATGTATTCATATTTCACAGGTTAAAGTCAAGGTTATATACAAAAAAAATAACACTTCTTGAAAGGCGTTCATTAGAATTAGACATAAAAACAAATATTAATACACAATTAACATTGAATTGTTACTAAGAAGGATGATTTATAACTTGTGACCTTTGCATCTCATTAATAGATATTTGTATTGGGTCAAATAGACAATAACTTTAAACTGTTTTTTTTTATGTATGCATCAGGGGTGGACAAAAGTTTAACCGTTGTCGATCATGTGACCGTGTGAGAATCGCTTATGATATTTGCACACGTCTGTTGTTTATTTAAATTTGGATGTGTGGAGCAAAAGTTTACTTAGACCCACTCAGACGTGTTGTTTTTAAGTTTGTAGGTGACAGCATCATTTGAAATTTGTTAGAGGTTGCTCTTACTTGTCGAAGTTCTCGTCCATTTTATTTATTTTTGTATTTGTTCTAAAACATGTCGTTGGTATTAACGCAACTGTATTGTTTGCAACAATTTGTCACTGTCTCAAATCTTACGAGGGCCTGACCAGGGCCCTGTTGTGTTAGTATTGGTAAGGCTTACCTTGTCAGTGCCTGAGAAGGGCTTATTTTAAAATTTAAAAATAACACATTAAATAATTTAAAAGTTAGTTTCAAAACAATGATAATTAGACATTTTTAAGGATTATAACATGCCATAATGCAATTTGTTTGCATTCAATATATTTGCAGTTGATGTTGCTCAGAAAAACAGTAAACAGCAATAATGAGTATACCTATGCCATATTTGTGCATAGAAGTATGTATTATACATATATACAGTGTCCTTCAAGAGTGGGATAGCGAACAAGAGTGGCTTCAACTAGCAAACTGTGACTGGATACAATTGAATTGACCGTGAGACCATAAGAGAGCCATTTTCGGCAAGATATTTGTCTAAAATTAATTTAATTTAATTTGATATAAAACAGAATGTTCATTCAGAATCATTGGACCTTTTACCACCAGAAATTTATTTCTTAATATCCACTACTTGTTTCGTTGGCAAACGTTCGTCAATTTTTAATACGTGAAGATTGCTCATTAATTCTGTAGATAGGATGAACTACAGACTCTGCAAACCATACGTATAAATCACAATACACATCACATTAACATTTTATATAATAATTCAATAAAATTAATTGTTTTTGTTCAATGTTATCTTTATTCAATAAACCGTTGTTGACTGTATTGATTTAAATAAAATTACAATAACATTTCATTGAATTTTTTAATGTTCTCGAAAGAGCAAATGTTGGAATATTTATGCTTAATGAATTTTAATGAAGCAAAAGTCTGATGATAATATTTAAACAATGCAATTACATGACTTATATGAATTATTTATTATTATTGGCAACAATATTGAAAGCAATCGTTCCCATTTTGTCAACCGTACCTGTCAATAGTCAGCTGGTTGATTTGAAATATACTTCTAGCGCTCAGAATTAAAAAAAAAAAAATTAATTATGTATGCGCCAAAACGCTTAAGGCTATCCTCATAAGTTTTTGATTGTTGTCTGATTCTTTTGATTATGTCACTTGATTGAACAGGAAAAATAATGAGTGATCACTTTTTTTGACATAACAGAATAATTTGTGTCAAATATTGGATGTTGCTTTTATATATGTTATTTTAAGGGTTTGTTTAATTTTATTCGACAGAGTTTAATAGATCATTACACTAAGTGAATGTCTAAATTTATGTACGTATGTTTATTTTTATAATTTAATGTTTTTAAGTACCATTGTGATATGCAAATACATATTGATTAATTAATAAAAACGACGCAGTGGCGCTGTGCGCATCGTTAATGTATGTAAGTCTGTTTGTCCGTTTTTTGGGAATTTCAACATCAACAGTAATCAAGTACTAATTGGTTAATGTATTTGATATTAATTCAAACTATGAAATGAAGACTATTATGATTTCTTAAATAAAATCTAAGTCCATTACGTCTGTTCTATTTCTATTATCTTAATATTAACTAATTAATTAACAATTAATTATTTAAATTGAAGCTATAAAAAAGCTATAAAGTTTCATAACTAGGTTGGTTATTCAACCCAGATTGATGTATATAGTCGTTAAGTACTTCATAAAATTAAATTATCAAATAAACAGCTTTTAAATTTTCATTACAATTTATTTCGTAATTGGTGAACAGTCCCGAATTAGGGAATAAGCGGGTACCCTAAACTAAGGTCGATTTACCGAAAAATATATTGGTTTTAGGTTTATTTTTACCCTGGATTTTATTTACCCTGCATATGACGTAGCATGATTAGACCTTTAGTTACATGATTCACTCTGATGCTCGATTATGTTGTGCATTCGTTATTCCATAACTGTTTCCCATTGTAACATTGTTATAATCATTATTTTATGTAACATTTACGTTTTCCATGTAACGGGCATCTAATAACCCTGCATCCTTGCTTTCAATGCTAGCTGTTGCTATTTTTGATTTATGCAAGTGCAGTTAATTCTTAAGACGTATAACATACAATTAGTTCTTTCAAGTTGTTGTACATGGTATAATATTGATATTAATTTTATTTATTATTTCATTTACTTTAATTTATGGGAAACAGGATAAGCAAAACAAACCTTGATTATTATTACAACTGCACTACACTGTACCAGAGAATTCTTAACCATTCGTTTTGTTTTATACTCGTAGTATATTTTAATTACTTAACATAAACAAATACAGAAAATATGGATAGAAAATATACTCGTATTCTTCTATTTACTTTGAAAGTGCATACAACCACTGAAAGCTATTATGCGAGTATTTCTATGACATTTGTTGAATCACTTTTATGTTTATTTTTGCTGTGTTGTATGTTAGGTTTTTTATATAAAATGTTTTTTTATAATATGGCTTAATGTTTTAGGTAAGGCATTGCACAATTTGTAATCCAGAAACTACACTATAATACGTTTAGTCCTGAAATGTATACGCTTATATTAAGTACGTATTACAAGAAATATCTGCAACGCAGGAAATTAGTTAAAATTTATAATTTGTAGATTGAAGACGCGATTAAATTTCCGTACTTCATAATTTTCAAATATTGCTAAAAAGTTGATTCAGATGTTTATTTTCAATGGGCTTGTGTCTTCATTTTTTAGTGGTCGATTTTTCAATTGTGGATTGAAATTGATGTTAATAAATGTGTATTAGCGTGTCTATTTTATTAAATATCTAAATATTGACGGAGATATAGCAATTAAAAGTTTTAATTGTAGTTTTAGCGCTAGAAATGGTCGGCCATATTTGTATGACGTGAAATGCATTTTAACGTCAGTTATTTGTTGAGTAGGTCAGTGCTGTGGTAATGTTTTGTAGTTGTTGGTAGTCAAATAATCAAGTCAAATAATAATAAGTTTTTATTTTATTTAACCCTCCTAAGGCAGACATAACATTGGAATTTGATTGTTCCTTGAAATAGCTGTAAATAATATTTGATATTTTGATATATAGATACATATAGCAGAGATTTATGAGCTGTAAGGTTGGTAACCTTACACAAGGATTGTGATGTCACATGCACTTACATGCACAAAGTTGAATTCCTTTAATAATTAAAGAGACAAAATGACTTTTTTAATTGTTAATATCTCTTAACATATAAGGAGTTATTAAAAAATAATTGAACATTTGAGGTTCTAGTAACCCACTTTATCAATATATAGTACACTTTTGTAGAAATTAAGACATAGGACACAAGCCCATTGAATTGTGAAATTTGGATAGGGCAACGTTAGTAATACTAATAATTACTCTTATTGAACTGAAAACTTATCTCACAATAATAAAAAATAGAATAAATTAAGCGACTCAATTATAGGTTTACTTTCACCTTTGAAACTTTATTTTTTTTTGCGTTTTTTATGGAATTATGCATTAAAAAATAGATGTTACAATCCGCCTAAGTTAAGCACTGTACCTTCTTTGTTATGTTTGCACCTGCTTGTTTTTTAAAAACATTCACGTAAGCTAGATAGTTAAGTCTAGAAACAAACATCCGTGTCTTCTACAAAGAAAAACAAAATATACGTCATTAAAAGTATTACAGTGTATTTGTTCCGCTGTTGAGTTGCTCCCAGAATACAAATTAAATTGATATTTTGTGATTTACTAAAAAGATGAGTATAATACGGGTTTGGAACGGTGTGAAAACACAAGCAATATGTATAGTATCATTCCCATATGCGTCGCCATTCGCTGCCATTTTTTTTAGAACCATTAGGCCCTCCGCACACGAGGCGACTGGTTGCAAGCTTTAGCCCCGAATCTACCCGAAGCGAATGTGATTACAACTGTTGTTAGTGAGAGATCGAACGTGTATGCGAGTGAGATAAAACAGGAGGAAAGGCACACGAGTCAACTGATTGCAAACTAAACGCGAAACGAAGTTTTCAACGAAAATGAGCACGAGCCATGTCGAGCCGTGTATCGTGACTCTATAGAATTTTTAACAATAGCAAAACAGGGATTATATTATATTATATTTGATTGTATGTATGTATTTAAATACTTTTTAACATCTACACATAAACATCTTTGTTGATGAAACCAACAATGCCCTGCGACCGAGAAATATAGTCGCTGAATATATGCTCAAAACCAGTTTAAAATCGAGTGTTTACGAGTGTGTTTTATCTCACTCGTAAACACGTTCGTTCTTTTACTAACAACACAGTTGTAATCACATTCGCTGCGGGCAGATTCGGGCTAGGGTTTGCAACCAGTCGCGTCGTGTGCGGAGGGCTTAATACTATATTAAATTATAACCTCAAAATAGTGACAAGCTCTCAAAAAGCTGTAGGACTTATTTTTAAAAGAAGTTCAATGTCAGTTTGTTAAAAGTTAAGAAGTAACAACAATTTCTATTACTAATTGTTATTAAAAACAGCAAGTTTAATTATTCCACATTCAATTTTGTCCAACTGTCGTACTGTCAAAATTTATATTACTAACGACGCATGTGCACCAACTAAATTAACTGAACTCAAATTAAAACACAAAAATAATAAATAAAAGCATAAATTAAATATCAATACAGTGAGTGGGAATGAGAGTATATGTTTCTTTAATGTGTTTTCCATTATTATAGGGTATCAGTATAAGTAATAAAATATTTAAGAACATGTAATATAAAAGTTGGTATATATAAATGTACTACATTATTGCTTTATTATATAGTGTGATTTGACATAATCTTAGATTATTGAATAGTAAAACAAATGTGCTGTGATTCATAAACTAAACTTTACTTGTATCGAATTAAAATTAGTCACAGTTAAATTCCATTTAAAAAATATCAAAACATTTAAATGAATAAAACACGCTAGAATAATGTTTATTATTTATCAATCAGAATTAGAATATGACTCATATTTATAATAACAAACTATTTTTAAATTTAATTGCTTTTATTTAATTCTCTAGAAATGAAGAATGTTCAATAATATGTTTACAGTACATACAGTAGAAAGAAAAATGAATATGTGATTTAAAAATAATATAAATATCAAAACTACGATAGTAACTCGAGATACTCGCACTCTAAATGTCATCCTGTGTGGAAGATTACTTTAGCTAGTGTGTTGAGTTTGGACAAAATACTATCTCTACGAGCAGGAAAATGGAATGTATCCATATGATAACTAGGACAATAGGCTTGTAAACTCGTTTTTACTGAAATGTATGCCAATATATGTCTATTCGTTTTATTTTTCATTGTTCACAGATTTCATAATATCAAAATTTTATGTGTTGTTTCTATACAGCTGTAAGTAGTATTTTACGTATTCATAGAAGGTATCGGTCATGACGTCGATTTTTATAACTCCTGATTCTATCTTTTGCGTGAAAATCATATTCTTTACTCTTTTAATTCTATTCTCTTTTAAACTTTTTATACAATATGATATAATTTAACATATTAAACTAATACATTAATAAAATATTTATTAATATATATTAATGTATTTTGCATTTATTTAAAGCTATGTAACAGAATTATGTTAAACTTCGGTAAATAATAAAGTATAACATCAGGTAAAAAAATATTACTTTGAATAAAAATAAGTGTGCTTGCGAATTAATTAATTTTATTTAAAAAATTTACGTATGCGTATTTGTAATGTATTAATAAATATTTATATAATTTTTTTTTGTTACATTTTTTTTCTTATCTGTCGCACACGTGTTAATTATTAACAGATTAACAGTCACGGAATTATGTAAATATATTTTAAGTCTGATGGTTAAAAATTACTCTAAAAAATGATTTTGTAAACAATCATTTTGTTTACATGTCGTGCAACAGTTATTATTTTGAACAAATACAACTTGAAAATATGAATGTTTTTTTCTTCACCACCGGTACTAATTCGATTGACATATATTTGTCTCGCTTTAGCAATTAAGTACCTGTATTCAAGAAAATGAGATGCGAATATTTGTATGTATGTGTCTTATAAGAAATATTGAATTTGTACATGTGTAGAGTATAACTATTTTGTTAGATTTGATTTATATTTTTAATTTTAATTAACCTGTTTTTGTGGTTGTTGTTAGTTATTTAAAAGTATTTTTTTCTAATTGGTTTTTTATTATCTCAACTTTTTTATCAGGTCCATTAAAAAGTTGTTGAATTTAATAGAAAGAATTTGTAGTATTTATATAAAAAAATTCTATATTTAATTATAGCAATTTTGGTTTTAATTAGTTTACTTTAAATGTATTTGCATATTTACTATATCAATTGTTGTCAATTTAACAGCTGTTTGTCTCAACAAAATAAATATCCTTCCGAAAGTCTTAATATAAGTAGATGTAAAGTTACGTAATATAAAATTTTTACAAAGTTTTCATCATCCATTTTCCGACATCCCTTTCTTTGTACCTTTATGGGTTCATCGTTTTCATTTTAAGAACAACCGCATTACGATCTGATACATGATGAAATGTATATTCCGTTCATCTGCTACTTAAGTCCTCCCAATGCACAACTTCTATTCTTTCAACCATATCCATCTCTTGTTTTATTCTTCTTTTCTGCTGCTCTTGTAATTCTTTCCTTTTTAGATTTTAAATGTTTTTAAAAGAATTGATTTTAACAAATCTTGTATTGTTTTTAGGATTCCTTCAAGTTCCTCCAGTTATTAATCACCACGAGTGCAACAACCAATCAAAATGCGTCGCAACGGAGAGTGTCAGTTCCTGCTAGTTTCCCAGTCCCCTTATTCTAAGCCAACGAAAAATGATTGTAAACAAATTGCAACAATCGAAACCAACACCAGTACTGATCTGAGTGAACCAGCAATTAAACAAGGAATACTAAAAGCCAGGCCTAAAATAACATCCAGGAAAAGTGATCCGAAATTAGATGAAACGAGAAGATTACATTTAACTGGGAAGCATATACACGCCAGCAAAAGTACGGAGAATAAAAAGATATTGACAAACCCCTGTAGGAGGCCCCACAGTTGGTACGGATACGGTACCATCCAAGAAGAAGAGGTTAATTTATATTCGGTAAGTAACTTTTTAATGTATGGATCATACATGCGTGTTCGGGTTAGAATATTCGGCTTTACTGCATGTGTTAACACAAAATGCGTATTCATTCGGCGAAAAATTGAAATTCGTACGAAGAAGAACGTTTTCGGTTAAGTGTGCGCAAATATAAGTCAGGCAGAAAATGAATCTTGAAATTAGCTTGTGGTAAGTTAAACCTTACACTGTAGGACAATTTTCTCCTTCAGAACAGATCAAAGTATCCGAATATTTGTTAAAATATACATGTATTTTAAAACTAAATCATTTGGATAAGTCTATCATTATACATTCCAAGAATGTTAAATATATTTTTAAATAATAACTTTATTTTTTATTAATTTGTACAATTAAGTGAGCCGTAATTAATTTTTTCCGTTCCCGGGAACTTGAAAAGTCGTGAAAGCAGCATCCTGTAGCAGTGCAGATACGACTATAGATAAATATTGCAATATTTGTTCTTCTTGCGACAATGCCTTACAACTCTTTGATTTCGCCTAATTAATCACGAATTTCCAAAACAAACAGCCCTTGGATACGAAGTATTGATCCCTGTACTCAAATTGAATACACCGTTAGATTTATGGTAATTTGTTTAAAATTCAGTTATCTCTGTTATTACTCGCGCTACTGGATCCTGAGCGAACCTCTATAGCTACACGTAGTAAAGCACGTCGCGTCGTACTGCAATATCCTGCTATCCTGGTATCCTGTAGGGACTTACTGCTAACTGAATATTTAAACGCTTTCAGAGTCCAGACCCCGGCGGCACGGTGGCGGAAAACGCGAGTTTATTAGATGGGGGTAGGGTTCGACGTGTAGGAGTATGCAGCCCCCCTCAGCCGGTTATCACGCCAAGTGGTGGTGTGGTAACCACCCCTCCAATCTCGTCACAGCAGCCTCCCCCGAACGCGGCGCCCAGACGACGGCGACGCTTCGATCTTCGTCTTATGCCAAGTCTTAAATCACTGATGGGCCGTCGCGCGTCACGTGGTAACCTCTCCTCAAACTCTGGTGATGACGCTATAGTACACACAAAGATGTTGGACAAAACAACACCGGATGAACTACAACAAAAATCCTACAACAGTGATAATAACATGGATGCCAAAGACTTCAGTAGCACCGGTGTCTTAAAATCTTCAAGTGCTAGTTTTCTAAGTAATAGTGTTTTAAGTGATCCTAATTCAAGTGTTTTAAGATCTTCTAACTCTAATAATGTTATTAAAACAAATTTGATACATTCTTCGAGTAGTCATTTTTTAAACAGTTCTGTACTTAAAAAAAATAAAAGTTCTAATAATTTAAAAACGTCTGAAAGTAATAGCAGTGTAAATCTTTTCAAATCTTCCAGTAGTAGTGTTAATCTCTCCAACTTGAACCACAGATTATGGCAGATGGTTCCTTTGTTAAAACGCGATGACAGCTGTACTAGTTTAGCAGCTGCAAAAATCGCCAAGTCGAATGACGGTCTAAGAAAGTGTGAAACCGTTTTAGCATTGACTGGCGTTCATGGGGTGAGACCGTTATCTTTAAATGAACCTTTAAAACCGGTAAACCGTCTGAGACATGAGTCAGAATCACAGAAACATATCCGTGTGTCCAGTGCAAGTAGTGAAGGTTTTAAAATAGGTGACCAATCGGAACGCGTTAAGTTCGGTGATGTGGAATCTAGTAAACCTATGGAAATGGTCTGTTCTAGATGTTCTAGTTTGTTATCACTAGCTTCGGGATCACAGTATTCCCTAGTGGGTGGTGGGTTTGCACCCATTTCAGTGCCAAGTAAAAGAATTGCATATTGTGTTTGTAAATTGTGTTTAATGGACGTTGCCAGACAAAATACAACTGAAATTGAGCAATGTGGCTGTTCGTTCTGCACAGAGGTGAGTGACTTTGATTTTAATTTGTTTAAAACATTTATAATTAATTTAGATAAGATATTTCTACGAGAGTATGGATCATTCAGCTATGTTTTTAAAGGTTTTATGGAAAGAGCGAAAGAAAAGAGTTTATTGCAATCTTGTATAATCTTCAAGTGTAGCAAAATCTAAGATTCTATTCACTCCAGCATAAACCTCATTATATGAGCAGCTCGGAACTATTAGGCGCCTCTTTGTGTTCATTTCTGCAGCTGGTAAACTCTCTGTAATTAAATTAATTATAAAAATTACAATGAGCAAAATATACGCTTCTTTGGCAGCAAAACAGTAAATGGTAATGAATTTATTTCTGCGTGACAGGCACAACTTTATTTAGATTGATTGATGTAAAACTGCGTGAAATCAATTTGTCAACTCTCCATATAAAGTTTTGCCACTACCAGTGACCTTGAATTTGACAGGCAAATTGTTGATATTGAAAAAAGACTGACATTATATAATAGTACATATTTATACATTCAACATATTTTAATTGAGATATACGAGTATATCTATACGAAGAATAAAATCTTTTTATGATGAATTTTGAAATATGAATTTATTTGTATAACAAGAAACACTATTATTAATAAATATTGTATTTAATATCTAATTACGTCATAAATGTGTAAATTATGGCGCCCTCGAGAAGCAAATATTAATAATAATCAATTGCAATTAGATAATTAATATTCCATGTGATTTGCTTGTACAACTGGTATTGGTACGGCGGTATTGTTCACTACTTGGTACTTGGTACGATCGTACTGAGATTGCATCGCATATTTTAGGTATTGTTAAATAGGCGGTTGAGCTTCGGAACGTATAATTTAATTATGAGGATTGGAACGTTGTATACTAAATACAGCGGTATGCAACATTTAATTAAGTTACTTATGTATTAATAATATATTACTTGCTATTCCTTAAAGAACCGTCAAACTAATCTCAACATCTCTCAACGACATCAACTTACACGACTATCTTAAGGCAATTTTGTCTTTATAATAAATAGATAGAGACAAAACCATATGAACACATTTAACAAAGAGAGCTAACTTTGTTTTCGTAACACAGATGTTCCTTGACTATTAACGACCAGACTGTCTGAAGGCAGTCGTATCTCTAGTATGCAGTCGCACTAATCGTGTTGTAAGATTTTCTAATATCTGTGTGTGTTTGCAACAAACTGTTCACATTGATTTATTATTTTTGTTGGTATTTGTCCATTGTGTTATAAATTTAAAGTACAAGTCAAAAAGCTTCATTATTAGAGCTTCTTTTTTAAATATTCATTCAACATTAATTTTTTATTGGTATGATTTTGATTTTGCTCATCCTACCTTCTACCCTGACACAACATTGCATGAAGTCAGTACCGGGTTTTGCACTTCAATTCAAACACAATTCAATTTCGAGGCACCCCCTTACTCGTGATTCGAAAAAATTGAGGTATAACACTGAAAATTTAATCATAAAATGTTTTTTTTTTATTCATGGGTTATTTTTGTTTTTCTCTCTTTTATCAATCGAAACTTAATAATGTTTGTTCCAATTATTTTTATACAAATAATAATTTTAGTAATTAATAAAATGTGAAATGTAAAATACAGTTCTACTGTTATTTTAGTCCATTTTTAATATTATTTCTCCATATTTCACTTTTTTGGAACCATCAGTATACGGTTTATTTCAAATTTGAAACCTGAGGCGCGCGCTTCATATGCCTTTGTGGAAATTACACATCCAATATCATTAAAAAAACCTCATAACATTGCAAAAACCGTCAATTTTATCTTAATTACCAGTTACTGTTATTCATGCGAATTTAAAAGTACTCGTAATTTCAACAAGTTACAACTTGAATAAAAACACGTTAGTCCACATATACTTCGCATTATAATTACAATTTTAAAGTAAAATAATTTTACAAACTTGTAAGTAGGTTGTATGCAACTGGTTTTTCCAACAATATTATTTGTATATGTTAATTTTACCAATTAGTTCTAATATGTCAACTATATTCCAAGTAGTATGCTGCTTTTATTCACCTAGAAATATTATAAATGTTTTCAAATGTTCTTGTAGTTACATGTGTGAAACCAGATAATTGATATTGACACAAGTTGTGATCGGTACTCGGGGTGACCTTGGGTCAGATGGTCACTGCCAAATTTATATACACTGACACGTAATGATATTTGTTTATTTAGACCCAATTTAATATATTATGTCATGTATTTGATTTAATATTGAATAAATATTCGATTATTTAATGATATAGCTTCATAAATAAATATTAACTACGTCAGACATTTTTATAGCTTGACTTTTTTTAATTCATTTTTAATAATATGTATTCTTTATTCTGTTCTATGAATAATAATGCTAAGAATAAAATTAGAATTCTTTGAAGAAGTTATTTAAAACTGAAGTAAAGTCGATGTAGAAAACTTCTTATAATTAAAATAGAATTTATATTTTTTTGAAACAAGAATTTTCTTGTGAAAAACGTTTGCGTTAGATAAAGGCTGTTTCACAGTGATCCGACTAAAATGAGAAAAGAAAGGATTAATTCTTTAATTTGAAGTTGGGCCCACAAAAGTGGCAGTATCTTTCATCTAATTGTTTTAAATCTCAGTCTAATACAATAATGTACAATAATGCAAATGGAAATACTATTTTCGTTCCAGTTTGCAATGGATTTTACTTTTTACCGACCGATAAGCGGTACTTTACGAGCAGTGCTTACGTTGTTAGATTGTATTTTATTTATACTAGTATATTTATGATTCCTTTTTGGTTGATGTCGACATAAATCTATCACTATCATTTCTGTATGCGATTTTAAAGCCCAAAAAAGTATGACGCCTAATTTTTAAAATGAAACCCACGCAATCTGTACCAAAAGTCAGACAATGCACGCTAGAGGTCATGTACATTATGAGTCAAATGTCATTGGCGCGGAACGACATTTAATTAAGACCCTCTCAACTTGCAAGTATAAAGCCACAGATAAAAACAGCAACAATTAGTCATAACGATTCATGTTTGAACATGATTTTAAAAGAGCAGAGTCAAAGTTTATCTGCAGTGTTTTGTTATTGCTTTATTTTACATTACTTCACATTGATTCATTTAATTTGATCTTTGTTCAATAATGTTACGATATGAGTATTAACAATCGTGATTTACCGAGTATAATCTTATCGTTCAATTATAATTAAGTACATTATATAAATAGCATATTTAATTATCAAAGTAATCAAATTAATGTAACATTCTTTTTCTCACACATTGTTAGTGCTTTTGAAGGGTAATGAAGTTCATTCACATTAAAGTAGTAGGCTTAATTAGAATAATAATCAATTCTGTAATTAGATAAATAAAACAGGGTGCATAAGGAAAAATGTTTTTAATGCTTGACAAGGTGTGGCAAAATCACCACATTTCCATTTTATTCTGTGTATATTTGACATTGTCATTGACAAAATTAATAGATTTTTATTATTGGTTTTTAAAAACTCTTTTTAAAAAGAATAACCCTTTCTTTCTTTTTTAATACTCTCAGACATCAATTTTCAAGATCAGATTTTCTGTTTCTTTTTTCAAGGAAAAAACTACGTTCCTACGTTTATGGTAAAAGCTACGGTATACCACATGAGGGGTCGAGGGGTTGCCAAAGAGTTCAAAATGAAGCTGCGTAGTTTTACCGTAGAAAATTTTCCCGTAAAATTTGCCTGAAAAAACAAAGTGCTTTTTTCTATGGAAGTTTTGCTGCTATGTGCGCAATTGTTATTTGGCAGCTGATTGTCATATTGTGAATCACGCTAATAGTTGAATTGTGAAAAAAATTATTGAAATTTGGACAGGGTAACGTCTGTCGTGAGCTAGTATTCAATGAATGAATTATATGGTATAATCATTGTGCAATATCAAGCATTTCATTATATTAGGTGTATTATGAGCACCAAATATGTTTCGTATACGCATTTATCACTAAGTGTCACTCAGTTTTATACATGTAAAGGAAATAACATATTAATTGTACACTAACTTCAATTTCTGCTTACAAGAACTTAATCACTTCAGACAGTATATGCATGGCGGTCATTCTAGATAATAATGAAATTGTGTAATTTGTGATTCATATGACTTCATCGACATTTTAAAAACATGGCAACTGTGTTCGTGATTGCACTTTATAGCTCTCATACAATTAAACATAAAATCAAGTGATCATATTGAAGTATGCGTAGGTTTACATGTGAACACTTTATTCAATTAATATTCAAGCCTAGAATGGATTTGCTAATAAAATTAATATATTCCTAAAACCAGAAGAATGGAATAAATGATTTGCTTTCGTCACAAGCTATAAAAACGATCAATTTGTATTACGTACACATTTTGAATTACGCAAATGTCTTACTAGTGAGTGAACCAGGTTTAAATTTATCAAGGACGGTCAATAATATTATGGCTTTATTAATATTTATTTTGTTTACTCAATTCTACATTTAGATGTTTGTTTACAAGAGCATTTTATTATTTACTAGCTTCAATAATTCAATAATTTTCACAATTCAACTGAAAATAAACAACTGAATTAAGTTTTCGTCACCATTAGCTTGAAATAAGCATAATTTGAAAATTAGCTGTATGAAAAAGGCACTTTCAGTTGTTCTAGAATTTTCCAATTTTCCGGGCAAATTTTTTCAATTTTTCTTTCTCTAGAAACCTTATTCAGACTATTATAAACATTTTTAAAAAAATTATCCAAATCAGTCCAGCCAATCAGTACAATCTTCTACATGCGTACATATTCAGACTTTACACTGGTGCTGTTGACTGCAGATAATGTTAATCTCATTTTATGCATATCGTACCTATGCAAGCATATGGCCTGATAACGATATCAGCTGTATTCGTAAAGTTGTTGGTGGTTTGTCTACAATAACCATAAAAATTAATAAATATCTTTGACACTTGACTTTATGAGTATATTTTATAGCTAACATGTACAACATTTATAATTAAAACTGTGTCAGTAATTCTGGAATAAAAAAAATTGTGTAGGTTTTTTTTTCATTTCATAAATATTACTAGTATACTATATAACATACACTTTTATTACATACAATACAGTGGTGTATTGATAACATTAAAATAGAAGCTTCCTGAAAAAGTCGGAGGTTGAACGAAGTCTATTCCAGTGTGAGATTAGTTTTATCTCCTGGATTAAAGAATGAAGGTATCCAGTAATACGAGTACCTGTTGTTAATTAAGCAACATATTTATACCAAATGTCTAAACAAAAAACATCATTCACTTCAGACTTGCATTACTTATTTTGCAATTCCAATACTCGTATAGACTTCATAATTACACTGTTATATTTGAAACCAGTTTTTACAGAAAATTATAGCTTATTAAAAAGAAATTATGTTAAAAATTTATTTGTTACGTTACAAAGTATATGATTTGGTTTGTATATATCGTGTTATATAAAAAAGAGAACCCATAAAAGTTTGCAAATTCGTGATAACCTTTGAAAATGTTAAGGAGACTTACTTTGATATAAAAAAACTTGGAGATAAAGTCTTTCTTTGTATAACGCCGACCAAATAGGGCCACTTATAGCCGTTATAGTTTCTTAACAGATATTTGTTAATTCAGGTAACCACTTGTATATGATAAGAATCCCTTAAATTTATAATATTTATTTAAACTTAAAACTCTTTATTTTTAAGAACACTATTTACCAATTATAGTTTCCATGACGTCACACCTTATGTAAATCAAATTATATCTAGAATTGTAGACAAGTTTAGTATTCAGAATTGATATGCTAAGTGCTTTGTTTATTTTCATTTAGTGGTTATGGAATTATTTTATCTTGAATTCAGTGGTATTGTGAGAAATACCATACAAACATTACTTTGTAAATATTTATAAAATCTCTTAATAGATAATTATTTTAATTAGTCAGCATTGCTGTGCTTTGCTTTACTTCACCCTTTAAATGTAAATCCTGACGCAACATCCGTGACGGACGTATTTTATTTATTACTGATTCACGTTTCTGCTAATTGACGTCAAAGAAATAATCCGGAAATTTCCACATAGAAATTTATACCACAAAAGATAAAACAAATTTTAAATGACTGTAATTTGAAATTTAATTACACAGCCAATTATATACCCTTGTGCATTGTTTTTTAAAATCCTTTTGAGAAATTAGAACACCAAGTGGTTTTAATTAACGAAAAAGCTTTTATTGTCTAATTGCTTTTATGTTTTACGAATAATCTTTCATTCCAGAAAAGTTGTCAAAGTCATTGTACTTCAGATAAATTTTGAAGAAAGTTTTGAAGTTATTAAATTCTTCAGTAAACAATTATAAGCAGAAGTTAATTGAATTAGGCTGCGCTGTTGAACTCTTAAGTTTGTTTTGTTAATTAAGATTTAATTATAAGCCAGCTTTTGATTTTAAGTGGAGAAGTTTTGTAGAAATTTTGGTTTACTTGAATTAAGTGTATAAGTTTAAAACTTGAACAATTTTGCCATTACTGCTCCCGACAGAAAATAATGTTCAAAAAATTCCATATAATGTTTTCATTTATTTTAAGAACTATTTTGTATTTGTTTTCATAAAAGAGTTGGCGTGAAGCCACGTAAAATTATTTAACTTTATCGTAAATTCGGTTCGTAGTTACATATACAGTAATAAAATATATATATTTATTTCGCGCCAAATTCAAAACAGGATGAATTTAAAACTAAATTCAAAATCAGCAGTTTTTAATCCATGAATCATGAACTTCATTTGGGTAACACGTTTAACTGTTACTTCTTAATTACATCTATTAGTTTGAAGTTAATTGTTTAATACTTGGATTTTGTCTGAGCCGTGATACGCAAATAATTTTAATACCAGTCACGATGATAGGCACTTTTCATAATAAAGGTTAATACTTAAATCTCGTTTTTTAACCTGCTCCCCCAAATCATCAGCTTGCAAAATCACTGCCAGTGTTAACATGCCTTTCAAGGAGAAGGTTTTTTGTTGACATAATTATATATATAATACATTATATATTAAAAATGGATAAATTGTTACCATCTGAAGCATAAATAAAAGACGTCCAGATGTTGGTTGTCAAAATTATGGAGCATTCTTTAACCTTTTGAATAAAATCCCCCTGAATAATTTTTTTGTTTCTAAGTTTTTCTTTGGAAAATGGCGCTGCATGTGTACACTTTCATTTAGATCATTTTTGGTTTTTGTTTTTGTTGAAGAGCTGATGAAAATTCTCTCAAACAAAAGTTTAGTATAGATAAGAAAATCGTTGACTTCAGGCTAGTATGCAAAATTGTCAAAACTTTATGTGTTTCTCAGCAAACTAGCTTCATAAATAGCATTGCCCGTTTGAGTATGCAGTTTAAGGCATCTCTTTTACACTTTATTGTAATTATGGCAATTCTTTATAAGGAAAGAGGGGTAAGAAATATTCATGATGTTAAAGGATTAGTCTTTGTAAACATTTTATACATTATACCAATGATGAAAGAGGCAAAAATGACTATTTTAATTGTCTCCTATAATATCTCCTATAGTATGAGGAATTGGTTCGAAACCACATTACCTTTTCTTTACAGAACTATTCGCAAAAGAGAAAAAAACTACACGTACTTAATATAAAAAAAATATTTTGGCTAAGTTTTATAATTGTGAAATTTTTTCTATAACTCTATGTTGTTGACCTACGCATAGCACTCCATCATTTGTGTCAATAAAATCTTCTCTAATTAACCGCATCTCAACTCATGTCACGGCTTAATCTGTTACGTACAGAAAAAAACAATTCAATTATTAATACCGTTTCTTTCTAATTAAATCTATAAAAGGTTAGACTCTTGTTTCATTAAAATTCAAGTACAAGTTCTTGAAATATATAATAAACTCATAGTCTGGCCTTATTTACTTCTAGAATTTTTTTTTTTATTTGTATGAACAAGTAAAATATTCTAATATGTATTGGTAAATAATTTTACCTTCATATTTTGTGCCTTATTTTGTAACTTATTCTCCGACGTCATGCGTCATATGTATTTGTTTGTAAATGATATTCATTTGTTTGTGAATACAGAGAGTCCTCGACTTACGATGATTCTGAGTTACAACCTAAGTTAATTCAGGAAAATATTTAAAAAATAAAATTAAAAAAAAAAATCCAGAAAATTTACAGTCGAATTTCTTGTTCCTCAATATAAGTCAATGAGGGACATATTGAGACAACTCGAGCTTTTTTTTTTGTATAAACCCGACTCACGACCAATGTCAGTATTTGCAAATAAAAGCTTAATCATATATTCCGAATTAATGAAGAAATAATGCTTAGAATTAAAGCATACAAAGAGAGAATACTTGCACATCCAAACAATTTGGCCAGCTGTCTAATGTCCAATAATTCGGTATTACGCAGACTAAAAAAGAAAGTACCTCAGGAGCTATTGACCAACTAATCAGAATCTAGAATCTATTGAAATTGAGTCGATAGCGCAAACCCCGCGCAAGACATTTTTACCTCTAATTAGAGGTAGATGTAGTTTAAACTACATTTTATCCTGTAAACAGGACAGATTGTAATAATCTCTATAAATCAAATAAAAAAATATATTCCGAAAGTCAAAACATTAGATTATTTAAAAAAAAGTCATTAAACACATATGGTACAATCCTATTCTCTTCATAAATAGATTTTGTTATCAGCATAAGTAGTATTTTCGCTACAATTTTATTTAAAATACACGTGAAAACCATGATTTTACAATTATTACGGTTAATTTATAGTGTCAACAACATCACACATGAAGGAAGTTATTATTAAATAATATTTGTTGATAAAATAACGTTATCAGCTTATAGGTACACTTATTTCAAAAATATTTGTGTGATAATACCTTTATATCTATTTAAATGAGGTCACGTCTTCTACTTCATGATATTAATGTTTCTAATCGAAATAATTGCTAGAGATTAAATTTACTATAATCGTGACAGTATCAACAATATTGATTTTATCTCGTTCAAGTACACTTAGTAAAAACCTAACCTATATTTATAGTTTCTCTTTTTTTAGTGAAAGTTATTGACAACAGAACAGAAAGTGTCATGTCAACCCTCTGCTTGATATCTCAAGTTCTAGTTTCTTATGCGTCTTAATGTAAATTCTCATATTACTTAGTGAAACAGTCAAGTTTCTATTTTAGTTTTTATTTACCACACAGTACGAATATAAACATAATCATGTGTTAGAAAAGTTTTAGGTTGAGGTGAAACATTACTTCATGGTTATATAGTTAGATATAGATGGCGACAGTGTACTAAAATGACAATCGATTTACAAATTTGTATTAGCACTCCATGTTTTTAAATATAAAAACGTTAATAACTTCGCACACGATAGAGCTATTTCAACCATATAAACTTTAGGAGTCAGATAAATGTTCAAGCTTTGTTTATAAATAGATCATTATACTTAATATATCAATTATATATAGTTTAAATTACAGCAGTTCGGCGGCGACTCACGCTTACAATAGGTTATAAGAGCCTTATAAATCTACGAAGATAAGATAAGATGGTGAATTTTATCTTATCCGTTCGTATGTACAATATAAAATTTTTTGTGAGACTGTGCTATTTATTGTAACGAAGATTTATATGGCACAATTTTCTTTTAAGCATGTATCACTGGCGAACTCTCATAATTTGAACTACACATACATTTTAGCTTTAAGCTTTAAAATCCTTTTTTCGTAATTTGTACAATCAGTGAGACCTTGACTTAACTTTAACGGGATTCCCGTACATTTAAAAAAGAAAGCCATTTTGACAAACCATAGAAACTATTATTTACATATAAAAGTACAAAATTAAACCCCAAATGTTGAAACATTACTGCTTTAACTTTAGTTTTCTGTAAGATTCTAAACCAATAAACAGTTTAGTTCGAACAATTTACTTGTTTCTCGTTACTGTAGTAATCTGGCACTGGTTACAAAGATATAATTTTATAATATATGCATCAATTACTTAATTAAAAAATAATTCATATTGTCGTCATGGGTCTCGGTCTCAGCGGATCACCTTGCCAAGTGATTGATGGGTTAATAATAGCAGTATATTGAGCTGGTGTTTACGGAAAGAATTATTTATTCTACTAATGCATGTGGCTTACTTAATTGTTTTAAATAAAAATATATCACATATATCATAACACTACATTGTTATGAAAAAATGTATCACATATGCAATAAACTAATATTGAATTTCAATGAAATTATTATGCAAATTATGAAGTAAATAAATACTCATACTTTCTATTCAATTTTAGCATTTTAATTACTTGTGGTATTGTTCGTTTTATTACAAAATACAATAGATATGTTTCTTTCATCACATTGTTGCGGCAAATGCAATACCGCTGCTGCAAATAGTGCCGGTGCGAGAGATTCGTGCGCCAAGATGCTACTGCTCTTGTAGTCACCTGTAAATTAATTCAACACTGCATCATTCTAAGGGAAACAATACGGGAATATATTTCTCTCGAATCCGCACTGGCCACAAAGTTGTTATTATTTTTAATAATTGTATCGTTGTGTATTAAATCGTCAGAATATCATGAAATTTTAACACATATCGTGTGAAGGTTCGTACTATCTTAAAATCATATGGATTTTTTAATAGTGGCGCTGTCTACCTTTCATCCTATGAACTTATAGAGTGATGTATATTATATCCTTTTAAATGCAATTATCAGAGCGGTCGTACAATGGAGACACGACTATCTCAGAACATTAGTTCAGTACAATTAGCGGAAAACAAATACTGAAACTTATAATAACTTATTTTTTGTTTTCTTGTCAATCTAACCTAAAAATACTAATAATAAACCTAACAAAAAACTCAAATCTTTTTCTTAATTAATAGAGTTCTTTAATTATAGAAATATTAATGTTAGGTTTATTTTTAATTCCAAGTTTATTTACGTACGAGTATCGTTGCTTTGATGAAATTTATAAATAGTTTGAAGTACATTAATAAATAAAATAATTAGTCATGTTAAATTACTATTTTGATAATATTTATAGAAGGATGCAAATAGTTGTTTAGGTGCCAAGCGCAGTACACTTCCAATTTATCAGGGTGAAGTGTTTTTGATCGTGAATAACATTTTTTATAATATTGTAACCAGTAATTTTCGAATTACGTTTTTCAAAACAAAAACAAACAGGATGCGTTCTGTTTGATAGCAAATTTTACAGTAAACATTTTAAAAATATTTTTCACTCTAATAATAATGATTATGAATTGATTATCTTAAATAAACACAATATTTTCTAAACAGTATTATCAATTAGAACACAATCCCGTATGCCTACCATTTGACACTATCTGTAAGACGAGAAAATCTAAACTAAGCTCAATATTATTCAAAATAGTAGTAACTGATTATCCGGATTAAAATAAATAAGGTTATCAGGTTTTCAGCTATTTGCACTTGAATTTGTATGAAGAATTGTGATAAGATAAGGTGGTATTAGATAAGTATTAAATATAGTGTAGTGATGTTGAGATGGATATGGGACATGAAGCGGGTCGATCTCAAGGTCAAACGTTTATGTAAATAAATAAACAAAACCATTTTTATTTATAGTGAAAAGAATACTATAATTTTTGTAATTAATTAACACGATGACGTAATAATTGGCGACAGTAATCAACATCCCTATTATTTGTCTGTTAATTTGTATTTGTTTTATTTATTAATATTTTATATAACTACTTTTATATTTTTTTTTCTTTTACTTATCTTGTTATTTTTTTTTGAGTTTCTCTCTCTTTTTTTATATATGCAATTTATTTTATGTAAATTTTACATATTAATAAATATGGGATACCCACGTCGTATGATTTATGATATATCAAAGAAAAGTGGTTTTAAAAAATTGTCTTGATTTTGAAGTTTTAGATTTATTTCGAATGAAACTTCTTTCTAAGAAATGAAGAAGTATGCTGTTAAATTGCTAGAGGTGAGAAAAATTGTGTTTTATAAAGTTGTGAAATGTTTAATAACTAAACTCTGCTCATGACCACATAAGACAAGAATGACGAAGGTATGAAGTATGAAGGAATGGCCAATCGTTGGAAGTTAATTCCTACTAAATTTAAGGTTTATCTAATATAATAAAAGTTACTTATTACGTAAATGATTTTACCTAATATACAATGTTTTATGATATACAGTGATTTATGTTATTGACTTTTAAAAAATAAATCTACTAAAAACTTTTTAATAGCATCTTTTTAACGAGTTAATGACTTTTAGAATAGCTATAAAATATGAAAATAAGAATAAATAAAATAAATAAAAAAAGAGTACTTACTCCACTCTCAACATAAGCAACTCAATTGTATAACAATCTTTAAATCTAATCTAATTTATATATTTTTTAATAAGTTTCTAATTATACAACTTATTCCATGTATATTTTCACTCTCATTAATTTTACAGCGATGGTTAACTTTCCATCGAATAATCAATTTACTTAATTCCACCTTGTCGAAAAATGCAAATATAAATAACTCATTTACATATAATCTGTGCAAATTATAATTAATACCACTAAATTTTTTTTCATCTAAATATTAATTGGAATTTTAATCTCCAATTGCCATTAGTTAAAATTAATTTGTTTTTAACTTTATTATTTACTTTACCATATTTAATTTCAATAAATTTTTAACGTTTCTATAATTTTTTTTTTCAATAATTTATTGCGACGCTCTATTATAAAAGACTGTATTAATCTTGACTCAGAGCAGGATCCTATAGAAAGAGTGGAACCTGAAATTTTGCTACCGGATTCTACGAAGGTATCACATGTTTGTAAATGTGCATGTTAGTTTCGAACGATGTCATAATAAATTTACTCATACCATTAAACAATAACTAGTGTTGGGAACAAAATGTGCAATTCATAATGAAAATAACACACTCATAGCAACCCTCAGTTACAGAACTTTACAGTAATAAGCAATTATAATATTATTTATGCAAATAATACATATTATCATCCAAACATTTATGAAGTACTATTACTACTATTACTTTTATATTGTATGTAGAATTATTCTTAATTAATTTATGATACCAAAACAAAAACACCATACGCGATTATATCGAATAAAAAAGTAATCGAAGTTCAGAGTCTGATAGTGTCAACAACAAGAGAAATAAAAAATAATTATATACGAGTATATTTGTGTTGATAAGTACAGGGTATTCACAATTCTACTTACACATAGTTTTCGATTTTAATATTAAAAAAAAGTTCCATATTTATTTTTTATTTCAATTTCAATATACTGAATATTGCTTCAATGGCAGGCATATATTATAATATAGAGTACGAGTATATAGGCGGCAAACATTTTAAAGTCGTGTAACTCAATTTAAACATAATATTTAATCTTAATAATTGAAAATATTGAAGGGTAATATTTACCTTGAAATATAAATTTTCGAGAAAATGCGAAAAGTCGAATTTCCAGTAAAATTTTTATATAAATAAGAGGTTCTCCCTTGTAAAAATATGCCGTTTTTTATAAAATGATGTAGTGTTCATTTCGATGTGTTGAAACCAAACATCTGTTCGCTAGACCAATAATAAACATACTGACATACTGGAATAATAAGCATAACTCTTCGATTGACATCTGTTCCAGATTACAAACAAAACAAAATTAAAAATAGCCGTAACTACAACTCGGTAAGCAATTGAAATCGATACTAACTCACAATATGAATCATCCACCTTATTGTAATAAATAATTATCTTTTGTATATCAAATCAAAATGTACTATTATCTACTTTTTTATATTAAAAAAAATGTGAGCTACAGAGTGTTCATAAAACATATATATTTTTTTTTTTTTTTAATATTTATTTGGTTTGTGCATATAAAACATATTTATAGTTTTAACTCGAGAACTTAGAATTAATTTTTTTCACCTTCAGCACACCTCACAATTTTTCTAGATAATATATCCGAAAAAATGGACCTTATGAATTTCTTCGATATATCTAGACATCTAAGACAGCGAGACATCTGATTTCTGTCTAATATATATATATATATATATATATAACTGACGACTTCCTTAAAGTATCTACTACTGGTCTGAATATATATTAATTACAATTCCATTAAAATAATCAACCTTAGTTTATATTAGACTTTGCATATATTGTAATTATTACGAGCAGGACATTCTTAGAAATGTTAAAAATAATATACAATTACTTTTTAATGTTAGTGATTAATTTATTGTTGTTCGATTAATTTATTGCGGTAGCTATTCTTCCCTACCCCCTTTATCTTTAGCCATCAGCCATTGGTGTTATTTATTGCATTTTAATTAAAGTTTTTTCTGCATCACAATTATCCTCATTTGCATAAAATACTCCATACATATAGCTTATGTTCACGCACATCTCTTAGGTTATGCTTGCAGCTTGCAGTTAAAAAATTTAACTTTGAAAGTAGGCTCTCACAGAAATCAACTAAAGTACATTCAGACTGAAAATATTTTATCAAATAGCAGGAAAAATTGAGAGTCCTGTGAAACCTAAAGCCTGAGATGTCCGCATGACTCAGGTAGAAATGGTATAACTTTAATAAGCTTGTAATAACGTAGCAATTAGGAAACTAAGAAATTTCTACTTCTATATGAGTGACAAACTAGTAAGTGTGAAATTTTTTTAACAAACAGATGTTGTTTTTGTTGATTCTTTTTAATAAATATTATACAGATAAAAAATAATTTATTTTGAAACCAAAAATTGAATTTGAAATATAATTTTCAATTTTTAGTAAGATTAGTTTCACGTAGTAATAATACTTAACAAACTTTTATATTTTTTACAATTTTTAAATAATATTACAACTGCCATCCTTTATAACTTTAACTATGTGGGCGTTAAATTACCGTGGGAATATTTTTATATTATCAATATCGTTCCCAAGTTTTTATCATCGATGCACTTCTACTAATTATTCAAATTATTTAAAAATATTGTTTTGCAGCGCGCAATGTTCACATGTGCTAGCTTGCCATAAGCTAATTCCATGGTCTATTTTCTACTACGTGGGTTTCCAACTATGATTCTATTTCTATAAAGTTTTCGAAAACATCTCAGGAATGTCGCGCATTTTAAGTGAAAAATTATAAATTTCACCTTTCAGCATTTCGAAATGTTCTTGACCTTTTCTGTTTTTTGTTTTTCCTCAGTTGATAAATTTTATGCAGATTTATGTAAATGCATATTCTTTATATTCATAAAGAGATAATGTCACATGTTATTCTTCAACTATAAAATAATAAACACAACCGACCTTGCAATTTACTAATTTTATTTGCATGAAATATCATTATATTTTATTATTATTTTAATTATAAGTACAAACTTAAATAAGATAAAAGTTAAAATGAATACTTATTAAACGTGTCTTAAAAATAAACATCAACTTTTAATTAAAAGAAATTCCTTAATGATTTGCAAACAAATGTAAAATGACGACGGTGTGTATCAATTAGACACTCATTATATTTATCAAAACTTGAAGGACGCAAATAGAGTTAATAATGAAGCATTTT
Source organism: Panorpa germanica (assembly GCA_963678705.1). Lineage (NCBI taxonomy): Eukaryota > Metazoa > Arthropoda > Insecta > Mecoptera > Panorpidae > Panorpa > Panorpa germanica. The sequence continues at coordinate 11,733,790 of OY783215.1, read as the reverse complement.
TTAGCCTATCCTGTTGTTTACGGGCCATAGTTTGAGTACCATTGTTTTACATTATTAATGTATCACTTGAGAACTTACAGAAACTAATAAAGTGTGATATTTACTCGTAATATTACAAGTATTGATCATAAAATATTATACTTTAATTATGCATAACTGAATTAAATTGCTGATTAAATTTGCGTCACTATGACGTCATAACATATAGAGCAGTGATGGTGAAACTGTGATACGTGGCACTCCTTTTCTCTCCTCTCCCCGTTGCTCGCACGTTACTAGTGTCAACTTAGTTCCCGCGGTTCACGCGCGAAAAATAAATCGGACGAGTACATATAATAATCGCTTCAAATGCGTGTGTCAAAATGCACAATAAGCGTTTCTTGTGATCACAATCTAAGCTGAAACAAGTTTCTACTGAGAGTATATTCATAAATGCGATAGTAATGACACACTTAAGATCAAGTTCCTCGTTCGTCTCGATATGTCGATGCGATATCTGTAATCATTCGGCGTCCCATTCACTTATTGATACACGGTACCACTGTTGACTGTTCACTGTGCAGTGTCTTCAACAGCACGTACAAGTGCCTCGTAAACAAGATGCAAATGCATTTTCACTTTACTGTCACAGATGCATGCATTGTGCATTGACGTAGGCAGTGTGTCACCACGCATTTGTAAGAAACTTGACTTGAAATTAACTTTAAATATGCAGGGCATGAGCTTTCGCAGGGATTAGCAGTTAGCAAACGGGATACTATGAAATTTTGCAAATAGGTCATCGCTTTAGGTATCTTAAGATTATATAAATATGTTGTTATGATTATGTTAATTTACAACCTAATATTAATCTTGTAATAATGTTGGACGATGTATTAATCAAGCCGCTCTTGACATTGACTTTTTATGCGAGATTCACAAAATTTTAGAAGCCATTTTGTATTTAATTTAAATGTACAGCATATGGGAATATACTTAGTAATTTCCCGTATTATTTTTAATTTAGAATTTGATTTACATTTTTCTTGTTTTTTTTTTTTTTGCACTTTACAAGGTTAAAAAAAGTATATTAAATTGTATTTAATAATTGTATTTAAATAGGATTTATTTTTAATTATTCCACATTCAATTTTGTTGAACTGTCAAATTTGATATTACTAACGACGCACGCGTACCAACTAAATTAACTAAACTCAACTTAAAACACGAATGTGACAAGGAATGCCTATTCCAAAAACCTTAAAACAGTAAGTGGGAATGAGGCTTTAGTTTTAAAATACAATGATCAAACTAATCTTTTGACTTGTAACCTTTCATAAATTAAAGAATTTTCTGGTTTACTTATTTTATTATTAATTGATTATATTTTAAATTTTAAACTAATATATGTCATTTTATTAATATACTTTAAAAAATTCTACAATTTGACCTTATTTCAACAAATTTAAACATGTTATTATCGTATCAAAATCGATAAGCTTAACAATTGTTCTTTGAACTGCAAAATTATTGCTAAAGACTCTTCGAATTCGCAATTCTGTAAAGTAGTGAGGAAACATGAGCGTAAAATGACTGCCTTAAGAGATCAATGAACGGAATTGACCCACAATAAATTAAAAGTTTCACGTTTAGCTGAACGTTCGGCTGGAGCCGTTCTTTTTGTATTGTGTTTATGCTATTCTATTTACGGTTTGCAATAAATGAGAATGTCGAACGGACTGACGGGCATACGGCTATCGTTTACTTTATTAATAAATGTATAAATATTTAACAACTACTCTGCAAACGTTCTGTAAAAAAGTAAACAATATTATTCAATTTATTTTATTGCTATTTAAAAATTGTGTATGTTTACTATATACTAAAATCACGTACTGTTGCGATAATAATAATTCTATCTTGTTACTTTCTTATAAAATAACACACTTGAAACAGGAACAGATTAATTATCTCTATCTCGCTCACTTTCAACATCGACATCGAATAATTTACATACGTCAGTTGAGGTTAATTAGCGCGTAATAAGAGGAGTCCTGTACACCTCTGCAGCACATTAAAATTTGTGCAGTTCAGAAGTTTATAACGTATTAATTATCCATGATTAATAATTGGCAGCACCGAACTAGAAAATGTAACACTTTAACTTGTCTGAAATTTGCAGATCGAAACATTTTCTACAATATGTATTTACTATTTATAATATTAAAAAAAAATTACAATTTTCTGAATAATTCGTAAAGAAATGTACGAGTATAATAATCAGTTTTATGCTTATGAGAGCACATAATCACATTAATTTTGATAATAACCAAACCCAGAAGATACAGCTTTCAACCGAAATTCGAACCCGAAAACAACAGTCTACCATAAATGCTACCGATCATTCTGTCGTCCCAAATTGGTATTTTGTGAAGAAATCTTTCCTAAAACTAATGGTAATATATTCTATTTATATTTTTATTAAAAATAAAATTAGGTAGTATGACAAATTAATAAATCATTTTTAATGAAATCAAACAAATTCGCCAGCATATTTGTAATTACATTTATTTATGTAATCTACTTAAAATATTATATTAAGTGTGGAACTAATATAAATTCAAAGAAGTATCACCTACTTTCACTCGGTGCACAATTTATAATTTATTCAAGAGAGACTTTGTTAACAGTAGAAAATGTTCTATTTTTTACATATACAATGAATAATATTAATATCATATATTATATGATCTTGTATAACTAGATACTACACCCGATGTTTTATTTTCTGATTCACAGTTTCTTGATATTATTTATCAGATTTTTAAGTCGCTGAATTTTTTATAACGATTCATACAAAATATTTTTCTTTACTAATATTTTATTCTACCGCAATCGTTTTATGTGTGGTCAACAGAAAAAACTACTTAAATTAACCTACATATAAATTGTTATATAAAAATATTATATACCATTTTATGTGACCTATAATAATTTTGTATAAAAGAACACATATAGAAATGTATGGCAAATCCAATATGGATGGAAGGTCCAAATTTTCGTTACGAGTCTATTATAAAATTGATCAGAAACTGGCTACAGCAGAACAAATAGGGTACTGTCTAGCCGTGTCTACAACCATATAGTGACGGAAATGGGCTTGGGTTACTAGAACCTCAAATGTTCAATTATTTTTTAATAACTCCTTATATGTTAGGAGATATTAACAATTAAAAAAGTCATTTTGTCTCTTTAATTGTTAAAGGGATTCAACGTTGTACACATTCCAAGTGCATGTGACATCACAATCCTTGTGCAAGGTTATCAACTTTACAGCTCATAAAACTCTGCTATATGTATTTATATATCAAAATAACAAATATTATTTATAGCTATTTCAAGTATCACTCAAATTCCAATATTATGTCTGCGTTAGCAGGGTTAAATAAAATAAAAACTTATTATTCTTTGATTTGACTTGATTATTTGACTACCAACAGCTACAGAACATTACCACAGCACTGACCTACTCAACAAATACCTGCCGTTAAAATGCATTTCACGTCATACAAATGGCCGACCATTTCTAGCGCTAAAACTACAATTCAAACTTTTAATTGCTATATCTCCGTCAATATTTAGATATTTAATAAAATAGACACGCCAATACACATTTATCAATACACATCAATTTCAATCAACAATTGAAAAATCGACCACTAAAAAATGAGGACATTGCCCATTAGAAGTAAAAGGCTATAACGCCAAGATGTTTATGGAGATATTGTCAATTAAATATTTTACTATCTTAAAAATTATTCTAATTATGCAAATTTCAAGATTTTAGAAGTGTATAATAACTACAATTTCGCAAAGTAAATAAAAATTAATTGTTACTAAAATTAGCAAATTTCGTATAAATGACCAATAAAACATTTAATTAGGTTAAAATGTATTACTGTTATCATGTTGTGTTCTATTCAATATTCTTAATTGTCCAATTAATTTACGTCTGTTATGAAATCAAGCAAATGTAAGGCTAACTTCATTTGTGCGTTAATTGGGTAATATTTAATTCAATTCTCTAACTTGTTTTGATCGAATACGTGTAAATACTGAACAGTGAACGCACTTGTATGAGTCGCTGTACAAGGAATAAACCTTTAAACTGCAGAACTTTAACTTTAAAAATAATTTTTTCAGTTTTAGTTTTGTCAAAACCGAAGACAGTTAAATTAAATACCGAAAAATTTAAACGAGACATTTTACTGCGTTAAGCAACAATTTATAAGAGACGTATTGAAGAAGGCCTTTCCCTAGTGGAAAGCTAAATCAGGCACTTTCTAATATTTTCCGATATTTTACAGGCGCCAAATTCAAGTGTCATTGACCCTTGTATATTTAGTAAAAATATTTATGTCGAGACACAAAATAAATACAAGATTTTTGACAACTCTGATTTATACAGGATTAATAAAACAGATGTTGACGTTATTATTGATCAAATAAAATACAAAAACATATTTATAAATAACATTCTTTATTATAAATAACACCACGCCTACGCATTCATTTAAACTATACAAACAAATACCTTGATCTAATATTATTGTATTTGTCAAATTCATGGACGGTGTGTGTTACGTTCAGTGTCGTAACGAATAGATATTAACAAGTTTAAAAAGACAACCGCTACGTTATTTTTAAAATCTCTCTGACGTCATTTTTGGGTATTACAATAGAGATGACAGTCTGCACGTTATGCGTAAAATGTTTTTATATGAAAACATAATACATACAAATAAAGATATTGTTAGTAAACAAACTATTGACAACTGACCACTTTGGCCACGACGTCTGGTGGTCAAAAGAAGTACTAGTTTTGGTGTGCACTTGATACACAAGTATATGGTTTAGTATAAATTTTTTAACCGTACGGAAAAAATGCAAGTTAGATAAATTGTAGAGAATTTAAATGCGCATCTAGCCGTACTATTTTAAAAATTTAAAAAAAATATTTTACCATAGTTTTTGTGTTTTTGACCTCACGTTTTTTGACCATAACTAGGCGACAAAATCAAAAAGTCCACGTTGTTTGTTCTACAAGTTGTAAAACTTATTGTTTTAAACATATTTATACATTAGAAAAAAAAACACTTTTCATATAATTTTATGAAAAAAACGTGAAAAAACGTTTCGTAAATGTTGAAAATTAATTTTTGTTGGTACACGTTTTTTCACGTTTTTTCATAAAATTATATGAAAAGTGTTTTTTTTTTCTAATGTATAAATATGTTTAAAACAATAAGTTTTACAACTTATAGAACAAACAACGTGGACTTTTTGATTTTGTCGCCTAGTTATGGTCAAAAAACGTGTTGTCAAAAACAGAAAAACACAAAAACTATGGTAAAATATTTTTTAAATTTTTTTAAAATAGTACGGCTAGATGCGCATTTAAATTCTCTACAATTTATCTAACTTGCATTTTTTCCGTACGGTTAAAAAATTTATACTAAACCATATACTTGTGTATCACAACGTCACTGTTTGGATTATCATTATTTTTACCACATTTTATCAAATGTCCAGCTTGCAGAATTTTTTCTGCATTTCTAACAATTTTCTGAGCTGGATTTGATCCAACCCAGTGAAAAAGTTGGTTTAAAGAAAACATAAATAATTAAAATTCATGACACTAATTCAATGTAAACTTATGGTTAATTCTTTGGTTGCACACCAGACGTAGCCATGTTTTTTAAGCCCCGCCTACTGGTCCGTTGTCAATTATATATTCATATAAATTTTTGCCAGTACTTGGTACCTGTAAGTAATAGAGAGGGGTGGGTGCTACCAGTACTTAGTTCATTCTATTTTTAAAAAACATAACAATTCGAATTTCTAAACCAACCATTATTCTGTTTTCATGCTTTGAACGGACAACAACAATATTTTATTCTAAATTTATATTCTAAATTCATATTCTAAATTCATATTCTAAATTCATATTCTAAATTCTTATTCTAAATTCTTATTCTAAATTAAATAAAATAGAAACACAAAAACATAAGGTGGATATTATTTTCTAGATTATTCACTATAATCTAAAAACTTTTAAAATATACAAAAAGTAATAAAGTTACAAAATGTCAAATAAAAGATTTTTTTAAAACTTGCCAGGCTAATTTGAAATATGAATGCCAACTGAATATTTACGTATTGTATATTTTAATAAAGAATATCTTATAACCTAAGAATTTTGTTCTTTGAGAAGGTTACACTTTGTTTATTTTTTGTATTCTTCTGAATTGCACAGTTTCCTCACCTCTCTCCAAGCGTCTCACGGTTACGACCCTGATCATATTGCATAATATATGAACAAAAACATAAACACGAAAAAATCCGTCAACCTCGAGGTGGCACTTCCTCGGCATCTCGTATTTCCTCGTTTCGAACAGGAACCCAGCCTCCAGTGTCTTTGCGTGTTCTTGTGAATACGAGTATTATGTAGTCTTGAAAACATGATAGGCTTGACTTTGAGAGCGTCTGTCACTTACATGTTCTTTGGGAAAGAAAATATTTGTTTCTTTATATCAATAGAATAAATCTTTTATACATATTATGTAATATAATGTAAATAAACATTTAAACCGGGAATATTGTTTACAAATTTATGTTATCATTCAAGGTTTTTTTTTTGCGAATTTATTGATAAACTATTTGTTGAATCACATTTAAAATACACTTCCTACATATTATATCTTTAAATTATTCGCACATTTAACCTAACAGCAAGGTAGTCTTAACAGTCTCACTCCTCTGAGTGCAATAATGACAACTCAAAAATTGTTAATTTTTTGTTTTAATTTAGTTTATTAAACTGTTTTTCTCTCTCAAAAAATTTTTTTTTTTTCATTAACTTCAGTTAACGGTTGCTTAAACACACAAATATTATTTTACAATTAATGCGAGATATAACCTAGCTGTTGAAATCATAGCAATAAAAAAACTTCCAAAAGACACTTATGTTTCCTTTTTGCGATCGTCCTAAATGACTATCTTCTAAACAAACTATCATATAATTTATAGATCGTAAATATGTTACACGAAGTTGTATTTATTTAGAAATTAACATAAACTTTGACCTATATAAACAAATAAACCAGTATCGCGAAACAATAATAAACATAACCTAGCTTTTACTTTTTACTATAAAATATTTTTATTGTTATATTGAGTGATACTTGTCACGAATACTAAAAACTATTTATATAAATAAATAAACTAAATAAAAGAAATCTGAACAATGAATCAAAATAATATTTATTGTTTACCTTAAACACAAACAAAATTCCTCAATTTAAATATTTATATTTGTTTTACATTTGATAAGCTTAGGGTTCGAACAGTGTTTTAAAGTATTTGATATACGTTTTCTGAAAATAGAATATTCTTTTTACGTCGTAAATGAGTTAGATAAAACTTTTACATAAACTATAATATTCATTTATAAATATTATACAGTAGAATGAAACGTGATACCTATTTAGCAAAAATGTCATGACGTACGGCAGATTTTTCAATTGTCAATTAACTGTGGTTTATCATAGACCTCGATTAATACTTTTGTTTATTACCTATGATTTGAACTGTTAGTCTTTGAAAAAACTAGAATTTAAAAACACATTTTTTAGGCTAATATCATAATCAGTGGCGTAACAATGGCCCAAGAGGCTGTGAGTTCAGGAGGATCGTAACACTTATTACAAAATTTTGTAAAAAATATTAATTTTGTATTTACATCAATGGGCTTGTGTCCTATGTCTTAATTTCTATAAAGTGTACTATATATTGATAAAGTAGGTTACTAGAACCTCAAATGTTCAATTATTTTTTAATAACTCCTTATATGTTAAGAGATATTAACAATTAAAAAAGTCATTTTGTCTCTTTAATTATTAAAGGGATTCAACGTTGTACACATTCCAAATGCATGTGACATCACAACCGCTACCAACAGTTTTTTTAATTTAGACAATACTTCAACAAATAAAACACAATCAATGACGAATCAACAATAATGCCCTACAATTTGGCAGTCGTGTAAGATGAGAAACATTCAAGTAATTTACAAACAAAATAATTAGATTTGCTACAACGAAGCATATCAATTGCACGAACTTGGGTGTTGACATTAAACGCATGATCTGTACCAGTCAGGCAGGCATTGCCTGCATAACGATGCATGGTACTGACTCACTGCAATGTGTTAATGCTGCTGCATGTGCAAAATGTCGAGATGCTTATACGGTCTGCGGACGTGGCAAAATGGCTCACTAGCATTTGCAGTATCTAACTGCACCGACCCAAATGATCTCATAAGTCTAGAAACAGCCTGAAATTAATGCCATTTTTTCTTTGTTTTTGTGGTGTTATTAATTTTTTTTTAGTATAGTATATTTATTTTAAATTCATGCCGCTAGGTTTTACATTCTTCCATATACTTACAATTTATAACTTCTAGCTTAAACTTAAAACTAATTATATCTCCTCATTTTCTCTGTGCTATACTCCCTCTTTCATCATTTTAAACTCCATGTTTCTCTCCTGTTTCCTCTCTGTCATGTATCGCCATCTATGTTCCTCCTTCTCTCGTTAGCCCCTCTATTCTCTTTTCCCTGTCAAACTAAACATTCTCCATATCCGCTCTGCCATTCTTTTCCTTTCTTCCTTCCTTCTCCATTGCCTACTTACTTTCTTTTCCCTCTCACTTCTACTCTTCCATTTCCTTTACTTCCTTCATTCTCCTCTCTATTATGTTTGCTAACTTCTTGCTTTTTTATATATAGTTTCTCGGGCTTCCTTGGCACGTAGCCCTTTATCGCCCCTAATATTGTTCTGCTTCTTCTTATACGTTATATCCAGACAACAGAATGATCTATTCATGGCTACTGCTGTTATAAATTTCGGTTTCTCAATCAAAAAGGCGGTGTTAACAGAAAGCGTCTGCGAAGTCTGTTACTTCTTGCTTTTATCCTATCACACTGAAAAAATTTGTAACATAATTGTGAAACATAAATATTGATATTGAAGAGAAATGTTGTGCCACTAGAGGCCAGCCTTTAGATATCGAAGATTTCACTGAGTATAAGTAACATGTAATTATTTATATTCCATTAAAACTAATCCACTCTATTTTATCCCTGACATTAATGGGAGCCCGAGTATATTGCACTATTGACATGAATTTGTTATTTTATATTCATTTATTAGCATTGGATACGATGACTAGTAAATGGCAAATGGCGCCTGCAACCAAAACGTATATAGAAATTATAAAGACAGTGGCGGACTAGCCATAATAAGTGGGTAAAATATTAACTTGATAATATAGAGAATATTCTTTTACAATCAATATTTTTAAACTTAGTCCGCCACTGTGTATAGGTGAAGGGCAATTGAAATCTAACACCTAGCTCACCTCGAAGATCATGCCTTACGTCAACTTTGTTTAAAAATGTATAATACAGTTATGTAAATCCTTCTTAAGGATGAAAGAATAAATGGGGTACGCTAGAAGATTGCCTTTAGATTAATAGAGCATGTAAAATGCATAGGTAGTGAAAAGAAATATAAAGAAAAATGAAAGACCACCGAACGAATAACTCCGAAATCAATATAGCCACTCATATATTACAATATTTGGAATTTAAGGACGTTCCAGCGTGGTATAGAATAGTCAGAACATAAATTCAAAACCTCTGCACACAATTTTAAATTATTATTTCCCAAATGCAAAACGGTGAAGTGTATTTTTTTTTAAAATTGTTTTTCTTTACTCTCCTAAATGTTTTCAAAATTCTGTCGAGAGATTTTTTGTGATTAATAGAAAATAGTTGGGCGGGCAGGAACTTTTACATACTTCAAATGGGAGGTGACTCTGAAAATTTCTAACTTTGTTATTAATTATCCCGGATTCTAATCGGTCATTAATTTTGAATCTTCGGGATTCTTAACTTTTAATTATTTTTTTTTTAAATCTACCGAAAAGTGATTTCTCACTGGAATTTAAATGTTTCGTAACATGTCGAAAAATAAATGGAATTTTGGATAATATTTGTAGAAGCACTGATATTTTGATTATGAATTAATTCTAGAACCAAATATGAAATCAAAACGGAACAAAAAATTTAAAAGCCAATTATGGTACAAAATTTTGTAAGGTGATTAAATAAATTTACACTTTCTTCAATCCCGCTAAGCAATTTTCTGCGGACGTCTATGTCTACAACTTTATAAAATTAAATTCATAATAAGATGGCGATGAATTAGATGAATTTAAAGCATGACATTTATTGGCAATTAATAAATTCATTTCATATGAATTATGCTAATATATTTATTCTTATGTTTCATTTAATTCATTATTAATATTCTTTTTTAATTGTCGTTAAAAAATTGCATACGTCATGTGTTTGTAAAACCTGTTTATTATATGAAGTCAACGTTTTTATTATTTTTTTTTTTTAATTTATTACAAAATTTTTTTACAATATAGCTCAGCTTACATTTATCCAACCAATTTTTTTTAGCACTACTATATATGTTTCAATTATTTATAAATTCTTTTTCTTATTTGTTTATTTCCGTCATTTACAAATAATGTAATGCCTGCGAAATTTTGTCTATTTTGGTATCATGTATGGCAAACAATTTTATATATAGCACGGCGTTGATGTTCACCCGGAGACAACTCCGGCAAATTTGGAATAATTCCATCACATAAATAATTTAATATACTGGCTCTAACATAAAAAAATTTACTTATTACATATTAATTTTTATTGTGACGTTAAAAATCTGTCACTTTTATTGGAGTACTCTAATAATATGTTGAAAAGTCACAAACATTTATAACAATTTATTGTAAAAAATCAACTTTATAAAAGGAAGGTAGTAGGTAGGTCAACTTCAATGCCTATTAAATTTATGTCTTTATTCTACAATGTTATTATTTTTTTGTGTTAATAAAAAAAATCTAATTTCTCTTCTTACTCGTATAATACATAGATGGATATTATTTATATAGAAAACGATGGCGCTCTGATACAATTATATACATTTTTTATCTTAATTTATTTTTAAAAGTGTTGATACTTTCTCTATCTATAAAGTGATAAAATCTATTCATAGAATAATAAGTGAGAAAGCATGAGTACTTTTATCAAATTAATTTACAATTAAAATGTTACTTATTATTAAGCGAACACTGTAAACAATTACTTATGAGTCTTTTTTGTAATTCTTGTAGCTTTAAATGCTTTAAATTAAGAAAATTAAAAATTGTTTGCGTATTGTGGTATCACTGGTAATAAACTATTATATGACTGATTATACCACATTTTTTTGAAAGAAATTAATTGTTTATAAGTTGTAAGCAGTTTTTTTAAAGAAAAAAAAATTTAAATGCTCTTAAAAAAATAAAATGTTATGGGCTTAATGTTAATGTAAAAAATGATTGTAATCCAAACGATGTTTACACCGTCGTTTAATAAATTACAACACCAGCGAAACCAAAATAACGGAAAGCTACTGTCATTTGCAGGTGTTGTTTTTGAACAGTTTAATAAATGAAGTAGTAGTATGTTGTTGGTTATAAAACATAATATCTAAGGTGACCTAAGGTTCGTCAGAATCTGTGGACCAATGCACCTGAGCGGCATCTCGAGTGTCTTTCAATCGTAAATATTCTTTGCTTTTACGCAGCGTAAAGAATGAATCCATGCAAACTGGTAAAGCAGTTTTAATTTATTAGGTTTTTTTTTTTAATATTGTAACTTTCGTACATAATTATTTAGCGATAAATAAATTAAATAGAAATTAATTAATAATTTATTTATATTCAGTCTTATGTATTAAATTTGCTTATGACATTGTGTATTTATTTATATATTTTTTTTTCAGTGTATGCGAGCATATGTAAATTTCGAGGTTATGTCAGGGGCTTATGCAATATCCTGCCCGGATGCAGAGTGTCCTGTAAAAGGAGCGTTGGGACAAGCTGAACTGAAAAACTTAGGGGGATCACAACTTCTACACAAACATAATCAATATCGGCTTAATAGAGGTAAATATTTATTTCAAACTTTATATATAATGTATAAAGCGTGGTTCAAACTCTATTTTAGAGCCTTTTTATTATATTCTTTGTTATATCCATTTTCCGACTGTCGGTCAGTAAAAAGAAAAACCCTACTTAAAAAGTGGAGGTCACAACTAGTCGATTTCATTGTGCCCTAATAGTTTACTTTGTCAATATTATAACGCAAATGCAAATATGCGCAATTGAAGTTTAAAATGAATATCTCATTCTGCTGACTCAGATGTGCAGTGTTAGAAGTCACGTTCACTCTTAGCTATTAAATACAACGATTTAAAAGTTTTAATGTGTATATAAACATGTACGAATTAAATTGTACATGTTATGATATTAGTACAATATAAAGCAATAACGCGACAAGATGAGAAATATAATGATCTGTATACATGAAAGATATGTTTCATGTTAGTTGGTATTAGTATGACTCACATACACAAATCGCATAATATTTTCTCCATAACAACTGACCTTACAATTTGTATTGACAATCATCTGAAGGTTTATTATATAGCTGTGTTAATACTACAAGATATTGACAATGTTAAACTACAAAATGTTTGAAATTCTTCAACTAACATCTACATTAATTAATAAATAAACAAATAATTACTTAATCTGATTTTAATTCTGATTATGGTAAACATAACCTTCAAATTATTTTTTATTCAACAGAGATTGACCTGGATAGCAATCGGACGTGGTGTCCAAAAGCAGGATGCGAGACTGTATGCCAAGTTAGACCTGACGATACTGGTGGAGGTGGAGATTTAAGCATCATCACGAAATCTGTAGGAAGTCCTGACAGGTCTGGTCTAAACATGGCACCATGTAATGTACATTGCCCTACTTGCAGTGAGGATTTCTGCTCAGCGTGCAAGAAATCGGTAAAAACAAATTTATGTATTAGGTTGGCAAGAAAGTTATTCCGGTTTTCACAAATACATTTAGTCTCTTTTGAAATACTTTTATCAATATTAATAAACGAACAATTTAGACAATTTACTGGTACCAATTAATGGAGCAGGAGGAAGCAATCAAAGAACATTGGACATAATTAACAAATCGTAAATGAATCTTGCACCAGCAGATTATGAAGGCGTATCTAGAGTTAGAAAAATATAGAATGTTTTTCTAACTCTATTTTATTTCTAGCTATATTTTAAAGTTAGAAAAATATAGAATATTTTTAAAACTTTAGATAGAAATATAGAGTGAGAAAAATGAGTTTTATTACACATATTACAAAATTAAAATTTCTTTCTTGCCAATCGAATACTTTACAAGACGCGTGAGATAAACATGCAGATCAGAATTACTTTCTACCTTCTGCCAACCATTCCACAATGTCTCTCAACATACAAAAGAATTTACCTTTGAAACAGTTTTGTCTAAAGGAAATAATGTTTAGATTATTTAGAAACCATATCTTTAACTAAAATAATAATTTTTTTATATTATTTTTCTAGTGGCATCCTGGTGTGACCTGTGATCAACACTCTTTCAATGTTGGGGGAAGATTTCCTTTACTCTTTGAAAATGAAATCATCAAAAGTTGTCCTCTTTGTTCAGTACCTATAGAAAAGGATGAAGGATGCGCTCAGATGATGTGCAAACGTTGCAAACATGTATTCTGTTGGTACTGCTTAGCCAGTCTTGATGTAAGGAAACTGTGTAATTGTATATCTTATAGAAAAATGTGTTACAATCTTTAAAATGCAGTGTTAGTATATATTCAAACCATTGGCACTATAAAGTTACCCAAGCACAGTCTGAGGTTGGCGAAAATATCACTACCAAAACAGCAATCGACGCCCAAAATTTATCTTAATCTATATCGCATCATGTTTCCTAATTAGTATATATTCTTGTGTAATTTTGAATACCAAATTAGGTTTAGTATAATTTCATAATTTAGTACAGTAACTTCATTCCTTTTTAATGTTATCGACTTCATAGTTTATATGAAATATTTTCGTTCTGTGTTGTGGCGCAATTAAATTCTATCTCACTGTACAATTCACTTACGGAAGTAGTAGTTCTATAATCAATGTTATTTTAAATTACTCAGCATACCTAAATTTTGTTCTTAGCAGTATTAGAATATACGCCTTTATTCTCGCGTCTCACGCTAATTCAATACTACTTACTAAATATTTATTACTTTATTATTATTATGCTAATTACACAACATATAAAATAATATATATTTATTTTATAGGACGATTTTCTTTTGCGTCATTATGATAAAGGGCCTTGCAAAAATAAATTGGGACACTCTAGAGCTTCAGTAATTTGGCATAGAACACAAGTGAGTATTTTTTATTATATATGGTCGATTTTTCAATTGTCGACTGAAATTGATATTAATAAATATATATTGGCGTTTTTATTTTATTTTAAATATCTAAATGTTGACGGAGATGTAGCAATTAAAAATTGGAATTGTAGTTTTAGCGATACAGATGTCGACCATATTTATGACGTAACCTGTCTGTACTATTAAGGGATATGTCAGTTTTTTTTATGGATAACAGTTCTGTGTTGAATATGCTATCTCTTTTACGCTCTGTTGTATAAATCTAATAACGTTGAATCTCTTTAATAATTAAAGGGGAAAAATTACTTTCTCAATTATTAATATCTTTTGACATATAAGAAGTAATTAAAAAATAATTGGACATTTGAGGTTCTAGTAACCAACTTTATCAAAATATAGTAAAGTTTTATAGAAATTAAGACATATCACAGGTAGAAAATTGTGTTGCACTAGCTGTGCAATGTTCACACTTGTTTGCGTATTAGAAATACATGCATGCATTCCAAATGCATGTGACATCACAACCGCTGCCAACCTTACAGGTCATAAATCTCTGCTATATGTATTTATATATCAAAATATCAAATATTATTTACAGCTATTTCAAGGAACAATAAAATTTCAATATTATGTCTGCCTTAGCAGGGTTAAATAAAATAAAAACTTATTATTCTTTGACTTGACTTGATTATTTGACTACCAACAGCTACGATACATTACCACAGCACTGACCTGCTCAACAAATAACTGACGTTAAAATGCATTTCATGTCATAAAAAGATGGCCGATTATTTCTAGCGCTAAAACTACAATTCAAACTTTTAATTGCTATATCTCCGTCAACATTTAGATATTTAATAAAATAGACACGCCAATACATATTTATTAACATCAATTTCAATAATCAATTGAAAAATCAACCTCTAAAAATTGAGGACATAAGCCCATTGAAGTGTTGTATTATATTTTCTACCTGGGTAGGACACAAGCACATTTGCGAAGGTTTGATTCTAAGATAAATAACAACTTTGATAATAAAACTTTTGTAATTTCATTCTTTTTAATTAACAATTAGTGTTGACAAAAATATAACACTGTATCTGTTTGAACTAAATGTAAATTTTTCAGATTTATACCAAGGATTTTTTTTTTGTAAAACTCCGCTGTCTTTAAACCTACACATTTAAAATTATCATATATTATAATGTCCCAGGTGTATATTTGTTTTCTTATATTCTTATATGTTTGGTTCAAATTTTGTATGGCATCTCGAAAACGGCTCCATGGAAGTTTTTAAAAATTTCCTATTTCGTAGAGAAAAAAATTCTAAGACTTTTGGCGTCCCCGGATTTTTCTCTGATTTTCCTGGAAACCCGTAATTTTGGAAAAACTGGAAAAAAAGTGATTTTTTTTTGCTCTTTAACTTTTAATTAGTAAAAGATAGAAAGTTGAAATTTTGCATGTGTATTAAGGTATTCAATGCTGACATTTCTCAAAAATTAAAAATTCAAAAATTCAAAAAGGGGGGGTTCAAGAAATTCGGGGGCCCGGTAGGGAACTTTTGAGTAAGTTTATATTCTGCATTCTAGAATAATTAAGTATATTATTAATAAAAAAAAATTAAAAATTTCAAAATTTTGTTTGGGAGCACGGGGGGCAATATTTGCCGAGAGTAAAAATTGTGCTAGAAAGTTAAAATTTTGTATATAGGCTAACCTTGGTAACTTATTTACGAATCGAAAAAAAAAATCCCAAATTTTGAAAAAAAAGTTGGTCAAATAACGCATAAATTGAAAATATTTTTTATTTTGAAAAAAAAATAATATTTTTTTAGTCAATTTATATGTGTGTATATGTGCGCGAGTTTATTTATTATTTCAATTTAAAAATAGAACAGTTAAATATGAAATTTAATTACGAATTATTTTATTGGATTTAAATGATACACGCCAAAAAGACGTCGCATTGCGACGGGGGTAAACTCAAGTATATTATAATGTCCCAGGTGTATATTTATATTCTTATATGTTTATGTGTTTATATGTTTGGTTCGAATTTTAAATGGCATCTCGAAAACGGCTCCAGGGAAGTTTTTAAAAATTTCCTATTTCGTAGAGAAAAAAATTATAAGACTTTTGGCGTCCCCGGACTTTCCCCTGAATTTCCTGGAAACCCGTAATTTTGGAAAAACTGGAAAAAAACTGATCCCTTTTTTGCTGTATTACTTTTAATTCGTATAAGATAGAAAGTTGAAATTTTGCATGTGTATTAAGGTATTCAATGCTGACATTTCTCAAAAATTAGAAATTCAAAAATTGAAAAAGGGGGGGTTAAAGAAATTCGGGGGCCCGGTAGGGAACTTTGGAGAAAATTCATTTTCTGGATTCTAGAATAATTAAGTATATTATTTATAAAAAAAAAATTCAAAATTTTAAAATTTTATTGGGGGGCAGTATTTGCCGAGAGTAAAAATTGCGCTAGAAAGTTGAAATTTTGTATATAAGCTAACCTTGGCAACTTATTTACGAATCGAAAAAAAAATCCCAAATTTTGAAAAAAAGTTGTTCAAATATCGCATAAATTCAAAATATTTTTTATTTTGATATAAAAAATGTATTTTCTTAGTCAGTTTGTATGAAAAATTAATTGTTATTAAATGTTAAATCAATATAGGACGAGTTTATTTATTATTTCAATTTAAAAATTAAATTTTGACTTAAAATTCAAGCCACTCACAAAAAACAAACGTCGCTTGCGACGGGGGTAAAAGCTAGTTATAATATAAATCCTTATGAAAGTTTAATTATTTCATTTTCTCTAGGTGATCGGCATATTTGCTGGATTCGGCATACTTTTGTTAGTAGCGTCTCCATTACTTTTACTGGCAGCTCCTTGCATTGTTTGCTGCAAATGCCGTGTCTGCAGTGGTGCAACACATATTGAACCAGATGAAGAAATTGATGACAGTTAGCCCGAAAAACTTAATCAACACTAGTTCTTTTATAATTTATATTTTAATTTCATACGAGAAGTTTTATTATGCGTATATTAATTGTACTACGATTATACACTATGAATTTTTTGAATCAACAAAATTTTCGAAATTTTTCTTGGACATTAATTTTTATGTTGATTTGCATAGAATATATAAAGCTAATTTTTATACTAATTATATATTTCTTGTTATTTTTATATTAAAGGAATTATATTTTTATTGTGTTATATCATACGTACACTTAATACCGTATAGCAAAATGTTTGATGTTACATAGGAGTTATTAGTTTTATTTATTAATATAATTAGATTTATCAATAAATTCTTACTTAATGGCACTAATATTGATATAATATTTAAAATTCCTGTAAGATACACTTGAAGAAATCTAATTTTAATGAAAGTCGTTTTAGTGGAAAATTATGTCAGAATACAAGAATAAACTCTTAAAGCAATCCTTTTTAGGAATAGATCATGAGTAACAATGTTCTAGTGGTTGCATAAGGGTTAGTATGGCAACAGTGTGAAAACGATTTAACTTATGAATAGAATGAGTTGACAACTGAAAATATTATATTATTAGATAATACATTGTACATTGTACACAACATTGTAATTTACTTCTAATCATCAGTTAAATCATCACCTGATTAAACATTAAATATAAGTATTTTCAGAGTCTATTCAATAAATGCAATTAGTATCTAAATATTTAATTAATGTTTCAAGTAAATAGTTTAACTAAAAAATTCAATTATTTCTACGTTTTCTGTTTATTTAAAATTAAATAATGATGAAGATTAGTTGGACACTATTATGCAAAATGAAATTATTTCATTATTTCTTTTTAATACATAACATTACATTGGTTATTTCGTCTTCCTATATGTTCAATATTTAATTTTCTCTCACATTGTTGTAGAGGAATTAACAATAGTCTTTTTTAAATAAACAAAACATTATAGCAAAAAGCCATTTTGTACGTCAATGGATTCTGTAATTTTGGTATATTACTGTGAAGGTGGTTTTACTCGATACAATACGAGTCATATTTCGATTCCGATAAATAGGTTGTTCAAGAAAAGTTGAATATTACATGAATCAGTTTTAGAGTCATACATTTCATGTATTCAACTTTTCTACGAACAAACTAGATATCGGAGTCGTATCGTATCGTGTAAAACCCCCTTAATAGAAGTCTGCTTTTAGAAAAAAATCATGTATTTACACTCCTAAATTGATGATAAAAATCACAAAATTTATATTACATTACATTTAGTATTTATAAAAAATACTACAAAGATACATAATTTTTTTTAAATTGTAAAAGAAAACATAGTTTTAGGACAATAATTAGTAAAACAACTTTATTGTTAAATGTCCTAAATGAATGAAGTAAAAAAACCTTATTATGTAATAAAAACAAACGTTTAGTTAGAAAATTTATAGTTCGAGGTTATATAAACTCATCTTATTAGAATTTGAACCAAGGGAACTAGTTTTTGATGAGATATTTTTATTATTATGTAAAGTGCAATTTACTAAATAATATATATGTGAATGGATGTAAACAAATGCGATATTTACTTAAAGAAAATACTGTTCTGTAATTTTATTAATGAACACTGTAATTTATTTTTAATTATTTTTATGAAACTATAACATTATATCTCTCTCCACATACTGGGTCTTACAAATACACGTTGAGGTGATTAATTGCTTCTATTAATTGCAAATATAAGCACATTCTTAATTTGATTATCATACAAAAGCAAAAAGTGAAATTATACGGTTATTTTAAAGAACCAGTGTGGCCGCTAGAGATATTTATTTATATTTAAATACCTTTTTGTAAATTAATGTTGTTCTTTATAATCAAATCGTACAAAACTATTTACTTAATATTTAAAGAAAATTAGTTTAATGTGCTTCCCAAATATTAGTCATTACTTAACAGATATAAGATGGGATACTTACTTATAGAAACATTTGGTGTTTTATTTTGCCATTAATTTATCATTTAAAACACATCTCCAATATTTATTATAAGGGCAGCTTGCTACGTAATATATCGTTGAAGAAATATGGATTTGATTTTCTTATGACAAAATAATACTGCTATTATAACATTATGTATGATATAACAAAGTTACGAGGAGGGCTGTTTTAGCTAATACAAATAACAAACTCCATTGACATTTAATTTACAATTCTATATTTAAACCAAAAAGAAAGTAAATGTTATAAATATGCAAGCAAGCATCATCTATATTTTTTGGATTAATTTTATTCGGCAAAAACCTGTACTTATTTATGTAAATTTAATGTAGCAAAGCCCATACAACTTAAAGTAATGATTTAGTAGAGAAATATTTTTTCAATCCCGACTTAAGATATCAAAATAGAAACAATCACAAAGAAGGAAATGCAATATATATTTTTGAAATATTATCCTCATTTTGATAGAATTTCGACCACGAAATTGTGCTATAAACAGATAACAAACCAGGCTTTATTTTTATACCTTATAGATATGTAGTATGTAGTATCCAAAGCATTTTTTTATATTTCGAATTTCGTAATTCTTTACAATAATAAAACTATTTTTTAATTGTCTCGAGATTTGGATCATGTGTATATTTTTATGCTGTAATAGTAAATATTATTTTTACAGCAATATAGTGGAAGATATAAAGCGAATTGCTATTTTAATATATAAAACTGTACATTTTAATATTATTATTTAAAAGATAATCACAATATATTTATACCCTAAATATTTTATTATTAAAAATGTAATTAATATCTAATATACACTACATGAAAGTTTAAACGTAATAACCATGTGTGATAAATTAAAAATGGTTGATACATTTTACAAACGTTTCAATCAATAGAATGAAATTGTGATAAATGCTATTATCAACGTGATCATGTGTAAGTTAATATTGTTGAATAAAGAATTTACCTTCAAAGTATGTGGTATTTGTTCTATTAATTATTTTTATTCTAACAGTTCGATCTAAGCTTTAATAAACCGAATAGCATGTATAATCTGTGTTAATTGTAAAACAATATCAATTAAAATCTTCGCATTCGGCCGCGGTAAAAGGTTTAGATCTTGGTAATGTAAAAATTAAATTGTAGTTGTTGTCATTCTGGCACAGATTAGTTATTCCTAGTTACGAAATTTATAATTTGTTATTAAAAAATTGAACTTATTAGTGACATCTATTAAGGAGTAGCTTAAAAAAGATACAGTAAATACTCACCAAATATCCGCCTGGACAGGTCGCAACCTCTTTTACACCGATAAAAAGTTTCACTTACACTGCAACTTCAGCAAAAAAACCATTTTCTGATTTCTATCGTCGAAAGTAGACTACACTCTTGTTAAAAATGATGAAAAATGGTCAATTTACAATTCAAGCAAAAAATTAAATTTCATTTTTCATTAAAGAAAAAACTTTCTCTTCTTAAAAATGTAAAAAATGTTTTTTTTTTTTAATTTTAACAAAAATAGGGATTATCTCCATTTCTTGAAATATAAGAAGGTTATACTCTTGTTAAAATTGATAAAAATTGAATATTTCTAATTTTAGCAAAAATAGGATTTTCTCCATTTCTTCAAATGTAAGAAGGTTATACTCTTGTTAAAATTGATAAAAGTTGAATATTTCTAATTTTAGCAAAAATAGGATTTTCTCCATTTCTTCAAATGTAAGAAGGTTATACTCTTGTTAAAATTGATAAAAGTTGAATATTTCTAATTTTAGCAAAAATAGAATTTTCTCTATTTCTTTAAATGTAAGAAGGTTATACTCTTGTTAAAATTGATAAAAATGTAATATTTCTAATTTTAGCAAAAATAGGATTTTCTCCATTTCTTCAGATGTAAGAAGGTTATACTCTTGTTAAAATTGGTAAAAGTTGAATATTTCTAATTTTAGCAAAAATAGAATTTTCTCTATTTCTTCAAATGTAAGAAGGTTATACTCTTGTTAAAATTGATAATGTAATATTTCTAATTTTAGCAAAAATAGGATTTTCTCCATTTCTTCAGATGTAAGAAGGTTATACTCTTGTTAAAATTGATAAAAGTTGAATATTTCTAATTTTAGCAAAAATAGAATTTTCTCTATTTCTTCAAATGTAAGAAGGTTATACTCTTGTTAAAATTGATAAAAATGTAATATTTCTAATTTTAGCAAAAATAGAATTTTCTCCATTTCTTCAAATGTAAGATGGTTATACTCTTGTTAAAATTGATAAAAATTGAATATTTCTAATTTTAGCAAAAATAGAATTTTCTCCATTTCTTCAAATGTAAGAAGGTTATAATACTCTTGTTAAAATTGATAAAAATTGAATATTTCTAATTTTAGCAAAAATAGAATTTTATCCATTTCTTCAAATGTAAGAAGGTTATACTCTTGTTAAAATTGATAAAAATTGAATATTTCTAATTTTAGCAAAAATAGAATTTTATCCATTTCTTCAAATGTAAGAAGGTTATACTCTTGTTAAAATTGATAAAAATTGAATATTTCTAATTTTAGCAAAAATAGGATTTTCTCCATTTCTTCAAATGTAAGAAGGTTATACTCTTGTTAAAATTGATAAAAATTGAATATTTCTAATTTTAGCAAAAATAGAATTTTATCCATTTCTTCAAATGTAAGAAGGTTATACTCTTGTTAAAATTGATAAAAATTGAATATTTCTAATTTTAGCAAAAATAGGATTTTCTCCATTTCTTCAAATGTAAGAAGGTTATACTCTTGTTAAAATTGATAAAAGTTGAATATTTCTAATTTTAGCAAAAATAGAATTTTCTCTATTTCTTTAAATGTAAGAAGGTTATACTCTTGTTAAAATTGATAAAAATGTAATATTTCTAATTTTAGCAAAAATAGGATTTTCTCCATTTCTTCAGATGTAAGAAGGTTATACTCTTGTTAAAATTGGTAAAAGTTGAATATTTCTAATTTTAGCAAAAATAGAATTTTCTCTATTTCTTCAAATGTAAGAAGGTTATACTCTTGTTAAAATTGATAATGTAATATTTCTAATTTTAGCAAAAATAGGATTTTCTCCATTTCTTCAGATGTAAGAAGGTTATACTCTTGTTAAAATTGATAAAAGTTGAATATTTCTAATTTTAGCAAAAATAGAATTTTCTCTATTTCTTCAAATGTAAGAAGGTTATACTCTTGTTAAAATTGATAAAAATGTAATATTTCTAATTTTAGCAAAAATAGAATTTTCTCCATTTCTTCAAATGTAAGATGGTTATACTCTTGTTAAAATTGATAAAAATTGAATATTTCTAATTTTAGCAAAAATAGAATTTTCTCCATTTCTTCAAATGTAAGAAGGTTATAATACTCTTGTTAAAATTGATAAAAATTGAATATTTCTAATTTTAGCAAAAATAGAATTTTATCCATTTCTTCAAATGTAAGAAGGTTATACTCTTGTTAAAATTGATAAAAATTGAATATTTCTAATTTTAGCAAAAATAGAATTTTATCCATTTCTTCAAATGTAAGAAGGTTATACTCTTGTTAAAATTGATAAAAATTGAATATTTCTAATTTTAGCAAAAATAGGATTTTCTCCATTTCTTCAAATGTAAGAAGGTTATACTCTTGTTAAAATTGATAAAAATTGAATATTTCTAATTTTAGCAAAAATAGAATTTTATCCATTTCTTCAAATGTAAGAAGGTTATACTCTTGTTAAAATTGATAAAAATTGAATATTTCTAATTTTAGCAAAAATAGGATTTTCTCCATTTCTTCAAATGTAAGAAGGTTATACTCTTGTTAAAATTGATAAAAATTGAATATTTCTAATTTTAGCAAAAATAGGATTTTCTCCATTTCTTCAAATGTAAGAAGGTTATACTCTTGTTAAAATTGATAAAAATTGAATATTTCTAATTTTAGCAAAAATAGAATTTTATCCATTTCTTCAAATGTAAGAAGGTTATACTCTTGTTAAAATTGATAAAAATTGAATATTTCTAATTTTAGCAAAAATAGGATTTTCTCCATTTCTTCAAATGTAAGAAGGTTATACTCTTGTTAAAATTGATAACAATTGAATATTTCTAATTTTAGCAAAAATAGGATTTTCTCCATTTCTTCAAATGTAAGAAGGTTATACTCTTGTTAAAATTGATAAAAATTGAATATTTCTAATTTTAGCAAAAATAGAATTTTATCCATTTCTTCAAATGTAAGAAGGTTATACTCTTGTTAAAATTGATAAAAATTGAATATTTCTAATTTTAGCAAAAATAGGATTTTCTCCAATTCTTCAAATGTAAGAAGGTTATATATACTCTTGTTAAAATTGATAAAAATTGAATATTTCTAATTTTAGCAAAAATAGGATTTTCTCCATTTCTTCAAATGTAAGAAGGTTATCTCTTGTTAAAATTGATAAAAATTGAATATTTCTAATTTTAGCAAAAATAGAATTTTCTCCATTTCTTCAAATGTAACAAGGTTATACTCTTGTTAAAATTGATAAAAATTGAATATTTCTAACTTTAGCAAAAATAGGATTTTCTCCAATTCTTCAAATGTAAGAAGGTTATACTCTTGTTAAAATTGATAAAAATTGAATATTTCTAATTTTAGCAAAAATAGGATTTTCTCCATTTCTTCAAATGTAAGAAGATTATACTTTTGTTAAAATTGATAAAAATGTAATATTTCTAATTTTAGCAAAAATAGGATTTTCTCCAATTCTTCGAATGTAAGAAGGTTATAAAATCTCTTGTTAAAATTGATAAAAGTTAAATATTGATAATTTTAGCAAAAATAGAATTTTATCCATTTCTTCAAATGTAAGAAGGTTAAAATTGTTAAAATTGAATATTTCTAATTTTAGCAAAAATAGGATTTTCTCCATTTCTTGAAATGTAAGAAGGTTATACTCTTGTTAAAATTGATAAAAATTGAATATTTCTAATTTTAGCAAAAATAGAATTTTCTCTATTTCTTCAGATGTAAGAAGGTTATACTCTTGTTAAAATTGATAAAAATTGAATATTTCTCATTTTAGCAAAAATAGGATTTTCTCCATTTCTTGAAATGTAAGAAGGTTATACTCTTGTTAAAATTGATAAAAATTGAATATTTCTAATTTTAGCAAATATAGAATTTTCTCCATTTCTTCAAATGTAAGAAGGTTATACTCTTGTTTAAATTGATAAAAATTGAATATTTCTAATTTTAGCAAAAATAGGATTTTTTCTATTTCTTCGAATGTAAGAAGGTTATACTCTTGTTAAAATTGATAAAAATTGAATATTTCTAATTTTAGCAAAAATAGGATTTTCTCCATTTCTTGAAATGTAAGAAGGTTATACTCTTGTTAAAATTGATAAAAATTGAATATTTCTAATTTTAGCAAAAATAGAATTTTCTCCATTTCTTCAGATGTAAGAAGGTTATACTCTTGTTAAAATTGATAAAAATTGAATATTTCTCATTTTAGCAAAAATAGGATTTTATTCATTTCTTCAGATGTAGAATACTCTTGTTAAAATTGATAAAAATTGAATATTTCTAATTTTAGCAAAAATAGAATTTTCTCCATTTCTTCAGATGTAAGAAGGTTATACTCTTGTTAAAATTGATAAAAATTGAATATTTCTAATTTTAGCAAAAATAGAATTTTCTCCATTTCTTCAGATGTAAGAAGGTTATACTCTTCTTAAAATTGAAAAAAATTGAATATTTCTAATTTTAGCAAAAATAGAATTTTCTCCATTTCTTCAGATGTAAGAAGGTTATACTCTTCTTAAAATTGAAAAAAATTGAATATTTCTAATTTTAGCAAAAATAGAATTTTCTCCATTTCTTCAGATGTAAGAAGGTTATACTCTTGTTAAAATTGATAAAAATTGAATATTTCTAATTTTAGCAAAAATAGAGTTTTATCCATTTCTTCAGATGTAAGAAGGTTATACTCTTGTTAAAATTGATAAAAATTGAATATTTCTAATTTTAGCAAAAATAGGATTTTCTCCATTTCTTCGGATGTTAGAAGAAATAGATTTGAAGAACTCTTGTTAAAATTGATAAAAAAAAGTGTATTTCTAATTTACGCAAAAATAGAATTTTATGTCTTCATGTCTTCAAATGTAAGAAGATACACTTCTTAAAATTGATAAAAATGTTATATTTCTAATTTGAGCAAAAATAGGTTTATCTCCATTTCTTTAAGTGAAATAAGGTCTTAGGCTTAGTATTTTCCATATTATTATTGCTAATAATCTTATTTTCAACGCCTGGTCAGCATGCAACTATTTATACAATTGAGTGTATATAATGTGGCATGCTGATCAGGCGTTGTAATTTATAAACTGGTAGTGCTATCTATGAAGGAAATGTTTAACTTTAACGGTTATATCTACTGTCCAATAGATGTCGCATTTTATGTTTATATTTTTAAATCACTACTTGTATAACTGCTACATTAGCAAAACTAATTAATGTCTTGCAACTAATTATTAGAGATATAATAAATAATGGACAAAGTACAACTATCTATTGTAAAACATTTAAAAAGCTTTGCATTTGAGTACTCTGCATTAAATACAATCACAAGTAAAGGTTTGTTTAGTAGCACTAAATATTTAAAGTAATCTTTATCAACGATTTGGATTCTTTATACGCAAACCTATTCAAATAATTAATAAAAAATATATTTTGGGAAAGAAACAGATTTGTTCCATTAAAATGATTTTATTTCATTAAAATATGTTGTTTAGCATGACTTTATAATAAAAGTTTCGTATCTAAGCACAATTTTAACAATAGTTTGTAATATAATAGGTAAGTGTAACAAAACATTTTATTTAACTCACTCCTAAGGCCTCAATTTGACAATCAAACTTAAAATCTAACAAATATGTATATAATTATAAAATTATAACATACAAAAAATAATTACAAATATTAATAACAATAATAACACTGATAACAAAACTGTACAAATATATTGTACGTTTGTAAAAACTTACAAACGAATTGAAAGTCAAACTAATTTTGGTTGATAACAATAATCAACAAATTTGAGTTTCTAAAAATGTCGTACTTATATTTTTAAGTTCATGTAAATAATATTTTTAACACACGGATTTACATTTAAACCTAATATTAGTAAGAAGATTTACTTCGTTTATATTTCAGGATCATTTATTCTCTACTAGAACCTGTGGAATGGTCATTTTAAGAACAGTTAGTAATTTTTGTTGGTTCTAATTATTTGTTAGTATTAATTATATAAAGATGTATTGCTTCTTTATTCACTATAATTTGCAAATATTTATTAATACAAATAATTATTTTAAATATACACTTACATAAATAAATTAAAAAGAAATAGAACTAATCTACAAAACAATAAAACTTTTAAACATTACATAGCTCTGAGCAAAATTGAACAAATGGAAGAAATAAAACATTAAATAAACGTAATGTCGAATTTATTGTATAGACTAATTTATTTGTCTAAAATATAAATTAACATGTCTACCTAATGGATGATACAATGTACTTGCTTGATCTTTACTGTTGAAATATTGTCGCATAGAGGCTCATTTTACTCCATCAAACATCTTCATGGTATTATTACATATACGAGTATATTTAAACCAAAACATAAATAGTAAAAGCAAACAATCTTTTAGGATAACTGAATTCTAATAAATGTTTTTTCACAGTAATATAAGAAGGCAATAATTTAAGCATGATAATCTGTTTTGGTAAGAAATAAAAGTAAAAAGCTTTTGATTATACAATTTTACACAATAAAATTATTGTAAGCGCTACTTTTATGTAAGAAATTGATTTTATTTCAATAATTCAATGAAGAATTTATTATTTATTTAAATTGGGGCTTCTAAAACTGCGATACAATACTTAAACAAATCATCGATTCAAAGCTACTTTACGTTATATACTGTTATGTAAAATGTTTACACGTCATAGAATTTTGTAAATATTTACTAAGAGTAAAATAAGCTTGTTATATTTCAGAGATTATTATAATTTGTAATAGGTGTTTTTTTTTAGATTAATAATTAAATTATATGCTAGTGTAAAACGAACTATTTTTATCTGTCCAACTTTATTTCGATACTTTCTTTATAAGATAATGAAATTTAACATATTTAAGTTAAATCAAAAAACTATGATAAAATATTTACAAATAATTGATTTATTTCAATTATATTATTATCATTGTTATCAATTACCCGTAAAATAAAAGATATAATAACAAAATCAATCGGTGAGTCCTATCACCGATGACCTCACGAAGACACGTCAGTCAGTGTCAAGCATCAATGCTTACACCCACTGTCTCGCATAATTGTCTAAAATTATGATGCATGTATGGAATTCAATACAAAGTGCAAAGATTCACTGATCTAGTTAAGAAATTTTTACTTTACGGGTAAAAGTCACAGGTAAATGTTAAATAATTTATAAAAATAAAATCTATACCTTTTAATAAAAAGTTGAAGATTATATTTGATGCTCTATGCAATAAAACTTGTTACGGTTCGAATTATTAATAGCAATAGCAATAGCAAATTCTTTTTGAAATATTTAAGAACGCGTAAATATAAGTAGAGATTTTTTCTCTATTTTACTAGTAGCGTTTTAGATTCAGAATTTACTTTCGCTTTTAATAATCCATTTTACCTTAATGTGTCAGTTGCTAATTTATTGAAAAGGGAATTGAATACGGACATAATGGTGACTATAAATAAACATAAATAGGTCTAACTAAAAAATATTTGAAAGATAATTCTTTTCTCTGTTGAAAGAAATATGTTCTTCAATATATAATATATTTCAAAAATTTCAAATAAGTAACTAACTTCCTTATGACAGCAATCTGCTAAATGTTACGGTTCTTTATTAAACTATTTAGAAATAAAAAATGATTTAGTACTCCTATTTAGTGACTACTACAAAAATGTACAAATTTTCATATTTGTAAATACATTAAATTACAAACCATAAGGGTCAATATTTTTATTTAAAAAAAATAACCAAGTTACTATAAAAAGTAATATTCAATATACAAGATATATTCTGTTTATACAATTAAACAGAAAGAATGTGAATTCTTGTTCCAAATCGAATTGAATCCAAGGACAAATTTCTACATCTAATCTCACCAATATACCAATTCTGTATATATAATATCTTTAAAATAACATATATAGCACATTTTTAGATAATATTTTTTTAATTTTTTTATATAAAGTTGAAAACAAGTTCACTAACAAACATGTCACTCATACCTTTTGCTTTTAGATTTTAAACATAAAAACATTCATTCAACTCCTTTTTCTCGAAATTGCTTAATTGGTCGTTCCAGTGAATGTTATACAGAGTCGTCTGAAAATTACAAAAAAAAAAAAAATTAGAATATATTACTACAAATAAAAATTTATATTACAATCATTATTGACAATTTTA
This sequence comes from Panorpa germanica, assembly GCA_963678705.1. Lineage (NCBI taxonomy): Eukaryota > Metazoa > Arthropoda > Insecta > Mecoptera > Panorpidae > Panorpa > Panorpa germanica. The sequence goes on along the minus strand of OY783215.1, from coordinate 11,704,823 downwards.
AAGTTATTTTTTACGAGTGTCTATAAAAACAATAATTGTTAACATGTGTGATTAATTGTTTAACTGTTAAATAGAATTGAAACATTAATATAGAATACAAATAAAAACTTAATAATAGATTTTAAAACAAATTAACTTGTAATATAGAAACATCCTCTAATTAAATAATTTCATGAATGGAAACTTTTAATAATAATTAAATACTTATTATTACATTTTTATTTAAGATATTTTTCTCTCAATATTTAATAATTGAATCTCTTGAATATTTAATATATTTATTGTTTAAACTTACACTTAAAAAAAAACATTAAAAAAATTGAAATAACCATCTACTAAACAGTTATGTAAAAGTCAAAGTAAACGCAACTGCTACATGAATATTACTTGTGTTATTACTAGCAGAAATATTATTTTGATAATTTCAAATAATAACATCAAATATTTTTACTTAGAGCACAATTTTATTGACTATTCATGCATTACAATAAATTTATTTATTCTGAGTTTTGTGGTTTGATATAATGTATGAAATAAAAATAATAAATATTATTAAAAATGTATACAACCACATACATTTATTTATGTATGAATTGGCTTTCCTAACAGCTGAAAACAATTAAATAAAGTAGTTACCATTAAATTCTTAAAGGGATTATTATATATTCTCAAACTCAATAATTTGTTATATAGGAGATTAAAAACAGAAAATAGATTAATTTTTCGAACAACAGCTTAAAAAATGGATGTTTATTTCATTTCTAAAAGAAGTTTCCCTCAATTATTCATCAAACCAAATAACTGCATAATTGAACTAATATTTTGTACTTTTGTTTACTTACCATGATACCACCATTTCGTTTTCTTAGGATTTTTATTACAAGTTTTGACATAAAATGAGTTATCTGGGGGTCTTTTCTTTTCCTTACAGGAACTAAGCATGCTAGCAATGCTTAGACATACAGCCTGTACTGATAAGGCTGGAGACCAGTCATCTGTTAAAATGGAGAGACATATATGTCCGTTGGAGTATACATGAGGATGTATCGGAATGTTTTGTCCAATAAATGTTACCTAAAAATATAATATGTTAATATTATTTATGAGTACATACCAAATGATTGTCATACGATTTTACAGGATGAGAGATTACATGATACTATAATTAACACTTAAAATAGGTGTAGATAATTGAGCATGTAAACTGTATTTATATTTTATAGAATTGTGTTACGGAACGACATGCAATAACACTTCAAAATGCTATAAAACGGTATTCATATCAACTCATACGCATAAAACAGTATCAGATACGTGAATAACATACATAAAATGTAAAACATATACAAAACAAAAGAAAATGGCATAAAAACCGATGATTTAGAAATCTGCCATATGATAATTACATCAACAAATATATAAAATAACCAAAAGTTATGCTTAAGGTTAAAAAAACGTCAATAATATACAGTCTGCAATATCAACATTAAAACATAAACTCAGTAGCTGGGAATAGAGCTTTAAAGTATTTGATTATGTTTATTAACATTTAATTACGCAATCGGACCGATCAAAATATAAGTCACTAGTTTTAGTGTCCAAACAATTAATTAATTTCTATCAATAGTCTATAATTCAGACCCAATAAATATTTGTTTTTTGATGCGTAACGATTTATTTCTTACCTCAGGAGAGTCGAATGGATATTTATTCGTAAATTTAAATTGTAATTGAAAATGCTCGCCCTCATACAAGGTCCCTGACACGCCATCCATATTTACTATCCATCTGAAACACATTTATTTATTTTATTTAAATATTGATCATAAAAGCAAGTGCGTAAACCTATATAATATTTAAACTTATAACAGTTTCCAAAAGCTGTATTTTAAAAGAAACCTTTATTGTGATTTGAAAACTTTAAAATGATTAAACTAAAATAGTTATATCAATAATTAACCAATTGGTGCCTAGTAAGGGGTGATCCAAGAAAAAACAACAAAGTAACCAACAATAACATACTTACAAAATAATTTTTAACACAAATTATAAATCATAAACAATAAGACTGCATTTAACTATATTGCTTCTCATATGTCGAAAAGCTTGATTCCATTATTGGATAACTTCCTACTTGATGCTTTAAAGAGGAATACAGTTTAGACTAAGACAATTAAAACAACTCACTGTTGTAAATTTTGACTGGCATGTTCACCATCCACTGTAACACCTGGAGGTGGCTCCCGCACCAGGGACATCAATTCCTTTTGTAATCTTCTCTGAAAATAGAAAAATATGTAAATTAATTATCTGAATGTATAAATGATTTAATTGTAACTGTATTTCAGATTAAAATTACAATAGCGTATTATGAATTAGGTCAAACCTAATGTTAGCTTTAATTTTTTTTTTAAACGTCAAAATGAAAAATTACTTAACCTTCAAATTTTCAAGAATTTTGAATTTGGCATTTTGAATTAGAATTAGGTTGATTTTATTAAACAAAGATGTATTATTGAATATCTTTATTTTAGTATTATATTTAACTTGAAATATAAACGTAGACAGACTTACACACATAATACTGAATTTAGACATGATGTAACTTTGAGATTGAGTACGTTGAGTTATTCGTTATTCCACGATGTTCTAAATATCTTCTTAGTAATAATTATGAATTATAGACACTTATGTATTCCAACAAATTATAGTACCAAGTTTCATGATTCGATCTTTAAAAATTTCCAAGGAATTCCGAAAATTTGTCTTATGTTTAATACTTAACAAAGTAGAGGGCCTCACTGAAATGTTTTTACTTTTTTGTTCACTTGCCTGTTGCCTGCTAGCATCCAAAGATTTAGACCCGGATTTGCTTTTGAATCTCGTTCCCGAAACTACTATCGTCATTTCGTTTAAGCTTATTGACATTGCACAGATATTTCAAAACACACACTAAATATTATTTACTTAACACATTTATTTATTTACTTAAAAGAGTTCATTAATTTTAATTTTCTTTATTGATTTTAATGACATATTTAATTATAATTATTTATATATTCATTTAATTAAATATTCGATAGATTTATACTTGGTAATTGTCTATTATCAACTAGAAAGATGTTAAAGTTATTTAATTAGTTTTTAACTCATTAATTTAAATAACATTTTACTCATGACAAACATAAAGACAAGAAAAAAACTAACAAATGTGAAATGGTGTTTCTTCGTTCAGACTTTTTTAAGAAAATGATTAATTAACAATTCGGAAGCAGTTGAAATGTATGTTAAACTCTATTCTGTTGTGCCATTCCATTAAATGGAAATAAAATCAAACAATAACGAGAGGTATTTAGAATAACCCACATTCGAAGCCATGCGTTCGTTACTAACTTAATAATAAGTGATCATCAATAAATTATGTCACACAATTTAATTGGATGGTGACTGGATACAATTGATTTTCGTCATTGTCAATTGTTATTGGATATAATTGATTTCGCTGAAGCAATTATGACGATACAATTGATTTCGATGGAATAATTACGACCAGATATTATTTTTTTTTTTAGTTTATGTACTGTCACCATTTTATATTTTCTCTGCACAATCATAAATAAAGGTTATAAAATTTATGACAAACCCTTAGAAATGTTACCAGTCATTTAAAAATTGGAATTTAACTAGAAAATATAGCAATATTCATTTTCAAAACTTATTTTTGCGGTTCCAACTCATTAAAAGTCAGTGGAAGAAAGCTTAAAATGTAGATACATTATTCATCTAACTAATTGCACTTACATAAAACGATTTAAACATAAAAAACATGTCTTTTTTGATAATATTTAACATACTGTATAGTATCGCCATCTATATTTCGCGAGAAAAAGTGGCCAAGTGTCGTTTCACTTTAAGCTAAAAATACATGACAGTAATAATCCAAAAAGGTTAATTATGATCTCAATGATAATAAATAGAGTTCTGGACATTATATTAAGATAAAAAAGTTGTGTAAACAGAAATTTCTATTACATTAAATATATAACAAGTACATGTTTCTAGCGGCTAATTATAAAAAATATTTACATATGTCATACATACATATTACATTATCATTATTCTCGCATTTTATTTTGATCAGTAAACAGAAGAATGTTTGTATACTGCACGTGTCTGTATGTGTAGCGTAATACAAATGACCTTTGTTTAAGACAAAGAAATAATAATCAATAAATCACAAATTATTCATCATATCATATTTATGGTTAAATATTTTAAGGCCATAACTCTACATCAATATGCACAACAAACAAATAAGTTAATAATATTTTAAGAAACAATTGCCACTGCTTATACTTAGTATTTGATCAACTCATATACTAAAAAATGAAGTTTGTCTTTCTTTGTGTTTGTTATATCGTTGAATGGCATAAACGAACGCCATGTCATTTTCACTTAACATAGTGCACATTTCTAGGTTAATGGAAAATGTGTAACGCAAAAAAATCATTTCGATTATAGCGATGTTATATACATAAGTATAATAAGACATAAAGATATGTAGCAGGTTATATTTTACTATCTGGAAGACTATCTCGTTTGATTCACGCTGAGCAGGTTGTGAATCAGTGATTGAATCCCGCTCTTTTCAAATCGAATTTATAAAGAGTTCACTTTATTACGCAAATGGTTATGCACAAACAATATACATTTGCATGGTGAGATATTAAAAAAAACCCTGCAATATGCCTTTTTAATTTAAAATAAACAGACCATGATTCAATTTTGTAATTTAATTTAACCACTAATTTTCATTTACCTACTAATACATCTAAGCTGTCACAATATGCAAAACCTAATCTTTTGGTATTGGTATGCCTGACTGATCCAGGCGAAGTACAATGTTACGTTTAGGTTAACATACAAAACAATAATGTTACAGACGATTGACTGAATGTATTACATTTGCATAATATTTAAACTGTTATAACGGGAAATAGTATTCGCAATTTATATGAAGGTAATTGCCAATGTCAATAAATCTCTATAACTATTATAGTAAATATTTAGTCAGTGAAATCCATCATCGAACAGTGCGTTTTGGGTAAGCAATAACTTTCGTTTTTCAATATGTAAAGGAGTCAAATCTCGATTTAGATTTGAATTTTCGCGCCCTCATAAAGTCGCCATCTTTATATTGAAAACTATAACTTTGTAAAATGCTTTTTTGTAGATAATAATATTGCTTACAACTTTCATTAATTACTTCTTGTTGTATAATTATATAATAAAAAAGTTATAAGAAAAATGAATCATAAATTAATTCAAAATAAACAGAAAAACTGAATACATCATAATTTACAATATGGCCGCCGAATGGTCAAATATAAATTCAAGTTTGACCATTTTATATGATGAAACATAAACAACTGCTATCTACCTAAAATTCACGGTTGTCTTCTTTTTAATAACGGATTTCTCCAACTAATTCTAAAATGTATCATCAAATACAAATAGATTATCTTCATTTGCATTTGGACTAGATTAGTTATGACTTTGTATTTAAATTATCATATTTGTATTTCATTTGTTACATTTTACTTTATTTAAATATGAATGGTTAATTAGTTGGCTACAAATAGGTAAAACTAAAATACAATATTATTTTAATCCACCTACATGTAAGCAAAATTTCGCGTGCGTTTAAATGACATTATGACATTTTTTATATGTCATAAAAAATATGCTAAAGATATTAATAAAATATGATTATTCTATTACAAGTAAATATTTGATAAGTTTGACGGTAAGTATATGTAACAGTTTACTTGAACTAATTTCTTCAATATTCCGTTGACCTGATACTTAAATGTTGGTTTCTATGCCAGTGTAAACAATATGAACTTAAAATCCATCTGACACATTTACGTGGGGAAACCCAGAGTAGTTGAGAATATTGGACACCGCCGATTTGTCTTGTATGTTGAAGAGGAAAAAACATATTTAAATAGAGTACAGTGTTAGTCCAGGAAAACCATGGACATATATAAAATAAATTTTATTTAACGTCGGCCTTTTTCCAAAGTATTGTCACCAAAGATCTCTTTGTATATTGTCATTTTTATGTAGTAGTTCTTTCATATATTTGGGGTACGCCACTCCTTAATAAGTTCATGGTTATGTGAATCAAACCTACAAAATATATCGCTAGTTCGGAGATCAAAAACTGTATCAGGGTGGCGCCACAGAGAAATGATTTCAAATTTCCCTGATAATTCCAGGTTTTCCAGTCAAGTTTTTCGTACTTTTCCCTGATCTCATTACTACTAATTAAATTAATTAAATACGATTTATTACTCATTAATAAAAAGTAACTTAAATTGAGTAAGCCAAAAATAAGCTAATAACTAGTATAAACTAGAGCAAATTAACTCTTAATATTGAATAGATAAAATTATTGAAGATTTTTAAATTGATCAAAATTTAATTTATCAATAACTTTTTTTGACGCCAAATTTTTTTTCATTAGCTTACACGTTTTCTTTTTAAATTTTCAGATTTTGAATTATAAATGTATGGTAATATACTAAATATGAAATAGTTGACACAATCAAATTCTCTGATATATTATTTGAAATTTCCAGAAATTCCCTGATATTTCCAGGTTGCATTAAATTCCCTGATAATTCCCAGATTTCCAAGTTTTCCAGGTCTGTGGCCACCATGCGTATGTTCATCATTATTTCTATTCTTCCCTACACTAAATTTAGAAATGTCAAAATTGCCAATTTAAATATAATTTTAATTTTAACTGGAACACTTTATAATCTATCATATCAAAATGTCAAATTATTGTGTTTTTCTCCAAAGTTCTAGTTTTACTGGACTATTCTAATAAATCGCATGAAACATCCCAGACAGCTGTAAAATTGTTCTTATAGTAAATATATATTTGGTGATTCGCCAAATTTATAAGCGTGAAAGTTAACTGTACAATTTGTAATTTATTTTAAGACAATTATCTTTAGTAGTTTACATATTGCATATACAGAGTGGACGATAAGACTGGACTTCATTTGTTTACCAAATAATTTGTGAATGAGTTTTTAAAATTGTTTTCCAAATTTATTATTGCTACCATAAAAAAACAATATCAACATATAATCCGCCAGAGATTTCATATTAATACAAAACGAAACGTATCAGAATCGTATTCGACTTTATCCAAATTCTAGGTTAATAGATATACCTCTATTTAAATAAAAATGAAATGCTGTTCGTTGGTAAAAGGTCACTTGAGAACGGATTAGGATTTTAATAAAACATAATTTGGAAAATTTGCCCGGAAAATTGAATAATTCTGGAAGTACTGAATGTGCTTTTTTCCATGGGATTTTTGCTAATATGTGCGTAAATGTCAAATTTTGAATCAAGCTAATAGTTACGAAAAATTGACAATATCCGTCTGATCGAGTAGTTGAAAATATTATTTACAATAGTCTTTAGACAATCTGTTTTTTTTTTCAGAACAAAATTATTTTTATATTAAATTGTTATAGCTTTTATATTTATTCAATACTTTTTGAAATGTGTTAGTGTTGTTGCAATCTTTCAACAACCAAAGAAAGAAACATACGCACCATACTGTACTTTCAAACCAATCCGTTAGAGAGTTATTGATTGAGCTTGACATTACAGATTCTTTTTAACGTCAGTTAGCACTTCATCAATCCATTTGCAAGTGTATATTTTATAAAAACTAATTATTGATAATTTTGTTAAAGCTGTCTGACGGTATAAATTGAAAAACGCTAATTAATTATAAATATTGGCAAAGAATTAGACACTGCTAAAAAACAGAGTCAATAATTTTAAATTTTGGCAAACGGAAGTGTTAATTGAAATGGTCATTCTCTGGTTATTACCGATCAACGGGATAACTTGTAGAATGATTGACAGCTTAGTGTTTGATACAATGATTCCCTTGAGAACCAAAATAGTCGGGCGTAATTTTATAATCAAAATTTTATAATACGTAGATCTAGTTATGCTTTCACTCAATTTTAATACACAAACAGTTCATAAAGGCGTTTTTATTTTATTAAATATCTAAATGTTGACGGAGATATAGCAAATAATAATTCGAATTGTAACTTTAGCGCTACAGATGTCAGCCATATTTATGACGTAACATGTCGCACTATTAAGGGATAGGTCAGCTATTTGTTATATGTAGAAGAGTTCTATGTTAAGTATGCTATCTCTTTTACACTCTGTTGTATAAAAGACATAGTATTGCAATTGTCTATAATATTGGATTCCTTTAATAATTAAAGTGATGATAAAGTGAATAAAGTAATAATAAGTAATAATTTACGTGTGGGTTCAAAACGGGATAGGCTTTCGCAGAAATAATTGATTACTGAACTAACCTCAACGCCCTGCACTAATATACTCGTGCATAATCGGCGCATTAGATAAATATATAAAACACACTTGCTACAAACATAAAAATGTAATATCAGTCGGACAGTTGCTTCCTTCCAGTCTGCACGTGCCGAAATGCTAATGAATAAAAAAAAATAGATTTAATCTTAGCTTATATTATATAATATAGCTTATATAAACTACAGTTGAAGACTTCAGAATATATTTAAAATATAAACATTGAGTCATAATATATCTTTTAAATATTTCCGCAATCCGTTAAATTATAGGTTATATTAACATAACCTATACCCGTAAAAAATGTTTTTCATTATTACATTAGTAAATAGGTGAGACATTTTTTATAGCTTTAAGAAAAGATGACGATGTTGATGACCAGTCACTGACATTTTAGCTGACTAATCGATATTATGCGAAGAAAAAATATTGGTATCGTTTTTCTTTTAGTCCCTGGTTTAAAGCGTATGTCACATTTAATTTTAATATTCATTTCATTCCTATTATTAATTACAATCATTGTTTAACACTTTGACGGCCGCTATTTACGAGTACGTGATGTCGAGAATCAAGCGTGTGTGTGTCGGCTTGCATGATTTTATTAACGACCGATAAACAAGCAAAATGTGTGGCCATCAAAGTTTTAACAAATGTCTGACGAAATAAAAAATAAATCGATATCAATCATGATCAATTACATGACATTACTATTAAATTGTAAGTCACGTGATAGAATGAACTCATAAATAATGTGGTCTAAATAGGATGATGATTATTTATACCTAAATATATAAACATATCCCTAATCATATAATTAACATAATGCGGACACATCTATTCTACTCAAGAGTTTAAACTCTATCTTAACAATTCATTTAAAGAAAGAATCAGTGATGGCGATACTACGGTATATTTACCATATTACAACAAAATGTATATGCATTTAATATTAGGGTTTGATTCTTTAGAATCGTTTTTTTAAATTCTCAATTAAACTTCAATTATATCAAAACTAAAATTTAATTTAAAAAAATGGGTTTTTTAATTTTAGTTCAAAGGACTAACGAAGTATATTACTTGGTTAAGCTACAGTTATATTCAACAAAAGTATCATCTAAGGTTTTTAATATTTAACTGCGGTTAAATAAGTATTGAAAAAACGGTTCTTATATTTTGTAACCTCCAATTAGTAATGGCGTAATTAATTATATTTACTAACGTTAAATTAGCATTTTTAATAAAAAAAATACGTATTTTGAAATAATCAATTTAATGTTGTCGTTATATTCCATAAATTTAAAAGTATGTAAATTACACAATTTAAATATTGAAACATATGCATAAAAAGTAAGAGTTTTCGTTTTCATATCATTAAATTGAACTGAACTAATCAATTTATTTTATTGATATAATTTCTTATTAATTAAACTCGAAGTAAACATTTCATTCGAAATGAACTAAAAAATTAATATTTTTGATTCTTATTTTTTCAAAATTTAACTCATCTAATAAAATAGTAAAAATTTAAGTTTTTAGATTTCCCCCTGCCCTAATTCTTTTAAAGGTTTTCTAAAATCTCTAAACAAAAGGAAATGATAAGGAGATAAAAGCTTGCATTTTGAACGTATAATTTCGTAGATTTCGTATAATTATTTTGCTTCAATCCTAATATATTCCTATTTTGCAGAAAATCAATACAGACATATGTACAAAGTTTCATGCTAGGATCTTAATCATTTTTTCTATTTCTAAAAAAATATTTTGGATTTATTTTAATTATTTATCATAATCATTGCAAATCATAATGTCGAGCTGATTAATTAATATACAGATATTATTAATTTACTCAAATAAAGCTTATCAAAAATCTATTATTACACTCGTGTGTTAATTAAAATCACAGAAACTCCATAAAAAGATGATAATTTGTTGAACTAATGAAAGAATAAATCGTGATCATTTAATCAACCGGCACTGGTAGTATTGCGGTTTCCTTTGCGAGGTTTTTAACACCGATAAACGGCCAACAGCATCGGAAACAGGATGATGTTAAGTAAAATGTTTATTTACTCATTAAAATATGTATATTAAGTAAATAAAATAATAACAATAAAAAACCTTTTATAAAATTCAGTTCTCACAATTTTTACAACGTGCGCCAAAACAAAAGAAATAGATTTTGTTTATGGTGATGATTTCATTACGAATTTATAATTCCATCAATATAAATTAGTTTCTAAATGTGAATGATGCCAGACCTTAATGATCAAATATAAAACACAGTCCCAAAAACCAGTTAAAAAACTAGTATTTTACTATGCTAAATGCAAATTACTTTGCCTACACAAAAAAATAAAAACACATTTAATTTTTTACATAAATACAAGCTTCTTAGGATCGTCTGTAACGATTAAAAACATATTTGTCAAGTTATTAATAATAAAAATAAATAAGTGTTAAAAATTTTTAAAATTGAAGCTATTCTTAACGTGTTTTGATCTCATTTTGGTAATAAATGTATGTATAAATTAGATAATTTATTTGTTAAGTTCTACATACACCCCATTTATAGTTATATCAATCTCATGTTCTGCTTGTGTTTCCGCTATATTTGAATCTTATCTTTTATCATTGGTTAATATACTACAATATAGAGTTTGTCCCTTTAAACGACACTTTTAATTACCAACATCTTCTATAATAATACAGACCACCACTGTGTGTGAGTATTGCCGTCAAGCTACTTTGAGGTTCAATTAAGAGGCCTGCGAAATATTTCAACCAGATTTAGTTTCAATATAACCACAGAATGTTTAGTATACTATAACCTCGGTGTACTATGCCATAATTAAAAATGTTTTTCTATATTAAGGTTATTAAGACTACGAACAAAATTATGTAGCATTTGCGCAATTCATAACCTTTTTTATTTAATCTCATTCAATATACCTGAACCTGGTACTAATACTTAGTATCAATTAATTAGTAAATAACAACAATCAACAAAATAATAATAATAATAAATTTAAAAAACGAATTTCAAATATTAGAAATTAAAATTGTTTACACTTGACAGATGCACTTATTTATTTATTTAAGAATAAACGTTTAAAAACACTATCAGGTTAAATATAACCACGTGCAGTGTTGTATATATTAGCTGTGAGACACTCGAGAGAACTTGAGCCAAGAAGTAGCTTTATTCGCGACGATCCTTCACAAAAACCGAGAAACGACTGAGCTCTTAGCTGAACTGTAAACTGTTAGCTGTTAGGTCTATCACAAGCTGGAAGTCGCGGGGATCAGAATTTCGAAGAACAGCTGTTATAACACTGTAAAATCAACTTGGCTTGGAGCAAGGCAACTGGCAAAGGAGAAGGGACTCTACTCTCATCACCACTTGAGAAAATAGGAGAAAGAAACTTCAAGATTAATAACACCAGCTATGAGATACGAAACGTGAGAGACGTGGGACGTGAGACGTGAGACGAAGAACGTGAGGGTCTGCTTTGTTGCAGCTTTGTTCAATATGCATACCATGCCATAAAGAAATAATAATTTGAAAGATGGTCTTTAAAAAAAAAAATTAAAATAATAAATTAATATCATACGGTTATTGACTTTGGCTGCGTTTAGAATTCATAATAAAAAAGTTATATTGGTTATGATTACAATGACCATACGTCTTTGTCAGTGTCAATATCTTAAGAGTATATATATAGATTAAAAGTGTGTCCAAAATGTGTGCAAGAGAGAAAGGTATATGTTCCTATTTGTTCTCTATGCGCATACGTCGAAAGTGATAGCTGTCTAGATATAATAAATATTAATATTCTATTAAGATGTAATAAATATTAAATATGTAAAGAAATTATATTGCTATTTATATTTATACATATCTACATTATTCTACATCAATATAATGTCATATTTAACAGCTGTCACGTATTATATCTAGACAGCTCAGACTTGACAACTGTCACTTTCGACGCATGCGCATAGAGAACAAATAGGAACATATACCTTTTTCTCTCGCACACTTTCAGGTCCAGCATTCTGTCTCCATATATATATATGCTCTAAAGTCAATATGTACAGTTTTATACAAGTTAAGACATGATTTGCAAGCCCATTTTGTCTAACAGTCTTCTTATATGAATGCTCTTCTTCAATTAAACACTAAACAAACCTGATCATAAATAAAGTACTAAACTCAAATTACAGTACATATTTGCTTTACAAATGAAATGAGTTATTATAATAATAAGTGTTAATTGCTTTATAGTGTCATAAAGAGCCAGTCTGCAGTCTACTGTTAGAAGGAATAATAAATTTAGGGTAAAATGCTCACAGAAACTTTACAGTCCACAGCTTGTTTTGTTTTCGTTTCATTTTCTTAGCAAGTTGACAGAAGATAAATTTATTTTTGTACCGCCATTAAATAGAAACATTTATTTAATTACTTTTCTTCTAAACTTCCTGTTATACTAAAATAGTAGATAAGATCACACACCTCAGTAGTTTAATGTGGGGTACTAACTTTTACTGGAAATAGACTTTCTAAAAACAGTTTTATTCAAAAAAAAAAAAAAACAGTATGTCCTCTCTATAACACGAGTTATGGCAATGCGAATTGATACAACGCGACAACGTGTCTACGATTTTGTAAATATCATATTATCGATGTTTGGCAACCAGATTCTTAGTTAATTGATTAGAATTTTCTAAATAATTTTTCTTAGTTGATCTAAACCAAATAATAGAGCAACAAATTAAAAACACCGTATATACCATATGTACAAAAATTTTACATATGTAACATCGCGAGTATTAGAGCTATAAGAATATTATTGATTTTCAAGGAGGGTGTACATAACAGTTTTTATCTATGACGTATATCCGCTTTGGTGAACTATTTGTGTCATTTCCAACAACAGGTGCGAAAAGTAGGACACAAAAACCACTAAAAGGACAAATAAAGAAAAACCCGTAAACGAAATTTATATTTTGCAGCAGTTCTGGCTAATAAACATGCACTAGTTATGCAATATTTCATCGTGTGCGGCAAAAGATGGCGGTTTAAAAAAAAGTATTATTAGAAATAAGAGTTTCATAAACGAAAAGACACAAATATTTTGTTGTGACTATTAAATATATGAAAATTAATGCATTCATAGAAAATATTGCCAGAATATAGTCTTGTCAAGCATTTACTTTGGCATAGAATTAAATCTTCTGCTGACTTGCAGATTTTGTATGAAAGAGGCCATGCACTAATTACGTCACTCGCTAAATAGGAACGGGCCAGGGGTGGTTCTCAAAGTGTGACACGACTTGAAAGAGGGAAGAAGTCTTTCGCATTCCTGAGAAAATATAAATCTGCCGGATGGGAATTGTGAGATGAGACAATTAATACCGCGTGGGAGCTAAAAAATGAGTGACGTCACAACAGGTGCGGAGGAGGGAGTAATACGTAATGTATAAATGATCCCCCTAAAATGTTCAGTGTTTTCTAATATATAGTGCTGCGTTAGAGCTTCATGAGAACCCAGCCAAATTTGAATTTAGGAGCCATATGTATTATATTTAATTAAGAAATATTTGTTCGAGAAATATTTGCGAAATTCCATTGAAACCAAAACTGCCCATGCCAAAAACATATCAAACTCAAATACGTCATTGTATTTTAGCACAGGAAAACCTTATTCTATGAAAATGTTAGACTGATTTCTTAGATTATTTGCCTTAGTTACAATTTAACCGCGATGAAGTGAAAACCTGGTGTTTAGGTACTGCAGGTTTATACTAGGGAATAGAGATATGATGCGATTTTAATAGATATGATTTTTTACCACTATAAAATAATCACTTAAAATTTCTTTAAATCGATAACACTATAGTTACGATTGTGTAACTATTAAATAAATGAATATCTCAAGGGATTCACAGAGTAAATATATCTTGCAATTCTGTGTTATCTTATCTAATAGAAAATTTGTAAGTCCCAATCCTATGTAAACATTTATTTCTCACTTGACTGAAATATGTTTCCCATTTCGTTAATAAGGCATCCACACTGATAAAATTCATTACTGAGACAACTTCGAAAAATCTAAATTTGAGTTGTCTATGTAGTTATAAGTAAAATTGTACACTCTGTATATACATAAGGCTTGAAAATCAATATTGAGTTTATCGATATGTCAAAACTCAATATTCGGAGATGTCTAACTAGTTGATAATAGAATTGTAATAAGATGCCCCAGGGTACCCTCACTTAGTGTACAATTCATCAATGTCGGTTTAGGCGCCATAAGTCACCATTTTTGGAATAGTGAACTAAGATGCTCGGTGACTCAACATTTGAAGGGAATGAAGGGTGAAGGTAGTGCACTGAGCTAAAGTTCAGTGCAGTTCAGTGATACCACATATTAAAACATAATATTTTTGTATAGTACTAAACAAATGCAAATAATTGTATACAAAGTGATACAAAGCATAACACAAAATAAAACTACAATATTAATATATATTTATGTATATATATAAATTTTATGTTTTAATATGTGGTATCACTGAACTGCACTGAACTTTAGCTCAGTGCACTCCCTTCACCCTTCATTCCCTTCAAATGTTGAGTCGCCGAGCATCTTAGTTCACTATTCCAAAAATGGCGACTTATGTCGCGTAAAGCGACATTGATGAATTGTACACTAAGTGAGGGTACCCTGAGATGCCCTATGTCGATGTTGCTTTTTTATTTAGACGGACCATTGCTTAAATTGCTGAGATGTTATATTAGTCTACACGCTGCTTTATACAAACCATAAATTAATCCTCATAATGGCGTCCCATTCTATCTTGAATAAACGGATGTGGTTATTTTGGTTGACTCAAAATATATGTATGTTACATTAGTTATATACACATATAATAAATAATATATATAACATTTAGTTTATTTAGGTTAAACTAATATGACGAATATTTAACACTTCATTTTGCAAAATGCTAAACTACTTATCGATTTTAATTTAGGTATTAATATATATTTTAGCTTCCTTTAAAAGTTCCAGATCGGTAAACTTGTTATATAGTAATTATGTAGAAAAATAAACCGAATAAAGTGAATATGGGGCAACCGGGAACGGAGATCCGACCACCAGCAACCTATGGCAAGTATCACGTGACATATATAGGTCAACACCAGAGCTTGTGGTTTTCTAAAAAACAATAAAGCTCCCGCGAAAGGGAGCTGAAAAAGTGGGGAAAGCACAGATTTAACAATGTAACTGCTGAATAAGTGATTTTTTTTATCATTATAAAAAGTCAAATCAACAGTTATTAATGAGTATACTTAACAAATAAATTCCAAAACGATTTTAAATGATATTTTATGAAAATTCTCTGTGTCTCCAACCTCTTCTTCTACCTTCAACATAATTTAATTTTTCATAAAGATTTGATAGATTATTCTCTATACAAATGTCAGGTCCTGATATTTGATAACCGGTACAACATCAAGAAATAAAATAATGGGTATTGTTGCAACAATTGTACTTTTAGAAACCCTAAATCCAGTACAGACTAGTGCGACTCCATCATGCGACATTCATTTAACTCCACTAAACTCTACGAAGCATCATAGTATTTTTTTATTATTTTCTTTGATATATCCATTACGCGGTAAAATTTAAAATCATACCTTTATAGACTAGACCGAAATTATTATTAGCGTTTACATTATCGTACCTAACTTGTACACCTAAACTCAACTGTAAAGAATTAATCAGTCTTTTATTACTTTTTTTTCTAAACATACAAAAATCCTATTTTAGAAGTTGTACAACTCTTCCAACCAAACGTTCTTCTTAATCGATTTCTATACAGTTTTGTATGTTTTTATTTGTTTAGTGTATAAATTTAGAATTATTAATTTAGAATAAAAAATATAATGTTAAATTGATGTTACTTGTTCAAGAGCATGAAACTATAATGATACTCAGTATACAAATAGACAGTTTCTGAGTTTAAAAAAAAATAGAAAGAGTTACAGAAAGTACCTCCTTTCTATACCAACAAATCAGGTTATGGGTCTTGAAATAATCGATGAGTTTTCCGTATGGTCAATATAACATATGCACTTTGCTTTTTAATAAAGATAAAGCAAATTACAGTTATTAAATATGTAAAGGGTAATAAAAAGACCCGCATTGAAATCAATTTGTTGTTGCATGAGTTATTTCAAGAAATTACACTCGTAAATATAAAATCAATCAATAAATTTATGAATACGCAGCCATATAAGTCAACATTTAATTCCAAATCACGTCACCAATGTTAATGACCCATTACTTGTTGTATACAATATAATGCTACGTTACCCGATGTACAATCAGCTTAACTTCTGTTTTAAAATGTCACCCAAAAATAATCCATGTCCATCTCTAACATGAAAAACGTTTTGTTCGCTTTTGTCATATTGTCATTTAAAACATGGCTGCTGAGTCACTTACAAAACTTCCAAATCGGGATAATTTTAGCTATCCGAATAAGAAATTTTATAGGTAATAAAATAAGGAAAAATATATATAAAAAAATGTATTAAAATATAAGTTCATTTTACAATTCAAATGAATCAAAATTTGTTTTTTGTTTGATATTATCAAATGGGAATTTTTTACAGATCATAGATTTCTAAATTTAATTTATATTTGATTCTATTTTATCCAGTATAAATCTATCTCAGATTTCATTATAGTTCCACTATAAATCTGCCAATGCAACTTTATCTTCCCCTCCCCCCTGGTTTGTGTGTGACGTAATTAATAGATGGCCTTCGATTAAATTCAATTTAGCGTGAAGTATAAATTTATTAAATATTGATTTAGGGTTCACCCGTTGCAGGGGAAGTCTTAAAAGTGGCCACATTTTATCATAGGCTAACACACTTTAATTCCGATTTTGAACTATATCACGATCTTAAATAATAATTGCTATATTATTGAAACAATTAAAATAGTCATTTAAAGAATCAGGGACAATTAAAGGGAAAAAACTCCACAAAATATTAAAGGAATAATTATTGTCACGTCCATGCCTACAATTATCATTTCTTTCATTTTTAACAAAGTTAATAATTTAATTTCTCCACCGTATGGAGTTAGAGCCGGAGCTCTGATTTAAATAAGTAAGTCTATAAATATTGTAAAGAAATTATTTTTATCAATAAAATATAAGTATAAAAAGCTGCAGCACGTGCCCCAAAAGCTCAAGCTTAAAGCTTCAATTTCTTTAATATTACTCAAAATAAAACAATTTTCGTAATATACTTTTCTTATAATTTCTTTTCAATTTAATATAAATACGAGTGCTTTGAAAATGAACTCTGAATAAACATTATATGGTAACAACATTATGTATTATTAAATATTTTACTTTGACAAGTCCGTTATACTACAAGGGTAGCAAATAAAATTTAATTAAATTTTTCCACTCTGTAAATAAAAGGTTTCTTATAAAATTAAAAGAAAATCTGAAATAAAGTTTTAAATGAAACTTGAAAATAACTTTAATGTAATTTTATTTTAATTATAATTTTATTTTCAATCATGAGATTAAGTAGAAAATTTTTTATGTTAAATTAAAATTACATTAATTAATTTTATTAATGTTTATTAACATTAACATTAAATTAAATCAAAAAACAGTGAATGGACTTTACCAAACTCAAAATATTTAAAGTCAAATCTATACGAATATTATCTGTTCTATATTATTAATTACGTGTACAGTTCATTCCTATAAACACTTTTTCCAAATCAGATAATGCGTATCTGAATGAAACAATACCGTGTCATAAATTAACATATCAGACAAAGGTCTATCAAAAAAACATATCGCGCTAAAAAACACCTCAAAAGTTATTACAAAAAAATTAAAATTAATTGAATGATGAAACACCCTGTATGTCATTAAACGAATATCGTCTTTATTGAGTGACTCATGTATACACTATATCTCACACAGCTAAGCTAATCAAAATATTTTTTCTAAAAGATAATACTCTCAATACATATATACCAATAACAAAAAAATTAATATTTGCATAAAACCTTGCGAGTCGTCTACAGCAAACGCAGCAAAAACAAGTGGATTAAGGAAAGAATATTTTCAGTAAATATTATCGCAATTTCAATGAGTAATTAATATTGCTACATTTAATATAATTCTGAGTCATTCAAAACAGTGCTAGCCAACCTTGTTTCAACGTATCATAAAATGTATCACCGTGAAATAGAATGTACCCTCTTCAAAGAATTTTTGTAAATTTATTAGTAAAATAATAAATATAAGACATAATTTATCATTTTTTTAAAATAAAAATTAATTTCATCCTTTTAGTAACTTTTGTCATATTATAGTTTTCATTAAAAATTTTGCACCGATTCCCATGAACGAAAATTGAATTTATAAAATGTACCTTTGATATTTTGAGCACTATATTGCGAGTATCACTTCAATACCATACGAGTAATCATTTTAGAAAACTGAGCATTGTGTCCCGAAAAAAATGTCCCAACTTTCTGACATTGCAGCGTGCTTCTTCTTATTGGGTTCACAGGAAAATTGTAAAAGTGAAATTCATTCACTTTTTCTCTTCTTTAAGATTGATAATAACTATCAAACACCCAGAACCAACCAATACCGAAATATTTGAAGAAGAAAAACAAAAAAAATGCCAAAATTTCGTGCCTTTTAACCCACAGAAAGTTTTTCCCAAAATTTCCTTTTTTAGCATTGGTCTCAATACATACAAATATTTATTAAACCCAAATAACGTATTAAGTTGGGTCCCTGATATTTATTCATAAAATCGGCCGCGTGCTCTAGTTGGCCTTCGCTAATCCAGAATATATCATACAAAAAGTAAAGCAGACGGCGTGTACATCGAGTTTTCAATAAAAAGCACCTCGGAAGACTGATGGATGAAACTAACAAGAGGCACTAGCACCACAATAGAATGAAGTAATGAACATTTCTGTCTCAGTGACAACCATGACTCATCGTGACCTATTGCTCGCATGAAATATGGAATATAGCGAGACTCTGCTCCATTTAATATATTTTGCAGACAGGCTTATAGGACGCAATAGTAAACAAGACATTTGAGTGACAAATTTATTATGTACACAAAAAAAGTACAGCGCTTCTCAATCTATCGTATAATTAGACATTATTATGCAAACAAATGCAAACTCATATTTTGTGATATAATATTATTAACCTTTTAAAAATGTTCTTAATAAGAGAAAAAAAGGTGTCGCAGGTTTTTATATTATTTCATAAAACGTTTAAACTTTAAAAAAAAACAGGCTCGGAAATTTTTGCTCCATAACAAACGAAAAAAAAGTCTGCAGACCTCATACGCGGGCACCCCACCTACTTCTGCATTTAATTAATTATAGATTTATTATCAACTTAATCATTTTGTGTTGAACATTACAATAACGTAAAAACGATGCTTATTATAAAATATTTATGAAAGAAAACAATATCAACAAAGAATGTTAAGAGTTATATACAAATCTTCATATTATATATAAGTAAACGATAAAAACCTTTGAAGAATTTACACCTACAGAACAATTTAGTTATTGGTATGTAAATAAAACAAGTAAACGTTGCAGCAGAGATGCGTGACATCGCATTCAAAAAACTTACAAACTGCAAAAATTAAAATTCAAACAGTAAAATCGTAAATGTAGAATTTTTTAATTTTATACTAACATAATCATGTTGAGTCAACACCACCTAGGTTCATTTTCTACAAAACGCTGTTAGGCCTTGTATCTAGGTGGTGTTAGTTGAGTTTAGCAACCAACTATTTATTTAAATCTTATACAGTATCATTCTATTCTATTTTGTTTACGAAAAGATTATTACTTTGAAATGAAGTTGTAAATATAAAAAAGCAAAGATGTTTCTTTGTTTACAATTATATTTAGCATAAAAATATTTCTTGGGATCATAGTACAATGGCATTCCTTTATTCTGGTTTCTGGTTAAGAGCTTATGTTGTTAAAATATGTAAAAAAATAAATGAATTAAATAACATATTAATTTTCTGGTCGTTCATTTCGTTTTATTGTATGCAACAAAGTTCAACCAACATAAAAGGAATAACCGTCCGTCAGTGTACTATAAATAAATGATTTATGTTAATTATAATTTTTTTTATTCGTTGACATAACTCGTCTTTAATTAAACTTGCATTCATTTTAATAATGACATGCATAATAACTATTAGCTGGAGTGTACTATACAGTCTAGAAGAGCAACATTTATTTCTTTTTTATAAAAATAAAAATGGAATTGTAATATTCAAGACACTATTATTGCAGTAGATGCTACTACCGGAGTGCATAGATAGCAAATAGCCACAAGTGTTTCCGACCACTGCAATGATCCAGTGCAAAAATATTAATTTTTTTAAATAAAATTTTAAAATCCGGGATTACCCGGAAAATTGTGTCATAAGCTAAGTAAATGCGTCATACTTATATCTGTGCGATATCAGTTGAACAACACGTACAAACCGAAGTAACAATTTAATACATCAACATACTTTGTCAGTACTACGTACTCATCAGACAATTTTGTATGTTTATAAAAAATAGAACAAACTAACTAATAAAATTCAGAACAATTATTTAACATGGCACTGTCCTACTACGTATAGAGAATATTTTATTTGTTTCATTTTTTTGAAGCCTTTGTTTCATATACAATGTGCGATATCTATATACATGTGTCATTGATTTGGGCCATAAAAGTTGAACAAATGTAATAGTATACTCATATTTAAATAATAATGAAATTTAATCGAAAAAAGGGTTTTTAAACTATCGAAAAATGTAATCTAGGTATTTCTTTTGCTTGGTTAACCACAGTTATGTCAAAACTATCAACCTAGGTTTATAACAAACTACAGTTAACGAACAATTGGAAAATCAGCTCTTAGCCGATCACTGGTCTAAACAATAAGAAAAAGAAATCTAAAAATTTCTTTATGATAAAATTTCAATCAAAATTTTTGAACAGTTGCATTTTTTATACGGAATAAAAACACAGAACGCTTATTGCAACTATAACACTTTACTACAGTTCATAGATAAAACAAATATTTATAGTATTTACATTAAGGAGGGAGAGGACGTAAACATAAATGATGAAAACGTCGTGAAATTTGGAGGGTCGATACAAATAGTTAAAATACAAGCTGTCTCAAAATTTTAGAGACCTAGGGTTCATAGTTTTCTTTTTATACATGATTAAAAATAGTCATTTTCCATACAAATCATAATTTTTAGCTCAATTTCACCACACAAAATAACTTTTAACTATAAAATAAATGGTGACACGGCTTTCAAAAACTAAGTGTATATAAAAGAATCTTTTCTGTAACTATTGCAAAAAGAAAATTATCAAAAGGATACCTATATACGAACATATTTAAATAAAACCAGTAAGAAACAGTAAATGTAGGTTATGAGCCGATAACGTTGCAAATGGCAATTTGAACGGGAAATTCAAAATCTGAATAAATATTATATAAAATATAGCAATTTATTTGTCAAAGAACCAAATCTCGCATGCGTTAACACACGTAAATTTGCAGCGTTGCCAAATTTATTATTCCTTTTTCAAAATATTAAATTTGAATTTAAATTGAATTAATATAAATTTGATATTAATTATAGGTAATTTTTTATTTATTAAACTATTATATGCATAAAAAAATCATTTTAACAAGCAAAAAGCAGTTTAATAGGGAATTAAAAAATTCTTTTTCAAAAGTACAGTCCCAATATTTGCTTCGTTCCTCATGTACTTCGTATTTTGCATTTCGTATTACCGAGAGATAAACTTTTTGCATTGACGGTACGTCCTGTACCTCCTTAAAAACAACTGTTCTTAGAAAAAATAATGAATTGCTAGAGAAATGTATATTTACTTTTGTATTGTGATTATATTTATAACACTATACACAATACTAACCTTACATACGAGTTGTTAAAGTTTATGTAAAAACTATAAATTTATGTAAATTTATAGGTTAAATATGAGTAAGTTACGTAATCTACAAATAATGTTTCATATTACCAGTGTTATCATTTCAGTGAGGTATAATAATGTATATGTAACATCTTGAAAGAAACGTCTTAGTGATAGATGAAGTGATTTCATAATAAAAGTCATAATTTTCATAGCTGGTTGTATGACCCTGAAAATGTGACTTCAGAAAACAATCAATGAAAAAAATAAACCCAAAGAATAAATTAAATTTAATTATGAATATTTCTAATAGATCACGTTTATATAAAATTAAATCGTAATATAACATTAAATTTATTCATATTATATAAAAAGCAATTAATCTGCCATTAGAATCGCAAAAATAATTTGCTAAGGAGCAGTCCCTTTTTAATTCAGCGTGTCTTTAACGCATTGACTTTATTACAAAGGAACTGTCAAATATATATATAGAATTACATAAATACATTTAAATTTAACAATCTCTATCTGGACTTAATACTACTAGTATAATTAAGTGTTTTAATAAATAATTCTTGTTAAATAAAGTTTGACTGCCAAGAATCGGATGAAATCATTGCAGTGATTAACTGAAACCTAACACCAATCTAATGCAGCGATATCTTATCTATTCTGTAGGTTTTTATCGTATAGCTATTCATCCGAAGGTTGGTTCCTACATACCGATACTTTTTCGTATATTATTATTGCATTGCGATGACAACATACAAAGCGATGAATTACTAAACGGTAATATAATTATAACCGATATATTTGCATATATTCCCAGCACATCGAGTCAAGTGTATTTGAATTATGAGCGTTACATAAATTAATAGTTCCTGGAACGGACAGTTCTATTAATATACTTGACGTTGCAATAAACAGAAAATTTAAAATAAATCACGTTAAGTGTTAGCTTACTCCCGAGAAAATGACAATCTTTAAATTTGAATATAGAACAAGCTTTTTAAATTAAAAAAAGTAATATGTTAAAAAAAAAATTCTCATCTCGGAAATGCCTACAACCAGAAAATCGACACCATGCCCCACGCTTTTATTACTAAACTTTATAAGAAGTTCTTTTTCTATTTTTAATACATTTTATGCTTAAATAAAAAAAAGTTTTTACTAAAAATAAGCACTGAAGAATATGTTTCTCATACTGAAACAATAAAGCAATAATTGTTTAATTAATACGTACAAAAGCTGTCAAAATAATTGTGCAGTGTCTATTTCATAAATAATGGTGTGTAAACATACAACTACAAGCGTTTAATACAAACACCATAATACAACTATGATTCACTTTAGATTATTATCAGTTTTAATTAAACAGCTGTTATAGACATTATATTCCAACCGATAATTAAAATACGAGTATTATGATTAATGTTATAAAAAAAACGTCAAGCAATTAAAAAGTTTTATACCATGGTATAAATTACATAGTGTCACTTACCGAAATATTTAAATCAATTGAAAAAAATTATTAATCTCTTATTAATAGAATATATCAGAGGAGATAAATTCAGCCACGCGGACAATTGAACAATTTGGTTGGTAAGAAAATTATTAAATTAAACTTTTTTTATTAAGTATGATATTAAATATATTTTGTGTGTGTGAATTATATTTATTGGTACTAATTTGAAAGTAAAAAGTAACGTAAACAATATTACCTAACGTTACGCTTTATAACAGAACGTTACAGAACTGCGTTACCGCAGTTTAACAGAATTCTGTTACAGTTTCATTAAATAAATGTAAAAAATATTAAAAATCTTTTACTACTACTTAATCTTGCATAATAAGATTTATTAACTTCGGAAAACCAAATTACGTGCTGTAATATACAATTAACAAAGAAAAAGTGAAATATTCTCGTTTCTTTAAGTTTTATCCAAAACCAAAACAGTTAGTTCCTATTAATAGACCATAAAACCTTAGTTCTAATAAACAATACCAACTTAATAATTTTTTTCGTTTGGAAGGTGTGAGACTGTTTAAATTTAATAACGATCAAAATTGAATTAAGCACAATGACATTTAAATAAATGAGTTAAGGCACAAGAATGTAGTGGCAAATGGCAAAAACATTAAAAATAAAATAATAATAATGTATTATAATTTAGGGAATGTCCCCTAATAGAACACAAATTAAAATAATCAATTCACAATACCAACTTAAATATAAATTAATTTTATAAAAGGTTATGCGCCCCTGATCTTGCAACCATAAACAGGGCCATGTGCACGTTGTAAATTTCAAATCAGCTGAAAAGTCTTTCTTCTTATTTGGTTTTTTTTTAATATAAATAAACAAACATATGATCTTATGAGTCAAATGCAAGTACATCCGTTTTAATGATATTTAAAAATAGCAGTTAAAAAACCATTTACTAGTTTTAACGATGCACAAACTTTAAAAATAGTTTCAATGTACATCATACTCGTAAATTGATGGAGAATAGACAGATGAATAACAAAAATGATGTCATACTCGTACTATAACTACGACTGCAGATTTAAATAAGTAATTAAAATTTTCGTTGGAAACAATAAATTATGCAAAAATTTTACAACATTCAACGTATGTATAAGTTACCCTATAAAAAATTTGGATCCGAAGCGTATAAAATTCGAATACGATATTCTAGAACCCAACCTAGTACAGACATAGACATTTGAGCGATATAGATCCGTTTTGAATGCATTTTGGATCAAAAACGGAGGCGAAAGTTTCAGAAGCAAAACTGCATTACCCCACCCCATAAACTTAATCTTTAAAATACAAAATTTCTTTTCTTGAACGTACCCAAATATATTTTCTACATGTGGCTTAGAAAGTGCTTCGAAATATCTTATTCAAATTGTAATCAGACTTATTCGACATTACTACGAAAAAAATATTGATAGTGTGATACAATACGAAACGATTCAATGCAGTCTTCTTTTAAGAAAACAACATAAAAGAAAACGAAAGTATTTTTGGATTTGCAACATATGGCATATTTAAAATAAAAATATATAGCACATCGTAAAATTCAATGTTAATGAACTGCAGAAGAAAACAAACAAGATGAAGTAAATAGAATTCTAACAAGTCAGCGACTTCATAATGTCCTGACAAATTGCACAAAGAGAAACAGCAACGGCAACGAGTTCTAAGTGCAACTGTGCAACTAATTATATTAAATTGTTAACATATTTGTAGCAAGGATTTATTTTAGGAAACAGAAATATTTCAAATAATTTCTTTCACTATTCATTTTTAGTTAGACCTCTTTTTTCTTAAGTAAGATAAAACTTACTAGAATTGAATAGATTTCTATATAAAAGATAACATATTAAAGAGATATTCTAGAGTATGTAATATAGTCCAAAGCAAATTAGAAATGGGCTTGTGTTCTCATTTTTTAGTGGTCGATTTTTCAATTGTTGATTGAAATTGATGTTAATAAATGTGTATTGGCGTGTCTATTTTATTAAATATCTAAATATTGACGGAGATATAGCAATTAAAAATTGTAGTTTTAGCGCTAGAAATGGTCAGCCATATTTGTATGACGTGAAATGCATTTTAACGTCAGTTATTTGTTGAGTAGGTCAGTGCTGTGGTAATGTTCTGTAGCTGTTGGTAGTCAAATAATCAAGTCAAATCAGAGAATAATAAATTTTTATTTTATTAAACCCTGCTAAGGCAGACATAGTATTGAATTTTGATTGTTTCTTGAAATAGCTGTAAATAATATTTGATATATAAATAGATATAGCAGAGATTTATGATCTGTAAGATTGGTAACCTTACACAAGGATTGTGATGTCACATGCACTTGGAATGTGTACAACGTTGAATCCCTTTAATAATTAAAGAGACAAAATGACTTTTTTAATTGTTAATATCTCTTAACATATAAGGAGTTATTAAAAAATAATTGAACATTTGAGATTCTAGTAACCCACTTTATCAATATATAGTACACTTTTATAGAAATTAAGACATAGGACATAAGCCCATAAAAAAATATTTAAAAAAATAGAGATTCTAGCTTAAAACTTTGAAATCATCGTACCACTCAGTGCTAAATGTAAAAATAAACTATTTTTTTAATAATTTATCTAGAAAAGAATAAGATAAAATTCAACATCGTATCGTTGATTTATCAGGCACAACTAGAGTCACCGCAGAACTCTTGTAATTTGAACTACATGTACTTAAAAGTTGATATGTATTGTTCCTTAAAGGTCAAAGAATAAATATAAAGAAAACCAACAAGACCGCAGTGTTGATCTAGATATGTTATGCATTTTACATGTGAGAATGTCACTAGTGCTATACATACGTGAAGCGTTCAAATACTGAATATTTAAAAATAACAAGATATACTCGATATATTGTTTTTAGTACATGTATACCTAAAAATATTCTGTAATTTAATAAAAATCGCTCCAATATCGATATTATGCTCTATATCTAATTCTAAACAAGAGTGTGGAAATATTAAATAGTGTGATGGTTAGATATCGATTTAAGTATATTTAAGTGAAAGACGTCATCACTCTGAAAAGATAGATATCACATACACAACACACATACAAATATGTCGGTAAACGGATTACGGTCAAGGAGAATAGATCAATGATCTATTCAGGGGAACATTATATTATTTGCTAATAGTATGATTTAACACAGCTGAAATGTATCTTTTTATTTATAATTTTAATATTTTCTATCTATAGATACAGAGATTCAAATACAGATGCAGTGAACAATAACATTTTGGTACAAAGGAAAATGGGCTTTTAAATTGTCGGATTTAAATGAAATTTAATTCACGTCTTTATTTTTTTAAATAACCAAACAGAAAAAGGAAATTGTGGCACCATGTGACAAGAGAGTGGGGGGAGAGAGAGAAATGTCTGAAGCGTTGACGTCACATGTTTTTTAAAAAATATTGTTAAAAAAACGTAATGGCCTGAAAAAATATTAAAAGAATATTTAAAAAATGTATTAACTAAAATGCGTGACGTAACACCAAGTGGGGAGTGGTAGTGACAAAAACAGGGGGGGGAGCATAATTGCAGGAAATTTGTATGACGTAATTTATGGATGGCTCCAAAAGTTGACGCAGTGAAAAATTGTTCCTAAGAAAATATTAAAAACCTGCCGTAATAAAATTCTTTGTCATTGCTAGCTCTTATACTATAGATATTCAGGACGTATTTATATTCTAGTTGGAACTAGTTTTTCATATTCAAGTATGCTATTCTATAACTTATTGTTTATATTTCATTCTGTATTATATAAAACATAATTGGATAAAAATTAGTAAGTTTTTAAATTCTCACAATATGCGTATATAAAAATAAAGCGAAATTATTGCTTAGTATTGCATATTTAAAATCAAAGCATTTTTTCCTGAAACAAATTTTAATTTATTATATAATTACCCAAAAATAATTTATGACATTTTCGTTTGGACATATTCGGTTACCTTGACCCCGATCTTAAAGCTTATAAATTGATTGCAAACAATGTGCTAGATATAATCTAAACCCTTTTTTAATAATTAACAGAAATTAGTAATTAGAAATTGAAAATAAATACTATTGTAATTAATATTTTACATAATAATATAGAGGTTATTTGTTATCCATTAGCACTACTGATTTACATATTTATTTTGCAATTTACTCTGTTGAATCTAATTTTTCAGCCAAAACCATTGATTTTACATAAAAAAAAAACAATGTTAAGAAAATAACATCTGTCATAAGTGAGTATAGTATATCATATTAAAAATAATATATTAAAATTAATCATGCGTCAAGTGGAAATAACATTATACATTTTAATAGTTCCTATAATTATAAATTACTCTAAATCAATTTATTTCTCGAAGTAAAATAATCGATATCGACCAAGAATAAAAAGATTGTTTTGATTGTCAAGATTGTTGAAAAATATAATATTATATTATTACTTAATACGCCTATGTAAATTAGTATTTTTCTATGACAAACTCAAATAAAAATACCAATAAATAAATATTTTCATAACTCCTTATTTTCTCTAGTGAAATGCTAGCTAAACACAAAACAAGTAGGGTTTTTTATTATGTCTATTGCAAAAATATATTAGACAGGGTGTGTGTGACATTTACAAGGCCACGTGCAGCAAAACGTCATAATAATCAAATTATTTAATATAGCACGATCACTAAAACACTTGAGGTATTAAAATGTCAAGTAATCTGTAATGGATGAGCAAGTATAATTGTTACAAATAATACAATAATATTCCATTGTGGTGCAATAAGAACATTCAAATATAGACGAATGTCTTAAAATCATTGTTGTATTTTAATCTATTTTAAATATTCAAAAAGTTTTTGTAAAAAATAGTCTTATGCATGGTCTTCTAATTAAATTATAGAAAATTTATACATATAAATGAAATAAAATGATATTATTTACTTACGTGAGAAAAATAACTTCGTTAAATGAACACATATACATTGCATAAACAAAATGTCTAAAAATTGAATATAATAATAATATTTACTTACTTCTGATGGAGACATAGTTGCCATTATTGACTAAAAACACTACTAGCCGACATTTTCCGAAATTTAATGTATACACGGCCAAGTCAGAAATAATGAGCAAGTCTCCAATATTACAAATATAGTTCCTAGTATTTACACTGTAGTGTGTAGAGATTTTATAATAAACGTCAATTTGAATAAGTTTTATATCAAAAACACATTTTTGCAAAATACATGAAGTAGGTTTAAGTAAATATGCTAATTTTTACTCATATTACTATAAATTTAAAATTTACTTTTTATTGCCCCTATATAATAAACAAAAGCAAAACTACATTAACATAACCTCACTTTCATTAGTTATGCTCACTGCTTTGATTAAAATTGGCAATTGAATCATTGTAGCACATTTTAATTATTTCTTAAACTTTAACAATGTTTAATATATTTAAAAACATGTGGTATTTATATTAATTCCTAAGCTAAATACATTAAGTGATGTTTTATTTTATTACTTGCTTACCTGAACTCAAGCAATTATTAAATATTTAAGAAAACAAATGAAATATTACAATTTACTATTTCCTGTTAAGAGTTCTTTAACCAATTTAACAGCATATTTAGCTGTACCAGGCGCTGTTGTGACACCGTACCCTCCATGACCATAATTATGAACGATTTTAATTTGATTGTTTCTCGACAGCAGAACTTCTTTCTCAACCCTTACGACGCCACGATATGGACGTAATCCTACCAACTCTTTAACAACCGGAGCACA
This sequence comes from Panorpa germanica, assembly GCA_963678705.1. NCBI lineage: Eukaryota > Metazoa > Arthropoda > Insecta > Mecoptera > Panorpidae > Panorpa > Panorpa germanica. Next base: position 11,674,952 of record OY783215.1, on the reverse strand, counting down.
TTTTAGACTAGGTAATAAAGCTTCGCATCGTTCTCTAATAGCTGCAGAATCATGACGACAGACATCCATATTATAACTTTCAAATTGACGCACACCACCTAGGGTAACAGTTTCAAATCCAGGCAGTATATAAGTGTCAAAATCTCCGTAGAAAGCCGTTTTAAGCCATGGTGCTTTCACCTTAAATGTTAGATCATATATTAATATATTTAGACTACAATAAAAAATATAAATTGAACAATTATTTTTACCTTAATAATTTGTCCTCTGATTGGGACAAGATGCCGATCTTTACATAGTGTTTGAGCTTGAAGTCCTGTACAATTTACTACAACATCATATTTACCAGCTAATTCAGAAAAGTTATTCACTGTTTTCTTTATAAAGCATCCTCCTCCTTGGGTAAACCTGAGATTAATATATTAAACAATTTTTTTCTGTAACACAGTTAACTATTTACAAGAAAATATAATTGCATACTTCGTTCCAGCCCAAGGCAGATAACGGGAACACTCAGTTAAAACTGTTGTAAAGAATGATCCGTATTTCCAATCTCCTGGACACAACTGTAATTCATCACTTGTTGCTCGACGATAAACATGCACTACTTTTTCCATTAATTGATTCTGGAAATAGTTAAAATAGTCTTTATTCAGTAAATTTGTTAAAAATTATTAAGATCATTATTTACCCTAGTTAGTTCAGCACTTCTGTTTGAAAATATATATCCAGATAATTGGGTAACACCAGCAAGTGGTGCATCACATGCAAGTCTAATTTCATCCCAATATTCATAAGCATCTTCAATCCACTTTCTGCAAAATAAAATAATTTTATACATACATATTATGCAAACAATGTTACATATTTTTGATTTGTATTAATTGATAAAGTTTTATTGTTTCTACTTAGTTATTTCTTCAGTTGGTCCTTGAAAACTTGTGCCAGGGCGAAAAACTCCGGCAGCTATATGGCTAGTAGTTTCCTCATTAAAATGTTGGGCAATTATTGTAACCTGAGAGTCACGATATGTTTTTTGCAGTTCTAAGGCAGTAGTAAGACCTACTACGCCAGCTCCAAGAACACAAACTTGCATGATGCTATATATATATAATTATATTTATATTAATTGCAAAATCTAAGCGAACATACCTATAACATATATATACTTTATAAAGCGAATGTTATCAGTATTATATAACTAAACTATACTATACGGGAGCTTGTTTTTAATGCACGATAACCGATCTTGATATTTTTATCAATACATCTTCATTATCTTTAAAAAAAATACTTTTTAATAACCAATTATAGCGTTTAATTATTAATTGCTGGGTAATTACAATTTTCACTTAATTATAAAACCTTGTATTTTCAGTATCAGTGTTTTTGCTTTTGTAAATTACCTTATGAAAATAAAATTACTTTTATAATAGCATAATACCGCACTCTATGGTCCACGTATTATTTTAATCGCTAACAGGATAATCACAGGTCAATGGGTTAAACAACATATTTAATACTTATGATGTATAATACAATGATATTACTAAAACGATACTCTGCCAGTCGAAATTTAAATAATCTGTAATACCCGTACGTAGAATTTACGTAACATTTATGTAGCAAATATCTTTATCCTTAAATTATACGCTACTGTTGTTAACTGCAGTAAGATGGATATTTGTATATAAGAGATAAAGAAAATATTGTTTTATTATATTATATAATATTTAAGTATTTACATAATATAATATAATATTTATTTATTATTTTAAGTCTAGACGTAATGGGTATGGGTAAGAATATATTCTCTGGATTTAATAATATCAATTTTAAACAATAATTAACAAGGGGTTTACATCAATCTCTTATTGTGAATTAAAAGAACTTTCTCCAATAGCAAATATCGAAGATCTACATTAATCTAAAATAAAAAATTGTAAAGCTTGGTAAAATAGGTAAGAGATAATTTAAAAAAATGTTCCAATAACAAAACATTTAATAATTTAGTAGCAATTGGCTCTTTTAAAACTTTCTCTTTTATTTGCTATTATCATACACAATTAATTCTATAAATATCAACGAAATATATTATTTTAGGTTTCATATAATAAAAAATATGTAGTAATAATTTTTTTTACTTGGGTTTATTGATATATATATATATTTCTTGCATATACAAAAACTGTTACTATAAAAACAAAAATTGCTTAAATGGTGCGTTCTATATAAAAATAGATTATAAATCAATTCAAGAATACCAATTTGTTTGGATGCTCAAGCCCGAGAAAAGCGATAAAAATAAATAACTTCTTAAAGGTTTCTAATACGCATCACGCCAAATTTCTACAAATATTTAAAACAACACATTTCATGGGTTAAGCATATTTCATTTCATATTTTAAACTCAGGAAGTTTCTGAAGAAGGTTGTTCAAAAAAATGTTAAACAAAATTATTTTATAGAATGTTTATTGTTGTATATACCAGTCGGAAAAATTTAAAATATTCAGTTACAAAGGATTAAAGGTATGGAAATCTAAATGGATTATAATTTATTACAACGGTTAACATTACTGGTGTTTTTTCCTTTAAAAGGTTTTAATTTTGTCCATAGATACACCAGAAATATACTTGTTAAGTACAATCATCTTACAAGAAATTTCATGAATTTCTATTTCAACACATATAAAACGATCTATTTATGAACAAAATTAAAAATATAGGCTGAGTCGCACAAATGCAGTCAGAGCCTTTTTATATTAATAAATATTTTTAATTATCATTTAATACATGTGTTAGTAACTCTGTGTGGATAAGGCTACTGTTGCATGCACGATTAAGTAATCGGGATTTCCTAATTTCAACACAAGGTGTGAATCCTAACGTGCTCGTCACATTTATTTTTATTATTTTATAATTGGACATCGACTATTGTCTATCAACATACATCACATAGTCCTAATTCTCTATCTGTACACAGACGCCCTGTAGAACCGGTTAATTTTTCTAAATATCGGAGGGGTAATTTACTACAATATAACAATTCAATTCTCCAAGTGATTTAATTAAAAATAAGTACTCATAAATACTCCATATATAATACACCAGTTTAATAATTTCATGATTATTTCAATTCGGCACCTTAAAATATAAAAATTATTACAATTTTCAAATAATTTATATTCGAAACAAAACTGTTTGCAAACATTAAATTTAAAAGGCTGTACGTTCGGTAGATTAGCTTGTTTGACGACAGGTAGATCTGTGAGGTCTTTCCATTCATTCAAACAGAACAGAGAATAGCCGTTACTTCAACCATGGGTGTTGCAGACATTCCGCAGCGGTAGCGCGTTTATTAGGATCAAATTCTAGCATAGGTTTCAGAAATTCTGCAAATTCCGTGGCTTCTTCGACACTCCACTCGTACTTCTCCGTAAGCACTTCCACTAAGCCCCATGGCTTGAGACCGGAAATATGTCGCAGTTCACATTTTTTATTAAAAACTAATCGAGAAAATTTACCGGACATTGCTATCTTTTTAGGTATTTCGCCAAGCAGCTCTATAATGTGTGCCAAATGATCTTCGTCACGACTGTAATCCTCTCCAGAATGTGGCTCGAACAGATAATCACCTGTGGCGAGCTCAAATGCCATGCATGCTGTGCTCCAAATATCTGCCGAAGTATTGTATCCAGCGCCTAGCAGTACTTCCAAGGATCGGTACTGGCGTGTCTGAATATCTTCTGTGAAATGTTTATTAACCCAGCAAGCATTTCCTAAATCAGCTATTTTAACTTCTACATCACATGGGACCAAGGCAGGATCGAGACGGGGGCCGCTTAGTGGACAAAGCTGTGGTCCACACATCTGTTGAGAAGCTGAGCTTTCAACGGTATCGGACTCGCTGTGTGCACTAATTTCTCCACAACCCTTTAAACGACATTTATTAGCTTCTTCTTTTAGAGATTCGTTATCAATTTCCACCTTTTCACCTCCAGCAAGCCCATCTGACACTGGTGAATCGATATTTTCGCATCCAGTACATTCGCTGCATCCATTTATAGCCACTTGTGTTTCATTTTCGGGAGTGATAGTTTCTTTACTGCTGTCATCATCTCCATCAGGCATACGAAGATCCGCTACACTTGTTATAGAATTATCTGTCGATTGTAAATTGGAATACTCACTTTCAACTGTTCCTGCCATTCCTTCACCATTTTCGGATTTGCTGCTTTTCAGTTCCTCTATTTCTTCTATTTGTTCCATTTGTTTTTTCAGAAGCTCGTTTTGACGTTTTGCCTTCTTCTTCAACTTCTTCTTTTTATTCTTACTCATTTTGGCGTTTTTATTTTGTTCCTGAAATTCTTTGGGTGCAGTACTTATTAATGAGGTTGGAAGTTTAAGCCCCATGGTGTGCAATTCCATTGCTTCTGTAGCCAATTTATGAATATAAGTTTCATCCACACATACTAGAACATTTTCAGGTTTTATATCTGTGTGAATTATTTTACACTTTGTATGTAAATAGTCAAGGCCTTCTAATACTTGTCGAATTATTGTCTTCACGTTACATCGGGGAATTCCGCGATAATTAGATTTGAGTATTAATTTCAGAAGATGGTGTCCTAAAACTTCAAATACCATACAAATATGCGTGCCATTTATTCCACTTATTTTAAAATCATTCAATAGTTGCACAGTCTTGTCACGTTTTGGATCGACAGGATCGCTATCTCTGACAGCTTTTAAAATTTTAATTTCATCTCTGGCAGTTTCTGTAAAGTGAGGAGCGGATTTTACTACTTTAAGAGCAACAAACCTTCTATCCACTAGATCCCAGCACAACCACACTGTTGAAAAGTGCCCCCATCCCAATTTGCGTGTTACATGATAACGGCTCAAAAACAGGTCGCCTATCTTGACAGGATGGTATCCGCCCTTACAGTAATCTGACGTGTCTTCTTGTTCCTCTTCCTCACTAGAAAATGGATCCTCTTCATCTTCTATTGTTTCGTTGGATGAACTATGAGTAGGTTCCAACCTGCTCGTGTTACATTTGTCACGGGCCCCATTTCCTTGTCCACTGCAACCGTGCTGCTCCTCGTTCTTTCCTTTCTTTTTACCTGGCTTATGTCGCTTTTTCTTGGCTTGAATGGCGAGCATTCGCCTATTTACATCTGATTTAGAACTCATGTATATGAAATATATGGATTAAAAACTATTAAAAAACGTAAAAATCTATCTCTTCATTTCGATAGCTTTTGTTTGAGTATGGCGGCCGAATGGACGACAAAATAACATCGGGTTTAGTCGGGCATTGTTCGGTTCTCATTAGAACTTCTCGTTCATGGAAAGTAGTGCTGCCACCACAAAATATTTGCAAAGCAGAATGCGCGAAGCGCCGACTGTCAAATAGTTATACACTTCAATACACCTAATCATTTTGGAAGAATATTTAAATAATTTAAATCACAACAATATTAATTTTTATTAACAAATTATCTCATATTAATCCCATTAATTAATTACAAATCATAAAGCAGGAATGATTTAAATTGGTAACTTCTAATAAGCAATGGATATGTTACCAAGTTGAACATTAATATTGACATTTCTTTTATACATGGAAGGGGCAAGAGGGATATTTGTTTTGTTCGTTTGAGGAAGGGATTTGAAATTTAAGTAATCCTATAATTCATTCAGTCATTATTACATTGCCTTTCTACTTCTTCAGTACTTAAATGTTACTTTGAAGAGTTCTGTTATGATTAAACTGTGTTTACGAGTGTTAGAATTAAATTTTTTTTTAGAACTCTACGTGTCAAATTTATGATATTAGTGTTTTTCGATATCTGAATATTCAGTGTTTCTAGTTTAATATAAATATAACAATGACACAACCATCAATTGATTCATATTTTCACACACGTAAAAGACTTGTGGCAGAAGATTTAAGTGGCGTAAGAAATAAAGTTTTAGCATTAGATACAAACAATCCACTTGTCCGATGTACAGAGCATTCCTTAAAGTTGTTCGCAAAGAACTGCGAGAAAACAAAACCTGATTTTTCATCCGGTAATAATGGAATATCAGAGGAAAAGCATTCTGATAATAATCAAGTTAAGAGTATGCAGCCTAGTTTTGACAATATTAAGGTATTATCACAAAGTACGTTACCGAAGAAACTAATGTCAAGTTGTCATAACAAACCTAGCAAGAACTTTTGTTTAGCTGGTGCACAGAACAAGGAGGAAGTTATCAAAGATAAAGCTTTTCATCTTGATCCTTTTATTAAAGAAGATAATGCAAAAGTGGTTGCCAGTATAATAACCAGTGAACAAAATAATTTAAAATGCAAACAAAACCGAGAAAATATTACAGAGGTTGTTGATACCTCGTTAAAATCAAAAGATACTTCTTTATGTTGTATCAAAAAAATAGTTCGTAAACCACGTAAATCAGAGTTTAATGCTTTGATGATGAATCTGAAAAAAGGATTGTCTAAATTAGATGAAATGGAATATAAACGTCTGGCTTTAACCGAACTAAAGAAATCGGACCTTAAAGAGTCCAAATCTACTGAGGCCTATGTTACTGCAAGGTAATTTCCAAATATTATTTTACAAAGTTTTCCCATATCGGTTTTGTTAATACTTAATATAAAATAATCTATAATTTGAGATTGTATATAGTTTGGGCTTCTAATATCTTATAAACAAAAATAAAACATTAAGTAATAGTTTAGAATAAATAAAAGAAAAAGTGTAATAGCATTAGCATTATTGAAAGACCATAGATGAATCGTAGATTTAGAAATTTGCTTTTTTAGCCATTTCTTTAAATTATTTCTTAAACTGCTGATTCACATTTTGAATCAATATAGTGCACATATCGGCTAAACCGAGTTGCATAAATATTGTAAATGTAAATATACTTCATAATTTGGAAAGAGCTACTTCAATATAAGTTGTTTATATAATTGTATTTTAAGTCTTTTCATTTTTAATAAAAAATGTCTGTTCCCAATTTTTAAATGAAAAGTAGATCATAAATAATATGACGAATAGATTAACTGACCCATAATTGCTGTTTAATTAAAAATTAAACAAGGAATATTTCAAAATCAGCATTTTTTCAATTAGTATTGGGTTACACTATTTAAACAAACTTTTAAGTTTAAAAATTATTTGTCAATCATTTACATTTCAAGTAATATTACAAGTTTGGACTGAATACGTTTCTAATAATTCTATTCTATTTCACAATATGAAAGTAGTTCAAAACTATCTTTATTTGTTATTTTTATAACATTTTGTTATATTTATGGTTTTAACCGCATCTTATCTCACTTGTACTATGGAAATGACAACATTATTATCAGTAGCTATGTTATTTTTTTTTTGTGAATTTGGTAGATCTAAACCATTACAGTATTTCTATTGTGATAAAGTGTTACAATAAGGAGTCCTAACAAATAAATTTATTTATACAGATTACTTTCAATTATAAAACTATTCTTTTCAATTTCGAAATACACCAGTATTTTAACAGAACCCTTTTTCTATAAAATATCAATTAAAAAATATTTTATAATTATAATAACAGATCAAATATTTTATTCGCGATTCGTTACATTCGATAGATTAAATAAAACTATTGTTTCATTATATTTTATTTATTCTTTATAAATGTTATATTGTTATTTCAGATCACAAAAGCCATTCTTGAATTCTTACAAGATCTATGAAGATGCTGTGTCTCCAAAGAAAAACGAGTGTGCTGTTCGCAAGCTACTACTGAGTCCGACAAAAAAATCCGTACCTGCATATCAGCGTCATCATGCTATTGCTAAAGATGGAAAATCAACTTTAGTTTTGCCATATAATTATAAATGTTTAGCGGAAATATTTCGATGTGTGGATGACGTCATTGGCATGTTATATAATAGAAAAGAAACAATAACATTCAATAAATTAAAACCTGCAGTTCAAGAAATGTTGCGAAAGAACTTTACTGAATCACATTTAGCACAAATAAAAACTGTTTATCCAGAAGCGCTTATATTTTCACAAGATAAAATTAGAAATTTCGGATCCACTTCGAAGCAAGATAAATATGAGCTAGTTATTACGCCAAATTTAAAATTAAATACAGATGTAAGCAGTATTAAGGTTGAAAACACAACAAAATCAGTAACAGATATCACGATGAATCCGCAAATAAAACTAACTCGTCAACGTGAGTTCTACAATTGCTTGTTAGAAAAGGTTATGATTAAGCATGAAGAATTTTTGGCAACTTTAGATCCCCCGTTGCGTATTTCTAGGGACGCCCTTAAAACATGGCACCCAGAGTTTAAAATTGAAGAAATTGCAGATATTGAGAAATCAGAATTACCCCAACCTCCAAATATAGAAATGTTTGCATCAGCAAAGGATGTTTTATCGAATGTAAGAAAAATGTTTCACTGTAATCCACGTATGGAACGTGCTCTAGAACGACTTGAAGAATCAAAAGCTAAGGGTATATCATCAACACAAAATTTAAATATTGCTAAATCTAATATACAAATCAAACCTGAATTTGGTATAAAATCTTCTGAGCCAAAGTCTAAATTTAGTCAAACAGAACCTCCAGTAGGAAAACTTTTGAATCCGGCGCTGAAAGGTATTCCGCAGTTTTTGTTGGAGAAAGTTAAAGCACGTCAAGCAGCAAAAGCATTAGACGCCATGACCAGATCCTCGGTGGAAGATAAAGAGACTCTCAAGCTTAAACGTCTTCCTGAGATTGCCCGTCATGCACGTAACTTGTTTGTTACTGAAAAGAAAGGTGTATTACTTCTTGAAATCGTATTAAATAAATTAAAAAATAGTTATAGAGCTAATTTAAATCAAAAGGAACTTGAAGAACATTTAAAACTACTCAGTGAACAAATTCCTGGCTGGATTGTTTTTCATGATATAAGAAAAAAAGGTGTTTATATTAAACTTTGTAAAGATTATGATATGTCAAAAGTGCTAAAAAAATTGGAAAGATTGATTTTAGAAAAAACGAAATCTAGAGCATAAGGTACTTTTAAGAAAATATCGTGTAAGGAAAATATTTATTTGAATTTTAGAATATAAGGTTTTGTTAAAGATAAGTTATTTAAAATGTGTCTTAAATTTTGTTCTCAATCATCCATCTTTTGCTGTAAATCATCAAAAGTTTATATAATTAATTAAATATATGGAATATGTTATTCTTATGTAGGTTAGATTGACAAGAGTGTTACTCTGGTACTGCAACTGTACATTTTTAATTTTATTTGTAAAGCAAAAGTGCTTATGTTAGAATACCTTTTTTATTCTATATAAATAAAATTGTAATTACTTTCATAAACTAACCCTTTGTTTTTTTTTTTTTCACATCTACCCTGTATTAAATGTATTAGGTTTACGTAGACATTTTCATATATTTACCATGTAGATATTTTTATTTATAACGTCGTACTTAATAAATAATCTAATGAAACTATAATAAAATACTGACAATATTCTTTACAAAGGTTAGGATTTTTGATTTGAATTTGCATCACAGTTAATAAATATTAATTTGACATATGAAGCAAAACGTCAAATGATATAATAATGAAACTAGCCTAAGCTACCAATTTCAATAATTTTTTTGCTTGTGGGTTGGTCACATATTATTCATATTTGAATATAAAATAATAGTTTTTAAATTTTTATTTTTATCTTTTAATAAATTACTTAAACATCAAAAAATAATTATAAGACAATAACGCTGGTTTTAATGACAAATTTTTCTTATATTTATTTTGCATTTCCATTTGCATATACTTATCTGTGATTATATGAAAATTAGAATATATTTGCACAATTTATCAAAGTTTTATTTCAATTCACAAAGTTACATCTTCTTATACACTACACAAAAATATAATTTTTTTAAATTTTATAATTTATTCAATTTTTATTACATTTTATCCGCTAAACTCCTAATACGTCCAGTCTAAATTTGATATTGCAATCTTTCAGCTTTTGTGCGTACTGATCATATACTTCATTTACCATTTTATGATAATTATGTACTGTTGTTGAATACGGGGGATACAGGCGTAGTACTAAAGTCTCTAAAGCTGCAATAATATTTAAAAAACTAGTTGTAAATCATTGTTATTTGAAATTTGTATTTTACTGCATCTATCTATCATTGGAAATAAAATATAATATCAACCAACGATATCTTGGTCTCGAATGCGACCACTTCTCCTTCTTGATTGCTATATGATTATTTTTTTACATAATAAAACCAGCAAAACACAAAATCATAGTTTGTAAAGGAATGATAGTTTTTGGGTTCGATTTCTGGATCACCGCTACACCTTGTGAATTTGAGTGACAAATATAACACAACATTTTCTAGATACCAAGGAAGATGCCTAATTAGTAGGTATACGTCGATTAAAATAAATAAATTTCCGTGACAAACCTACTAATATTTTGTGCATACCTTTTTATATTTAGGTTTCTGATTACAAAATATGAATAGTTTATAATCTTTTATTTTTGTCGAAATTACGAAACATTTGATTGAAAAGGATAAGAAATTTGTTGTAAATTAAAATATTTTCAAGAAATCATAACGGTACAAAAATGGGTTAATTTTAGTTTTCAATTTCTATAAATAATTCACATAAAAATAATGTTCAAAAAACACTTTCGATTTCCTTTTTGATATTACTTTAGGTTCATAACATTTATTTTTGAAAATATATTTTATTTATAAAGTCAGCACATTATGTTTAAATATTTTTGATATTATTATTTTGATTATATTTGAATTGGATATGAATTAGATTATTTTTTATTATTTTACTTGGATATTTTAAAATATTATTAGAGCATTATGTATATTTATAATATATGTAATTTAATTGCATAAAAGAAATCTACGGGTTCAGAATTAGAAAAGACACAGTATGAATGTTTTCTTCTTTAATTTACGCCCGATTTAATGCCAATAAGTTGATCCTCATAAAAAATATTTTGCGCTTGATTAAATAGCAAAAAAACAGAGCACCATAGAATGGGCTTGTGTCCTCATTTTTTAGTGGTCGATTTTTCAATTGCTGATTGAAATTGATGTTAATAAATATGTATTGGCGTGTCTATTATATTAAATATCTAAATATTGACGGAGATATAGCAAATAAAAGTTTGAATTGTAGTTTTAGTGCTAGAAATGGTCGGCCATAATTGTATGACGTGAAATGCATTTTAACGTCAGTTATTTGTTGAGTAGGTCAGTGCTGTGGTAATCTTCTGTAGCTGTTGGTAGTCGAATAATCAAGTCAAGTCAATGAATAATAAGTTTTTATTTTATTTAACCCTGCTAAGGCAGACATTATATTTAAATTTTATTGTTCCTTGAAATAGCTGCAAATAATATTTGATATATGATCTGTAAGGTTACACATGGATTGTGATGTCACATGCACTTGGAATGTGTACAACGTTAAATCCCTTTAATAATTAAAGACAAAAAATGACTTTTTTAATTGTTAATATATAACATATAAGGAGTTATTAAAAAATAATTGAACATTTGAGGTTCTAGTAACCCACATTATCAATGTATAGTACACTTTTGTAGAAATTAAGACATAGAACACAAGCCCATTCTACGAATAAATATTTTATGGACCTACACCTCGATTGATTCTTTAGCAACAAATGCAACCCTTAAATAATCTATTCAGGAAATAAAAGTTTCACTGCTTTAATAACTTTTAAGACACAATAAAGTAGAAGACGTTCTTTAAATCAATAACAATATAGCTATTTGTTACCTATGGATGGTGGTCGAGGTGGGATTTCTTCTTCCGGAAACGGAGGTACCTGATCCTTAACATCGGTTGGTACACTTTCGTGAGCATCCATAGGAAGCGCACATTCGTAGTCCTCATAAGCTTGGTGCTCACATACTGGTTCATAGAAAGTATACCTATCAGTCTCCTCGTCATTTGTTTCAGACCTAATGCTACTTTTCGACGTTCGTGCCACACAATGTGAAGGACACATCCACACATTTTTCTCACTTGTTTTTGTAACTCCTTCAGGGGTATTTTGGTCAGGATCACACTCATAAATTGTATTATAAAACATTTTTTTTGGAAGTGAATTATCTTTATATCGATGTAACAATTCTTTAGCTTCCATAAGTCTTAAACGATTCCTAACTCTCTTTTCTATCTTCTTCCTAAAATTCTTATCCTGAACTTTTTTAAAACTTTTTTCATAATATTTTTCCATCATTATCTTTCTTACTTTTCGCAAAATTACTTTCTCAGCTTCTATGATTTCATGATCATGATTTCTTGAGGTTATTAATAAATTACATAATTTTTTTATATCTTCTAAGTCCATATTTGTAAGAATTTCAAGTTTCTTCAATGCTGGAAGTAAAAATTCTTGGGGATATAGATAGCCCGGAATTTGAGATGTTTCTTTAACAAGGCTTGGTCTTCCGCCAATAAAAAAACTGCACAGATTTATCAGCTCCGGTTGTCTACATACTTGAAGATATATTCGCTCTGTGGAATGAAAGTAATTAGTTTTTTTGTAGTTTCTCAAAGGCCGATTCAAACATAAGGCATAAGCAGTTGTCCATTAAGCACAGTTATGTATTCTACTTCTACACAAATATGCCTTTCCAAACTCTGTTCTGCAATATTTCATTACGAAATACACATTTTCGGATTATAATTTTTCTAAATAGTAAAAACGGCATTTTACAACTTTGATACGCATTTCAATTTTATAAAATTTTATATGGAGTACGAATTCCACTTGTTAGTACTGAATACTTTATAACTTGCAGGTAAAATTGAATAGAAGTTTAGTTTTTGCTTTAAAAAAAATTAGTTTTACAATAAATTTAAAAAAAATTAAGTATTCGAACATAATTTATCATAACATGATAAAACCAATTGTAATTAAAAAAATACTTTAAACTTAAAAATTTTGTAGGTCACCTAGTTTTTCTCCATAAAAAGTGGATAACATTTGAAGGGTACATTCTAAGCACCATGATGCCATATTTTGTGTTCGCCAATTACAAAATATACATATTTCTTGAAGAGGCATCCATTTGCTGAAGAATTTTCTAATTTCTTGGTATTTTGGTACAACAACTAAAAAAAAGTAATTCATTTTAGGTGTTATTATCTTTGCATAAGTATCAGTGAAATATCTTACCTAACAACATTCGAACAATCAAACCAGGGCATTTAGCAGCAGTTTGTCTCCACCTCTTGTCATTAACTTCACCATCAGTTAACGATTGAACTAGCAACTGCAAGAAAATATAATTACACTAATATACACTAATTATACAGGTAACAGGTAATTTTCCAAAGTTCCATACCTGCAAAATTAATTTCTTTTTCGTTCCTCCTATCAAATGACAAATTAATTCAAGTCCTTCTAAACGGTTTCCCAGCACTGAAAAGTTAATGCTGAGCAACGATAAATTGGTATACAGCTTTACTGATTCTGTAAATAATAATTGTATTATTAAATATTTAGGCAAATACGCCTGATCTGTATGCAATTGTATAAACAAATTAATACTATAAAGATTAAAGTTAGAAAAAAAGACTTTTGTAGTAGACATCAATTAGTCAGCAACACTTATCGCAGAGATTATTGTATTAACATAGAAAAGAAAAGAAGCGGGAAGGAAAACGTGCCATGTATTGTGAAACAGCAACAGATTTTGACTTTCGATTGGCTATTGTTGGTTTATGAAGCAAGTTTCGTAGAAGTACTGGCGATGCTGACAGTAACACATTCATACGAGCAAATATACAAATACGTTTTCACTTATGCTTTCCTTCTTTACCATATTTCATTAAATCTGAACAGTGGACGCGTGAATGTTCTTTACCTGTAAATAATGTAGATGCTTCATCCTCAATTTTAAATTCGCACACGTTCCAGGTATACAAACATTTAGTAAAACCGCCTGAACCTCTTGCAATTCCCGTAATCATAACTGCAGCTTGAAATTCGTTAACTCGAGCATTATCAAAACTTGCACTAAACACTTTTCGTTGGATGGAAAAAAATTGATAGCATACTTTTAGAAAATGTGCTACTGAAAGATCATCCAACTGTTTTATCTTTAATAGCAATTCTGGTATATAAATTTCTTCGAAATGTGGATGCTTATGCACATGAAATAGCTGAAAAATGTATACATATATACATATATATATTAGAATTTATTCCAGAGTTGAAAATATTTTGTAATGTATTGATACATGTCTATAAAACAAAAATTATTTTATTTCAAAACACTCATTGAAAATAAATTACAGAATGTTATTATATTTGCAGCACAATCAGGGGCTATATTATTGACCTGGTATTGGTTTTTTTTGTAGTAATCAGTGCCGATGCATTTTCGCCAGACCTATCCCTGAAAATACTGTTTTCTGTTTAGCTCTCCCATAATGGAAAAATATTCTTTAGGTTAAGAGCCTCTTTTGATAATTTATTGCATTTATTATAATAATGTAACATACCAACACTGTATTGTTTACTCCTCGTATTATGTCCTTCACATAAGTTGAATCTGCAATTCTATTGTGACCCCATTCCCTCCATAACCATCGACCTCCCCTTGTTGGAAAATTTAATGCCGGAATAGGAGTTGCAAAAAGTGAATGAAAACAATGCATCAACAACGGCCAATGCAATCTTACTTGATCTACGCCAGATTTCACGATTCTGTAAAAACACAAATATTCTTGAAGGTACTTGACATTCGTATCAAATGTAAAAAATATAATTAAATTAAAAATAATTGCAACCAATTTAAAATATTCATCTAATGTTCTTTTATCGAGGAATAACACCATCATCTAAGATTAGCACCATTATATTTTCTATCTCTATACATTAAACTGAGCGCTTCTCTTATATGCGTACAATTATACAGTATCTTATATAAGCGTAACAATTTATGAGAAGAAAGACTGAAGAGAAATAGAGACCATCTACCTCTTAAAAGCAAACTTGAAAGAAATCAATAAATATTAATTTAAGACTTTCTACATTGTTGCTTTTTATAAGGATTCATATAATTAATAACTATTTTAATTCATACACTCCAACGGGTTCCTCTATAGCATTTTGATTCTGGTCTTTTATATCTGGAGGTGGTGTGTAAAAATCATAAAAGCAAGACTCTTTCGATCTTTTGGCTTTTAATGGTTCATATGTTTTCAAGGGTTCTAGCTCATAAGAACTTCCAAGTATTTCTTGATGTACTATTACTTGCAGCATTTCCTCTTCAAACTCTTCCTCATTGTAATTGCCTTTATCTAAAGTAATATCTATTCCTTCTCTACATAAACAAATTTCTAAATTATCAGCTGAAGCCATTATTTATTTTGGTATAAGTCTTAATTTGGCCCTCAAAATTAAAAATAATTATATCGAAAATATTCAATTGTTTTTTCTTAAATCCCAGATACTGATAATATTGCTTTAAAAAATAAATGAAATAAAAACATATTTTTTCATTAATTTTAACAGTCTGTCCCAGCTCTGGCTTACCCTTTAGGCAGAAGGGTTGACACACTGGTTAAAATATTCTGAAAGAGCAAAAAAAAAGTTTCATCTATAAAAAAAAATGGGACGCAACTTATGGACTATGTTCTTCGGCAAGTCACGCATTGTGGTTGGCCTTACGTTGACTAAGCTTAAACTTGGGGAATTGTGTATTTAATGACGACAATCACATGAATTACTTATTGTTACCAAATTTGTGATGTTAGTGCATGTCTGGTTGTGAGTTATTCAGGCGGTTCTCTTATATTTAGCTGAATTTTTCTAGCTAGCACTATAATGTAGAATAAAAACACCTGGTTAATACTGTTATTTGAAATTTAGGATTTATAAATAACAAATATAATATCTCTTAACAAAATGTAAAAAAAAAATATTCAAATAATCACAACTCAAATTTTTTTAGCATTGGTTAGCGGGATCATCTGGAATATTTTCGATACACATGCCCTGCTTGGGTCTATTAGGATTATTCATTGCATACCAATCAGCCAAATACAATACTGGTTCCAATGGTTTGGCACAACAAAGAGCGTCCAAACCTTGTATTATTGTTGGATGTATGATTTCTTGTAAATAGTGTTCTAATTCAGGCTGTTGCATAATTGGTTCCAAAATCACTAGAAATTTAATATTGTTATTATCTACATAAGATGGTGATTCACATTTGTCTACAATATTAGGTTTTACATAACATGTTTAAAAACTACTCGAATACAATAAATATAATACTGTTTTAACCTACTATTTGGAAAAAAGAAGTGTAGTTCTCTATCAGCGACTTCAACGTTATCACTTCCGTGTACTGCATTTAACACGTCGTTACTTCTATCTCCATACTTAGCGCGAAGACTATCTGGCCAATATAGACGAGCTTCTGATACTCTGAAACACACTTTTCAGTTATTCTAAAATTCTACTTATTAATTTAATGGTGGTTTGAGTCTTTGCTATAGATTACTTTTTAAGAATACTCGTTTATCTGTATATGTATATATATAAATATAAAAGAAATAAAACCTGTAAGGGCCCATGAGTTGTTTCCAGTCTTCTATAGCGTTAGTTTTACCTAGACAAAATGCAACTATCGGTGAGCTTGACATATTGGCAACTAGAAGTGGGAAGCATGTAAACCCATATTGATCGTGGAAAAATTCCGAAGCTTGTTCTGGTGTTAAATGTACAGTTCTTCTCTGAAAATGTTGTTTTTAGATAATTAGTAGTTTTAGTATTAATCATGTATGCAAAATCTGATCTTAAATCAAGATTTTAGTAAAATCATGTATTTCTTGTTGCAGGTTATTCAGGTGTAACTAGTTTTAATTTTGTTGAACCTACTTGCAATATTTCAAATCCTTCTTCTTGTATTCGATACTCTATCTGATCTTTGTATTTAATCCCTTCCGGTTTAATGACCGCGCATGTTCTCTCGATCGGCCCAATACCAGGCGAATCAGAATCATCTATAACTAAATCGATCATTTTGTTGATTATTCGAAATTAAAATTTATTTAAATAGTAAATTACGTGCGTGTCACAAAAAGTAACACTAATTTTGACATAAATAGAATAGATTACTAATGTTCCTTGAATATGTTCATGCTGGTAATTATTTTTTTATTATACTCATTTATTTTACATTTCTTGAATGGTTCAATTTCAATAGGCTTTGATATACAATCAAACGCATCATTATTTGTCAACTCTTAATACCCAAGTCAATACTCAATATTTTTTTTCACTATAGTTTGTTTTGGCATCGCGCATTTGAATTTACAAATTGATTTTTGTTATATATTATATATTATGTTTTTAATAGTACAAATTTATATTAGATAGAATCTAGGATAAGACCCAACGAATTGAATTTGAATCAGTCAGTCAATTTTCTAGAAAATATTTAAAGTAACTCAAGTTTTTATTTGTGGGCATAGTTTTTATTTTTAAAATATTACTTAAGTTATTTATTTATAATATATTACTTAAGTTTAAACCATTATTCAAATAAGCCGCTATAAGTTCTTGTATCGTTTCAATGAATCGTTCCGAGTTTCGTATCTTGAATAGCTTCCCACTTGTCTTGTTATTAAGATGGCGGATTGAATACTTGTAAGAACTACCAACATTATAAAATTCTTCGTGACACTTTATTTTGTACAACTTCGTTCAGAGAAAAAATTACATTTGGAGTTGAACAAAGGATCTCTTAGTTGACTTTAATAATTTTACAATAATTAAGTGTTATTTAATTCAGTTACTTTATATATTCTACTTTAGTTTACATATTTATTTGTGATAGCAGTGTTCGAAATGTCAGTCGGCACTCGGCATCTTTCGTTAAAATCATTTTTTTAAATCAGTTATACATTATCGGAATTGTGTTTTTCAATCTAAATATTTAAAACTATTATTTTAAATAGATAAAATGGGTGATGGTAAAGATGCAGAACGTCAACCCTTATTGGATAATGAAGAAAATTCAAACATATATGGTGGTCCTATGGGAGAAGCATTAGTAGGTAAAGCATCACAATTTTTATTTTATTGTTTTGACAGTTCGCAGTGAGTCAGCGTTAGCATATTCGATAACTATTTCTTTATGTAATAAACATTTTAATGCGTTAATAGAATAAATAATCATATTTATAATACAGATACATTGTTTGCTCTGATCGAACATAATAAAAACATTTTATTTTTTCTGATCGATAATCTTTTAACATAGCAATATTGATTGTTATGACACATAGTCACAAGTGTGCATAATAGCACTTATTGCATACTTTCCATAATTTAGTAAGAGTTTGTTACAATCTCTAAATATATAATTGCATGCTTCATCTTTGTATATAAATTTGAAGCATTTAACAATATTTCTCTTTCCGTGAGAGGGACTATAATATATCTTCATCTACAATGATTTTCTATTTTTATAGAATGTTATAAAATAATGTCGCACATAATCATATAAAACTACACATATAATACACTAAACTTATGATTAGTGAAAGTTGAGACGTCGCATAGCGTCAAGGTCACTTCAATCTTGTTATTGTATTATGCATTCGAACACTATAACAACATCATCCTTTATGAATAAAGAAAATAATTTTATTTTATTTCCGGATTTATTTAGACATGAAGATAATTAATTTAGTTAATTGAATAATTTTGCTGTATAACTTGTATTTCAAGTTACAATATCATACGAACAAATTGATTTTCAATGAAGACTTCTACTACGATGCACTCATTATATTTAGTAAATATGGTTGAAAGCCGGCATGTATTATTTAATTTTAGTTGCTTATTTAAATTTATCTAAATTACAAGAGCTGGTAATTAATGAAAAGGTATATTGGTTATAAAGCTTCTGGAGTTCTTGGAGAAACAGTTTAATGTTATAAAGGTTCCATATTATGATTCAGAAGGAATATTCTGTTAAATTATATCGAGTTATATTGAACCATTTCTTCTAAATATTGAGGCATTTATTCAATATTTATCATTATTTGTACTTTGTCTTCAAGTTTAAACAAATCTCATAAATATCAAACATTACTGACAACACTACTGTTTAGTTAAATATCTACTTATAATAAGTATAGAATATTGATATTTGTTATACATTCTACGGATTTAACTGTAAACATTCACTATTCGTATTTCCATTGTTGATTAAAATGTAGAACAATGTTTACTTAATTTTTCATGCTAATGATTCATAAGGCTATCTAATTATACATATATAACTTTAAATTACTTTAAAATATAAGTGATTAATTTTGATGTTTATATATTTATATCCGATAAGAAATTAAATAATACCACACGTTCAAATTTATAATTAAGAATTAACGTATATTACATTTTTTATTTAATATACTATCTCACACTGAATAATATTTGAAATTGCTTAAAATCTTTTGTAGACAAACGATGATTTCGAAATAATCATTACAACGATATTTAATTTCTGGCTATATTTCAAACAAAATTTTGCATTGTTGTAAATTAAAAATAACTGGCTTATAGTTTACTATTAAATACATTTTCTATAGAATCTAGAAATAACAAACAAATCCGACAAAATACTATTATTTAGTTAAAATCTTTTTATAATATTTTCTATTTAATCATAACATCTTTAACCAATTCGTTTGCTGTATTATTATTAAATTTACAATAAGCAGCTTTGGCATAAGTTAGTATCACGCTAATCATGACTTTAAACTTAAACCATTGTTAGCATATGAGTCATATTTTTTTTGGGGTCGTTATTATATGATGCAGCCTTTATCTTTGGTAAATGGTATAATTAAAAGACATTAATAAATATAGAAGTACTGTCGAATATTAATCGGAACTGCATATTAATAGAAAACTGACTATATAATTTTTGATTCATTCTATTAACGTATTGAAAAGCAATAACAGTATAAATTAAAATCCTTTTTAGTTTAAAAGTATATAAAAGAACTGTTATGTTATTCAGAATGTTTTTGAAAGGTAAATCTTATTTTAGGTCTGCAGGCACAAGCTACTGTATCTCCAATAGGTCCCGATGAATTACCGCCCCCATATCAACAGGCGACGACGGGTGGAGTGCCTATGGTTACATGCAGGGTATGTCAGGCTATGATAGACATATCAGGAAAACGTGATCAGCACGTTGTGAAATGTAACCAGTGCAATGAAGCTACGGTATGAACAACTATAATTTTTATATTACAATAGATGTTCTTTTTGCTTTATTTAATAAATTTATCGATTTTAGCCCATTCGAAATGCACCACCTGGAAAGAAGTACGTGCGTTGTCCTTGCAATTGTCTACTAATTTGCAAAAGTTCATCTCAGCGAATTGCTTGCCCAAGACCTAATTGCAAAAGAATTATTAATTTAGCACCAAGTCCTGTTACTCCTCCTGTACCATCTATGCCTGGTATGTGTCGGGTAACATGTGGTCATTGTCGAGATACATTCCTTGTGAGTATATAAAAGTTTATTTATATTTTTCAGTAAAAAGTATTTACGCGAATATTTCTGCAGAGCTGCTTTAAATTCTTTTTATTTTTTTTCAAAAGAAATCTAGCGATACATAATTCATAATGAAAAAATAAACATTTGTGGCACGAACTGTTTTTCTTTTATCATTTGGAGCATTGAAGATAGTCTATAAACATATAGAAATTTATATAATTTCTTTTCTATATATGTACTTCTATATATTTGTACTTTGCACAAATATACATTTCACTGAAAATTCAATATTGATACACCTTTTTTTAAATGAATACTTGAGTATTTCAGATGATTTGCTAATCTTATTTCACTGATAAAATTGCGATAAATTTATAACCATTAAAATAAATAAATATGTTATTATGAAAAATTCACAATAATATATATTTAAGATATAGTATTGAATCGGAGCAGCGATTTGTGCCTTTAAACTAACAATTTTGGTAACGTGTTATCATGATAAATGCACCAAATTAAATTACAAGCTAAGACAACGTAATTACAAACTAACCTAAGGTAATTTATTAAAGTAATAATAATAAAATCTAATAATTTGTTTTTTTTTGCAGTTTAATACATTAAACAATGCATTAGCCCGGTGCCCCCATTGTCGGAAAGTATCATCAGTTGGACCAGATTTTGCTCGAGGCCGCGGTATTCTATTCATCATAATAGGATTTATTTTTCTGATAATTGGAATAGGTGTAACAGTCGGTACCTATGCATTAGTTGAAGGTCATGGCGGAATATATGTTGCTTATGTTGGTGCATTTTTAGTTGCATTTTTAATGTTTGCTCGAAGTGTTTATTATTGCACAATGAAAGTTAGCATAATCGAAGGGCCTATGTAAAAAGTATAAGAGAATAAAATACAAAAATAATATTAATACTTTTTTAATTAAATTAAAAGTATAATTGGCGCTTTAAAAATGTTTCTAATAACTTTTCTTAAATTGCCATTTGATTATAGCTATTAGGTTATAAGTTGAATTCAGAATTAATTATTTCTTATACTCCATAATCAATGAATAGAAACATTGTACAGTTCTAAATCATTACCTACATAAAACTATCATTATTTGAAAAGGCTCGCTCAATCTGTTTATAGTTATTATATATTTTATGAATATATAATAATATTTAAAAGAAAATTGCTTTATTTTTAAAGTTAATGTAGTTTTGTTTGTAGAGGTCATTTACAATATTGTAGTCTGTAGTGTTTTCTACTCCATTCTTTTAAAACAAAGTAATGCTAAATATATTTTTTCGATTTTTATTATTGAATAATATTGTAAACAAAGTAATAAGAAAATTATGTTAACATAATGTATATAATGTAATAATACTAGCTATTTACAAATTATAGTGTACTACATTATTAAACTAATCTAAATATTTTTGACTGAATATTTTTATTGTAGGATTATTTTTATATTAAAATTTATTCAAAATTATTTCCTTAGTCAATGTCTTGTATAAATATTGCCATTAAATAAAACTTGAACTAATAAATATATCATTTTCAAACTTCATGGTTTGTTTTAAGAAGCATTTAATTTTTAAGATTCGTTAAACTATTATTACTTCCAGTTAGTTGTATTTTCGATTCTGTTTTCCGTGTTCAATACCAGATAATGAAGATTTGCTATAAAAATTACGTTATTGTAAAGTTAATGCTTTTTTTGTGAAATAGAATTACTGAATATATTTATCTAATTTTGAAATGCTTTTTATTTCTAAAATAGTATTACTTTAGAGCCATTTGTTATAGATGAGTCTTGCCTTAAATAATATTGACTATTGTGTTAGTTGTTTATGGAGTTAATTAGAAAGAAATGTTTAAAGCGTCTTACTTTTAAGTTACATTGAAATATAAAGCAATTGATAAGAAATGAATACATAAATAGAAAATAATAGCTGCTCGCTTGACTTTTATATAATTTTTTTTGATAATCTTCTAAATTTTTGTCAGTTGAATTATTGTTTAACTTTCTTGAAACATTCCATTCCAACTATTTTTACAGGTGCTACTGTGAATACATCTTTAGCATATGTATTTCCTCGTATAATAATAAAATTGAAGCAAGTAGTTATTATTTTTGCATATTATTACGTACAAATATAACTGTGTTATGGTCAACATATTATATACACTTATTATTGCTTGTTATGTAATCAAAATGCAATATATATATATACATCATATGGTTCGTATAGTAATTATATTCGCCATTTATATTATATGTTTGTTTTAATTGTAAGAAGTACGTAATAATTATTTGTAAAGGTTTTTTATTATAATAAAAAGATATATAATTATAATATCTAAATACAATAAAAGCATATTAGCTATATACATATATGCGTAAATAATAAATATGACTGAAAATATGACTTCGTCAGATTTTTTTTTTAAATTTAATAAAATCACGTACAGATAAGAATAAAATTACTCACAATTTGTTGCTATCAATAGTACGTGATATAAACTAATATATTATAGCTAAGAAGAAACAATATATAATTTAAATATTAATTTTTAAAGGACAATAGTCTGAATTGATATTTCTTTAAAGTTATAAAGATTGAGTAGAATATATCAGGGGTTGAACATCTGACGATGTGTGTGATGACAATTGTAAATAGGAGCATTAAGATCAATGTTCCGTTAGTATATAAGTTAGTACATTTATATAAACATATTAGAAAAAAAGTAAAGCTATAATAGTAATTATTTACTTAAAGAAGTGAAATTTTGTCTTATAACAATTTAATGTTCAATGAAAATAATATAGATAAATAATATACATTTATATATAATTAAAAAAATAAAATCTATTTCAATTTTGTGGTTTTTTCTAATTTATAATTTTTTTTGTAAATCCTCAATAATAAACTATCTTGTTTTCGGATACTTGTGCACCTTTATATTTCGATAATTCAATTCTATCCATTTTATAAAATCCCTACAAAAAGCAATTATTTTTCTGCATAATCTTTACAATCGTAGTTTTCCTTGTCAATTTTTTCTATGTATATTTTTAAATCTTATTTTAGCCGATCTCCACCACAAGCTGACAACGTATATCAAAAAAGTCTAGACAACTAGCTGGAAGCTAACGAAGAAATTACAGATTTATTTTGAAAAGAAATATCAATTGACAGGGTTATAAGTGACCTTAATGTATCGCTATAGCATAAATGCTGTTTATGGTGTTGGTGCATCTTCTTAACGAAGCAAATAATGATCCCTTTCGTCGGTAAAGGATTTATATCGGAAATAGGCTGACGTTTAACATAGCAATTAAAAAGTGAAATACTTGTAATAAAAATACTATAATAAAGAAATATCCTATTTCATTTTGAGTTTTATTTATAAAATGATATAATGTTGGGGTAGTTATAACATCCAGATGAATAGTACAACTACCACTCGCTAGATGTCACTAAATAAAAGTGGTACAAAAAATTTAATATAAAATAAGTTTATGAAGTAAAAAATATAATACTTTATTTACAATAAATCTTACTTTCATCTTAATAAAGTAAAACTTTATTAATAACTATCACTTAAATTTAAATCATTTAAGGTTATGTTACAGGATAATTAATTCTAATTTGCACTTATTTTATATATCCCTTAGGAAATATCTTGTTTGTATCTTCTTGCTTCTTTTAAGACACATCCGAGTAATACGACTGCTTTTGTCACATGGGACGACAATATCATATTATAACTTTATGAAGAATAGTTCCATGCGGTTTTAGTGCTCAAGGGAAATATACTTCTTGTAGAAATTATAGAATGACTATTTATCCAGAGGGTAAATGGACAGATAGACTTTTCTCAACTAATTTTAACAACAAGGTGACTCAAGTAACTTTATAGTAACGTTTGCAACGGAAACAAAAAAAGAGTCAGGTAAAGATAGTTTTCTAGTAACAATCATAAGCAAAAGTATTAAGCAGAATATTAAGCACAAACGTGACTCACGCTCAATATAGAATCGTATTATTTAGGAGACTGCCCTCAATCACGTAAGCTTTTATATACATAAATAGCTTAAATACAATCACACATTTAATGTACAAATATGGCAACGCTGTTAGTATAGCAGGGGTATGCGTACAAAGCATGACAAGACACATTGTTACCAAATAGTGCAATATTGGTGTGGAGATCGAACCCAAAGACAACAAGTTTGTGTCACTTTCTCCTAATAGAAGCTGAAGTTGAATATTTTTTGTTTCGATTTTGTAACTCTGAAAAAAGTATAACATGCTATTTGTGTTGCTGACTATTCAGGCGTGTAATTAATCAGCAGTTTTTAAAGAAATTATTTGTTTATAGTAGCTACTTATTATTGTTTGCTGATGTAGTAAATATATGATATGTTATAATTCTATCTATTATTATAAAATTTGAAACTGTTGCAAGAATTCGCTTAGCAGGTTTTGTTACATGTCATTTCGAATTTAGCGCAAATTATTTATTGGATTGTAATAGAAATAAATGTATAATATAAATTTAATGTCCGGAACTAAAAATATCTTGTCATTCGAAAAACAGACACTTCAAAAAAGAAAAATGGTGCTGATTATCCTTTGACCTTGTACTATCCCGCTCCGGTAGACTTTTCATTTCTAAATCCTTGTCATAAGGAACACATTAACAATCCCTTGCTCTAAATTACTCTCTCGGGATGTAAGCTTCGCCCCCTTAACGCAAACACAGTCCCACGATATCATTGTTCTTGTTTTAGCTACAAATTAAAGTAACATTCAACTACTAGCATTGTGTATAGATGGCAGTAGGTGTGTATGTTCATGATGTTTTTCGGTGAGGTCCATTTGTCACCCTCCTGGAGGTTAAAAGAGGTACTAACCCAATTAGAAGCGACATCAGGTACATGGAGGTGTAATGGAGAAGTTGAAATAGCAGAGAAAGTTTTAGGTTAAGAGCAATTTGTATTTATTTAACCCGAAGGGATTTATTTGGATGATAAGTTTTGCTTGCTCCTTGTCTTTACTTAATGATATTATACTCCTACTCCTACGTATGAATGTATTGTGTGTTGCCTATCTTGTTAACTAGTAAAATCATCAATTGATATATTTCAATAAGTTACAGATGTAATACGTCATAAAAGGTTATTTGGGTTCAAAGTATCTTGTAGTTTCAAAGCGTTGTATATTTCCAGATTAAATTTAATCTAACCTAAAAGTTTGGATGACATAATTTAGATATAGTATTGGAACAGAAGCGCACAAGCTACGGCTTTACATTCAACAAAAAACGTTGTTACGTTGGTAACAGCAATAACGTTGGTACAGTTTCGTAAATCTTGAAGAATTAATCATAACCTAAAATATCATAAAATAAAAAAATATATTTTATAAAGTAAAACAAATGTTTTTTGATTACGTTTGTTAATTTCATGGTAACTGTCTTGTCATTAATTAGAATTTTAAGTAAAATATACGTTTTAAGTTTGGTGAGTAATATTTTTCAGCATAGCCCACTTTAAGACATATTTTTCTACCCTTGTAGTAAGATATACGTGTGCAGCTAAGGCCCAGTGGGCAATTTTGCAAAGAGTAACTGTTAGGACTAAGCATTGGAGTCAGAAGGTTACACGCAGGTAAGGAAAACTATTTTAGAGTGGTTTGGTGGATGGTGGTGACCCGTTGGGAATGAAAAACATACGTATACCCTTATGTAAGGGACAGAAGTTAGAAATCAGTGTACTGTAAACATACTGGCTCATAAGGGACCTGGGGTCCACCATTTGGAGCTGGGGACTTTACTTGGTTTGCTGATGTAATTGTGAAGAGAAACTTTGTATCTCTTGATGACTTATAGTTATTTCTAAGAGAGGACTGAATAATATTTTTCATCTATTCATTTCTTAAGACAATGAACTACTTTAGCTAATTAGTGCTGTAACTTGAAGATCGTTGAAGAAGAAACTAAATATTTAAGTAATTATTTTATATCCAGATAAATAGAGTTACATATACTTAAGGGGTTAGCTCACAACCTTGATAAGAAAGAAATCAGCAAAGAATGGGCTTGTGTCTTGTGTCTTATGTCTTAATTTCTATAAAAGTGTACTATATATTGATAAAGTTCGTTACTGGAACCTCAAATGTACAATTATTTTTTAATAACTCCTTATATTTCAGGAGATATTAACAATTAAGAAAGTTATTTCTTCTCGCATACAAATGCGAGTAAAATGCAATTTCACATCATACAAATATGGCCGACCATTTCTAGCGCTAAAACTACAATTCAAATTTTTAATTGCTATATCTCCGTCAACATTCAGATATTTAATAAAATAGACACGCCAATACACATTTATTAACATCAATTTCAATCAATAATTGAAAAATCGACCACTAAAAAATGAGGTCACAAGCACATTAAAAACTAAAGCCTGCTTCACACGTAGCGTGTTTTAACCCGCGCGGAACGTGTTTTCACCCGGACGGAACGGGACGACAATATCATTATCGATATCATTATCGATATTGTCGTCCCGTTCCGTCCGGGTGAAAACACGTTCCGCGCGGGTTAAAACACGCTACGTGTGAAGCAGGCTTAACTCATCACTCAATAAGTTCGTATAATGACATATAAATGGCGCCACTGACACCACAAAGTGCGGTTTCAGTAAGCTATTCAGACTCGGTATTTTTTTCATTTTTTTTATTAGAAAGCAACGCTTTATTAACACACGAAATTCAGATTGTTCCATTGTTTTGACCATTACAAAAGTAGCGCCGCTAAAACTAATATAATTCTTAACCTAATTGTCGAAATTTCAAGAAATTTTGACACATATCACTTGAAGGTTGGTACTATCTAAAAATCATATAGGTTTGCCAATAGTGGCGCCATTTATATTTCATTTTAGGAACTAATTGAGTGATGTGATGAAGATTCAATTTTATCACATAACACCTTGTGCCACTCATCCCTCCATATATGAACAAATATTTTACATTGTGTATTAGATACCAATATTTTAAACCTAGTCATTTTATTGTTCACGTTGCACATTTATGTATATTACATACATAACCGTACGTCATATGCTCCAGTCCGCTAAAAGATACATCGCAAGGTCTATTCTCTATCTAACTATCATTCTATTGGTCAGTGAAATCCCTCGTGAAGATTTATTTTTGTTTCTAATTTATTTAGTATAAAGGTCATAACAAAAAGTAATTAATAAAAGATGTAGAAAAATATTATCTACAAAAAGCTCTTTTCAAT
The DNA here is from genome assembly GCA_963678705.1 of Panorpa germanica. Taxonomy (NCBI): domain Eukaryota; kingdom Metazoa; phylum Arthropoda; class Insecta; order Mecoptera; family Panorpidae; genus Panorpa; species Panorpa germanica. The sequence continues at coordinate 11,646,999 of OY783215.1, read as the reverse complement.
TTGTTTTTGTGGAAGTTGTAGTTGTATTTGGCGATAGAACGGAGGCGGTGACCCATTCTTAAAATTAATAATTAAATCCAGGTTTGGCCATTTTACATTATGAAATAAAAAGAAATGCTGCTTATCCTACTTTGATACCAAATTTACCCGACTATGTTACATAATAGAGCTTTTTTGTAAATATAAAAAACTAGATTAACTTAAAAAAAATTGGAAGAGAAATAAAAAGCTGGAAAGATTTACAAATAAAGGTATATGTGAATTACCTATGTCTGAGCCTGCGCTCATGAAATCACATAACGGTAACATCCAGTGCTGCATTTTGTCTCCAGAGGGCACTAGATTGATAATATAAATCAGGGCTCAAGTTGAAGATTATCGGACCACAATAGTTAACTTCATGCAATTATTAAATGACCCTTTTTTTAGCTCGTACACAAAAATAATTGTATCTAGTTCAACCGATTATAGTGCTCATCCGTAAAAAACCACGATGCCATAACAATTGCCAACATAGTAAGAGATCGTTGATATTAGATAAATTAAATTAATTTATATAAAAGTGTTATGAAACAGGTAAACTTTTTAATGTTAAATAAACCTTAAATTATTATTGCTTTCATTCTGTACGACTCAAAATCAGGAAGGGGCAGGCCCGGATTTGAGAGAGGGCAGGCGGGGCTATTACCTCGGGGCCTCCACAAGAGAGGAGCCTCTACAATAGAGATAAAAGTAACACATTTTTGAAAGACTTGACGGAAAAAAATTGCTCCTTTTATTCGGAAAATAATTAGGAGCCTCCGCTCCTTTGTTGACCCAGGGCCTCCACACCTCCAAATCCGGCCGTGGGGAGGGGGCTCAAAATCAGCAGACTAGTGCTCCTTAAGCTTCTGTGGATGTTTTGGAGTATTTATATTTATATCATGACATGTTTACCGTGATAAGAGATAACAAAAGATAGTTATAAATCCATAATTTTGATTTTTATACAATGTTACTCATTTTATGATTTGTGCCCTATTTAACAGGGCGCTACAAAAGCAATAGCTTCGAACTTGTCAAATAAAAATTATTGTAGATAGAACAAGCGACTACTAGTAGTACGTATAAAATGTTATATGTTACCTTGCATTTATTCATGTAATATTTTACTTGAACAAAACCTAATAACATTTAATCTAAAATTTCTTCCTTACCCTCTTTTTCAAACAACTTTCCAATACAAGATTTTAAGAATAGGTCTTATGATTGTTTGCACTATGTAGTTCATATATAGTACTAGTACAGTAGAAATATCGGATATAAAACTAACGCTATAAAATAGTACAGAAAAAAGATGCAAATAAAAATATGAAACCATGGGCAAGTCACATCTGTTTGAATTCAACTGAAGTCCGTAAATTATCAACAAAAAGAAACAGTTTTGTGGAAAACATCGGCAACTGCAGCTGCAACGATGCATTTATGTTAACCAGTCAAATAAAAATACTGCCACTGCCACTGTATATTCAAAGTTGGAAAATAAAAACCTTTAGTTTTAATTTTTGGAGTTTATTAAATATGAAATACATCTGTAACATGTGAAGCTGAACTTATTTTAAAATAATTTTTCTATTTAAAAACAAACATTTGTAAACTTTTATTGAATATTAGTTAACTGCAGTTTATTTGTAGGTAGTTATGCGGGAACAAATTACAAAAGCCATATCGAATTTCTAGTAAGTTAAAAGCAATTCAGCAATTTCATATTTGCTGAAAATTCCGGGAAATTTGATATATAATTTCCCGTTCACGGAAATAAAAATTGTCGGCAAAACTGCATTTCCAGATATATATACATGATGTTTCCAATCCATGTATATGAGATTCATAGTATAACGTTTTTCAACAAGAGGAATCTTTTCAATTTCGCACCATTTATAAACCGTCATTGCAGTGACATATGATAGATGTGTCTTTTACTAACCTCAAAGCTTGTATTTTGGATTAAAATAAAAATATCATTACTTCTGTTGATTTAAAATAACACCTCTTGTTTAAAGACCCTTTACACATATGTGGTCTACTAAATCACGTGTTATCACAAATCAGAAATAAATTAACGAAATTGATATCAGAATTAATTTGAATATGGTATTTAGTAACGAGTGTAATTTATGACCTCCATAAATTGAAATTGAATTTAAAAAAATTGACAAGTTGTTATTGACGAATATTTAATTACTGACTGAAAATTGCGTGTTCAAAATGAGATGTGAGAAGTTGTAAAAAGTAATAACGGCTATGGCACAAGCTTCGAATATGCGCTTCTTAAAGCTTTTTACTTTTACCGTCTTACAAATAAACCTGTTATAAAATTTATACCAGGTATAAACTGCTTTTACAAAAAAACTAATAACCTTTTAACCGAACTAATATATGAAATATAAGTTGGATATTAAAGAAAAATAAACATTTTTAAAAATAAGTAAGACTTGACCAAAATTTAGCACCCATAAGACATTTGTGTTAATTTGCATTTAATTTCCAATGTGAGTGCAGGAATCGCATTGAGACGATACTTCCGATAACGACTCTTCAAATGTATTGATCAAAATGGAGGCTACTTTCGAAGATATCATTTTCAAGATGTGATTAAAAAACACTTTAAATGTACCTCTATGTAAAAGAAAAAGATTAAAAATGAAATCTCCAATACTTTGTTTTATGGTTTTTTAAAATAGGGAAGTTCCCGTGCCACACGTTGTATATTTTTATAATTCTGCGTTGAAATACAGAACAATTTTCTGGAGTTTAGCACCATAGTAATCACGTAATATTCAACTTTTGTTAAATACACAATTACTTACACGCTTAGAACAACTATCATCATTCGGTTAGTTTGCAATCAGTCGACTCGTATGCGGAGGACCTAATATTTCAAATATCAGCACATTCGATGTATACCTGTATATACCTGTAGGCTACAACATCTGATAGATTAACCCATCCGTGGCAGCTAGATGGCAGCACATGACCCACATTACAATAATATTATCAACTCTCTCCATCATATATTTTCCCACGCTTGCATTACAGATCACTGTCATATTTTCAGGAAAAGCTCATGTATTTTTGCCTTTATAAATCTAGGAAATAGGAAATCCATTAGTCAGAGATCATGCAATCCGTCGTCTACCCCACTTCCACCCTTAGTCGTGAGTGGCCAACGGTGGAGGGAGGGAGGACAGAGACAGCGTTGTCCTTTGTCGTAGTACAGTAGAGCGGATGTCGTCTGGTTGGGTCTTTTTGTATTCTGATATTTTGATAAAGGCGAAACAGACAGATTGCTGCAGATTGCGATTACATCACATATGAATTGCTCACATATGTATGTGTGTGTGTGTATATAGATACACAGGATGCTTCTGAAGACAAATTACTGTTTGCAATGGGCTTGTGTACTCATTTTTAGGGGTCGATTTTTTAATTGTTCATTGAAATAGATATTAATAAATGTATATTGGTTTTTTTATTTTATTAAATATCTAAATGTTGCGGATATATAGCGATTAAAAATGGTCGGCCATATTTATGACGTAACATGTCGCATGAGTTCTGTGTTAAGTATGCTATCTCTTTTACGCTTTGTTGTATAAAAGAGATTCATTAAAATATCATAGAAAATGTAACTTTTATTTGATGGGATAAAGTCTTTTGTTTTACTGAAATTGATGTTTGGATTTATACTGTGATCCTGATGTGTCCCACTCATAAAGTCTTGTCGTTACGGAGTTTCATTGCCTTAAGACGTTCCCAGAAAAATCACTTTTCTTATGTTCATCTTAGAAATTTAAATATATATATTTATTTATATCCTAGAAATTTTTTTTATACTTCTCGCGGTACTAATTTTTTAGATTTTGATTGTTACCCGACCGACCTATATTGAAACGGATGTTTTGTGATATAACAATGCTGATTTTCTTACGATTGTTTTAAAAAACTTAAAATCATTAATTGAGAATATGGCAAATAATGTTATATAAAGAAAATTACTACGCGATATCCATTTTGTTAATAAAATATGTTGAAATATCTTATAGCGGAGGTTTGACACTAGATATTTGTCAATATGTCAAGTACATCAGTATTATGTAAGGTGAAATAAAACTCACTTCAAAAAGAAACCACGAAATGGCCCACACTTTAAAAATGATTTATATTTATGAACACCTTATAATATTATTATAATTTCACACAATACAGAGAACAATATCGATACATGTGACCAAGATAATTTAACAACAACAAAAAAATGTACGACGCATATCAAGACGTCATAAGGAGGCGTGGTAAATGCCGTAGAAGGTTATTCAGTTGTTTATCTTTTTGGTGATACGGTGTCATTTTTAATTGTTATTTTAATTATTTGCTTATAATATAAGACGTAATTGCATACTTAACAAGTAACCTGAGTATAGACAAATGCCGCCGGATTACTTCTGTTGTTGTTATCAACACGTAATCAGTTATCATTTAGGAATCTGGGTTTTGTTTAGTCTGTTGATGAAGCAGACTATGAAAAATTACAAGTGCTGCCCGTGGCAACAGAGGTGAACTAGTGAGAACATACGAAGATATGATATACAAGGAATTGAATAAAAATAATTGAATATTTGAGGTTATATAGCAAACTTAATTAATATACGGTGTAGTTTTATATAAATTCAGTTATGGTTCACAATTATGTATGAAATTTAGGCTTTTCTCAAAAACAATAATGAAACGCGGCTACTGTCAACACAGTTTTCTAATTTCGCTTCCCTCAAAATTAAAAGACAAGTTCTATATCAATTAAGGTTCCAACATAGGTACGTAACCATGAGAAATTTATGCTTCGATTCGTCCCGATCGGATGATTACTGTTTAAATATTATGGTTTGCAACTTCGATGGTGTAAAGGTTGTAATACAAGATATTACATAGGGTTGCCATATATGTACTCTATGACTATAAATGGCTGCCTCAAACGCCATAGATGGCGGGTTCAATCAAAACCTAAGTTTCTCATAGAACATGAAGTTGAATTCCAATAAAGTTCATTTTACGGCTTATTTTGATATTGCCAAAGTATAAAATTCTAGTTTGATTGTGATATAGAAACTAAATTTACCGGCATCATCAACAACAGGTTATCTGTTTGATTACTAAGCTGAGCACCGAGTATTTTTACTCTGGTGGATTTATTTCCAACAAGAATGACTCAATATTTCACAGTTCCGCTGAATACATTTATATAGATTACAATATTTGCGTCGTCGATGTAGATTGGTGTATACCAGCATCTGTTACTATTATACAATATTTACTTGTCGCTAGTTTCTTAATATGGAGTTTGCTTACCTTGATACTGATTAAGTGGTTGTGTCTATAAATTTAGTAGGCGAACTTATTTCGTGTTGGGAAATAACTGTGTTCTGGTTATCTGTGTGTGGTTTGTCCTGTATTGTTATCGCATCGTATGATTTTATCGCATTATAATTGTAATGCTATATGATAATTATTATGAAATTTGCAATTTTATTAAATAATGCATGGGTTTGTAAACATTTTGTTAGCGTCATTACATAGATATTCAGGCGAAAAATTTCTTTCAGTTTGTAAACTTGTATATCACGAAATTGTAAAAGATATTTACGGAACATTATGAATACTATGATTAGTGTCAGAAAAACCATTTACATTTTCTAAATATTATGGTGAAAAAATTGCATCTATGGTAAATTTTTTTTTTAAATGAAATTTTTAATTGTTATAATAAATTACATACGGTTTGCCCGGTAAGATCCTTGTGAGGCTGCCACCGTACATTTCCTATTAGCGCCTTCACAGGAAGTGACAAATACCTGACAAGGGCATCGTCAGAATCATTGTAACATCTAGGATAAAGTTATACTCGGGTTGGTTCACATAAGAGCACTGTAAATAAACAAAAATAACAGTTTAAGTTATCAAGTCAAATAGTAAAATAATTGATTTTAAGCTTAAATTAATTGTATTTAGTCAAACTGTTTGCAGTCGTGCTTAAATACGACATTAGGCGTTCTAAAAATAGTATTTACTCATTTAAAAACAACCCCAAAACACAAAACATGGATGTTTCTTTAGATTCATGTAATATTTTACTTAATAAATCTAATAATATTTCATTCTTATTTTATTATTTTGCAGTTATTCTAAAAAGCTTTAAACATGAATATAAATAACTATTCGTATGTTTAGCAGGTATGTACATAGAAATAAATCACTGTAATATGGGTTAATAAACATGAATTACATATTTTTATGAGACTACAAACTAGTCATTAACTCTTAATGAATATTATAATTACTACAAATACGTCTAACATAGTGCAATAAACACAATAAAGCTCAACTATTTACTGCAGCTTTTTGTGTTACTTATTTCATTCACAGCGCCAACTATGCGGAATAAACTGGAGTTAATGGAGCACATGTTACTGTTCTCTATTTTGATTACTCGCTGCTACAACCCAAAATCTTCATGTAGAACAGGTTGGGGGGCGGGGGATTGTATGAGGTAGTGTAGGGGCTGCAGTTTGCATCCCCTGTGTCTATAGAATGTTCAAACAATATTAAATCCTTTGGTTTATGATAATTCTATGTGCCACGAGGCTATAAAGCTGTCGCTTTGTGCAATTATAATTTGTGTAAGGATTCAACTCAAATAAAAGTAGTTTTTAATTACAGTTTACGGCAGAGGTGAATCGGGTGTATTTTAGGTTTGGTGAAATACCTTCTTTCATTAACGAATAGGCGCAGCAAATGTTGCATTCCTTTATAATCTGGGACTGAGATGAGAATTTCCTGTAATTTTTACAACGGAAACTTTACTCCCTCTTCTTCCATGTTCAATACGATAAATCTAATGCGTCTGATGCGTGCTGTGAGGCTTTGTGGTCGCTTACCTCAAGGAGTTAAAGTTACCGAAATGAAAGAATGGAAATATTAAAAATGTATTACCAAAATAATTGCAATTGTTATACAAGCATCACTCGCTTTGTGAGTTTTTCTTATCTATCAACGTCGACAACTTAAGATTTGCGTCATTTTCGAAGTTGCGTAGTTCATAATATTTCGATTTGTGGTACTTAAGCACTTAGATTGTAGTATTATTTTAGTAATTTGGGTTGTTTCATGAAATATGTAGTTTATTCGGGTACCAATTAACAAAACATTTGTTGTAATACATTTCTAGATATAGAAAAAAAATAATTCGATTCGTTTTGATTTGTGACGTAATTTTTCGGCTCATACTAACGACTATTCTTATTGAATACAACAAGTGAGAAATAATACCTTTGTAATATTTTACAATAAATTAAAAAAAGTGAAGTATCGTAATTTCATGACTTATTCAATAAACAAATCAATGAGGTTCTATTGATGCACCCTGTTTTTATCGTTAAGCACCCTCAGTCGGTTTAATCCGCCTCTGTTTATCGCTAGTGAAGTGGGAAACATAATCACTGCGAAAAAGCACTTGTCTTCCTGTCTGTCCGTTGGATGCAACATTGTTTAAAGCCAGTGTAATGTAAGTGCCACTTGAAATAACAATATCCCAGCTATGTGAAAAACCCGTACATAAGTCTGTTTTAATTGAAATTACTTTTACACGTGTTAGAAGTTAAAATCCCGTGGAATGCTGATGGCTCGTGCATGTATAGTCCATGAAAAATGGGGTGGAACTTTTTACTAGTTATAGACTTTTATATCGTTTATATACAGGGTCCTCCAACAAGAGGTGTCATTTTAAATCAACAGAAAAACGCAATATTTCCGTGAAAAATAGTGATAATTTTATTGGAAATTCAATAGTCTCTTTCATAACAGTAGTGTATTGATAAAAATTAAAGTAAAAGTTTGCTCTTATGATAACTTTTTTTATTAGTACAAAACATAGACAAGTTTGACTTGGCGTACTGTCGTATCGGTACGTGGTATGCATGTATTATGACACAACACATGCAAAGAACACAGGAGTTCGGAGAGTTTACGTCCGAATTCGCCGTCTCTTAAATACGCTTGCAGTGTGCGACAGGCTATATGTATTGTTAATTTACTGCTGCAGTTTTAGCGCGATTTGCGTCCAATAATCCTTGCATTTGCATTTCTAGCATTTAAGATTTAGTTTTGTGTAAAAATATACAATATTATGGTATAAAATATACTAAAATTTATATATTGTCATTGCCTATTAATTCATTATTATTTTTTATTACATTAAAACAATTTACGTAACTATCTGCGTAATTATTAAGTACGTTAGTAAGTAAATGATAATAAATCTTGAACATAAAAACCATTAATTAAATTGTTCATTAACTATAATAGATAATTAAATTTTAATTTGCCGGGGGGCTTAATAATAAAATTTATTACCAACTCTTATAAGATTGTTTAGCAATTAATTATTATCTATACTAATGATTATTATAACAAAGTCGATATTGTATAAGATAAATTATAAATTATAAATGCATTTACGTATTATCTAAAATATTGAATGTGGTGAAAAGTGTGCGCCGGCGCTAGCGATGTATAAATTCGATTTATTTACTAAAAATGGTAAATTGTCAATGGAAATAACTATATCATAATAACACTTCCTCCTTATAAGATGAGTTTGTCAAATTTGATGTTGATTGTCCAGATCATTAGAATATTGAGACAGCTTCGAATATTGTGCAAAACAAGTGCATCTGTTTTATTATCTTGTTGGTTACTTTTATGACTTATCTGATGAATATTAAATAAGAAAAGGATTTAATTTGTAGTTATATGTAAGAGATGTCTCAGTAATGAATTGGAAGATCAAAATATTGTCTCAAAATAAGGTTTCTTTAACATAAAAAATATTCCTTTTTCGTTAACTTTATTGCTATTAGAATCATAAAGTTAATCTTCGGATTAATAGCAACATAATATCTTCTTTGATTAATGGTTACAGGATTATAGAATTATAAATTACACAGGTAGAAAATTATCCTGCAGTGACACACTTGCTAGCTTAACTATAGCTAATATTAATTTTCTATTTCGCATATAGAAATAATCTTCCAGTGCTGTTTCACACTTGCTAGCTTGACAAAAGCTAATACCAAGGTTAATTTTCTATTTCGCATATAGAAAGAGTCTTCCAGTTCTGTTTCACACTTGCTAGCTTAACTAAAGATAATTTCAAGATTAATTTTCTATTTCGCATATAGAAATAGTCTTCCAGTGCTGTTTCACACTTGCTAGCTTGACAAAAGCTAATACCAAGGTTAATTTTCTATTTTGTATTAAGAAATTGTCTCGCAGTGTAAGTGTCTTACTTGATAGCTATTTAAAGTAGTATACTGCGTTACATTTTCTACTTGGGTTTCATCGGAATGTAATAACTCCATTCTATTATGGATTTTCTGAAAAAGTTCAATTCTGACTCTTCTAAAATGTAATTGTATGTAATTTGATGTACATTTTCTAAGGTGAAAGTATCTGTTTTAGTCTCACAGTTTACTTTTTCAATATTACACGATTGTATATCTCGATTAGGTCATGTAGCGTCTATTCTATTGATGATACGCCACTGTTCATTGTAGTCATCTTCAGCAAATTAACTAAATTAATGTAAAAAAACATTTAACAAATACAATAATTGATTCACCCGCATTATTGTGCTATGTAGAGTCTATATTGCAGTATTCTATTGTGGAGATATATTTAACAAAATTCTTTTTTAATAATAATGGCCATTGAATAATATGCACAATAATTCCACAGCGATGAAAAACTGTATGTAATATAAACTTTCCTTATTTCAATGAATTAATAAAAATATTCCTGAACAAATGTCTAGAAATTAACTGTTGCATCATAGGCTTCTATCGGTGGCGTGATATAGCTAACTCTATCACTCACATGTAAACACCTGTGTTTGTACTGTTCACTCTCACTGTATGGTGTGACTCTGAGAATGAATCAACCACGCTCAACCTGACCACGTTGCTGAGCCTGTAGTAAATATAGTTTAGTTGTTGCTTGCGCGTCAAGTTGAGCGGTTGTATTATTTCAGAGCTTACTACTTTTATAGTAAACTACAAACGCACGTGCAAGGCAACTCTATAACAGCTAACAAACTACAATCATCATATGTCTATGTTTATGAATGATTTTATTTATTTATTTAAATTATTTATTTATTGAATTTAGTTTAAAACTGCACGAAGTATTTAATTAATATATTTTACAAATCCTTCTATAAGTGTTGTTTGTAAATAAATTGTTATTAGTTTCAATTTTTTTAAATATTATTTGTGATAAATAGAAAGTATATACAAGCATGTATTCAGCAGTGAATAATTTTGTATCTCGGCTGTCGCTTGTTTTCCCGCTGTTTGTTACAGGTAAGATTTTTATTTTGTTTCCGTATTATTTATTTTAAACCCTTATTATATTTAAATCCATTTTATTATTTATTATTGTCGAGTATATATGATACTTGACAAACTATTATTATTTTTAAAGTATTTTAAAAATTTAAAAATAATGATTCAATTATAAAATATTTAAAATAACATTCCAACTTAGATATTAAGCACTGGACAAACATGCAACGAAATATTGTCGCGTAACATTTCGATGTCATATTAATTTAAGCCAGACGAAGTTCGGAGATGGAAGACTTTAATTATAGTTAATTCTCGGTGCGGCCGAACCGAACCTTTTGCTAAAATTTCGTTTTAAGAAGTGTGAATGGCATAGGATGATAAAAAATTCGAATTAAAATGGAAAACTAACTGTACTTAGAGATCTTAATAAGTTTTATGATTCTATTAATTCACATAAAGGTAGATTTATTTTATAAGTACCACTAAAACAGGTTGCAAAACTTTGTTTACGTAACAGGTAACTTTCTTTTCGTTGGGTTGGGAATTCTTAAACTCTAAAATGTTCGATTTTACGCGGGAATTCAGGATTCGTTATAAAGAATTTCAGTATTTAAAATTTAAAATTACTGTTGAAGGCAGAGAAATGAGTTACACTTGCACTTGCTAAGAGACAAATGAAAAATATATATTACCAGAAAACATAATTAAATTTTTGATCAGGCTAAATTCTAAAATAAAAATCCAAATTGCAATTTTAGGTAGTCTTCTTTTTAGTTGTTGATTTCTCAGCTCTGATTTTCGTTCCTGGCGAACATACTATAGTTAAATCAATCAAAGTATCCCGGTTATATTTTTCGTTATCTAATTGCGGTTAGTCTTTGATAAATTTGAAATTGAAAAACTCATTACTTTGGTTAATGTCATAATTGTAGGTTAACTGACTGTAGAAAAATTGGTCCTAACTTAAAAACTACGACAGGTAAAAACATAAAAAAATTGGATTTTTAATACCCATAAGGGTATACTAGGTAAACTAAATTTGAAAAAAAAACCAACAAGGTTATGTGACGCCTTTTTCAATTGTTTTTTTGAAATAGAGAAATATTATTGTATTTTTAGGGAATGTCTATTATTAGGACCGAACATTGAAGTGCTTTGTCTTGGGCATTTTAGGTAGTGCATTCATTTACGTATAAATATATCAGGTGCGAAAATATGTCTTTAGCAAATAGATGCCCATTTTATAATATATTACAATTCGGTAGTATTGTATAGAGCTGACCGGAAGTAATAGGACGCTAGGTTAAAACAGATACAATTTTTGATAAAATATGTATGCAAGTACTCTACACATTATACTTCAATGAAAGTAGGCCCCTCTTTGTCACCCTCCACAAGGTATAACCCTATTTGCTATAGTACATTTCATTTCATTTGTAAATACATTTGTAAATCTGTTTGAAAATTTGATAAAATTTGGTCATACAAATTTGAACGTAATAAAAGAACATTTAATTTTACAGTCAGAATTTTATAAAATAAACTATATTTTATAATTATATTAATTATTAATAAAATTAACATTAACAAGCAAAAGATTTCCAACAATATAATTTGCTTACAAAGTAGTAGGCAAATTAGATAGGTAGTGTTCATTAATAAAACATAATCTGATTGAATTTCATTAAAAAAGATTAATATGCAAACACATAATAGTTGTAAGCGGAAATCACCTTTATCTTATCAGTGACTGGCATTAACACACGATTACACATGCACATTTATTGCTCTTTAATGGGAATCACTCATCATTCACTGAGCGCGATGTTTCATTTTTCTGTATATACTGATATCTAACGAAGTTTATATATTCGAACAATAACTGCTAATTGAGTTTACGCTAATAACCGTTATATGTTAATTTATATTATTTAATTAGTAAGATGCATTGTAGTATAAATACAAAGTTAAGTTGGAATAATGAATTATTAATTCCATATATTATTTTTATAAAAATTTCTCTATGCTGCTTAATTGTTGATGTTACTTCCCACCTATAGAGTTTTAATTTCAACTTTATGTTTTAACTTTAAATGTAAGTATCAGCTTGTGAAATATAAAGAAATATTTTTTTATATTAATATCATAAAAGCCATTCATAAGTTATGTCACACAACAGAAACGATTCTTTAGTTGCATTTTGGAATTGTTGAATTTATATAATTGTCATTACAGTATTCTAATTGCTCATGTATCTATGTATTTCTAATGTAAATTTTTATTAAAATGAATATAATTGTAATTCAAATTTGTATAAATAATGCAAAAAAGTGCAAGTGTATATATAAACTTTTTTGCATACATAATATGTTATGTATGACGCACTTTTCTTATCAAGCCTGAATTAAACTTTGAAAACCTGTTCTGCTAAGACTTATCCAAATAATATTTGTTTCAGTGAGCTCAATTCTTTCTTCTTCTGCTTCTGCGATTAATTACTTTATGGAAAAATTGCTTAGAATCACATATGACTAGATTATAAACTAATACATTTTTTGGATAACGGGTTGATTTTTAGGATGGAGAACGCATCCATGATAGGAAATATGAACATGCAAATATACTTTATAATCCAGGACTAATTGCTATTCATTTAAAAATATTTAATTATAACTAAATTATGATAACTACAAATACATAAACTATATTTATGACAGCACATCGTACGATATATCCTACTTACTTTACTTTACTATCACATTATTATCCAATTCAATTCTGTCACAAATTTCATTAAAGTTAACACAAAACAACAAACAATTCGTTCAGGGAAACAACTGTCAAATAGCATTAACACATTATCATTTTACAAATAAGTCAATTAGAAAGAAGATAACCTCAAAATTTATTAAATTGCTTTATCTATTATAAATGTTATTTATGTGTTTACCTGTAAGTACATACAAATATAAACCAGTATGTACAAATATGCATGTATTTGTGTAAATATAGGAACCCAAACAACACATACACAATATTTATGACTGTGTGCAAATAAAAATAACAGTTCCAGAAACATATGACGGTATCGTACGATTTAAACATACGATTTTGAATGGGCGTTTCTCTCACGCGTTTTGTAGTTATTATTATATGTAATGGTATATAAAAACAATATACGTGTTTCAATGAGATATTTATTTATTTAAATGATATTTAATCAGTAGAACATAAAAATAACTGAATTAGTATTTGCAAGTACATAGGCTTACTTGCACTTGTTGATTTGTTCTCAAAAATCTATAATAATTCAAATACCTATATCAACAGTACTTAGAAATACTTTACAGTAAACTTAGAGGGCACACACAAGAACCTAACAATATAATAAGTAAGATTGTACTATTTTTTATTTAATAATACTTCTTACGCAGTAGAAGAAAAATGGTAAAAAATATTACGTATAAGATTGTATTATTAAATAAAAATCTATAAGCATCTATTGTGGAGATCAAAGCGGAAAATATCTAAAATACATAATTGATGAATGTCAGCAACAGCAAAGTCAGCAACATTCAATAAGAACCATATGTGAATAAGTATGTGGCTATCAAAAAGGTTTTCTGCAAGCCTACAAATGCCTCCTCTCTCCACTCCACTCTCCCTCGACCTTCTCTTGAGCCTTTATTATCCCCACTCTTCCTCTTAAGGAAATAAAGTTTGAGAACAGCTTTACAGAAGGCAAGGTCAAGAAAGCATTGCCATGAATGTTACATCGCGAATACAAATAGGGTCTATTTACATCTCTAATATAAGATTACATATAGGGTCGGATTCAAGGGCAGAGGGTACTAAAAAAAGCCACACTCTTTCTAACATAAACTTTTTTTTTTTTACTTTTTTTAATGACTTTTTCTATTAAGAAAAATATTTCTAACCTAGAAATTCATTTCGTTCTCGTTTCCGGTTTTGTCTTGTAAAATTTCGGTTATTCTATTTTATTTTTTTAAGTTTGAAACAGTGTGTGTTTATTTACATACATATATAAATATAACCTCACTATTTATAACAAAACAATCGGCTTAACATTGATTGATTTCTTTACAATTGAAGGTTCAATGAAAAGTTTACTCCGCAGATATTTTCATCTATCTATACGTACATATATATTCGTCCATCAATCAATTTGACCTCCACACAAAAATAACTTTATGGTTTAATAACTAGCGTTTGTACATTACAAAAATTAGTACCTAATTTAAATTTATTTAATTAAACGTTGTATAAAATTTTTATAAAAGAATATTTAAGGATTATAATCTCTTCCGGTTTAAAATATATATTGTTCGTGTTGTGTGAAACGAAATTAATTTCTATATAGCCGAGGAAATTCGTCTTTAAAAAGAGACCAACCATGAATTTTGAAAAGGCAGAAATTCTTTTGTTTCACCGAATTTATATATTTATATTTTAATTATCAGAGTGAGGGGTGCCCTCATTCGGCCGCTATCTTGAAAATAACGGTTCCCCAAGAATATTGATAAGATATTTTTTGTAGATAAAACTATTATCTACAACTTTTATTTCTAACTTTTTCTTGTAACTTTTACAATAAAAAAGTTATAACTAAAAATAAATCTTAAATAAAGATTGTTATACTTCCGTGGTAAAGATTTCTCCGACTTATCTAACGATGGATATAGAAATATAAAATCGAAAAGATTAGTTGCATATTTATCTTTTGTTGGGTTATCCTTATCTATATGTTTTTATCTAATTAAAATTCCTTTATTAATTTTAGTGCATTAGCAAATTTATTTTCATGTAAAATTATTATATTTATGTTGATTTACAATATTATCAGTTCTGTTTTAAACTAAGTCCTAGATAGAGATTATATTTTCTAGATTAAATATAACTGGATTATATATTCGTATGTTACATATTGCACGCACTACATCTGCCAATTCCGAATGTAAATAGGTACATAGATTTTAAGCTTAACAGAGTTTTTACGAATTATAAAATAAAAATTGAAGTCAGACAATACCAACAGTTTTTTTTAGATTCGTTGCGATTGTAAAGAGAGTGAGTTGAGGGGGGTCTTCGGTACGAGTAGTTATTGATTTTTTTTCATTTCATGTTTTGAAAGATACATGTAAAATTTTAAGCAAAC
Source organism: Panorpa germanica (assembly GCA_963678705.1). Lineage (NCBI taxonomy): Eukaryota > Metazoa > Arthropoda > Insecta > Mecoptera > Panorpidae > Panorpa > Panorpa germanica. The sequence continues at coordinate 11,631,387 of OY783215.1, read as the reverse complement.
GAGATTTAGTAATATGAAATATGTTATTTTTTATACCTAACGTTTTATTATTTATCGAAGTTTAATATAATTTACCCTTAAAATATTTGATTAGTTTATTATGTAACAATATAAATATATGTTACATAAAAGGATTAATTTTACTAAATTTATGTCAAAGTATAATTTCTTTAAATAACCTTATATTATACATAATACATAAAAATGTTGTGTAATGTATAAACTTTTTTATGTTAAATATTCTTGAAATATATGTGGCAGTGTTTAGTGGCAGTAAAATATAAATCAAAATTAATTTATTACATAATATGTAACACTATTTTATGTACAGTCTGTAAACAAAATCATAGTAATATTGTGATTTTTATGTAACATATATATTTGGCGTAAAATATATTAAATAGTGTATAAAACATATGGCGTATTAGTTGATTCATTATATGGTATTGACAAAAGAATTATAAACTGGTTGAAATAGTAAGTGTATGTACGTAAATAGTGTCCTTCATCACCGCTAGTGCGCTGTAAGTCAATAAAAACAATACAATCATTATAACCTAAAAAAAACAATACAATAAATTCAAACAATAATTAAGAATGAATAGTTGATTTAATAATTATTAATCTGTATTGTCTATGTCTTTAATTATTTCTAGAGTCTTCAATTATTTCTATTAAAGAAATGCATTAATAATAATACGTTTTTCAACAAAAAAACCGTTGAACTTGAAAAAATTGTATAAGTTATTGAATTCAACAGCAGAAAAATATTTTTTTTATGAGTTTTAAAGTCAGAGAATATTGTATATACATTAACCATTATTTCTTATAAAAAGAGGTTTTATTGTAAAGGTTATATTAAAGACTTTAATATCATCTCAAAAGTAATTAAAAGCTTGTAAATATATAATACCATGTAATACTTTATCAAAGTGAAACATAGTAATATTTAATCTAAAAGGGTTTTCTTTTATTGTTATTTAAAAGAATTTAATTCTTAATATTTTTTGTGAGTATGCTAATATGAAAAAGAGTAGCTTTGTTTTTTAAAAAATAGTAAAAGAGGTAACAAATCTATTTATGTTATGACCTTTGAATCATTTAAGTGCATTTTGATGCACTTTGGTGCATTTTGATGCATTCTTTTAAATGATTTGGCTATTTTGCTAACCTTCTAATATTTAACCATAACCTACATATTATTGTATACAATAACAAATATCTCTTGCTTACACATTCGTTTTTTTAATTAGCTACTTTTATTTTTTTTTTAATAATGTATTAACGCATGTTTAATGTTGAGGAATGCATCTTGCGTAGGTCACAGCACTACCTTGTAGCAGACATAGTTTTGCAATAATCAAAAATAGATATTCTTTAATGAATTTAATTTAAAGAATAATCCAATACTTTCTTGTATGTGGACTGAAAGCGTATAAAGTATCACACGATCTTCTTGTTTGTTTCATCTAACTTTTGTATGCAGTTTCACTATACTTTATGAGATGTGGCTGGGTACAGTTTTTAGTGTTCATTATTTGCAGAGATAGGTAACCTTAAGTCTTTTAAAAAGGAAATATTCTTTTTACATATAATTTTAGTAGTAGTAGTTGGTAATATTTATGGTGTCGTAGCTTTATATATGTGAACAACACCACTGCATAATAAGTGTACGATTATGTAAATGCATATTCAATATAACTTGATAACAACCAAACCCAGAAAATATAACTCTGGTTCGGAGATGAAACACGATGACACAGCAGTCAGCATCAAGCATCACTATGTCGTCACAATTTTTTATAATATTTATTATTATTATATTATTATATATTATTTATTATATTATTATTTTATATCATCATTTGTTAAATTTATAGGAATAGGATCAGCACCATATTAACCATTTAAATTGAAATTGAAGTAAATTGTAATTGTAAACACATTGTTTCATTATCTTTGTTATTTTTTGAATACTAAGTGATATTTTCCACAGTGAAACTTCAGTTAGCATAGCATAACCTAAAATGATGTTTTTATTTTTAGTTTTTACAAATACCGTCCACACCTAACTAGCGAAAAATGTAACGAAGATATTTTGATTTGTGATGCTTGGTACAGACTACTGCGACTCCAACACTCATATTTGACGCTAGATGTACTAAATTTGTTGAAATTTATCGTGCAGACTAGTGTGACTACAACATGTGACATTCGTTCAGCTCTATTATACTCATAAAACTCTAAGAGGCATCAGAGTATTCTTAATATATTCATTGATATATCCATATACGAATTCAAGCGCGATATCTATACGAAAATACACTCCCAAAAGGTTGTCATTTCCTGTTATTCTAGAAAGTGTGGTTCATGGAATGCTGCTAACAGCCGACCATTCAGTCGAGCCAGTTGTACAAGCAGTTGTATTTATTTTGAGGCATCGTACGATAATTTTCAACCAATCACAAGAGTTCACGCGAGGGCTCGGCTCGTACGTCCGTCTCTTCACCGCAGCTGCATTATATTGTTGTAAAGTGGTCGTAATAAACGGGGTCTGCATGCATTTACCTTCGACTATGTCATGGAATATCACGTGACGTCATCCTCATTCTGTTAAATCTCACACTTCATGATTCACATATAAAAAACTTAACACACAAAATATTTATATGTATGCTAACCACACACATGCAAAATGTATTTGCATTGAATGTAATATGCCAAACAAATTATTTACAAATTTATGTTTGTTTAACAGGTTGCTTGCTTTTATGTTTCTGTTAGATTTGTATTAGATTATTATTGTACAGGGTATTTGATACTTCGATAACCAGGGTAAAGATAAGCGTCTACAGAAAGCAGTAGCGTATTGTCTTTAATGAATGAAATCATTAAAAAAAATGCATTTTCTAACTGACTTTCCTAGAACGCGGTATATATATTATGTTATGTAATTGCGTTTGAAGAAATGAGTTTTTCTATTATGTTTAGAAAAAAGCTGAAATGTTTAGAAAGTTTGAGTTTAGGTTTGTAAAGTTGAAATTTGTTCAAAATTTGGTTCCCTTTAAGAGTGATAATAACTACTAAAGCCATAGAGTATTAATCCCAAAATATTAGCAAAAGTTTCATATTTTTAAGGTACAGAAAGTTTCTTCGAGGTCTTTCGAATTGTAAAACTTGTTGTTTCACAACTGGCCTCAATATATACAAACTTTTCGTGCGATAATACACCTATGTTCTGTACTAATTCTATAAATATTTTTATTTTTATCCCATTCACAATTTTTATGTAATTGTTTTAAAATGACGTTGAAATTTACATTTTTCTATTAAAATACCTGCGTGTGCTTGATTAATTGTTAATAACTTATGATTAATTAATCTGATAATATATTATAAAATACTTTTTTTTAAAAACATACTATCTATTTTGATTTAATTATTGAATGCAAAGAGCTTATTGGGAAATCCAGGTGTATGGATTTACAAATATAATTCACGTTGGGATATTTAAGTTTATCAACGAACACCTGTTAAATACCATAATTAATAATTAATCGCAATACTTATTCCCAAATGATAATTAACCAGATATTTCAAGACTCTTGTGTTATCAGCCAGACATGCTTATATTTTCTTAATTTCTATAATCCTTTAATATTGAATAGTTACAATTTTTAAGACGTTGGGGACGGTTTGGTTGCTACTAAAATTTATTAGATTATATTTGAATATATTTGATTAAAACTTATTAGACAGCGTTCTTGTCGACATAAATTATAAAGATAAAGTGAATACTGCTACAGTTGTAGTGTGATAGAACTCAGCATCGGAAATAGGCCGACGTGAAATAAAATGAATAACGTCAAAGTTCTCTCATATTTATTAATATTATTAATCTAAGTATTTAGACTGTCTCAAAATTTTTTTATAAGAAATAAGTATTTAAAAAATTAATTATTTGAAATTTGTATTTCAAATAAAAAGTTATAACGAATTTTAATTAAATTTAATTTCAATTATTGTCAACTCTTCTAGATGTTACCTTGTGATTAGACTAACAAATATTTATATAACCAAGGTACTATTCAAGGTTTATTGTGTGAAACATTTATTATATTATCATTTAACAAGAAACACTCTTAAAATGTTTAAAGTCAATATTCATTTAGTACTTACAATTGTACCTTTGGCAGTTGATTAACTTCCGGTACCAGTATAATAAAGTTAGTGTGTTACGTCCACTTGGCTGAGCAATAACAGCATTAATTGACGTTTTATACTTACTTTGACTTATGTACTTAAATGATTACTATATTTACAATTTATTGAAATTAAATGAACTGACAAATAATCATGATTTGTATACATTTCAAGGATGTGTTATCATTTTTGTAAAGATTGACATCGTTGGAACTAACACCTTGTAGATTTGTTTAGTTTTAATAAACAATATATTTAAGAAGCAATTAAAATAAATTAAAACAGCGATCTCGGCTGATGACTTTTATAGAATGTAAGACGGCCACATATTTTGCGAGGACATTCCACCGCCTGCAAGTCTGTCTCAGCAGGTCGATGACGTGGGTTTTAATGCAGATTTTGTTTACAGCAGATGAATAACTATTACTACTTATACATATATAAAGCTGAGTATTTACCAACGTGGTGACGGTAATAAACCCGAAATATTTTTGGTTCAGTGGGCTTGTGCATCATGTCTTCTTTTCTATAAAACGATCAAGTTGACTACTAGGATCTCAAATGTCCAATTATTTTTTAATAACTCCATCTCTCAAAGTTCCTATCTCTTTTATACAACATAATGTGAAAGAGATAACATACTTAACACAGAACTTTTATAAATATAACAAATAACTGACATATCCCTTAATAGTGCGACATGTTACGTCATAAATATGGCCGACATCTTTAGCGCAAAAACTATAATTCAAAATTTTAATTGCTATATCTTCGTCAACATTTAGTTATTAAATAAAATACTAACGCCGATATACATTTATTAACATATGTTACAATCAACAATTAAAAAATCGATTTAATTTTTTTTGTATATATCATTTCTCGGGCTTCCTGGCCACGTAGTTAACGTCCCTAAAAATGTTCTTCTTTTTCTTATATTTTATATCCCGACAACAAGAATGATCTATTCATAGGCACTGCTGTTATAAATTTTGGTTTCTCAATCAAAAAAGCGGTGTTAACACGAAGCGTCTGATTGATCTCATTGAATTCAGTCAATTTTGTATTTTTCGGTAAGAGCTAATACTCTGAGTCCTGAATTACCTCACTGGACTGCTCACAACACAATGTAATATCAACATTAGCAAATTATTTACCAACATCGAATCCCAGAATTATATTCTATACATATTGCAACACATTCAAGTACACAACTTTGTTAATGTTTACTAAAAATATTTTTTGGTGAATACTTTGCTTACTATAGTTGTTTTTGCATACTGTTGCGAACCTGTTTTAAGATTTGATAAAATTTGGTCATACAAATCAGCATTTTAGCAGTGAGTAATCATTTAGAATGAATCTACACATGAGTCTACTACAAACACGATTGTATCTTATACGTACGAGTAATTCTGGAAAGGTATATGGTGTGATGTTTGTGACTCAAGGCCGGATTTAACTATGTGTTATTTACTAGATAATAGCAATAGTGTTTTGTGTGTATGTGTGTCGGTATGTTTGTGTGTAAGTAGTTGTAATAATTACATAAATCACAAGTCATTTAACGTCTTATCTACAAGAATGTCTGTCGTAAGCGCCACGTTTGTTCCTGTATTATTGCTGATTGATTAGAATCGTTAATCTGTAGACATAATAAAATTCACATGTCATTTATATATATCTCATCCTCAAAACAGAAATATAATTCATGGCTACTTTTATTAACGAAGTCGAATTCATATGAACTTCGTAGTGGATTCGTTGAACGAAGTTGAAGTAATAATGAATTCATTATTGATTTATTATTTCCTTATTTATTTATGGTCTATCTACGACACTGAACATCGTTGACAGTATTTATAGTGTATAGGCCACATACATGTGGGTTACATCGCTGCTTCATAAGTTTTATAATTATAAGCACGTAATTATAGTTGTTCTGATGAATATGATCCGGAGATTGAACCTGAAGGTACAGCACTCTAGCATCAAATGTAAATGCTCACAACTACTGTGATATCAGTAATTATTCATTATTCTGTTGCAACAACTGTGCTTCTTTCATAACAGCTAAGTTTAGCTGACGGCAACACTATTTGTTTTCTTATGTTTACAATAAGTAACAATACGGCACGTTTATTTTGCATTTCTCAAAAAAATCTAACGAAACAATAATGGCTTTGTTTTGTAATAAGTATTTTTAATCTACACTAAGAATATCTACAGGTTTTAACACAATGAGGTTTAACCTATATATATATGAGGCTACGACACCATACATACTGGTAACATTTAAAAAAACAGAAATAGGCCAATGTTAAAAAAAATAAAACTACTTTTTTGCTTAAAATTTCGTGAGATTAGAAACCTTGAGATGTACGAGTGTTTTCATAAATATTTTGCAAAGAAATCAAAATATTTGTTTGGTCAAAATCATTATTAGCGAGAATTCATTGACGTCATGAAGTGAATGCTGTGTTGTGACCATCATGCATGTGCGTCAAGGTTGATGCTGATCAGTTCGTTGCATTAAATGAACATAACGTTTTATTTTTTGAATATAAATATAAGGTTTTAAATATTATTTATATATTAATTGTGTATGCCTTTCGGCTTTACAATCTACAGTATTATATTTCTAATACATTTCTTTCCTATATACATTCCAAACTTAAAACTAAACTTAAAATAAACTTAAAATCTTCTCGACTTTTACTAATTCCAAAAGTGCTTTCTGCTTCTTCTTCTTTTGACCCTCTCTATTATTCTCCTGTTTTTCCTTTCCTTCTTACTATTTCCGCCATCCACCTCTTTCCTTCACTGCCTCCCTTTAGTAGCTGGCCAATATTCCTTTCGCTTGCTACTTTTTCCTTACACTAAAACTTAATGTGCTCCAGTGTTTCGTCCTCCGCTCCACACATTCTACACTTTCTTTCCTCACTCAGGTTTTAAATATTGAATATTGCATAGGGTTCATGCACTTTAGTTTGACGCAAACAAACATATACCTACGGTTATTGCATTCAAATTCAAATAACATTGTGCAACATTTGTAGTTCTATATTTTTTTGCATAATTTATAATTGCAAGCATGTGAATATCAGGTGATATTATTATCGCTGCACATAATTTGTGTCCAAATGGTGTATAAGTAGTACCTACTTATAAAACTACTAGATACAAATATTTGCTATACATAAACATAGTTGCTATTTAAATTCAATCACTTGCTATACACCTGTCCATCGAGCATAGAATTTCTGGTAGCCTAATTTCAGTACGATTTTCTTCGCCAATTTTCTTGATGAGATCACCATAAATCTTTGTTCTTTCCTGTTTAAAAAATCGGATCCATTGGCGTAGAACACCTTCACTAATAAGGTTTGGACCGTATGCAGGTGACTGGTCCGTATTTATCATGAATGTCTATAATTTTTGCCCAAAGAAATCTTATCACACCATGTACCTCACACTTTTGTTATCGTAGAGGTTTTTATGAGCATACTCGCGGCAATATTAAGCTCTCACTAGCACCTAACTAGGACTAATGCTACTAGCGCTAGTCAACAACGCCAGTTACCTTCCAAACATTCATTGTAATTCCCACTGGTCTATAGATCAACCAGCAATTTGTTCGAAACTAATGCACCTCAGATACAATATTTAGGGTCGTCCATTGAAATATTTTGACTACCTTTCATAAGTTTACCATATTTAGAAGCAGAGATAGTAACTAGGAAATAATTGAATTATAAAAATATGAAACCGATTTGGAAGCTATATCCAGATTTTAATTAAATATTAATTGACCCAACCTCAGCAGATGGGACGGACCGACGGACGGGTATATTCGTGTATAACACAGTAGCACATTTATCAAACTTTAGCCCTCAAGCAATATGACTACAAACATAACTCTCAAGTTAAAATGAATAGAATTTAATTATCGTCTACTAATGAATGAGTCATGTACCTAACCTATATATTATTAACTTGAGGGATATATGGTATACTAGTGTTCTAACTTGGTTTAACAAAAGATTTAACCCATGTGGTTGGTTGGTGTATTGTAAAGTTTCTTCAGCAGTTTCAGTCAGTACTCAGTATGCTTCAAAAGCCTTATTGCTTGTCCAGCTGTCACCAACTAGCAGGGATTTCCAAGATATTTGGGAAAATCTTGAATCTACAAAGATTCAGGATATGATAACAAAATTGGTAGCTGCAGTATCAAAAAGCAAAACAATATCGAAGTTACTCTATATAATAACACTTTTTAAATACTGCTTGAATGCTTGTAACTTGAATATTATTTTTGTCGTTATCTCAAAACTCAATTTTCGAAGTTGTCAACCGATATGCCGCATAGATAGATACACTATAGACTGCATGACATATGACATAATAATTAAAAGAAAAACAAAACAGAGTTTTCTATATTTTTAAACATTGTGCTAAGGTCCATAGACAATCATTTGTTTATCTCTGGTGCAGTTTATAGAATATGGTACATGGGCCATAGGCTGTATAACCATGATATGGATTCACTCGGCGAACAGATTTATACAAGCGTGAAGTATTTACGCAAATCCCGAATTGTGGTGTGGATCCTCCCAACTCTAAAATATAAACTTTGGAGATCATTGCATGATTAAATATCTGTGGATTACGTTAGTTAGATTTGGAATTTGGATATATAAGAATTTACCTTAGGATGAAGATAGATTAAGGACCCTCGCTTTCATAATATTGACTGATATATTATATTACATAGTTTTTCAGTTCATTAAAAAAATTGGACCTACTAATTATGCATTTTGTTCGATCTGATTAATGTCTAAATCTTTATCTTAAAATATAAAACATACGAGGTTTATCAAAGTTTTTATTTACTTTGCCAATTATTATATTATTCGTATCAATTTTTAAAGATTAACTTTATCGGCACGTTTGTGTCGTAATATTTACAATTCGATATATCAAAGAAAACAAAAATTAATTACGTAAGTAGAACGTGTGTATGTAATAAATGTACGGACTGCTTTATTAATTGAATTCGAATTTTATAAGAGTAAGCAGAAAACTTTTTAGTGTTACTCGTCAAAAATATTCTGATAATTAAAAAAGAAATTGTTTCTATGTTAGTTTAGAAATATGTCAGATTACTATCAGACTTTCTAATTTAATTTTTGGAAAATATTAGAAAATAATATCATAAAGTGTGTAAGTATATTTTCACAAACAAAGTGGTGCTGCATCTTCTTAAACGTGTCGAATTTCAGTGAGTGTACATTTCTGCTAGGGGGTAATAGACATGCGAAATGAATTAGTTTTGAACTACGATACTCTCACCGCAAGAAAACCGCCACTCGCGTAGAATTTGCGTCTATTATTCAATTTTAAGCTGGATTCCTGAAACAAGCTATCTTTGGTATACGAGTATACTTCCAGCCTGGATTTAGCTACATTCTCCTTAAATGGGCTTAGATAAGACAACTTATCCTTAGAGTGTATCAATAATATAAAGGTCTATCCACAAAACTATGCATTATACTCTAACTCAACCAACTAGCCAAATACTTTGCTTTAGATTGCATTTATTTTCCTATAAATGACAAAAATTTTATTACTTGATCGATATGTTAATTTATCGATGAATTCCGCTCGAATTTTATTGATTAAATTCACAATAGCTGTGCGAAAAGATGCGCTTGAAGACGATGAAAAGCAGAACGAACTTTAAGAACCGTCTCCGCGTTATTGAATTATCCGTTAAATCTTGAATTTCTTGTTGATAGACTTGCTATAACATTATAATGCACCTTAGAGGTAAGATGTAAGCTAGGTAGTTGGAGCTTAGAGGTAAGAGCGTTGAAATCAACTTATCTTGTTATTTTTTCTAATGTTTCTAACGTAGACATTCGTTACTACCGAAAGCAATATTTCTCTCAGTTACATATATGATATAAATATTTTATACATCGATTTTATTAGATTATAATTTTATATTTAGTAGTGCATGTTGCGATAGATATAGGTGATTATACAGAGCTCGAATTCGACTTTTGATTTTAAATAATTTTTGTATTTTTTGGTTGCTCTTTTAAAACTAATACACTTATAAATAAAAATATCTCTAAAAGAAAAATATATATAATAATAAATTTGACATTGACAGGTTTTTCCGTACTTACATATGTTTAATTATTTAATCATATTTATTTGTTTAATTCGAGCACTGACATTACGTAATGCAACTAGTTTTCCGGTTTGCAATTATCCATTTCGATTTAATACACGGTGGAAATGATCCAAAGCTAGCTGGGATGCTGCAATTAGGTTATGGCAATACCACAGCTACAGCTATTTATAATAGTGGGAAGGGGGTAACACTGATGTCGGGCGGAAACTTACGCTTAAGCTACGGCAAATGGAAAGTCAATCTTCTGGAATAATTCCTGGGACTAATAGACAGAAATATATATATATATATATATATATATATATATATATATATATATATATATATATATATAACAGGGCCGGTACGTAGAGGTGTGAACGATGTGAAAGTACAAGGCCAAGCGCTCCTGACTAATTTTACAATATCTAAATTTTCGTTTTTTTCAATTCAACTAATGGCCAGGTCACGTTTTGCTCGAGCCGACTCTGTGTAGACATATATATAAAACGTACTAATATTTAATCTCACAGACACTTATTTTATTATTTATATGTTTTAAAAAATTTTAATCTTTAAAAAGACGTGAAATGACGTGAGTGAAAATGCTTATTATGGTGTAAATTTTCTTATCAAAAAGCGGTCAAATAGGTAGCAAAAGGTTAAATATCACGTACCGTCGTTAATAATTTGATCAATTATTTATTCATCCACACCACATCGCTGTATTATTATTTTCAAGAACTAATTTGCAAAATTTCACTCATTTTATTAGTTGTACTTTTGTGGAATACTTTATATTAAAGAAAATATAAATTAAAACTGATATTTCGAAAACCGTACAAGAGCAAAAGGTTCAAAGCAGTGGTGGCCATGGAAAGGTTGTTTTCTTGTCAGGATATGAAATATTAAAAAACATTTACATTAACATTTATCTAAGAAGTTTTTCAAATCATAAACAAAAAAAAAGTATGTCTATGTAAAGTATCTCGCTGAACTTTAAATACACAAAACAGCTTTTAGAGAGAGAGAGATATATCTACTTAAATATACTTTTGGTGTCATTGAAGTGGTACACAAAACGTGTCATTTCTTCCACGTAAAAAAATGTTTGCAAAAATATAAATTGTGAAGCAAATACCACTGAAGCTAATAATATATTGATATCTGTTTTTCACAAAGTAGTATTTTTAACTTTACATTGTTTGTTTCTTCTTTTAAATAATGTACCAGGAGGTCGACCCACCCTACACCAAGTGGTGTATAATTACTGAAGAAACCTATTTTTATCCCTACGGTGTCTTATTTGTTAGCAGTCAATCGATATCAATAGAGCACGGAATACTGCAAAACATGAACTACTGGAAACTTGTAACTATACGGTATCAGAAGTTTAATTCAATTTAATTATTTAAAACTACCAAGGTTACTGGGTTAATTAGAGTATTTGTAAATCAATTATGCATCAAATTGTGACTCGTTACTGTAACTGTAACGGTACGAGTTCTTGTACAATTATCCCAATTGAGTTTCAATTAACTAGAACCTTAGATCTTATTGATGTTCCCTTGGTAACTGAAGTTATGAAGTTGTATCCAAGGATAGGGCAATAAAATGAGAGGCTGCGTTTATTAGATATAAAATAGTTTTATAGCGACATCGATATTTAAAATTAAATTATATGTAGTAGGTACGAATGCAAATGTTATTTTGCGTTTGCAGTATCTTAGTATCTTACAATTATTCAGAATTTAATTTATAACAAAAACCTACATTTTGAAAAGAAAATATTTTTGCTATTTGCAGTGGAATGATATTGAAGAAATCGCAAAGTGTAAAACTCTGTATAAAGATAACTTTGAAATCATTTCAATCAAAGACAAATAAAATATGTTTACAATAAATAATGTTACCTTTCATTCAAGTAATATTATTCTTGAATAAAACCCAGTAATATTTCTTTTAAAAGCCTTAATTTACATTAAAAAGTGTTTTTAAAATTATATTATTCTTAAAAGGTTCTTCTTAAAAAGTTTTATGATCAACTTAATGGAAACAGTAGTCTTATTCACCAAAAATCCGATAAATAGGTTACAAAACATTGTATATTAAGTAAAATTGGTATGTTAGATAAATCTGTGTTAGATTACTGTGTCTTTTTAATTCATACTCATATTTCTAGGGTTTTTACTTTATATACAGTCTGTCGAATACATCGTGAAAAGGTTATTTAAACTGCATTTTCAATATTTAGTTTCCCATACATTACTAAAAGATTAATAATTAATAAATAATTTTCATATTTGAGATTGTATTCTCCACACAAATAGCTTTTATAAACTACAGAATTTTGGCTTTAAGTAACTGCAGTCTTTGAACCCGAATGTTTTAATTGGAGGGGGTAATATCGTTGGTAAATAACATAAGCTATGTGGTTTTCCGTTAATGTTTTTCTGTCATATTTTGGCAACATAGTTTGGTTCATTCTGGAAAAAAACATGATCCTATGAACAAAACGTGTGAAATTACACCAGAGAAAGAGGGGAAATAGGTATAGGTTTATTGTTTGACCACAGAAAGAGAATAGTTTAAATCATTTGCACACTTCTCTACCATTCCAGGTATTTTATATCTATGTACCACTGAATTCTTTTCATTATATTTTTTAATCATAGTTCACTAAGGATTCCCGCATGTTCATGTAAATAGCTTAGCATAGTCCAAACAATGTGGAATTTCAGTAAATTCAGAATATATAGTGCATTCCAAGCGATGAGTTCTATAACATAAGGGAGATAGTCTCCATTCTCCTGGTGCATCTAGTACGTAGGATGCAGAATGCAACCGTCACAAGTAGAATCATAGGAATGTAATTAACAAAGCAGTGAATAACTAATTGTGGGGATGCATTGCTAACAACATCAATCATGTTTAATGTGCATAATAGATGTAAGGAACAATGGCGCAGATATCAATTAGATCTAGATGCAAACGGACACGTCTGTATAAGACTGATACATGTTACCCTGATACATTCATTGTCAACTGGAAGCAAACGATTAATTGATACAATATTGGAATTATATCCTTTATCACTGGAACATGTTTATCTTTAGCTGTAGACGAAAACATGTACATATTCGTATATCTTAAAAAGTGATCAAATTAATTACGTGTAAGAGTGATTGCGGTATTCAGGCGCAGTATTACTAATCTTTGTGTGGCTAAAAAATGGAAAAAATTTGAAAATATTTTTGTATCTATAAATATTTCTGTTTACATATTTTGTTATAAATTATGGTTTTTCCAAAAACTTTTGTTTGTTTTGAAATTTATTTCAAATAATTATTAATTTTTAAATTAATTTAATTACTTATAATAATTACATTTATTATTTATAAAATTATTTTGTTTTGTTTATATTTAAAATTTTCCTCAGGCTTAAGATTTCTCAATACTTTTCGTTGCATGTAAAAGAAATATTAAATGCTAATTATTAAAGTATTTTTATTTAAAGTTATTATTAAATGTATGAAGGACGATTAGTTGTTTGACGATTTTCTAAATAAGGTAGGTCTGTTATGCGCGGGTGTAACAGTGTTAAACAAAAAATGGTTAATTTTCTATTAAATCTATATATTTCTTCATAATTTACCAGGCTTATTAGTACCACAGTCTTCTTATGTCGTTAATATTACATTTTCATAATCTACATACATAATATCCTATTCCTACACTTTTAGTTCCTCCAATTTGAGTAAAGGTTGTATTATCGTTGGAAACGACAATCCGTTTTCTGAATTATTCTGTTGCTCTGCATTAAAGGATTAAATGCGGCTACAGCCCCCTTCCCCACAACTATACGTAACTTCCTGCACTAAATGGTTTCTTCTAATTTAAGATGTATTCTCGTTTTTAACAACATTTAACAATTTTCGACCCAAAAAGTTACAAAATAAAGTCTTTAATCCACGCAGATACGATTTAAAATAAATCAGACTTGCATAACTTGGTCATACAAGACGCTCGCTTGTGCAATATTCCCCGCTACGTGAATCTTCGCGGCGCATCTCTTCAGAACTGCAGAACACGTATAATTACGGTTTAGGATTTCAACAAACATTATAAAACAAACAAGACAATGTTTCAGCATAACAAAAGTTGCAATGTAACTTGAAGTAAGTTATATCGGAACCTTCTGAAACTGTTCATGAAGTTTCACAGTTGTACCGGAGATGTACGAGTACAGGAAAACCCAAAACCAAACACGAAGACAATAAAATGATAGAACCCTTTTATAGGGTCAGCAGTTCGGTTCCGTTCAGTTCGCCTATTTGATCCCCAGTTTTAGGGTTTGTTTGATTTGGTTTCTATGGTAAATGTGAATTGTAATAGATGTTATCGGATTATCGTTATTGTTTTCTATAAATCTTGGTGACAATTTTCTATTTGTACACTGTAGAGAATATTATATAATATATATGTATACTTGTTTAAAGTTTAGTTAGTGATCAAGTGTCAATTTATTGAGAAGATTTATTACTAAGACTGTTTAATATTGTCAGCTATAAAGTCACATCCCTCTGGTGGCGTTAATTCTAACTAAATATACTATGATTTATGCTTCAATCTATCAATAACTAATTCTGCTTGTCGTATATCATAACCCGCAAGGACAAAATGTTACGTTCCGTCCCTTATCACTAATAAATCGTTTAAATTAAGGTAGAAATACTCCGAAAGCAGCAGTGGCGGCTCATGTGCATGTATAGTGGTAGGGTTCACTCATTAATTATGTCACACAAATTACAAACTTTTTGAATAACGCTCTCCTACCTCTTCTTTCACTTATGGATAACTAAAGTTATATTAAACAATTAGGTATTCAATTCTACTTTTGTCAAAGACCGACACAGCTGCAGTTATATTCAACTAAAACAAAAATAAGAGCTGAGAAACAATGCTATGAACCGCGGTTTATATTGAACTTCAGTTAACTGAGAAATGAAAAATGTTAGGTTAGACACATAAATACATTTTAAGGGTAATTGTATATTAGCAACTGTTACTACTGCACTTACTAGCTTTCTGCAAGCTAATTCCAAGATTAATTCATATTTCTCTTTTAGAGAAGATATTTTGCAGTACAAGTTTCACACTTGCTAGCTTACTACAAGCTAATTAGAGTGTTACATTTTCTACCTGAGAACCGCGAAATAATTTGTACTAAATATTATCTTTATTTTACACTAGAGAGTACTGGATCCCTTAAAAAGTTGCCGCCACTGTTGGGTAGTATTGGTAATTAATTAAAACTTTAAACATAAATTCTAAGCTTCAATAATAACTTGCGTTATACATATTTAGGTACCATTTTCATAATATATATCTCTGAATGTTTCTACTACGTAAATGTTATGTAAATAAGACATTGTTTTATGCATGAATTTGTGTTAACGTGTGAAGTCGAAGCAATTAACATAAGGTTAATAATGCTGTCGTTCGTGAACTTTATTTGTATTTAAATCAAGACTAAGGCATATATTATTTATGGTTACATAACAACAATTAATAATAGATGTTTCTATATAAATTATTAAACATTATTCATTTATTGATTATTAAAACAATATTATTCACTTAAAATGCATAAAATAAAACAATGACCTTCCATGTATTTGAATTTTCTAGAACGTTGGATCCCTTTAATTATTGAAGAGACAAAATTACTTCTTTAATTGTTAATATATTCTAAAATATACTCGTAAGGAGTTATTAAAAAATAATTGGACATTTAAGGTTCTGGTATCTTTTATGAATATGTAGTTTCGTTTTATAAAATTAAGTCATGGTTCACAAGACCATTTTCAGACTTGCATTTAATTTTCTGGATTTGATTGTTGCTTCATTTAATAATTATTTACATTTATTTATGTGATGCAGTCCATGTATATCGATCGCTCAGTTCATTACTGCGACATTTTTAATAATTGTGATTTGAGGTAACGACGAAAGCAAATTTAAGTTTCCAACATTTCAGCGGCTTTTAAAAAGTTTATTTTCCATTATAAATTAGTTTGGCTGCATTTATAACTTACCTGAGTAATAAATTAGATATATGATACAATTCTACATTTAACAGCATCCTCAACGTAAATTTGAGATTGAGATGTTGCACGAAATACATAATACAAATCTGGAAGAGTTTTTCATTAAGACGTACGTTAGCGGCAAGTTGTATAAAGCATAATGATTAAAACAAGACGAGAAAATTGTAATATACCAATTTATAAATTCAATATGAAAACTACTACTAGTACAGTAGCTCTTTCGTAAAATTACTTGTATATACGAGTATATTAAGTGGTTTAATATTAATGCTCTTTAAATTACACTAAAGCTGCAATAATCAGTTTGTCAATGAGCTTTGTAACTAAAATCCGATTAGTTAACATATATCAAAACACATGTGAAAGCACCCTTTACCATCCCCACACCCCCTTCCATTCATCAACGATATAACTATTTCACATTTCAATAGAATTTGAAATTAAATTTATCTCAATATTCAGCGTACGAATATAAATTGGCAAAACAAAGTTTCACATATTCTATTGACCGTTGTGTAATTCATTATGAAATGAATGAAATTAGAGTTATTAGTACGTTGGATATAATAACGTTAGTAATATGTGGATTTTGAAATGTTGTGTTGTGTTTGTAATTGTCGGTGTAATTTATATGTAAACGAGTAAGGTTACGACATCTACATACTCGTAATTGTTCGCCCGTCTATTCCGTTCGTTCGGATGTTTGATTTGGGTGAATGTTATGAATAATTCCCTTTAATTAATCTCTGAATGTGTTGTAAACATTCAATTCAATTTACTTTACAATTTATGACAGCCCCATGTTTATTTTTAGATCTCAACTTTAACTTTTCTCTACCTAATTTATAAAACATCCCTAAAGAGAGGCCCGCGTACCTTCGACTCTTTTCATTCGGCTGTGAACTTACACTACTGAACTTGATTTGAAACCAGTTATGTTTATTGTATCCTCAATGTGTCTCAAATTTCATTTATTAAAACTCCTGAAAAGATGAATACATTATAGAGGATGTAGAGAAGAAGAGCAGAGTCCAAACATTTGGGAACTATTGACTTTAATATATTACAACTTCCTAAGAGAGAATTCTCAAAATTCAAACTATAAAAAGAAAATCTGTTAAACTTTTGGAATGAAATGATATTAATATTTTTTGTTTTATTCCAGGTGAGTGATCATTGTAATTAGACTGAAAGCTAAGTGGACGCAAAGTAAATGTAAGACCTTAATGGGGTAAGTTAAACAAAGAAAGACTCTTAGCTCTATACAGACGTTGAAAGAAAGATATTTATGAAACGATGGCCCGTGTCAATACTAAAGATAAAGGTAGGTTTTCTGGGGTCGTTGTCGAAGGATTTACATCGACGTTTTAAGTACTATTAATGTCCAGTAGATACATCACCTAGGAGGCCTTTAGTAACCTTGACCTTTTAACGACTTGTTTTATCAAATAATTTATGTAAGGACCTATGTAAGGGACACACACAGATATTCGTTTATTTTGAATTTGTTGCAAGTCCATCTTTGAAAATAAAAATTAGGTTAATGGTAACAATAGACAGAATTTAATATGATCTGAAAAGACATTACATTTATGGTTACGTATATATATACTAGCTTTTACCCCGTCGCAAGAGACGTCTGGTCTGTCTTTTGTGTGTGGCTTGAACTTCATGTAAAAATTTAAATTCCACTAGAGTTTACCCCCGTCTTTTTGGAGTGTATGATTGGAAACCAATAAAATAATTCGTAATTACATTTCATATTTAACTCTATTTTTAAATAAATAATAAACTCGCTCAATAATAAATTGACTAAAAAAATATATTTTTTTTATCAAAATAAAAAATATTTTCAATTTTTTCTAGCACAATTTTTACTCTCGGCAAATACCGCGCACGTGCCCCCAAATAAAATTTTGAAACTTTGAATTTTTTTTTATTAATAAAATACTTAATTATTCTAGAATCCGGAATATGAACTTTCTCCAAAGTTTTCCGAATTTCTTCAACGCCCCCTTTTTCAATTTCTAATTTTTGAAAAATGTCAGCATTGAACACCTTAATATACATGCAAAATTTCAACTTTCTATCTTTTACGAATAAAAAGTTATACAGCAAAAAGACCAATTTTTTTCCAAAATTACGGGTTTCCAGGATATTCAGGGAAAAATCCAGGGACGCCAAAAGTCTTAGAATTTTTTTCTCTACGAAATAGGAAATTTTCAAAAACATTGATGGAGCCGTTTTCGAGCTACCATAAAAAATTCAGTACTTTTAACCCGCTAAACACAGTTACATGTAACATACTTATGGTTTATGTAACATAATACAATTTTACTGTTACGTAAACAATGTTATCTAAAATAAGTCGTTTTGTGACTTATTTTACTGCCGTTTTAGGGATTATAGAATCTTTAGAATTTTTTTTTCTTTATTTAAATATGTAAGGTAACATTCATGTTTTGTGTTTAACGTGAAATCCTTCAACCTTTAAAATTCAGCAATGGCTTTATATATGGTAGAATAATAGCTTGGATGAAATTAAAGTTGTTGCCCCAAAAAAATAAACTTTATGAATAATGCAGTCGTAGGTATAATAATGTAGAACTTTTCTTGGTATGCAATAGTTGGAAAGTTGGAAAATCAATGATGAAAATGGGGCAATTACTCATTGTACTTCACATTTCCAAATCTTGATAATACGAATAATAAGGAAATGTAATCGGCATAGTTTTTAGTTCAACAACAGTTTTACAATCCAGTAAGGCAGATTGTTTCGATAACTTTGATTGGGATTCAGAGTTTATCATAACCAGCTTGAAATTATGACTTCTCATAAAGTAGTTCCTTAAAGTTCATAATTGCAAAACCTATTAAAAACTTATAGGATCACGTCCAGCATTGAGTGACTCATACAATTTTTCTAACATACAGCTTTAGTAAAGTTGTAATTCAATTTTATTTAATAATAGATATTGGCACTTTTAGGGCCGAAATAAGATAGCTTTTCACTCGAAGTGTCCCGTAGCTTACCGATGCACCTTTAATCCGTAGCGTTAATACGACTCTGGTGCAACTACACAACATTTTTGAAATAGAAAAAAATAAAAGTACAAACGAAAAACCAATTATCATATATTTGACAACTACTACATAGATATTTTAATAAAGTTTAAAGTTTCTCTGCATTGCAATATTGGAATATGGAGTTTAATGGAGGATAAAGTTCGTAATTTAATTTGCTTAAAATAGCTTCAATATTGAAAATAAACGACAGCAATATTTTAGTATAAATATTGTATGAAACACATTGCAAAAAAGTTTGATATTCGTCAATTACAGTAAACTGACATTGTAGCATAAAATATTCGGCGCTCTGAATTTAAATTTAGTAGAAATCTCTTTTTAAAATTTTTCAAGACTCGTTGTTTAATATTACGTGCACAGTAAAAAGAATTGCTTAAAAAATTTAATTAAAACATTTATGGAAATACAATAACGCGAAATACCCAGCCTATGATTCACCTTTCCGTACAACCCCTTTAAAATCATAAAAGCTTTTCACTGATAGTTTTTCATTTTACAATGTTTAAAGCACACGTATTCTTTTAAGAAAGTTATCTTTTTTTGTTTTACTTTGAAACATTTACAATGGATTTTTATTGTAATGTACGTTTTTTTATAATATTACGTGCTTTCAGCACCCTCTCGCCCATTCAAGTTTACTCTTTTTTATTTATTTTTATGTTACATTTTACTTACTTATTACTTTTACATATTCTTTTATACTTCTATCACACTGTTTATGTTTTCTTTATACACCCACCCTTATTTTGTTTTTACCCTTGTTGATAAAGTAAGTCAGTTGAGCAGATTTACATATTTACAGCCGTTGTCATATTGTTTATTTTCTACTAGACAGTTGGAAAACTGCTGAAGGTACATTCGTATTAAAATCAATATATATATATCTCACAGTTTTACAATTATAGAATCTTTTGATGTAACTGTAAAACATCAATATTGACATTATAAGTTTTTAACAACCAAACGTAAAATAGAGAGCATTAAACAGTTCAAGTTTAAAAGTTTAAATGTTACTCTTATATTTTATACTTTCAAGTGCAATTAAGCTCAATATGTTGCAGCATATCTTGTTTAAACTTTCTGTGAATGCTTGAAAAATGAACAAAAATAAACAAAACGTTAAATTTCAGTCAAGTGCCTGAGGGACATATACTTGGTAGCAGCTCTTCTATACGAGACAAAGCACAGAACTTATTTATTCATTGGCGAAGCTTTCAGTTGTACTGGTTAAATATTTTCACTACATACTATCATGTACTAAACTAACGTGGTAGATTGAGAGAGACACTTTTTAAACACGAGTATATAACGATCATTCAATTCATTACCTAATGTTACGTTATGTAAATACAAAATACATAAAAAATCATCCTTTAATATATAAATTTAATATGTATCATTATACGAGGTCTGTTCAAAAAATAAGGTGAGGCAAAAATTTCGCGGGCTACGTACATTCGATTATCCATTTTTTTATTTTGTTATGTTGGTACACTCGTCTTGAACATATGTTTACAGTTTTAGCTATATAGCAAATTTAGTTTGTTTGTGAGAGGCATAAAAGTTAAAAGTGTTTTGCGTGTTCGGCGATTTTCTGCTGTCGAAAAAACATAGATCAAAGAGTTTGCATTAAATTTTGTGTGAAAAATGGAATCAAGTGCTCTAAAACACTTGCAATGTTGAAAGTGGCATACGATGAGTCTACTTTAAGCCAAAAAAATGTTTACAAGTGGTACAAGCATTTCACAGAAGTTTAAGAAGATGTGAATGACGACGCTCGCCCTGGACGCCCCAGCACATCAACAACCGATGAAAATGTTGAGGAAGTGAAGAAAATTGTTATGGAGAATCGTCGAATCACTATTAGAGAAGTTGCTGAGGATGTCGGCATATCGGTTGGCTCTTGCCATGCAATTTTTTCGGAAATTTTGGGCATGAAGCGTGTGGCAGCGAAGTTTGTTAATGCACCTGCTCACTCGTCATTGCTTGTTCGTAATTTTTTGGCCGAAAACAACACCGTAATCATGCCTTACTTGTTAGAAATATTATAAAAAAGATATACGTTTAGAAACTTTGAATATAATTTTTCTTGTTATTTTAATTAACGTTCGAGTTCTGTTACTGGTCCTATTGATAACAATTTCTTATGATGTCAAGGATTACACCACTGCCTAACACATTTATAAATAAACCGAATAATCCGAACCCAAGGACTAAGACGTCTAGTGTCAAACATAAACATAAATTTGATATATCTTTTACACTTGGATTTTTCGCTCTTCTAGCTAGTGTAAACAAAGACCGATATCTCGAAAACTGTTCAACAAAGAAATTTCGACGTACTTTATGAAATAAATTGATATATTTTGGGTAAGAAATAAGTAATTTAATAAATATATATATTATAACGAAGTATACACGGCATATTTCGAAATTTTTATTTAGATATTTATATACGTAATATTTGCTAAGTACGTATACGTTGTTCTCGGTGTGTATCTTTGCATAAGTGTCAGGCGTGAAGTACAAGTATCACATTTATTCTACGATGACGCTATTCACTTTAATAAAAGTTGTATTTCTATAAATATGTTAATGTGGTACTTGATGTTTTTGTAACAAATTCAAGAGGGGGATGTTTACAATGTGAAGTGAATACAATTTGTAACTTTATGAAATGAGTATATAGTACGAGTATATAATATAGTGTTATGTACATATACATATAGATATAATAACAGGTGTCTCTTTCTAATTCTATGTTTTTGTCTTTCTCTTCTCTTCTTTCAGTATAAGCTTGTACTTTTACGTTAAAAGTAACTTATTATTAAATATTTCAAAGTTTATGTATATCAAAGTACGAATTAATTATGTATACACATATGGTGATTTTTATGTAATTGTATATGTTTGGCGCAAAAGTTTTTCGGAATGTAGGACATAATTTCTTTGACAGAGTTTTTTGAAACACTAGTTTTGCTGCTGGAACGTTATAATGACGAAGAAGAAAATGTCTGAAGTTTTAATTAAAAAATAGAACACACAGTACGAGTATATCAAAATAAATGTACTTTTATTAAAATAATTGATTATTAAAAATGCACGTACGATCTAAATTTATAAAACTGAACCAGTATTTCTTAAATAAAAAAAACAATATTACATTTTTATGATTTTTTAGAAGATTATTTTTTAAATTATAATCCATTACATACAAATTGTTATTATGCCATATGTTTTCTTCTTCATAGTGAAAGCAAAGCTTTTATCCTGTGGTTTATAAGTGGAAAATAAGATCAAGCCCAGGCTGTTTTAGCGTTTATATTTTAGTTTATATTGTCCATTTTATAATACTACACAAGTTCGTATAGTTTCGAGTTCATATGCAGTAGTATTTGCATCTATTAAAAATGTTGTGAAACGTAAAATTGTACTTGTACATTTAAAGAATTTGGAATTACAATAAAAATATTCCAAACATAATATAAAGTAATAATGTATAAATCATCATGACTTGAAACCATTAAAAATAAATTCTTTTAACAAAAAAAAAAATGCCATAAAAATTGTATACAACAAACGTAATCAAGTCGTTAAGTTTCAACAACAATTTAACTTTAGCGGAGCTTTTGGAGCTTTTTTACTTTAATATTAAATGATTGAATCGATAAGCGGATAAGCGAGAGGCGGAGAGGAGACGAGGTGGGACGGTTAACCACACGCGACGTTCCAATGATAAAATCATGAAAACTATTTATATTTTATGATTCAAAAATCATAAACTGAAAGAAAATTAAATGAGTTCTATTTTGATAAACATATACGTGAACTAATAAATATTATTTGATGATGTTTTAATGACAGTATTAATGTTTTCTCTATTTGGAGCTTTTGAGCTTTTATTACCACATTAATGTGGTATTTTAGTGCTTATTTATTATTTTATTTTACGGTATTGTTTGGAAGAAGAATTTAATTCGTTATTAATAGACATTATGTAATTTTTTAAATGTCAATGATACTAGAATATGTAGGGGTAAATTGTTCTCTCTTGAAAACCACACAGAAGTTGATATTTACTTTGTGTAGCAACCTGAAGAATGCTGGTAAATATCGATCGTCCAATTTAAGCTGATTAAGAGCTGTGTAAATTCGTTCTAACATCGATTAAATTGTTATTTTTTTTAATAATAAATCTTTTATCGTGTCGGCAAACTTTTTTTCTTGAAAAACTTTCACGAAATCAACTGACTTTCCTTTACATCCGTGCAATTTTCCAACACCTCCACCGACCTCTAACTTTTGTGTGATGTCGTCTATGTCTACCTCAACTCAGCTGCTATCTCGGGTTCCCCATTTCATTTGGTGTAAGCTGTGGGATCTCTTTACATTCGAGCCTCGTTTCTTTATTTTCCTTTTTCTCGGTAGCGTATCACTATGCCAGACTGTCATTATTGTATATTTATACTAGACACTTTATAATATATTTATACTTGTCGGTGTAATCCTTTTTTTTTCAGTTTCTCTTTGTTCTTTTGCAAATACATTGAACTTTGTTTTTCTTTTTGTCATTCGAACTCGACTATTGTTGCGATTTCTAAATCGTATTGTCTTTCTGATATATTTCTGCTTTTGTATTTGTAACAGGAAATATATATTTTCCTTTATTTGTTTTCGATAAAATATTTTCATTCATTGTTTTTTTTTATTTATTTGGAAAATTGTAATACTTTTTCTGTAAATTAAAATCTGACTTCGGTTTGTTATCGTACTGACAGACAAAGCTGGTTTATAAATAGGACGCTACCATTAAAATTACATTCTTTTAATTACTGTGTTCTGCATTTTGTAATTAGTCTTTTCCTTTTCGTAATTTCAATTTTTTGTTATTTAATTGGGATCATTAATAAAGCTTGTACTGGTTCATTTTCGTTATTAATTAATATTTTTCAACTAAAAAAATAACAAAAGAATTTTTTAAATACCCAAATTTGTTGTGTCGTTTTTAATATTCCGTATAACTTTATAACTGTGTCATTCTATATGTTACCCACTTTATCAATATGTAGTACACTTTTATAGAAATTAAGACATAGGACACAAGCCCATTCGAGTGTAAGGTTAGTTATATCAGTGACTAACGATTATCAACTGCCTCTTTTATTTTAAAATTAAACTTAGAAACAAAAGAAACTTTATTTATTATTTAATATTTTTTAATTAATATTATTACAAATATATTACATTTTGAATTTTGAGACCAGAATAAGACCAAAAAAAGTTTACTAGGTTGCTGTTGCTTTCCGCAGTTTGAATCAGTTCAATTCAGTCTAGCGCAATGATGCAACAAACTTTTTGGTGAGTATAAAGTTATAGTAATATTTACACAATTTTTCTGTTCCAATTTTATTAAAGTGCGGAAAATTTTAATTTGCAACCTTGCAACTAGTTTCTGCTAAGATTATTGAAGTGGAGCTAGTAATGTAACACGTTACGTAAAATGTACCATATCTATTTCATTTGTTCCTTCCATTCTCTTTTTTAAATATCACATCTTACTTTCATCACTTTGTTTTTTTAGCTTACATTTCTTACATGCTTCTGCTTTCGTCTCTTCTTCTTCCATTTCATTAGCATCTTTACCCAAGTTGCAATCCATTTGCTTGCATCTGCCCAATTTGCAATCAATTTCCTTTCGTTGTTCTGGTTCAAGTTTCTGATCCTTCTCTTTCTTCGGAGAATCTTTCTGATCCTCCTCTTTCTTCGGAGAGTATTTCTGTACTCCTTGAAATTTCTGAACCTTCTGTTCTGAATCTGCGTCTTCATCGTGTATTCGCACACCTTGAATTTTTTCTCTACGTCTAGCTAATTCTTCATCGTATATTCGCACACCTTGAATTTTATCTTTATCTTTAGCTAATTTTTCATCGAATTTTCGCAGACCTTGAACTTTATGTTTATATTTACCCACGTCGTCTTCTTCCGCAATAAATTTCTTTAATGCTATTTTGTCATCTCTTAAATTGAAATATTTAATTTTTAGTTCGTCAAATACTATTGGTAGTTGAGTTCTAATCAAGTTATATATTGTCAACCATATTTTGATGCATTGTCGGCTTCTTATTGAGGTACAGGGTTTTAACTTTAATATTCTTCTATACTGTATTATTCTCCGTTGCCATTTCGACATTAATTACTGTTCATATTCATCCATATCAGTGTTATTGTTGCAATGTTTTGACAAATTTCATTAAATTTAATAAATTGGAACGATTGTTTAGATGTTACTATGAATTTAAAGTCATCTGTCACGGTTATTAAACCATTACACAGATTTATTTAATAACACAGCCATCTTGAATTAATTAAAAAAAAAATTAATTAAAATAATTTTGTTTTTTGTTATTTTTATTTGATTTGTGATACTTTGTTTTAAATATTGTTACAATAATAATGTCATTTTATTAAAACTTAAAAAAACCAAACACGTTTTTCAATTTATTATTAACGAAATAGAAATATAACGAATAAAAAGAAAATGAAATGGAATGACCATGATGTGGTCATTGCACAGCAGTCGCACAAATCGAGAAATATAGGTAAAGTTTTCTTAATTAAAAACTGTTTTCAAAATGAAAAATGCTTTCAAAGTAAAATACAAACTTACTTAAAATATGATCATTTATGTTATTACCAGTGGTATATCGTCCATGAAGCAGGTAGAGCAACCACTGCAGACTTCCTAGAGACCTTTGATAGCAATTTAAAAAGAACTTCAACCAAGAAAATGACATCAAAAGCAGTTTTTTTTTAAAATCGATACCCGCAACACAAAAAAATTCGTTGGCTTATATTCGTTTATGTAAGCAAAACATAGTAATATTTAATCTACATAATATTTTTCAAAAAGCAGTTAAATGGGTCACAAAACGTTATATATTAGATGCTTATGTAACAAGTAAGTTTTATTGTGTTGATAAATCTTTAACTAACTATGTAACAGTGTTTAGTTGTTTTTTTTTTATTATATACGTTTATTGTTCGCCTTTCGGCTTTACAATCTACATTCTTAATACATTTCATATACTTCAACTTACAATTAAATTTACATTATTCTCAGCTTATTTATTCTCCTGCTTTTTCTTTCCTTCTTACTATTTCCGCCATTCATCTCTTTCCTTCACTCAGTGTTTAGTTGTTTATCTTAATTATCATTTTTTAATTGCGAAGCCCTTGCCTGCACCATTTTTAATTTAGAATTTCTTTGTTTTATCAGAATCTTACAAGGTCCAATGTTTCTAAACTATATTATATTATAACCTCCAAAATGTGACAATCTGTCAAAATGCAGTAGGATTTATTTTTAAAAGAAGTGTAAAAAATACTAACTATAGTACTGTGTCAAAAATAAAGAAGTAAAAACAATTTCTATTACTATAATTGGTATTAACAACACCAATTGTAGTAATTTTACTAGAAATTTTGTACAGCTGTCGAACTGTCAAAATTTACATTAATAACGACGCATGCGCACCAACTAAATTAACTAAACACAAATATAACAAGGAATGCCTATTCTGAAAACCCGAAATCTAGATTAAGATATTAAATAAAAACGTAAATTAAATATTAAAACAGTGACTGGAAATGGGGCTTTATATAAAAACTTTGTATGCCTAAAACACTTATCTTTAGTTTATAAAATGAGTATATAACTCGTACAGAACACGTTCCTATACATTTAATAACAAATGCCCCAATAAATAAACCTGTATTAAAATGCAATCAAATAAAAAGAAAAACAAATATTTCTTTTATCCAGTATCTTGAAACTTTATATATAACTTAATAGGTTTATAGAAGCAAACGTAGAAATAATTCTTCTTACATCACCAACAAACAAATAGAATAACAAGAATTGAGAAAAGAATTGAGTTATAAAATTTAACTTTTTCTATCTTTTTCTAACAGATGTAGTCCCATATATTTAGTCGTTTGTTTTTCTATTTTGTAATGGATTAGTGGATATACGGATATAAAATACTTCATCTTTTCTTCCTGTGCACTGTATTGTGTTGTATTTTGTACCACACTGTATTCTATTGTACGGTATTGTTTGATTCTGCAGAGCTGGGTGTCAGGTACAAAAGAATTGTTTGTATTTTATGCGGCATGTAGTGGGTGTAAAACATAATTCTCCCTCTTCTCAGGGTTTTCCAAGGAACTAACGTAAAGTGGGATTATATTCTTAAGGGTGCTAAATGTTTTTATACTTTCTAGTGTAAGGCAACCACCCTCTTCAACCTCTTAGGGGTTGGTAACACCATATTCATTGTTTGAATTATAATTATGTTTCTATCCAAGAATTGTTTTGTAAAGTAATGTTACATTTATTGTTAAATATATTTCTGATTTCTATGATTAAATACGAGATAATAAATATCAATACTTTGAAAGAAGGAGAAGAGCAAGAGAGAAGGGGTTACACACGGAAAACGGTTTTAAATGGTTGGTTGGAAATTAAACTACGTGTGTAGTTTCGTTGCTTATCATTCTTTACCTTTTAATATGATGTGCTATTTATTTTTATCTTTTATAATTTTTCAAAATTTCTCGTGTATTTCTCAAGTTAAATTTTAGAAAAACAAATCAACTTGTACACATCTTGAGGTGACACCAGTGCGTTTATGACGGATTTTACGTGTGCTTTTTATGTAACTGTTCTTGATTTTTCACTGTAACGTTTTTTATAAATAGAACCTACCTAACTAGTTCCAGAATGTTAGTGACCATAAAATTTATATGGATACCGGGACATTGTGGAATAAGAGGAAATGAAATTGCGGACAAATTGGTAAAGGAATCAATAAATTTGGAAATTGAGATGAAACTGAAATTACTTTCATATGAAATTTTTAATATAATCAAAGAATTAAACTTCAATTTGAGAAACTAAGATTTCATTAACAAAAGTCAGTTAAAAGGAAGAGATTATTATATGATACATCCAAATTTAAGTAAGAAAAGATGATTTAGAAATGAGTCCCGCAAAATTATATCAACTATAATCAGAATCAAAAGTAACCATTGTAAAACTCCAGCTCACCTGTACAAAATTAATATTAAATCCGACGATAGATGTCAATGTGGTAAAGAAGGAACTTTGGATCATATTATATTTGCATGCATAAATTATAGTTTAGAAAGATCAAAATTCAATAGTGAAATATTGGACGTAATTAAAACTTTTCCTGTTAATACTAAATTTTTGTTAAGTGATTCAAAATTAATTAGTGAATTATTGAAATATTTAGAAATTTGTAAAATAGAATTATAAAATGTGAAATATGTAAAAAAATGTTTGATGGTGGCTATGACGAATAAAATTCAAGGCAAATAAATAAATAAATATAAAAAATAGTCCCAGAATGGTCTTCGCAGAGCACACAACTCAATTATCTTCTCACAAGTCAGGCAACAGTCAATTCATAATAAGATATTAATGAAATTTTACAACTTAAGCCAACTGTTCGAACGTAGAAATATACTTTCCTGCATGTTAGTGTAATATTCAAAGGAATATATTGCTAGATTTTACAATGAAACTATTGTAACACCTTGCACTCATAATACATAAACAAATAAAGAAATCATCCTTATAAGTATATTGAGAACGTATACAAAACACTAATAAATATATATCCAACAATTTTATGGATTTATTTTTATTACCAATAACATAAAACAAAACATTTATAAAGAAATAAAATAAATCCCAATACTCAGCGGAAGTAGTACTTTGTTATGTAACATTACCTTCCCGTAAAGTACGTCCTACGTCCTACGTCCTACGTCTAGGTTCTACGTCCTACGACAGGACGTGGGGAGATTTGTTTTTATTTGTCGTTGAAGTCCAATCAATGGTCCATAAGGGGTTTTTCATGTTACTGTTATCTTAGTTCTAAATTGGGGATTTTATTTGCTTCAAAATTGTAAACTTATTGATATTGGTTTTTTTGGTCTAAAATATCGAAGTGGATCAATTTAAGAGAGTAATAGAGGCTTTAGTAACCTCTATATACACTTGCGTAAATAATAGACAATTCTGATTTCTTTTTTGTATAAAATACATGTAGTGTAAATATTGTTACTGTTATTATTTTATTTATTATTGATTACGGGTCTTAAATGTTCAAGTTCTCGGAAGATTATCGTATGTAGTTAATGACACTCCTAAAATTGTGTAATTAGTAAACAAATTAGTTTATTTACAAAACGGATTTCCTATTAATGTTATCTAAAGTTACCTTATCATTTTGTAGCGTCACTACTAAGGAATACAATTTACGATTTCCGGATTGCGGGATTCTTAAACATTCAATTCCGTTAATTTCAGCAGTTACATTTACTGAGGTTTTTTTTCAAATTGCTCCATATAAATTGTATCTATAGAAAGAAGTATATATATAGAATACAATAGTCGTCGGTGACAGGACTCAGCAACGAAAATAATCGATAACTAAAATAAAATTGAAGAACATATTGATAAATTAAAATAAATATCAAATAAATCCTAGCGTATTTTATAAGCAGTAATATACTGGTAAAAAAAAGAAATAAATTTTAATAAATTCAAACAATTACTTAAAATAATGTATCTTAAAAATAATTAATATAGGCTGTTCATAATTATAATAACAGTGTACTTAAATCTCATATATGTCAAAGCGTTGTAAAAGTACGTCTCAACAGTGTATACTTATAAATTAATTGCGCTCGACAGACTTTTCTATTTAAAATTTACGAGAATTTATTATAAAAAATGTTGAACAGAGAACAAAGCTCTAAAAAGTGTGCTACTTTCTTTCATTTTTCTTTTAACATATTTATCCAGTAAATGAGATCTCTTTAAGTTTTCATTCGATCAGGTCTGTACTCTGGCGTTCCATTTAGTCTGAAGTATTTTATCATGTTTAGGTTGGTTTACCACTGAAAAACGTACTGCTATAAACCGATGGAACATTATTTCATTGCATGAGCTTTCAATCGTAAAAGTACGATTATAAACGAAAAGCTGTATGCGTTGTAGTGAGGTAAAACGCTTGCAAATTGTAAATTACATGATTAAAATTAGTATAATTAGTATTTGATTAAGTGCGTATGATATAATAGCTCGATCTTTAGCACAATTTGACTAGTCAAAGAATTATTACTTAAAAATTAATTAGAAAGAAATGCCGGCACTTTTTCAATATGAATTCAAACGTTACAATTGAATGTGAAATAGATATTTGGTAAAGCAGCTACGAGCTGCTTACGATATACGAAAATACGATAACATCACAGTAAATACAAAACTTATATATATGTAGAATTTCAAAACGCTTTAAATTATATAAATACTATTTACCTCGAAATGAGCCCACGTGTAATATTGAACTAAAATATACTACAATATGCTACTATGGCTAGGGAATGAAAGAAATTAAGTTTAACACGAATTAAAGGAAAACGATCAACTTGATTTAAAAAAACCTTATATCCATGTCAATTTCAAGTCAATCAGATTAAAAAAATGAAACAATACACACCGTTTAAAAGTGCTGCATTAAGAAAGAGGCGTCTAAACATATTTTAAACGAAGCAATTAATTATTCTTAACATTAGTTAAAAATTGATCCCCTGTGATTGTAATAATCTTACTATAGTGTTATTTTGATCATAATGTGTGCATATTGTCGTATATGCAATATATTCATAAAGATATGCAAATTAATGTCAAATTTTATGACTACATATTCTTAACACTGGTTTGC
The DNA here is from genome assembly GCA_963678705.1 of Panorpa germanica. Taxonomy (NCBI): domain Eukaryota; kingdom Metazoa; phylum Arthropoda; class Insecta; order Mecoptera; family Panorpidae; genus Panorpa; species Panorpa germanica. The sequence continues at coordinate 11,599,990 of OY783215.1, read as the reverse complement.
ATTTCAGTGACACCATTGCCACTGTATGACAACAGGTGAGATTAAACTAACTTCGTGTCTGATGAGAGACTTTATGACAAGTTAATGTCTGTCGGAAGTAACGTACTTCCAGTAACGGTGTGATCCGCCACTGCTGTGTACGAGTATGCTGATTACTAAACTAAAATTATAAGGCTTCACATGAGTGAAGTTAGATGTAAACTATCCGAGTAACGAACCGATCGGGCAACACTAGTAGTGTTATAGTTTTTAGTTTGATTTACGTGCTTTACTTGCACGTAACTTTTCAACGTCATAAAGCTTCATAAAATACAGGAATCTAATACCCATAGTGTAATATCTAACCCTTATGTACATTAAAAACCAACAGTTCACAGTTTATCAGTGATGGAAAACAATATATCTATGGGTCATTCATATAAGATTGAAATAGATTTTAACATAAATGTATAAATAATAAAACGGTGCTTTGTTGTTGTTAATAAAAGTTATTTTTATCAATTCATTTTGCAATACAATACGCAATAACTTTACTGATTTAAAGTAAAGAACAGAAAATTCAAAACGAGGGCAGCATTTTTTGTTGAATAAAATCCTTCATTAATTAAAATTTCTTTACTTCTTCTTCTGAATGTATTCAACAACTTGGATGCAAATTTATTTAAGCTATATTAATTTTGTCTTAAAATTTCTCGTCATAGTGTTTCGAAAACAATTATCAGAATTTATTTATATAAAGGAGTAATTAAATATAGACATACAATTTTTTCTATAAATAATAAATGTTTATACATAAAAACAAACACAGATTATAAATAAGTAAAATTATAAGCCTTCTTAGAATCCATAGTTCCACACCTTGGAATCCACTGCTGTGTAGTTTAAACGCGTCTATTTTATTGCTTTAAATCCATGCTGCTTGCATTACCAAATTATATTTTTAATATCAATGTTGTTTTTAATGGCTTTCAACTGTTTTTATTTAATTATTCTCTTCAGTGGAGCTTATGAGTTATTTTTCGTTTTGATTGCATTTATTTTTTAAAAACATTATGGGATTTATAAAAACGTCACATTAACAACATTTTTATAGTGTCGTTAATAGTTTTTTTTTGACGCAATTTATGATATTGAATCAGTTGTTAATGAGTTCACTTTTAAACGCTGATATTTTAAAACGAAATTTAATGTTATTTTGTTTATTAGCGTAATGAGTACTTGTTTTTTGTAATTAGTTTTAGCTGAAAGCTTTCAATGGTTTTATTAATTACGCAAGACTTATGTGTATTGAAAACATAATGCCGATAATAGGCCATTATTATTTTAAAAGCTTTTTATTTTGAATGTAGGCTATTATATGCAACTTGAAATCTTTGAAGTTACTTTTTCATAAAATAAAAAGTTCAATGGTAAAATGAAACAATATGATAGTTAAATAATTACTATACTTAGTTAAGAGATTGATTTCTATATGTTAAAATTACATATATTATACATTTTTTGTAAGTTGTTTAAGGTATAATACTTTACAATATTTTACCCTGTCATTATTCCAATATATCAGTAACATGTTTGTTTCTTTCCATATCGAATAACATCACAAATAACATGGCATTGCTGAGAGCTTTTTATAATAACAAAAAATGGCATATAATAATGCATATTTTCTGCATGGCTTATAATAAGCATGCTACATTTTCTGATATAATAAGTACTGCTTATAAAAAGTAACATAGAGAAATTGAGATTATTTTAGGTACCTTTTCAATTTGTTGTCTAATATTATTCACCACATGGTTATCTTTGACCAAATATTAAACATATGTAAAGGAAAATAATTAAATGATTCTTGAATTTATTATTAGAAAATTTTTACTTTTATACGGGTCTTTATTTTTCGAATTAGGAAATATACGCTCCAATTTTTCAGCATGCAAAACTGCTAATATAAAAAACGTATAATAGGATTAAGAATTATGCAATAATAACATTTAATATTGTGATAGTAATAATAAGAATACGTGAATCGATGGGTATTTTTATACATACGAAGAAAATATGATTATCTATATGATGTTACCCAATATTTGTAATTTCTACAATGAATAGCTCTTTACAAAAATTGAGAAATAAAAGTATGTGATACAACGTCATAATATAGAGAACATTAATTCAAATGAACAACGGAACACAATCTGTAATAACAGTTACCATATGTGTACTACCAATATGTGAACTGTAATAATTGCGCATAACTGTAATGTTACGACATTCACGGCTTTATGTAACGACGACATGTGCAACAGTTTGACTGAATAGCCACTAGATAACACCACTATAAACGTCTATTGTTATTATTTCGGAAGTAACACATACGGTGCTTATACTAGTATTTAGAATTTCGTATATCGAAACTTTTAAAGATGGTGGAACCGCCGGATCATTCGTTAAGTTAATTTTTATTTATCATATTTTTCTATTATATTACATATATAATTGTCACTGTAATTGGCACAATGACGCCAGTCTGTTTTTTTGACTATATATTCAAATTGTAATTATATATTTATCAGACATGTTATTTTAAATTCTTGTAATATTTCACTTGAGCAAAATCTAATAATATTTAACCTAGAAACGTCGTAATTTATAACTATTTGAAAAGCCTTTAACCAAAAAAATGTGTTCTAGAAGTTATTCTTGAAAAGGTGGCCTTAAAAAATTATATGATTATGTTAATGTCAGAAAGATCACATGATTATAATTTATCATTAATTAATTAAAAAAATAATCGTGTCATTTAAAACAAATAATCCATATGAGTAAATAGAAGTAATATGTAATATATTTTTGACTTACCAGTATCCAATTAATTTTTGTCAGTTAGGTCTTTATTGGCCTAATTCCTGATTTCTAATTTTTTGACTCACGATTGCATAAACTCAAATACGAAAATAAAGATTTGGGCTTCAGTGCTGAAAAGAAAAACAATTTATTAGTTAAATTATGACAATATTTGACATAGGGTTTAAACAAATTAAATAAACAAATATATGTAAATTATATTAATGAAATAAATTTTATTTCATTAATCCAAACCAATAAGTTTGAGCGATAAGTTTGATAAGTATAAACTTGATAAGTTTATGATTATGTTTTTACATAATCAACTTTACTTGATAGCAACCAAATTGAGAAAATGTAACTCTGGTCTGGGGATCGAGCCCGAAGGTACAGCAGTTAGCGTCGAGCATCGCTCTCGCTCTCTGTGTCGTCACCAATAGTATAATATCGTAACATTTACTGAATATCATTGATGAACTAAAAAACCAATAAAAATAAAATAATTTTATAACACTAAGTTATTTATACATGTAGTATTTAAAGGTTGTATTAATTTTATAGAAGTAATTAAACGGTGCTGAGTTCATCCACTTGTAAAATATGTAACACGAATAAATCGCCCGAAGAAATTCTACAAAAACATAGTGGAAAGTCATTCCCCACATACGAGTACATGCTCAAATATAAAAACACCCCATCTATTTGCAGCGATTGAATTTCACATCATTTAAGCCACCATACCATAGATCCAGGCATTGCATCGAGTCTACAAAACGGGGATAAATAATTCATTGAAACAGCAGCATCAGCAATCAACAGGATATTCTTTGTATTAAAAAAATATAAAAAAGTCAGCCTGTGAATTCACATGGCGATGGCAACATTGCAACGCGAAGGCTTTAACAGATTTAAATAATAAAAATAGTAGCGTAGTTAAATGGTACAATTTAATAGAGAAGATTAAGCTTAGCATTTGATGAATAACTCAGTCAAAAATGTATGTGTTGATGTTGATTTTGTTACATAAGGAATTAAAGCTAAAGAATATACTTTCTTGGTCTATGACTTTTGTAGAAATGTTATCTTCCTTTTTGTATTTTGAGGTAATAACTATCAGAAATATAATATACGATAATAATATTATTATATCTGATCTTTAATTCTTAATGATTTTAAACATTCGACCTTAGAGTACTTCTTGTAGGTAGAATGTTTAAATATTTCCTATAAATAAAACAGATTTGCTTTTCCAGTCTCATAGGAACGACCCAACCACAGAGCGGTGCTTAAAGCTTTGGGCAATGAAGCATTCATGTGGTAAAGATGTTACAGTTGCCGCTGTAGCCAACACGAATAATAAATGACGTACTTTAAATTTCCTTTTAGCATTTCAATACATTATTAAATAGAGCTTAATTATAGCGTTTTATATTAAGGTAACGTCCATTGATATTTAATTAAATATCAATATGTAGTTTGCAGTGCTTTCCGATTTCACGTCTATTTAAAAAAAAAGTCATCGAACAGAAAATCACTGATACTGGTGGAATTGGGACTTGGTTTAAAATTTGTGAGTGGCAGCACTGATGATAAACCAGAAACAGAATCATTATGGGAACAGGATACACTCGTTAATAGCGGGAGACTGTAATCTCAATAGTAGTCAGCTAATAACGAGGTTTGTCTGCTACACTTTTATAAACATAGGCAATCGCATATTACATATTATTATTAGATATTTCCAATTACTCTTTACTATGCCAGAACAAACTAATATACCCTTCTATAGTTTTCCATATCGTGTGCCATGCTCTACATTCTAAGTTCTTTATTCGTTATTGTTTCCTGACCTGCTCACGTTGGTACTACGTGTGTTTCACCTTCTCACACTGCGCGAACTTCACGTTGCTGACCTACCGCAAAGGTTTCTGTTGTACATGACGATACAATGACAAACTGAGTGTAAGGAGAGGATCATAAATAGAACGAAGTGGGTAATAACAGGTGGTTGCAACACCTCCACCGTTACTGTCATATACTATGGTGTACTACAAGATATCTGACAGGTGTGACAACTTGAAAAACGTAAAGTTTATTAAAAATTAAAGTAAATATAAGATATGACGTTGCATTAATTTATCACTATTTTTTGTTGTTTTATAAAATTCTTTTTCTTTCGATGATGGAAAAATCTATTAACACATCAAATTTTTTTAACTTCCTATTTAAAAGATTGTAAGATATTCATGATAATTTAATGTCAATCATAAATTTCTATTTATGTAAAATGGAGTAAATGATAACCAAAATTATTCTGTCACTGAGATTGAAGACAAGAATTTTATATAAATTTGTACTTGTCATAAATCAAAGAAATTCAATAAAATTTCAAATGTGAATAAAAATTAAATTGACGTCTGATAGCGACCTTTTGATACATTTGAAAACAAATAACTGTAGCAGCTCTATTGATTCATGTCTTGTGTTGTTTGCAAAGTTCACAGGTCATAGAAGACAGGATGTCAAAAATATCGGAGTTTTAATAACTTCAGTTGAGTTCTGTTCAGTTGTAAGTTGTCAGCTGCAGTATATTCAAAGATACGACTATATTCGTACATGTACAATAATATATTGTCGTTTTATTATATTTTATGACATGTATGAATGTTTGAAGTCTGTGAATTTATTTATAAAGTCGAATAGTAATGTTCACGGTATGTAGCTCTGTATATTGGTATCAAATTTGTTCGTTGATTTTTATGAATCAATATCTATTGCATTATATAAAGGGATAGGATGAAAAGAATTAAAATTAGGTCTAAAACGAGAATTAAAGGTGGAACCTAGCCTGTGGAACCTAGCAATATTTAATCTTAATTTAAATTAAAGATAACTTCTTAAGATTTTGTAATCATATAAAATGTTTTCTTAAGATTTTATTTATAATGTTAATCAGCGAAAAGGTAGATTTATGTTTTTTAAATCTAGGGAGAATTGTAAAACCCAAATTAGCTTATAATACGGGCAATTTCTATATATGAGAAGTTGAAAATGACCTTGTAATTAGCTTATGACAAGCTGGCAGCTCGAAACGTGCACTGCCAGTCAATTTTCTGCTTAAAAATAAGTAAAATAGGTCGCAAAACTTGTTAAGTACCACTGTTTACATATAAGGTAACTTTTGTTATGGCCTTTAAATACACGTAACTAAGTTTAACGGAGATTTTATCAGTGATTAATTTAAATTTAATTGTAGCGGAATCAATAACATCAATAATGAAGAAGGTATACTCGTATATGATCTTTACAATGTCTTAAACTATAATCTTAAGGTTATATTTATTCACAATGAAAATTTGTATTTCAATTATGTATTATATTTATAAATACTCGTATATCAATGTATATTACATATATATTATATATACATGTATGTGATTGAAAAGTTGAATAATCGAAAAATTGAAAAGAAGGAATTTAACTTTCTCGAACTTAACTTACTTCTTATGGGATGAAGTCAAATGTGATATGACACAAAATGGCTCTGAATAAAGTTGAAATTGATACGACAAAATAAAAAAAAAATGAGTTTGTGAGAGGCACAAGTAATTGCTTGAAGCCAAAATTGTAGCAATATCTGAGTTGTTAAATCGTGCTGCCCTGAAAGAAGCTGTATCAATCTAATATTCTGTTTCTGTGCTCGTGCTTTGCAATTACACCACACTATCTATAATTCAAACAGTAGTGAGGTCTGCAACCGTAAATGTAATAAAGAACTTATCGATCCAAAGAAACCCAATTATTACATCCAGAGCAACAAAGTAACTAACTTCCCGTCTCTTTCTCTCTTTCCTTCTTTTCTCCAAGTTTCTAAACTATCTCTCCGTGCCCTGGAATGACAACATTGCCAACATAATGGATCCGTTGCTAATTCGCTTCTCTCCCAATTGAAATACTCGTAAGGATGAAAACACATCTAAACCCGTTACAAAATAGTAATTACATTGCATTTACTACATAGTTGACTTGGGACTTAAGGGGGCCCTTCTGAAATTTGGTCAAAATTTTGTTTGTTGTATTGTTTTGTTCATAACCTCAAACTTGAAGAAAACACACTTACAATAGTAAGGCGAAGTTGTAAAAATTAACATGTCGCACTCCTGTTCATCACAATTTAATCGACGAATAATGACGTTACATGAATCTTATGACTAGATACATAAAGGTCATGTGACAGTATTATTTTACGATGAACCGCTGAAATTAAAACGTACAGAATAAGGGCCTCAGATCTTTCGCACAGCTTCCTTAATTTCATTAAAGTAACTCACAATTACGAAGTAAACAGACTTGAACAAGTATTGCTAATTGGGGTGGTAGCAGGAAAGCTACTTACGTAATAGTGTTCGTCAAATGAAATCCTTATACTAAGTACTTATACATTATACACAAGTAACTTACACAAAGTAACAGCGTTGTATTGTTGCACAGAATTAGATATTAAGAATGTCTCTGACGTTTGTCTATGGGATTTTATTAATCCGGTACTTAATTTGCATAAACCCATTGCATTTAAAACTTTAATCTTCAAAAACACATATTATATTTATTTTATTTTTGTTGCAGTTTGTCTCGCGAGAATTCGGGGAGAGGATTGTGGTCCAGAGGAATTAGCGCAGTGTGCGAGGCCGCTGCAAGTGCTGACAGCAACTTCAGAATTATCATTTGTAACAAAGAAGGAGGAATTAGATAAACTGTGCCCGTGAGTATTTATTTTTGTATTTTGTTTTATATAGTACGTTACACGAATTTTTAATTTATAATATTTATCTATCTTACTTTACGTTAGCTTTACGTAAAACTAAGTCTTAATATTTGTACATTATATTAAGAAAAATGCTTTACATTGGTAAAATTTTTATATTTAGTTTACAAACGTGTTGTATTGAAGTAGCCCAATATTTTTATCAAGTATTTCCTTCTATTATCATGTAGATATAACTTAATGTGAAATATGTTATTACAACCTACATACGAGAACCTACGTATATACCGAGACTATACTATTCTCATTATGACACTCATACCTACGTATCTGTATGCTAATGTTCCATTTAATTTAATCCAAAATGAACAGATTGAAGTTAGCATTGTGCAAATTTCATTTAAATATTAACATTTTATTATAACTTAAGTATCGTACAATAGTAAACTCTTTTCTCATATTAAAATTGGAATGAAGACGAAATAAGAGACCATCTTTATTCATAAGACGTTCTCATTTCTACAATTTCATTTCGTTTTGTTACGTTTTGTTTTCATTTTGTCCGTAGATTGTATTAGAGTAACTGTATTGACAATTAATTTATTTAAATATAGAAAATGTAATTAAAATATATATTAAAAGTTTAAAAGTAAATTGTCTTGTGTTTAATACCATCGTGCCGTTGTCTCAAATGAAGTTAGCAGGCTGTGTTATTTGTTGTATCATTTATAATATTATGGCTCGTCTATACTAATACAGTTTTTTCACAACAACAACTTTTTGTGCCTTATCAATCTTGAAAGACCGTGAAATAGCTGTGACAAGTTCGAATACATGCATAGCCCGTATAAACGAAAGGTTGAGGAAGCAACCCAATTAAGTCATATATGTGAGTCAATATTCTGAAGGGAACAAGACACAATCTATACATTCAATGTATATTGAATCTACAATAACAATATTATAAATTTATGCAGAACAAACATTTCATTACAATAGTATTTTTGTTAGATTCTTTGTTAAAATAGTGCTGAGTTACACAAACCTCATACACAAGAGAAGACAAGTTGAGGAAGAGAGAAGGAGCAGAAATGGATTACACATTTATACCCAGTAGTCTAATAAAATCGATCAATGTGAATGTGCACTGTGTGGAGACAGAACATTGTTTAACAAGTAAGATGCTCGCCAAGTTGCCGCGATGTCTTCCAAAAGCAAAGAATAAATAATTCAGAAACTAACAATGGTTGAATTTCTTCTTATTTGGAAAAAATATCAAACTAAAACAACTTGCTGTCTTTAACAACGTTTAAACAAATATATTTTATACGTCTCTGAGAATCTTATTTATGAACCCCTAGAGGTCTGCAATGAAAATAAAATGGAGGTCAGGATATAAATGACCTCGGTCATTGATTATAGCTCGGATATATTTTTTAGGTTTTTGTGTATATGTGTTTAAAACATTTTTTTATTGTTTTTTCTCTTTGTTTTATTTTTTCATCTATTAATAATTTTCAGTTCGGTTTCGAAATGATTTATTGATAAATTTACATTTTTATTTTTACGTATGAGTATCATATTTTATAGATATTTGTTTCTATTACAAACATGATTTATTTTTATTCAATATTTTTTGTTATTTTATTTTTTAAACCGACTTGATAGAAATTCGCCCTATATTGCTAGAAATGTTTGTCACAAAAATTATACATATAAATATAAATATGCATTTTTTGATACAGCTTCACTGTAGCGGAAGTCATTTTATGTTAATTCTGACTTGCAATGTTTTAACGAGGGGACTACAATTGATAAGGGAATAATGTGCCAGTAGACAGTGTCATTTTATAATTCGTTATACCTGAAGATGTATATTTTTATAATAAAGTTAGGTTTTATGATAAAGGGGTTGTTTTATTGAACATAGTAATTGGATGGGGATTCTAAATCCTTACCTAGTTATATATATATATATATATATATATATATATATATATATATATATATATATATATTTATATATATATATATATATATATATATATATATATATATATATCCAGAAATAGAACAATAAATTAAATTAAAAATAAATTGTAAATCTACTTCCACTACTGAAGTTAAATTTATTGGTAGAAGCTCTCTATTAGGATAACGTAGTGGTTCTAGTTCTACCATAATTTATAAAAGAATGGTATGGTGACGTCACTGAACCAGACGCGAGCAACTTGCTGATAAAGGGCGCAAAAGCGTTTCTGGTATTTAGGCGAAGTGGTGTACAGGGTTACACGACTTCGAGGTCCGTTAAGAGCTATATTATTTTGTAAAATAGTAAACATGAAATTGCTCCTTTTTTAAAACTTTAAATAACTTATTCTTGTGTTGTATTGTAAAATGAATGTTATCATGTTTTATTGATAAAAATAACGTCCTGTGTTCCAGTAGATAAAACAGAAGGGTAGAATGAGAGAACTTTCATAATTTCCTTATAATAACATAAATAGCTTTAATTAGAATACAAACAATCTAGAAACTATAAAATGCTGAAAACAGCAACGAGTAGTTAATTATAATTCTCCTATAAAAATATTAATTATAAATCTTGCACATAAGATTGTTCTGACGGCTTAGCTAACGGAAACAGCTCCTAATTAAAATATGCCACGAATAATTTATCAAAGGCCTTCTCTATTTATGGTATAACAGAATTTATATACTCGCTGTAAAATATTCTATTTACTTACAATATTTGCAATGGCTGAAAATTTTCTAAGTTTGTTTGAGCGAGTTTTTCTGCTCGGATTCCGTTTTTAAAGATAAAAGTTCGTTCATCTAGAAAACTTTAAAGGAAATCATAGAATTTTATTTTATATTCTCTATTTTATTTTTACTAGAAAATGTGATAATAATTTCCATCTGGAAATAATACAATAAAAACTATATTTTTATTTTATTTGTTATATCTAAAAATATAAAAAAAATTGGTATATACAGAATTAATAAACTATTTAACAATATTGTTTTTACCTCAATATTGTCAAAGCATGTATAATAAATACATCCGAAATAACTTTAGGGAACTGAAATAGAAGGGTTAATTAAGACTAATAAATAAAAATAACAGCAAAAAGTCCTTGAACTCGTATCAATTTTAATAAAACCATCTGACCTAAATTTTTGACGTCCGATTGCACTTATTTTAGAATTGCTAATACAATGGTGCAGTGTGGGCCTGATATTTCTAATTATAGTAATCATAAAATAATAATATGAGGTGTTTTATATACATCATACAAAAGCCATTCAATTATCTCTACTCACTCACTACTCACGTAGTGATGTGAGTCAAATAAAGAGCATGGAAAGAAAAAGTTGGTTGCCTCAGTAGCAATTGTACACGTACTGTTCGACCGCAGTGTCGTCTTCATATCTTTCTCTTCCTAATGCTTTCAGTGTCTATCATAATATGTCTATCATATTATCATCACTCTCATGATAAAGTGTTCTTATGCGTGATAACTTAAATACATCCTTCTGAAAAAGTCGAAGGAATCTATCTGAGAAAGACTACATTCAAAAGTTAAAAAATCGCATGAGTATTTCTTATAGATACTCATTTCTATCTAATGTTCTATATTGTTAACAATTTCTGCACAATTTTAAATATTTCAGCTTTTATTTCATAGTCTTATCATGACTTTATATAATAGTTAATTATATTTTTCAATTTCCTAATTATCTTGATCTTATTTCAGTGCATCCCCCATGCCCACGTACTCACTAATTACTCCTCTACATCATTTAAACCCCCACAACCCCATGACGTAGCAACACTCTTGTCGTAAATTTATTTTACACTTTTGCTCTGTAAACACTTCTTTATCCAACACCCCCTTACCACAAAACGACCCCCGTCCCCGTCCTCTTGTCCTTTTTACACCCTTGCGCTATCTATTTCGGACATTCATACCCCTATCTCGGTGACTATGTTTAGTAGACTCCTTTCAATTCTCAGTTCCCAAGCAAACAACCACCATCTGGCCATCTGCTTTATTCTGTATTCCAGAATGAATAGAGATACGTACGACCATGTTGACCCAATTTTCTCCTTTTTCAGCTTCTCTTGATAATAAGGCTACAACTTTGATATGTTGCTATTTTAACGTAAAATAATTTGTTGTTTTTCGTTGCTAATCTACAAAACAATTCGTTTTTTTAAATAATTAACGAATCCTCTAAACAGATCGGTTTACAAAATTAATTTTTATAATATTTTTTGATCTGGTGGAAAAGAAAATTAAAGATGGATTTTAAAAAGTGCTTGAAAATAAATTTCAGAGTGGACGACGAAACCTCAAATGAAATAAAGATCTTTTAATTAGCTTTATAATCCAATTCTAGTGAATAATTCCAATTCTTTTATTACTAAATATAAATTTAATAACGTTATGGTAATACAAGTCACAAAAAAACGTAACTTTATTCCATTTAAATCTCAAAATCTCTCGTTAACAACGAGATTGAAAGTAATTGCATAAGACTGTGGATTTTTAAGTTCTTTTAAGCTTTTCTAATTCAAAAATAATGTATTATTTCAATTTAAACTTTATTTTTTGACATCTATCGTATTAACTTCTTATTTTGTCGCTATATTGTGGATTATAACTGTCAAAAGTATAAAATATATCCACGGGAGGAGGGAGGAGGGATAACACACGTGGTATACATCGTATACTCGTATATAGTTTTTAAGCTTTTTGTATGAAATATTGGTTTTAATTTTAACTTTAGCTATATATAAAATAAAAATAAAACAGAATAAACCATCCGGTGATACAAAACCACTGTTAGTGTATAAAGGTAGTTAGTTGCATGGGCGTCTGGAGACAGGGACAAACGGGACAGTGTCTCAACTTCCCTCCGCACTGGAAATCGATTTTTATACTAGATATAATAGAATTTTACCCTTCGCTGTCAAATTTCCTGCGGACGCTCTTGTTTGGTTGTATGGAATCAGGAACTACAAATACCACCAACACAATAAACCGACTATCAGGAGATACATCCTGCTTTTTTGGTTCATCGAAGCCACCAGCCACCAGCCAATAATCCGCCGTTACTTAAATCGATTCCTAGATTCGCATATAGCCTTTGGCATTTGCTGAGGTTTTTCCGTTCATTTCAAACGTTTACCAGTTTCCTGTTTTCACGTTTTCCCACATAGATACTACGGATGTTTGGGGTTTTCCGCGGTTATGCAGTTCGTAGACATCGATATACTGCCTCCTCCCCATCCTCTGCTCACGTAGTCCTGTGGTATCCTCCCCCTTTCCACTGTAGTAGTATTCGCTATATTATAACTACCTTCCAGTACATGTGCAGGACAGTTTTAAATTTAAATTACATGAAAATCCTCTTGCTACATGTTTTTTCTTAACAATAAAAATTCTTTTAAATGAAAAATATAAATATGCAGCTCACTACTTGCGGGAAATTATAAATTAAAGCTGCTTTTTGCACCGTTATAAGACATTGTGTCTTTATTGCATATTATGTTTAAACAAAACGTAAATTCACGTGCTATTGAACGTAATATTCTTTTTAGCGAGGTTTTACATCATCTGTTACTAATATTTTGTTTTATTAATATATTAATTCAATAGTAATATTTTATAACCTTGTGTAAAAAGCTTTATTAGCGTCACAAAACGTAATTTATTATGTACAAAGATAATTTTAAGTAAACTTACATTATATTAACCTAAAAAGTTTTATGTAAGAGATAAACTTTTTTATGTTTAATATATGTACATATAGATTACTATTTGTCCATATTTTTACTATTTAATTTCATATTTCAATTCATATCACATAGAATTCTTTAGAATGATTATTTATGTTTTTAATTTAGTTTTTAACTTAGTAACTATATATTAAACTTCCAGTAGTAATAAAACCCGCCTTCTAAGATGTAATACCGTCTCAGTAATTGTATTAAACAATTCGTTGATTTGCATAAGCTCGGCTTTGCATTTGTTTTCTAATTTAAAGTCAATTTGCATGCACTGCATTGTGTGCAGAACTGCAAACTGCAGAATATCTTTAAGTTTGCAACATGTGCTCCTCAATTTCACAAAAGAATAAAATAATTTACGATTAATAAAATTGTTAATATCAGTATAATAGCTTTATATGAAACTCTTCTCTAAGTTGGAATTGAAATTTAAACGCCTGAAGTTTGCACATAAGGAACAAGCTAAGCGTAATGCATATGCGACAGTATTATGAATACGAGTAAATGTAACTGCAAGAGAGTATGTATTCGTTTATTACATAGCAGTACAGAGTATTTAATTCAATTATTTTTTTGAAGATACATTCTGAATTTAAAACAGTGACGTCGCATCACATAGATCGTTGAAACTCAAGTCCAAACTGTTGTAACACCGATCCCTGAACTAGTTATTCAGTTGATTTGATTTTGGTACACACACGATACACTACTCTTTAAAATCAAATACAGACTACCTAATTTTATAGACAAATACTACATACATACAATTCAGATATATGTACATTTCTTTTTTTATAAAATTTACCATAAAAAAGTATGAAAGAAAAAAATATAACACACGACATTGACTGACAATACGAATTAAAGCACCTGCTACGCAGCGTATATTAAAATATATAAAATTATATAATTAAAATTATAATTTAAAATCAATAAATATATCACAGTTAATAGATCAATAATAAATTGTATCAAACAAGTTTCCGATTAGTCAACATTAAACTGTCAATTCTTAAAATAGTTTTATTTATAAACTTTAGAGTTGAGAAACTTTGTGTATATAACACTTGAAGTCTTAATACAGCCTTAATTATATTAGAAATAATGAACGTGAATATTTAATTACAATTATCGATTGTTGCAGGGATCTCTTCACGGGTTTGCGATGTATACACAGTTACACAAGACGCTGCATGTCAGCTGCTCAGAGATCTCATTTCGGTCGCCTGTATCGAGGAACTGAGACAGTCATCAGAGAACTCTGCGCTGAAGGAGAATATCAAGACGGTACGTACTTTTACACAGTTAGAACGAGCGCACAAGCCTACTAATTTTTTTATGGATCGAGTTTTTAATTGATGATTGAAATAGATGTTAAAAAATGTACATTGGCGTTTTTATTTTATTAAATATCTAAATGTTGACAGAGATATAGCAATTAAAAATTTGAATTGTAGTTTTATCGCTACAAATGTCAGCCATATTTATGACGTAACATGTCGCACTATTATATATGGTTCACAAGCGTTGTTTCTGTGTATTCAACGTATTCATAAGACTGTTGTATCTTTAGTATTCACTCGAAATAATTTTTATTTTACAGAATTTCTGCGCCATGCTCCTTGTATGCGTGAAGTGAAAGCACAATATGAAGTCTGCTCAAATCGTTACACATCAAAAATGGCTGAACTGAATAAACCAACTACCACTACAGAAGCACCATTACATCACCACCGGTATAGACAAATTCTCCAACGTGGACGGCCTACCCCAAAACCACAACCACAAGAAGAAACTATCGCTGAAGCTGAGGCCAGAGTCCAGACTGTCTGTTGGTGAGTTATATTGTTCATCTTGCATACTAATTTCGATGAGTCACAAAATGATTGAGTCACAGTAATTACTAGAAAAAGAACATTTTCTATCTGGGTACAATTTTGTACACACGAGCTGTTTTGCTGTTAAATATTCGATGAATTAGTGTCATGACGTTGCTGTACAAATCCTTTAACGCATTTTATCCGTTTATTTTGTTTATCAGCATCCCTGGTCCATGGTACAGACTCATTATAACGCTATGTAACCAAGTATCTTCCTCAATTTACATGTGATACTACGTGTTCGTTTTGCAACTAACAAGTAAAATGCATTGTTGAGCACCGAACCGTACTGGCTCAGATAGCTCTATCGTTGCCCCGCGCTTAACAGCCCCTGCCCTTTGCAGACCACCCCCACACCACGCCAAACTATTATCCACCAACCATCTGGTTTAAAAATAGAAGGCTTCCACACCGTCAACGAGACAAGCAGCCAAAATGACAAACATTACGGGGGGTGGTGGAGCTACGAGGGGTTGTGGATATGTTTAACGCTATTATGAAGTGTTATTAAAAGTCCAAAGTACACAAATTTATATCAGTCATAGGTGGTTAACTTTAAACACCATAAATTATAATCACTAAACACTGAGTTAGCAGAAGTATGGCTTAATGGTCTGTGTGTACTTGAACTGTGTGAAAAGAATTTTTTTTTTAAAATGTAATATTCTATAAATATAGTCTGTCTGAAGGTCTTGAATGCAAATGTCTAGTTTCATGAAATATGTATAGAAAATTCCTTTGGAAAGTTTAGTTTTTACTTTGAATAGTTTTAAAGTAAGTTTCTCTTTGTTTCTATTGATTAGGATATATTGTATGGCTCATTTATTATCAATCAAAGACTTTACTATCACAATCACAAACTTTATTATTTTCAATCAAACTTTTTTCAATTTTTCAATTGGTTTGCCAATTATTTTGGTTTAAATGTTAGCGCCTTAAATATTATCACTTCAGTTATATCAGACTGTGGCAATAGAATACCTTGCTTGTTGGACTACGACAAAAGAAACGAGTAACAAGTTCACAGGCAAGAGTGACAGCGAATATTGTTAAAGTGTTATATGTGAAACGACACAATGGGCGAGAGACTCAGCATCGAAAATAGGCCGACTTTAAATAAATTTAAAGAAGGAGAGATTATAATTTTTAAGTTTTGTTAAGTCAGAAATAGAATGTAAAATACGTGTAACGAGGTGGTAACGCCGTAAAGGTATATATATTACGTGTTAAAGTAATTAATTCAATGCACAATTTGCTTATTTACTGGTGCATAAAACAATGCAATAGTGGGAGAGTGTGAAGGCTAGCGAACAAATCATACTCGCATCGACAATCACAAATAATTAAAACGAAAACAAATTCACTTTTTCATTTCATTCAATAAAGGAATTTTTTAATTTATTTATGTATCATTTAACTATGAGGTGAACATTTTATATGTTTCATTCCCATGACGGCTATAAACTTGTCAATAAACAATGTCAACCTTTATTTTTAAATAAACAAACGAATATTAATATGGTTTATTTTAATTAGGTTATTGAATTAATTTTATTAGTTTATGTTAAATGTTATATATTTGTTTGTAGTGGTTTGGCAAGTAATCAACTAATGAACTATATTTGTTTCTGTTGTAAGTATTGAAATACTCGTATATTGGTGCATCATGCATATAAAACATATTGGCTGCAATTACTATGCAGAGCTTTTGCTACATATTCGAATCAGGTATAAACTAGTAGTTAGTTAGATACTAGAGCAAGTAGTTTTAATGATTTTTAAATTATATATTGGTTAAGTGTTATTTGCTAATTACAAAACATGAATATTACCTTATAGTCATGTAATATTTTCCTTAAACGTAACCTAGAAACATTTAATCTAAAAAAGGGTCAGATTTTATTTTTTTCAACCTGTTCTAAAAGCCTTTAAAAATCGACGGTTAGTCGTCCAAGCGAATAAGTAAATATGCTTGCATATCATTGAAAGTCTAATAACAAAATAAGCATTTCCCTTCAAGCTGTGGCATTAATACTCGTACAACCTGAAGACAGGTGTATCATTAATCTCTCTCTATCTCCCCCATTGCCTCAAACGGAATTAAATTGATTTTCCTTGATATAATCAACAATTTATTTTAAAATATGACACTGTTGTTTCAGCAATACCGTATGCTGCATATAAACGAGTACAATATGTTGGTTTTATGAATGAGCTTTGTGGGTTGGAGCTTTGAATTCCACGGATAGTGCAACATCGCGTTGGGTAGAGACTCAGCGAAGGGGAGGGGGTTTATGGCTTGTTTATTGAAGCGCCATGTTGACTGATAAATATAAAATTATCAGTCATTTTATACACATGCACATGCTAGTCTAGTTTGCTATGCTATTTATGCCAGTGTTATGATAATGTTAATTGTTTCTATACATTATCGTTACGATAATCGTTTGGTTTTGTTGCACTCGATACTTTTCTATTTGTGTGAGTTTATTGGTGGATGACGTCATCGATAATGTCAGCATATTCTCTATACTAAATGAATTCCGAATTAGTTGAAATTATAATTAGAAATTCTCATTATTATTTAAAATTGTTTTTAATTTGTATCGTAAATTGTATTTTACGATAATGCATATTTTTGTGATTATAATTAAAAATTCATTTAACTTTAGTAATTAGGTTTACTCTATTTATTTGTAATTAGGTAATTACAATAATAAAAGTTATAGTATTATAGTTATATAGATGAATATATAGCTATTTTAAACTGTTCCTTTTTTGTTAAAACTCTATGTGACTCTTATCATTTTGTTCTTAAATATCATAATTAACTTGTTTAATATAATTTAACTTTGTACTATTTGCAGATTGTTCGTAGAAATATGTTTTTTACCCTCTTTCTAATAATATTCTTTCTCTATTATTATTTTTAATTAATCAAAAATCAATGAAATAACGATTTTCTTATTTGTTTCAGCTCCTTCCAAGAATATATGCAATGCTCACAACACACAGTTAGAAGAAAATGTGGCGAAGAAACCGCATTATTTACCAGAAAGTTCTTAGATAAAATGTCCAACTCATTAATCCAGGTGAGCTTTCAAGCATATGTATAATATACGCAAGTTTAACATAGGCCTTCAAAAATTCGATTAAAAGATAACTAGATAAAATTGATTTTGCATCGAATGTACAAAAGGGTAACAAATTGACGAGATACAATTGATTTTGTGTGGAATGTTGGATCCAAAAAAAATAAGGGTATTAACTAGAACGTACTCCATCACTCTTCTATAGCACTGGATATATTTATATCAGTTTTTCGCCTAACATAAAGAAATTACCTTCTACGTCATTTTTTAATCTAAATATAACGTTTTGTAACTTATTTTATGCTTTTTCTTATTTAATAGAATCACTAAAGGATCTTTTTATTATCAAAAACATAAGAAAAACTAGTTCAGTATTAAAACAGAAATATAGTATTTTCAGAAACATAAAGTACAATTATTTTAGGTAACATTTAAATCTTTCTAGGTTTATTATTACTCACTAATATCTATGTTTTATGTTTAGCGGGTTTTTATAATTTCATGTTTTCTTTCTCCTGTCTTAACATTTCCTAAGGTTGTTTTTCAACGTTTATAAAATTTCTCGTGTTAGTTTTCCAAAGACTGTACAACTCGTGAAATGTTTTCCACTGATTAATGCAGCCATTAGACGTTCTGATTGCGTCTCGAATGGACGTTAGAGAAAAGCCACAAAAGTGAAACAGTAAATGAGCTGTGCTATATTTTTATTCGAATCCAAGTTCAAGGCTGTCTCGTGCTAATGGATACAACAGAATTAAATTATTCTATTCTCTTGTATTTATTTAATGAAAAAGTTGTGTAAGAATTACAGAATAAATATTTATTGTTACAAAAGAAATACTTAAGAATTAATATGTTGTACAGGTAATAAATCTTTTTATGCTTTTGCTAAATCTAGAATATTAGAGTTCCGCGTGGAAGTTTCTCTTCAACTATTTATATGTAGTGTAGGTAAGCGACCACAGGTCCGCGTTGCCGGCATCAAACACATTGACTTTATTAAATAAAATGTTGAAGAAAAGGGAAGCGTGTCCAACCCAATGCTATCGGCCGACTTTCAATAATAAATAAGGTGAACAATACAGTCTTTATACATAAATAAATACACTGAGGTGTACGTTTACACCTTAAAGAATAACCTGCTAATGAGATTATAACCAGGAACAACTCCCAGCTGTCAATTATTAACCTAAACTGTTGAAGGTATGATTCTCTAAGCAACTCTATCGATTCTCTATCATTTAAGGAGGTACAGGGACGAGCAAATATTAGAACTGTACCTTTGAAAATGAATTTTTCAATTCCCTATTAAACTGCTTTTTGCTTGTTAAAATGATTTTTTTATGCATATAATAGTTTAATAAATGAAAAATTACCTATAATTAATATCAATTTTTATATTAATTCAATTTAAATTCAAACTAAATATTTTGAAAAAGGAATAATAAATTTGGCAACGCAGTAAATTTACGTGTGTTAACGCATGCGTGATTTGGTTCTTCGAAAAATAAATTGTATATTTTATATAATGTTTATAGAGATTTTGAATTTCCCGCTCAAATTGGCATTTGCAACGTTGCCGGCTCATAACCTACATTTACTGTTTCTTACTGGTTTTATTTTAATATTTTCGTATATAGGTATCCTTTTGATAATTTTCTTTTTGCAATAGTTACAGAAAAGATTCTTTTATATACACCTAGTTTTTGAAAGCCGTGTCACCATTTTTTTATAGTTAAAAGTTATATTATGTGGTGAAATTGAGCTAAAGATTATGATTTGTATGAAAAACGACTATTTTTAATCATGTAGAAAAAGAAAACTATGAACCCTAGGTCTCTAAAATTTTGAGACAGCATGTATTTTAACCATTTGTATCGACCCTCCAAATTTTTTCGACGACGTTTTCATCATTTACGTTTACGTCCTATACCTCGTTGTATATTTGACAACACCGGCAACATCGCTTTTAGCAAACAATATCACTTTTTAGAGCGAGAGAGCTTCCCTGTTGTCAAATATTTGTCTACTTCATAGCGTTATCAAATAATATCCCAAATTATACCAACTAAATTTAAATAAGTTAGCTCCCAATACCAAGTTGCTTTGCATAAAACAAAATTCATCATTGTAGCAAAGGCAAAGTATTCCCTACATACATTTACCAGCCTTAATAAATTTTTCCTTGGTATTTTCCCACAAATTCATTCGTCTGGGTTACATTACTGCTACTGTTATCTCCGTAATATATTTCTTTACGTTTTTTTTTATATATTTACTTGTCCGAACGATATAATATACGGCATTCATATTCTTTACTTTGTTAGAATATCACATTTTCATTTTAATGAATTCATGTTATCTTTTCTGCTAAATCTAAATCTATTTTAATGTTAGGGTGTTCGTTTTAGTAATAATTTACTTAGGTTGGTAATTCTGAGGTTAAAAAGGTTTTGCCTTTAGCTTTAATCCATATCACTTTTGTTTTTGTTACTTGTTTCTGACACTATCAGATGTTTTATTCACTACATATATTTTTAGATAACTATTTATATAAATGTGATGTGAAATGTCTTCCGTTTATTTTAATTATGTTGCAAAAAACTGATGGTTATAACTCAGATCTATTTATACATGTAATATGTACTGTACCACTGTGTACTTACTGTACAAGTCTATATGATTTGCATAATGTGTTGAACAGAGGTAATTAACAATCATTTATGATGACATTGTCCAGAAATAATAACAAGTAAAATGTCATAATGCCTTTAAAGGCCCAATACACACTGAAATATTGTAGCTTGGCCAACATGCTTGATATATTTGAGTGTGATGCACATAGCTGGTGGTTAACATGCTCGGTCAAAACATGAAGTTTTGTTGACGATCACTGCCAATACGAACCAAACAACAGATATGTACTTGTATAAAAATCGGCAAGTCTATATCTAGGCAAAAGACCACTTTGTGACGCAAGAAGTAGAGGGTACAGCAAGAAGTATTTAGAAATAAAAAGCTACGATATACTTGCTGTCGTATTAAGCCATTTTAAGGAAAAGAACTATAGTTTTTAGTATTTTCTAATATTTACATAGGAATTTTTGTCATAAAACATTTATAGCACCCAGGTACTATTTTCACATAGTAGTTTTTACTGTATATTTCCCATAGTGTGAATATCTCCTCCGGAATTTTTTTTGCATCTACTGGAACCGAAACCTTTTTCGAGAGTCAATTCAGGCCTGATTTTACCGCAACATTTAGAATAAGATTTTTTTTAAATATACTCATTCTTTTATAGGCAAATGCTATATCCCAGGTAGAAATGTAACCCTTTAATACCAGCGTGTAGCACGCTATCAAGTTGAATCTGACACCCTGCACTAAAAATCTTGGAATTAGCTTGCAACAAGCTTGAATTATAATACAATCTTCTACCTGGCATAACTATTTTAATATACATGGTAGTTTATTTAGTAGATCCTTTAAACACATACAATTCTAATTCCCTACCAAATTGTTTTCAATTTGAACAAATCCTTACACAGCAATTAATGTTAATAAATTTATTTATTTTATTTCTAGCTTCATTGCTCCGAGTATGGTCCAGAATCTGGTAAATGTGAACTTTACTCCTCCGCCTCCTGGCGGTCGCCATCTCTGTGGACGTACATTCTAGCAGCTCTAGTACCTATGTTTCTCATCAGGTGAACCATTTAAAATAAGTAGCTAGACATATTTTCTTATATATATATATATGTATTTATATACATATATATATACAGTAGGTTTTATACAAAAACAATACGCTTCGATTGTTCACTATAAAATATTAGTAGAAATTTTAAACCAAATGTAAATAGAATTTTAAATATAGTAACGAATTATGTGGTAGTAAATTAATTAAGCAATTAAAACAAAATGGTAATTAAATTAGTTGAAATGTATTCTAATTATCTTTGGAATTTATGGGGTTACAATATTCGTACTACGTCTGCCGTTTCTAATTACTTGGAAATGATAATATATTATTCATTGGGACTAAGTACTGACGAGGTCAAATATTGCATAAATAATTATAAGTATAGCTATAATATAATAATTAAATTGAAGTACAAGTTTTGAAATACAGACTGCGTATGACTATAGACTGTGTAACATCCTTTATAATTAACATTCTCGATCTAACGATTTAAAAAGAATGCATAATTTATGCTACTGCCTTTACATGAATTATAGGAACTGAATGAATAAAAGATTATACATTTAGAAAATATTTGAATTATTTACTTATTGAAAAGCCTTATTCCGTATGGTATTTTTTAATTTCATTAAAAATGACATACGGTATAAAATCCTAATTATCATTTATTTTAATTTAATTATGTTTAAAATAGATTATCCGCTAAACACACATAAACATCTCAGGTAGAAAATTGTGCTTATTCACATCTGTTAGCTTGCTACAAGTTAAATCCAAGGTTAATTTTCAACTTCATATATAGAAATTGTCTTGCAATGCAAGTTTAAATTACTATTACATTTTTTACCTGTAACTGTTTACATTTGATTATTTCCGTATATTTAACATATCAAAAATATAAGATATTTTAATAGTACTTGAAACTATACATAACCGCAATTAGCGGGTAATTATTTTGTAGTAATTGTAATTATGTTCTGAATTATATTTTTAAGTAATTACTTCACTTTTAAGACTTATTTTCTACTATTTCAAAAGAGTATATACCGGAATGTCGTTAGACTTTTCGACGACTCAGAAAATAAATTGTATCTTATACATTTATACTAAAATATAAAGAGAAACGCTTAATATTAACATAATTTATAAAATGAATAAAACAAATAATCAGAAAATTCTGCAATACATAACTGCGACTTGAGTTTATACTCGTAATAGAGACAACGTAGCCAAGATATTGTAGTATTAAGTATGCTTTTTAGATAGGTGAATTAATAAATTAATTTTGATAATAATAATACTTTTAATAAAAGAGCCAAACTTTTTTGGGTGTGCTGTGCTTTTCACACAAATATCTTACAATAAGTGCTCTGTGATATAACATACGAATAGCCTTAAGGTTTGAAACTACTGTCAAATGAAGCGAATTCATCTGTAATTATTGCATTAACTATAATAATATAAAACTATCACCGGATGCAACAACTCGATATACTTCAGCCTGCGGGTTGTTGGTTGGAGCATTTGATTTATATGGTTGGTACAGATGTTTCGCATACGTTCGACGCTAATTACATGCCATAGTTTTATAAATTAGTTTTTAAATATATGACTGTCTAAATGTATTAATATTATTACGTAACGTAGGTTCGTTTATATCTCTGAATTAGAATTTAGTAGTCAAATAAATCATTGATATATAAAAAAGAGATTGATAGTGCACAATAGTTGATTGATTATTGCATAAATACCGATCATTCGTATACGAACACGTATCTGTGGACTCATAGTTGCAAATGATGAATTTTTTGGAACTTGAGATAATACCAATAATAATTTCGAACTAAAACAAAACAAGATTTTTATTTTTATATATCAATGACTAATGACTAATATTACAAAATCATTTGAATGTTCACTACGTAGGTGTTTATTATTTATTGTATCATTTAACTGCACTATTGTTAAGAAACAGGCAATCTCCAGCCAGTAAATACTAAGTTAGCTTTTAATATTACTTTAAATTTAAATAAATTATCCATATTTTATGATAATGTAAACAAATATTATCAATTTTACATAATAAAATCGTATTATTATAAAAATATTTACAAATTTTGTATCGTTAATGTACAAATTGATGATTAATAAAATAAAATAAAGTTATATAGTACAATTAATATTTATGTTTTCTTTATCTTTGTTAATTTATATTTAATTTCAGCTTATATATTATTTATTATATTAATTGTGTGCCTTTCGGCTTTACAATCTACATTATTATATTTTTTAATGCATTTCATATAAATTCAAAGTTAAAACTAAACTTAAACTATTCTAGACTATTACTACTTCGAATAGTACTTTCTGTTTCTTCTTTTCTTGATCCTCTCTCTTCATGTCCCCTACTCCTCCTTTATTCACACCGTTTCCTGCTTCTCCTTCCTTATTGCCTTTATCTTCATCTATCACCTCTTGCCTTCCTTGTCTCCTCTCGACAAACCCTCTATTATCTTTTCACTATCCTTCCGACCTTCTCTCTTCGTTTTCACTTCTCACTTATGTCTATTACAGGCATAAACGCTCTATCTTTACTATTTCCTCTTGCCTCTCTTACTTTACTATTTCTTCTTGACTAATTTACTAATTTCAGCTTATATTAAGAGTTTAGGTGAGTTTCGAACGCTAAAAAGAGCCATATTGTTTCTAATTCTTTTGTAATATAATAAATGAAATATTTTGTTCAAACTTTACAACATATCACAGATAAACATTTGACAAATATTTTGTGAAATATAATTTTTCAAAATATTGAAAATTCAGCTCATTTCCTGTGACGCCTCAGAATTGATGTTGTCAGAATAACTCATGATAGATTCATCTGAGATTGAGAAATCAAATTAAATCCAACTATCCAATAACTCCTTAATAATTCCTAATATGTTAAGTACGGACCTGTGAACGCTTACCTACTACACGGATAATAAATATAACACCAATAACAAGGTTGATATGAATACCCTTACCATGTGTTATTTTTACTTGACGCTACGCTACATAGAACATAGAAAACCATATTTTTCTAGTTGACATAAATTCTTATGATTATGTCGTACAACGTTATTCTCTTCTTGAGAGAAGACGATTCTGACAAATGTATTATAAATATGATTTATAAATTTATTTTATTATATTTATTCGTGCTTTCTGATGCCATGAATCTTTCACGCTCGTGCCACGCTGGTTGCCCTGGTTTTCTTTTATACTGAAACAGGGTGGCTACAGACACGGAAATTCTAAAAAAGATAGGTCATGAAAAACTTGCATATTGTGTTTAGAAACATTATTAAGAATTTAATTATAGTCGGAATGTTATTTAATGATTTTGTAATTTGGAAAACAGCAGAGATTGTATAGTTGTTATAATTTGTTGTAATTCAACATCATTTGAAACTAGAAGTAGAGAAATAGAAAAATTGCAAAAGAGATCCACAATCAATCTGTGAACAATTTAATAATCCATTTACTTACAGTAAACCATATTTCTCTTCAATGCTCCAAGTACTCATCACACTGATAAAACCATAATATGTTTAAAAACTATAACCAGATATTTGATAGCAGAGAAAGTCTAAAAACTTTATTGACTTTATCAATGAAACAAATTTAATCTCTATATTTTAATTACACGTGCTTGTATTTATAAATTATAAATTATGTATTACAAATGTTTATATGTTAAATGAATATATTGTTTAAAGTACCTATCGAAAGTTGATGCACCTAAATAAATATTTAAAAAAAAAACTATCCGCAGCCTAGAGATATTTTAAAATATGGTCTAATTTCTATGGGCTAATTTCTATTGCTACCTGTTAAACCCAATTACGTGCATTTAAGGTTTATCCAACATAACAAAAGTTATCATTAACATAAACAATTTCACCTAATATACTATTTTTTGCGAACTATTTTACTAGTTTTTTTTTAAATATAAACATGGTAACATATTGGTAACAACAAATTTTATGTTTTGCAGGTCATCATTTGTGAAAACTCTTCAGAAGAGTTCAGTGAGTTGCCATTTTATTACTGTAACAAGTTAAAATCGTTCAATTTTTTATTTGGTTCATTTAACATGGAAATACATATGGTGATCCCGAAAGCAGTGGATTTCATAGTGTCACAGACGGCAAAAGCAGAGCATATTTATTGAAGAGTGGTAGATCTTAGTGATATCACTATTTAGTTAAGTCTACTAGTTCTGTGACCACCCTCGTGTATATAAAAATATCAAAATTTAAACAAAGAAATGACAAACAAAAATATAACTTGTCATGAGATGTTTTCGTATTAACACATTCATGTAAATTTCAATTAACTTTGAAAGCTCGTAGGTTGATGTAACGAGCTTTTTAAGCTCTTGACACCTGTCTGTATGTCACTAATCTTCATTTAACAAGTTGAATAAATATATATATAAAATATATTTGATTTATTTTATAAATTCTCTGGAATGGAAATATATCCCGGTTTGCAGAAAATGTTCCTTTTTTGTTCCCGTAAACAAAACACAGGAACACGTATGTCTCATACATTGTTCCTGTCACGACGCAATAAATAAATAAACTTGTATTTTGTGTCTAAAGTAAACAATGCGACAAAAACATAGTTACGTGAAAATCACAACAGTGTGAATATGACAGGAATAACAAAAACGCGTGCGGCTCAGAGTAGCAGCGTGACGTGCGCGACATGGAGCCGGTGTACGAGTATTCGTGCGCTTTGTTTACATTTTGTGGAGTCAGGGATGTCGTAATCTATGAGGATGATGTGTGAAGAAGGCAGTTGCAAATAGAGTGGCCGTTGGGTTATTGACAGACGTCAAATTAAAAATAATACAAATAGGTTTGAAATGACTTTATATATTTACATTACATTATTCTAATATTTAGTAACATAAAATATTTTTTTTTGCAAAAGATTACGTCACAATAATAGTGTAGTCAAGCCTGGATTTAAGGGAGGGCTGACGGGGCTACAGCTCAGGGGCCTCCAAAAGCAATACATTTTTGAAATACATGACGGAAAAATAGTTCCTTTTATATGGAAAATAATTAGGGGCATCTGCTTCTTCGTTGCCCCAAGGTCTCCACACCTCCAAATCCAGCTCTGGGTGTAGTACCCAATGTGTGAGAAGGCGTGACAAGGAGAGGGGAGAGAGTATAAAGAGACCAAGAAATGAGTATAACGTATTTAATAGATGATCGAGAATTTTCTTTTACATTATTTAAAAGAGTCTTGTTTTAAAAATATGAGATTAAAATTTGGGTGGTTAAAAAATTATGTATTAGTGAAATATGCGCGTGGAAAAATACATACATCATAAAATGTATTCGCGACAGTAATGAAAACGCCTTCAAAAAAATAGTGCAAATAAAATTAATTTGACATCATAATAAAAAATGATACAGTAATAGAAAATAAATCTTTTTTTTAAATATTTATTTGAGTATCAACTTTCGATATAGTACTTAAATCAATATATATGTTTATAATACATGATATAATTTATAAATATGAGTTTAAAATTAAATAGAGATTACATTAGATTTATTGATAAAGTCAATAAGGTTTTTTTAGACTTTCTCTGCTCAAATATCTGCTTATAGTCTTCAAGCATATTATAGTTTTGTCTGTGTGACGAGTACTTGGAGCATTGAAGAGAAATATGATTTACTGTTAGTGGACTATTACATTGTTCACAGAAGAAAAAGAATCTTGAAATTAGTTTATAGTAAATTGATAAGTTTAAAATTTGGACTGTTAGGCAATTTTCTATTTGAGGAATAGATTAAAACTTGTGTTATGTTACAATTTTCTACATGAGGTAGAAAATGAACTTGAAATTAGTTTCCAGCAAGTTTGAAACTGCTATAAGACCATTTTCTACTTAGGTATATTATGACGTTTATGACGTATTCAAAATAAGAAGAGAAAGACGAACAAACGCTTTTATCTAGTTCTCATTTTTCTATTATATATTTTTCATACAACCATAGAAAGGCTCACATATGTTTGTAACTCATCGTAATTTTAAATAAAAGTTTCAACCAAAAATGATCATAAAAATAATATTTTTAATTTATTTAGTACCACATTAAATGAAATTTTAAAAGCTCGATCATGTTTTATTAACAACATTAACGTCCAACTTTTTTATTTAATTTAAATTTGACCGACCCCTCAATTCGACCTCATTACTATATGTTTTGCCACCTACACCTACACAACACACACACATACACGCATATACGCACACATATGACGCAGTTGGGAAACCATATTCATAACATAAATGACCACTTTGTGGTATTCTGTTTACAGGCTGATGTAACGAAGCGTAATTAAATTATATAGAAAATTAATTTTCCGTGCGAATATATGAATCTATGTAGACAGAGTAAAAATAACGATTTAGTTAGTTATATATTTTACTCAAATGTGTATGAGTACTTTTTTGTAGGATAGTCTATAGAAAAGTGGGCTAACGTCAGCCTATATGATGAAATTAATTTTTTTGCATTAGTAGAATTAATTTTATTTAGTTATTACTTTTCTTTGACAAGTGTTTATTAGGTTCACTTCGTAAATTTAGCAAGAATAAATTGACAATTACTTTGTGATTTTTTTTCTATAGCTGCTAGATCTAATGGCCATTAATACTGAGATTGCACAATGCAGTAGAATGTTCTAATGGCATATTCCATGAAAATGGAACTGCTTCTTTCTCGAGTTCTAGTTATCCAATTTTCCACTTGCCAACACGACAAATATACGACTCTGCTTTATACACTGTTATATTTCTAACATGATACTTACAGCACAAGACAATACAATTATTTTAGACAGTGTTTTCAGAGCAGAAGGAGTCAAATGCTGCTGCAACGGGCCTCGCACATTTAGGGGTATTTAACTCAACTAATTTAATTGGGCCTACATACAATTGAATTTGACGAGAAGTAGAAAGGACCTGGATTCGTAAATCAAACGCATCTTATAACTATTGTGGCGCTGGATAAAAACGAAACAAATATAATTGAATTTGATGAGTTTTAGAGGCCTTGCAAATAATATTCTCTGAGAGGTATTTCTTTTATACTAATATTTTTTTTGGTCCGAACGAATTTATATTAAATTTTATTGCCTCGTCCTCAGAATCGGTCCACAACTCCGCACGGCTCACAACAAACGCATTGACTTTGTTGAATAACACGTGGAAGAGAAGTGCAGCGACAGTGAAGTCGTATGCAGCAACAGCTACGATACGGCATTAGGGTAATTTGAAGAGTACTCTTTTAATGTATGAACGCTACAGTTGTTATCACAGTAGCTCAGTATATGTAGCTGTCGCTGCATAACACTTCGTTGCCGCTTTCACGTCTTATTCAATAAAACCAAGGAGTTGCATGCGAGCACTGCAACCCTGTGAACACTTACCTTAACAAAATAGTGACCGGGAACATAAGGGCATTGATGTTAGGCTGTTATGTTATTGATTATAATTACTCTCATTACAACATTAAACTGGACTGTTTCATTGAATACATTCGACATAGTTAATGGGCCATTGTATTGGTGCTACAAATAAAAACTTTGTTTAATGAACCATTTGTTTGATTTGCTTTGATATTTGCATAATTTAGTAATCTCTTTCCTGTTATTTTTATATAAAATTTAGTTTTGTTATAAATAAGTTATTATATATTTTTAATATTAAAAAAACAAATGATTGTTATATGTATATAATATCAATTGGGTGAGCAGTAACGGAGGCGATTTTTATAACTGTAGGTATCAACAAACAGAGGCGTTATATCCTGTGACCCATGCCACAAGGATTACACGCGTAGAGCCAGTTTGTAAACTCATAGCAGTTGGAGAACTTTTTTCCTTTGGGGACTCAGGAGATAAGGCATAAGTCGCTAAAAATTTAACATTTTCATACAAAAAAATTACGGCTTATACATAATGTATATACGAATAAAATCACTTTTTTTGGGCAGTTACACTAGTGATGTACCTTAAAACTATTGCATCTCAAGTGTATAGTATAACTTAGACAGAGCAAGTGTACACTGCATTATAACGAAATCGAATACAAATTTACACTTAGAATATGTTGAAACAGTTCAAGCTTCGATTCTTAAAAAAGTCCGCCTCTGGTTAAAAGATACATATTTTGGTTTAAAAGATATTTATTTACTACTGCACCGTACTACGGCACTGAATTAAATATATATATTATCAAATTAAATTTGTGACAAGTTTTTTAGAGATTCGTGTTGAAGATTGCAATTGATAACAAATTTTAAATTTGTATTCATAGTTTTGCTTCTATTGGCGGAAGCTATTATAAAATGACAATTACTATTATATATATATTTCATTTTTTAGTTTGTTGCTCTTATTATAAAAGAAGATTTACTAGAACATGCAATATTAAGTAATTCACACCCCTATGTCATGGGTGCTCTGCAGTATTTAGTTTTCGTTGTCCTTGTGGTTTATGCAGCTGGTTGGGTAATTATGATTGTAATATATATTAAAACTAATGTAATTATTTGATATATTAACCATTGATCACAGAGTATAATACGACTTTTGTAGATAGTATATTATTGTATGATTAACCAAAGGTCTTAAATTTAAAATTATTTCAAATATGTTGAGAAAATGTCGCATTAATATAATTAAAAAAAAAATGATTTGGAAATACAATCCCAGGATTCCAGATCGGGCTATCTTTATGGGAAGTACCAAAACTTCTGCGATTGTAAATAAAAAAGTTGCTTTGCTTTTTTTCAGTTTCCGCATGGAACGGCAGTCACTTATATTTAGAAATATATTAATTTTAAATTGAAACAATAACACAAATTTGTTACAGTAAAATAACCATAGAGATATAAGAATAGAGTACGCGAAGTGTACGGCCGCGTGTAAGAGGAAGCGATAGATGCAAAACGAGAAATAGCCTACCTAAACGATAGATAGTTTCTTCCTAGCCGAACCGCTGCTGCTGGCTTGGTTGATTGGCGGTATGGTAGAGGGTAAACAAGCAAGCAGA
This sequence comes from Panorpa germanica, assembly GCA_963678705.1. Classification (NCBI taxonomy): domain Eukaryota; kingdom Metazoa; phylum Arthropoda; class Insecta; order Mecoptera; family Panorpidae; genus Panorpa; species Panorpa germanica. Next base: position 11,568,779 of record OY783215.1, on the reverse strand, counting down.
CGCTATTGTTAAAATAAAAATAAAGATAAAGATAAAAATATTTGTAAATAGTTAGTGTAGCATACAGTAAATTTTAAATAATATATAAGTTCAGATAATGAATAAAGACACCGACAGTCCCCAACTATTATAGCTATATTTTCGTTAGCGCGGCAATGAGTCACAGTACTCGGCTTGAATTTTGCCTATATTACAGAATTCAGCCTCTTGCGCACTCTAGTCTAATATCTCTATGGAAATAACACATTTATTACTATTCTAGCGAGATTATACGCTGGTTCCAGAAAATTTGATATTTGAAGATGTCAATGAGAAGATGTTATCAAATGTTAGCATGGTCTTCTACAAGCCCAGTAGGACAAGGATTGCATTTAATTCAACTGCTTATTTAAAAGTTCCGATCAGAAAAAGTTTTCTGGTAAATTAAATTACTAATTAATCATACTTATATATGTATATATAGACTTGAATATGTATAAGAGTTTACGTTTTGCGTTAGAGAGAATATTAAGAGGGTTGTCTGGAAAATATTTGTTTCAGCAAATTTTCCACTGCAAAAATTAGCATTAGTAGAATTTAGAAATTAAAATTACTTTCTGCAGAGTATATTTTAAGTGCTTTCAGAGTGCTTTTGGTATATTTTTGTTATAAGAAGTTATCGTTAGACAAAAAGGATCCTTCTCGTTAGACATCCTTTTAATCGTTGTTTTCATTATTAGTGAATAAATAAATAATGTTTTCAAAAATTATACTGTTAAAGATGCAATTTTCTGGACATTCCTGATGAAGTATTGTTTTCTTTAGATTAAATTTCACGTAGCCGAGTATTATGGACGCAGATACCACGACACTCCTCTGATGGACATGACAGTGGACTTATGTGGACTAAGAAATAATCCTGTACTAGGACCAATAGAAAAAATCATTGTAGCGAATTGTGAAAAATATTCAAATTATTGCCCAAAAGGTTGCCCCGTACCACCGGTGAGTACAATATTTTTAAATATATCTTCGTTTCTATTTATATTAATATATCACATTAATCCTTGCAGGGATATTATAGCTTTTTCAATGAAACTATTGATGAAGAGTCGCTGCCGCCATACCTTCCAGGTGAAAAATGGCGCATAGATATGACGCACATTTATAGAAATCAAACTATGCTAAAAGTGATGGTGTTTTTCAGAATTGATAGAAATTTGAAATTGAGAGAAACATTGCTCCGAAAGCATGGATAAATCAAAATAACCCTTTTTATAAGCATCAAGACAAATTTATTGTAGTCATAGAAAGGTGAAGATTTCAACATTTGCAAACACAAAGATTTTGTCTTAAGACAGTTTTGTTCTCACAGTGCGTTAAATTAATCTCACAATGAATGTACTTAATTAAGGAAATACATTTGCAACATTTTGTGTCTTTTGAGGTAACTAAATATATACTTGTATGTTTCTAAGAAATCTTTTATTGACCAAGATGGGCTTGATTATTCCACAATCGCTCGTGCGCAAACAAGCGTTAATTTTTTCTTTTAACATGGTATTTTTGTAAATAATAAAATAATATTTCTTTGTGCAAGTATAATACTAAATCTAATAAACAAATTTTATTAAATGAAAAGAAGAAATAAAATGAACATTATAGGTACAAGGTACATTTGTGAAGCAATTTTAAATATTTTGAAATGGCTAAGAGTAACTGTTAATTAATTTTCTGATAGTAGGCATCAGGTACTATATGAGTAAAATGAACCTATACTTCTCACATATAAATACGGCTTTTGGCTACTGAGCCATAATCGTATCTGTATTTGGCTATAAAATTTAAAATGAAATTCAATTAATGGTTTGGTACCTCCATACAATAGAAACAAATGCAATTTAATTTTGAGATACTAAAAGAATATCAGATGCTCCAGATATCTTCTGTTGTAGTCCGAACATAGTTTTATTGCCCCGTTCTCAGAATAGACTAGAAGTAAATGAAAACCATCCTTGAATTTATATGAGCTATTTATTTTATAATATAAGGTCGCAGAATTTGATTTTTTTTAATATATGGCATATGATAATAACAGGACAGTGGTCGCAAGCGTTGAGGCGTTGTCAATAGGCATTTATGTCATCGGCTATTATTACTCTCAATATAACATTAGATCCAGACTGTTTCAGTGAAGGTTATATGGCTTGGCTAATGGGCCATTGTATTGGTGCCGCAAACCAAAACCTTGTTTAATAAACAAAGCATCATTTACTGGATATATATTAGTTAATAACTTTTTTCCTGTAATTTTTGTATAAACATTTGTTTTGAAATAAATCAGGTTTGCTATTATTCTCCTAATACGAAAATTCAAATAATTATTACATGTATATTTACATGTACGAGGCGTGTTTTTTAAGTAAGTACCGTTTTGGAATTAAAAAAAGACGTGCAAAGATATCGCAATAATTTTATTTTTACATGAAAGCCTGTACCTTAATCTACTTTTCTACATAATTTCCGTGAATATTGAGGCACTTGTCATAACGTGGCACCAGTTTTTGAATAATTTTTGTTAACCACTGTATCCGATTCGCCACATGTGGACGGGCATTGTCATGCAGCAAAACGATACCCTTACTGCTCTCACCCATTTCCTTACCATTCCATCACTCATAATGTTTTGTCCGTAAAATTCACAGATCTCACGATGAATATCGATCGGTTTTACGCCTTTAGCACTAAGAAATCGTATAACAGCCCGTACTTCACAATCGGCGGGACTCACGATTGTCGGAGGCATCTTAAACACTCAGTAAACAACGTATACAATGAAGAATCAGACTGTAATGGCGTCAGTGCGTAGACAAGAGATGTAGGTAACCAGCGCGCATGCAGGTAACGCCGACCGTAGCGCTGCAAAGGCGGAATCGCAAAACGGTACTTACTTAAAAAACATGCCTCGTATATTGATAAATGGGGCCCGGATATTATATAATTATCAGAAAAATAAGAAATGGAAAATATGAAAATAAAATCGGGTCGCTAATACAATTAAATTGAAATATGCAAGAAAAATAAGTTAACACGAGATAAATAAGTATATTCCGTAAAATACTATAAAAAATTATCAAAAATAAAATACGGTACTTACTGGAACTGATAACTTTTCACCTTAGTCAAGAACTGCAATTACGAAACCAATTAATCATTTTAATTTTTTTTTTTTTAAATTACCTTCTAAAAGCCGGAGTGAGTTTTAAAAACCTGTAATTATTTTGATCTAAAATGTAGCATAGGGGTATTAGCCACTTTGAGGCAATTCATCATTTTAATGTCTGTTGTCAGATACTTTTAAATCCTGATTAATATCCATAGCCATGGGGTAGCAAAAAAAGGGTTGTTTAAAAAACCAGCAACACTGGTGCACTAAATTAGTTAAAAATAACTTTATTTATTCTTTTTGGGGGTTTAGTGCATGTAAAGTAATCCAATATTTAAACAAGTTCCGTTAATTGACCTTTCCGCGTTACTTAACCAGTTATTGTTTTTAGGGGGGTATTTATAGTACCTTGCAAATCGGATTTTATTAAAATTTGATGGACCATTTTCTTCTACTATACAACTATTATAAGATAACAATAACAATATTCGAGTTGCAATGATTCCAGCGATGTTCGATAAGTTTTTTTGCATTATAATTTTATTTGGTTGCAATTATGAGTTATCAGATTATTGAATCGTATATAATACTAAAATATCGATCTTCTGGAGAAGTATGCATAATGAACAGGACTACTTTTGCTTTGCTTCAAGGTGAACTGAAGATAAATTATTATCACTAAATAGATAAATAAATTTATTTTTGTTCAGATCATAAATAGATAATGAAATAGTCAGTTGTTGCTCTTTTTGTTATTCATTTAAAATGTCCTCTGCAAAGTTCATTTTTGTTTTTGTGCCCCATAATAGAAAAGGGTCAAAATAATTTCAAAATTTGTAATATTTTACTACTAATTTTTTTAAAAACATAAGCAAAGGGGCTATGGTTTGAAGAGTAAAGTCAAGGTCGCTAGGGTGTGGTATTTTAAGGTCGTTCTATTCATTTCTACCCAGTGTCAATTCATTTTTCTTCACATTATTCTAGTGACAACTGTTTCCAAGTAAAACTATCCGCTAAAGACAAGTCCTTTTAGATGAAATATTACTAGGTTTCGTTTAGGTAAAATATTACATGAATGTAAGGTAACATCCATGTTTTGTGTTTAGCGGGATATTGATATTTGTACAGTACACTGTAATTTAAAAAAGTAATGAAAGTTGTTTTTTTAATATGTTCACCCAATTAATAAATTGTAGCCAAGCAACATTATTTTAATGAAGTTATATACTCTGCTCGCCTCTTACTCACTCAGCCAGACAAAGGGACAATCATTTTAAATTAAAGCTCCGAAAAAAAACAAACTATCAGACGGATGATTTAGTAGTTTACATTAAAGTCCTTACTCGTGTGTAGTGTGTCCATCATTTGACCATAAACAAATTTCATGAATATGACCGTAATGAATAGGGATGGGTGGGGTGGTGGTGGGGGTTGGGGTGTTCGTCGTACGAGTATCATACTGACTGTATTTTATGAGTAGATTTTCGCTGGTCGCATTAACAACGATGTTGTTTGCATTTAAATTCTGCGATTGAGTTAAAACATTAGCCCAGTCATTTCCGAGCGGTCACTCACTTTGTCACTGTACCCTTCGACCCCCTGATCCCGTTGACCTGACCCAACCATCCTCCTCTCCTCACCACTCTTTCCTGTCTGTTCAACTTTCACGTTATATTCTGACATGTTATCGCATTCACATATTGTATTGTGTCCACCGGAACATCTGCTATGAGAGGTGGATTGCCCAATATGATATACCACCCCTTCTACGCCCACCTCCTACCTCTCATTCGCTCAACGAGGCCGTTCTCGCGTCATTAACAAACAAACCCTACTCCACTCTAACGCCATCTATGATCTTTGTAACGTACTATGATGTGGTTCACAAATTTTAATACATTTATCATTTTAAATATGTGTTGAGATAAGTATGATTTATTTGTTTTCTTTGGCGCTGTAATTATGCGGTCACATCAAGTACTAACATTTATTTTCATTAGAATTGGTGAACTGTAAAACTTGTATGGAATTTATAATTAATAACAATGACTAAATCAAGAATATATATAATATATGAACACTTCTATTGATGAATCTACGATGTTATTATTATTTACAACGGTATCTCTGAGTTTAACTATCAAATCAACCATGTTGTAGCTGAAACAGATTCCTAGTGTTATGCAGGACCGTCTCACTCTATATCAAAGATTCATAATTTTTCTTCTCTGTTTCTCAGATTACTCGCATGCTCCTGGAAACGTCCCTGGTGTTGTGCCGTTGTTTTAATTAATCTCGTAGACAGACTGCTTTAAATACCAGTGAAAAATGAATCCAATGTAACATAATTATGTTTACTTTCGGTAATTAATAAAACGTAATGTTAGGTAATATAATGTTCAATAATAAATGAGCTTACGTTTCGTGTTTAATGAGTATACTATAAGTGATATACATTTAAAATCTCAACAAAATTTGACACTTAGCACACCTCCTCAACTTCATAGCTAATACTTTATAGTTTTTATTTATAGTATTAAAGAAAATAAATGAATAAAAATAAAAGCGCAAAATAAAAGTGAACCATGATATAATTGTTCGGTTTACAAGTAGATACGTGAGTTTTCAGGTTGTCAAAACTTTTCGAAAAATTTTCAATCTATATAAAAAAGAGAACAAAACCATAAAAATATATCTTTTCAAAGAATTTGATACAAAAACTAGACGATAAGATATAATAAACTATTAAACTTATTTTACAAGTCATTGAACATAGTACAAAATTCAAGCAAACTTTCAACTAAAAACTTTGTCTAAAGTTCTAATCTGTAAGAAGTTATAAAGGATGAAATGTGTCAAATTTAAACTATTTTTTACTTTTTATATGAATTTTATTGTGATTCTTTAAGTTTTAATGTTTTATGCAGATACCTTTATGAATAAATCGGAAGTATAGACGCGTGGCGGCGTGTCCTTCGTATTATCAAGTCTAATTTCCATGTCTAGACAGGCAATAGTTTAAAGGCGGCTTTGTTTTAAATTTTAATAGTTGTTGGCATGCAATTGGGTCATTTATTTTTGTTCCATTCATAAATGTATGGATTATTTAAATTTAAAATAAAATTAGTTAAAAACACAACGTCTTTTTGAGGTTACGTTTTGACTTTATCCACATTTTTCTTAAAGTCATGACCCGCATTATTTTATAAGATTACAAAAACTGTTTGAAAGAAAGAAGCGGGGATGAGTCTCTAGTAGAGTTCTACTCGTTACTTTGTAACAACAAACTATTGTATTATTATAATCAATAAAAATAACTTGTCTTAAAAATAAATAAAGTGTTTTTGTTGGTGTTAAGTACGTTTCCCAAACTTGACTTGCGTACTATTTGTGCAGAACCTCGGTAACACAGCGGCTCCATGTACACTGGATCAGTACTCAGCATTAAAGTACATTAGGTGAAAAGTTTGTCTGTGTGCGTAGAGATCGAGCATTTATTCATTTATTTCCCAATAAGAATTTACTATAAATATAAAAAATGAGAACTGAAATAAATTCCCTTAAAGCTGTTTTGGTATAAAAGTTTCCTAGTACCATAGGTCCATTCAATCGGTTTTGGGTTCCGTAAACCTATTGCTTTTACGTGGTGGCATACGATGTAGCCGGGAGCTACAAGATATCGAAACGCATGTAGCTATCTACCTTCCCTTAAGCTTATAACTGGATTCAATATCTTTTAAATGCTGCGAGCTGTAAAACTCCATCAATGTATAATACTATAAAGCTAGGCGAGAAATTTAGTGGACCTGAAATAATAATGTCTTAAAAATAATACTAAATATATTTTCTCTTAAAAATATATAAAACGAAAAATGAGGAAAAATGGAACGATATAATATTATTCATATTGTTTTGGAATCAAATAGAAAATATTTATATAATAAAAAATATTTGGTTTTAATATGCGAGTATAAGCTCTACGGTTTTTTGTTTTCGCTTTGTGTAATGTTATTAAATAACAGAGAAAGAAAAATATTCCTTCCCCTATGTAACATTTATTCAAAATGTAAAAATAAATAAAATTATTGTATGTTACCCAAAATGTAAAGAGTAGCAAATACTTTAAAGTAGCCCTGAAATTCGAAAAAGTAAAAATTATTAAAAATTTGCTGAAGCTCTAAGGGGGCGTCCATAAATTACGTGAGATGTTTAAGGGGGGGAGGGGGTCGAGTCAAATCTCATCTAATCTTCCGTTGGAGAGAGGGGGGGTCTCGGCAAATATCACGCAATTTTTTTTCTGATTGAAACAAAAAAAAATTATACTATTTTGGTCCATTTAATCTAGATTGTACATGCTTAAGGCCTGTCTCAGTATGGGACCGTATTTAAGCGAATTTCTGCCGGACGTATACGGGCTACTACGCTTTACCTATCCGAACCATGTAAATGTAATGAGATCGCTCTGGAGCTCTCAGACTGCACGCTACAAAGCCGTCCGAATACGGCCGCACTACCTCGCACAGCAGAACCGAATAAAGGCGAATTTTATCCAAGCGTTACCACTACTACAACGATATCCTATCCGAACCTTTGTAAATGCAAAAAGCCGCCTCAGACTGGAGGGGATACCTAACATTGCTTGTTATTACGGTGCAATACGAGTCAAATGAAATCTATCGGCGACATGGGTATGTTCTGCATGCAGTTTATGTTTGTATTTCAGTGAATCATGGACACGGATGCCGATCTCACGTCAGATTGGGGTATGGGGTTGAATAAAATCTCACGACATCTCAACAGGGGGGGAGGGAGTGACAGAAAATGTAAAAAAACACCTCACGTAATTTATGGACGCCCCCTAATCAATTTTTAAGTTTATTTAATTGTGTAAAATCTGTAATCTAAAATTGTGCATTGTAATCTAAAATTAGTTAATCAATTAGGAAGAAATGGATCATTGGAATCGATCATCGAAATTATAAATTGTCCAAGTTAAATAAAAGCAAAAAGAAATTAATACAATTTTATATATATAGAAAAAAAATATTCTTAAAAGTATAATTCATAAATTTTACCAAAAGAAATTTCGATTTTATGAAAATTTCAGAGCGGGCTAACCTCTTAAAGATCTTTGAATTGTTTTAAATAAATAAAAATATTGAATTCATCTCTGGGAGAGTGACACAATACAGATGAGTACGAGTGTATATTAAAATAGAAGTATTGATCCATATTCTTGTGGATGGTAACAAAATGTTATATAATTTTGTTTGTTTTAATTGACTTTGTTTAAAAATAGATTCTTTTTACTTAAAGATTCATTATCGCCTGGTCTGGTGTAACTAAAGTAAATATAATTTGTAAGTTAAACAAAGGGAAAGAGTTTCTTGGAACGTAAGCTTGGATATAACAGTCCTTACCCAAAAAATGAAACAGTCGAAAAAGAAAGTAGGACATTAGCAAAACTCGTTAAAGGAAATTATTCCCAAATGATTGGTAAGATATTCTTTGCAGACATATTAATTTCATTTCTCTAAAAAAACGCATTTATTAAGACGTATCTAACGCATATTTTGAAAATGTAATTACGCTGGAATATTTTCTAATATATATTTTGATTTATATGGTATTATCTTTATTTTATTAAATTCAAATTATGGTATAAAATAACCTTATGTACATGTTCCATAAATCCTTCAAATTCATCTACATGATATAGAATGAAATCTGTGATGAATAGATTAGAATCCGCTAAACACAGTAACGTATATGTAAGACTTATTTAACATAAGATAATTTACCTTTTATATAAAATTTTGAGATTAATATAATGTAAAATTAGATGACAACAATTTAAAAAAGGAACAATTGAAAAAAGGAACTGTCTTATTGGTAAAGGTAATACCCAGAGCAGGATATACGAATATATGAGATGAGATATATAGGAATCTTGTCGACTATTACGATGCTTTAGAAGTCTACGTTTTGGCCAAGGAAGTACTAAATGCACAAGAACCAAGGCTGTATGTCGCTGACATAGGTCCTAACTAATTATATTATTTTAATTTGATTTTCATTCAAGGGTAAATTTAAATCAACAAATAAACTCCAGCTAAAAAATGATAAATAAAATAGGTTACGTTTTATTTTAATTAGTTCTGCTCTTATTTAATCTTAACTCCGCTGCTGTTTCCATTCTGCAGTAAAACGAGCTTTCACCTCCACCCTCTCTCTCTTATATTTAGGGGTGCGTGACATTCTACTCTAAATGCCAATGTTTAGCAAAGGAAATGAAATAATCAACAAGCTAAGTAAATGATCTGAATAATAAAACAAATTCCAATTTAATTCAACAGTTTCTGTCTTTGTTTCTCTTATTGTTTCCGTTGTATATCTTTTACAAAGTGAAAAATTAATGAAAAACTTGCGTACAATAAGAATTGAAATTATCATAATTACATTATTAAATTTCTTTTTAAAAAATATCGAATTTTATTTGAACACCGGAATAATTCAAACTTTGTTAAACACTTCGATATGTACATCAATCATAATCATAAATCTTTTCCAATGATTGGCTGATTTATAACAATTACAATTTTTTAAAATTAACCTTCGAGGCTAATGTCTAAACAATACCTGAGGGTAATAAATCAACGTGCTGAAATTTCAATATGTAAATCGCGTGGTTTTAAATGAATATTTATTACTTTATATCTAAAAAATTATCAATAGTAATGTAAACATGCACAACAAGTAAGAAATGCATTTTATCATAAAATTGAATTTCATTATAATATTATTAAAGTGATAATCAATGTTAAGAGAGTTGTCTATAATTGAAACACATAAGTATTTTTATTGTGGGAAAAACTATTTATTTATGCGCATAAATCAATGAGTGACAACGGTTTAAAAACATTTACACATACATGTTTACATACATTTAGTAAAGAAATTGAGGTTGTCAGTGAAATGAGCTACCGAGAGGAGACAAATATGGAAGGAAAGAAGGAAGTGGATGGCAGAGATACAGAGAAGGAGGAGGGAGAAAGAGGAAAAGAGAGAAAACCACGAAGTTGGAAATGTTGCTAACTTAACAACAAGGAGAAGAGCGACATGAGAAGAAGAATAAACATTTTTGGGAAGTTGAAAATGGGATAAGTTTAGTTTGTCCTATATTATAATGTTCCAACTGAAAGCTTATATGTTTACGCGATTCGTATGGTGGCCTGCAAACTGTTTCGTAGAGAAAAATATTCTAAGACTTTTGGCGTCCTCGGATTTTCCCCTGAATTTCCTGGAAACCCGTAATTTTTAAAAAACTAAAAAATTTTTTTTTTCTTTTTGCTGTATAACTTTTAATTCATAAGAGATAGAAAGTTGAAATTTGGCATGTGTATTACGGTGCTCAATGCTAACATTTTTTGAAAATAAGAAATTAAAAAATTTAAAAAGGGGCTTTTGAGAGAATTAGGGAGCGCGATAGGAAACTTTGGAGAAAACTCAAATTTTGGATTACATAATGATGAAATATGTTATTAAGAAAAAAAAATTCAATATTCAAATATTTTATTTCGGGGCACGGGGGCGGTTTTGCCTATGGTAAAAATAGGGCTAGAAAGTTGAAATTTTATTTTTAAATTGTAAAATAAATATGAAATGAGTTTAATATTTCAAATTTAAAATGGAATTAAAATGCGACGATGCTTGTGACGGTGGTAAACTCTAGTGTTAGTTAACTTTAAATAAGAAAGGTAAGTAATTGGTAGAATGAAATGTAAAAAGATTATAACGACGAAAACGTTAAATAAATAAATATACGTCAACTTATTTTCGACATATTAAATATGTAAACAGTACAAAGATGATTGTTGAAGGTGATGTATAGAAATTGAGGGTTTCTTATATTTGTTTAGCAAATACTAAAGTGCACATCCATTGCGTGTTTAACCCTACTTTCAAATTTTCTGTCACATTATTTGTATTTGTTTACGTATAATTTATTTAATATAAATATTTTGTTCACGTTTTCCAATTATAGCTTTACATAAAAATATGTCATTTAGAAATGATTCATTTGTTATTGGTGTAGCTCTCATACCCCTTACCTCTGTCATCCCGTAGCATTCTACTCAAGAGGTGTTGTACTCCCTACCCCATATTTACTCCCCCCGTTGACTGCATCCTGAAGTACGGGCATATAAATCACATTTTTATTTTTAATATATTCATAAAATTGATCGGGTTTTTGTTTGTTAAAATATAAATTGCATATCTACAAAATATTACTATTCTTTTAGCACAGATGGATAATGTAACGCAACTTAATAGTTGAATTAGCTTGTAGTAAGCTAGGAAGTGTGAATCATGCAATGCCAGAATTTCTATATGAGAAGTAGAAAATGTATAAGTAGAACCCTGGAATTAGCTTGCTCACATTTGATAAAAAATATCCTATAAAGCCACTCAAAGCATTAATTCTTCATTCATATTAATTGATTCTTAATTATTATTCATAATTCACATTTGACACGCTAAGCCAAATAATACAGCCGTTTTGAAAAGAACAAATATTTTTTATGTGGGTTTTTCAAATTCCTTTGGAATTTTAGATTATAAATCAGTAGCAAGCACTTTAATAATTTCCTTTAATTAATTAAGTAGAAGTGATAAAAATATAAATAAAACAAATGTAAAACGAAAACTAATCCAATAAATCTGTGCGCGAACCCTCGGCACTAAACGCGTGATTATAATCAGTGATTTGTTAATTAAATGGGGATTAACTTTGAAAGTAATTTAGATTTATCTATGTTTATTAAAGCTGTTAGTCGTCCGTCAAATCCCGAATTAAAAGTAAATGCAAAATAAAAATATTTACATTTGTTACATTCAATTATAAAATTTATAAGATTACGCGTTTATTATATATTAGATATTCTAAATTGTATATGTATATATTTTGTAAGCTCCCTAATTCTTAAATATGCGCATTTTAATTATAAATATCTTACTTCACAGTTGGTCTACACTTTTCTTTTGTTTTCACTGTCGAGATGGATTTAGTAGAGTGAGTGCTGCCATCTATGATGCAGCAAGCTTATTTTCGTGGCATTTTTTTCAATCATCAACTTCCGGATGTCCATTTCCGCTAGATCAACCATCAACGCACTGGTAAGAAGGATTGGTGTTGTGTATGTCGAACAGTATCATTTTTCTTTTAATTTGAAATTATTTTTACGATATACTGAAGTTTTTAAATAAAAGAAATCAAAATGGAGAATTGAAACAGACGTCGCTTTGCGACGGGATAATTGCTAGTATAAATATAACTGCGTAAATAAAATTTTAGTCAATGCTTATATCTATTTTAAAGTCTCATATCAAGTCGTACGAACACACTCGTGTAAATGGCATAATTAAATCACAACACGTGTTAACCTAATCAAAACCAATTATGTGGATTATATGGAATTAATGATGTATTCATCCAGGGGATTTTATTATGTTTAAATTAAATCCTATGGCATTGATTGACAACAAAAACAACGTAGATTAAAATAAACGAATTCGTCTTTTTCATATTCATAGCCACCCACCTTCACATCCACCCACACATGGCGCTGAAGCAATATGCCTACACTCAGCAGTTGGGGCATTTAAAGGAATTATTACTTGTTTATAATTACGAGTATTATAAAGTGTAGTAGGAGTAAGAGAGGGGTGAAGTGCGTAAAAGGGTCTGGTAGTAAAACTATTTGAAGCCGCCATCAGTGCAGTTTTAGGTGGTATTAAATGTAGCCTATGTGCCCACACTATAAAGAGAGAAACTCCACAAATAGAGAGGTAGAAAAAGTGACTAGATATTATTGATTTTAGCTGGTAATTGTGAATAGATACAATTGATTTTGACAGACAGGTGTAACTAAATATAATTAATTTTGTCAGGCAATTAAATTAAAAAGGACCAAGCCACAAAACCTACCACTTTTTCTATTTATTTATTTATTTGCCTGGACTTTTATTCGTCATAGCTACCATCAAACATTTTTTATATATATTTAACATTTTATATTTCTATTTTACAAATTTCTAAATATTTAAATAATTCACTAATTAATTTTTAATCACTTCACAAAAATTTAGTATTAAGAGGAAAAGTTTTAATCACATCTAATATTACATTATTGAATTTTGATCTTTGTAAACTATAATTTATGCATTCAAATATAATATAATCTAAAGTTCCTTCTTCATCACAACAGAACCACATAAGAAACAAATGTTTACTAATTTTGGAACTAATCAGTAGACTGGCACTAACAAAAAATTGTCTGGAACGAAATGTAAATTACTATATAAGCGATAGATTAGTTGTAATATCCTAAACATCTTTAGTATAGAGCTGAAGGTTAAAAGCTATGAGGCCAAGACACCATAAAAAATAAATAACACAGTATTCGGTCGTCGGTGATAAGACATCGTCATTTCGGTTGAGGGTCTTCAAAATTTCAGTTTACCACCGCCCTTAAATTTTCCTCTATTCATATAATATGGTGAAACAAATTCACAAATTCAGAGATCTGTTCATAAACTGTTAATCATAAAAACATAAAATGTCGACGATATTTACTTGTATAGTTTAGAGCAATGGTGGTGTGATATTAATTAATAATCGCCATATTTCTTATCTTAATTCCGTCTCGCTGTAAGCAGTAGTAATTACGGTATAACCATATGGTAATTAATATCGTTAAGTAATGCATGCACTAATTAACGCACCAATTCTTACGATAAGCTGTGTTAAGTTACTCATAGAATCAATTTACTGAACTTGAAGTTTATTTGTTTCGCAGAATTGCTGTCAGTTGTTAGTTGCGCGTCTAGTTGATCAGTCGCACAACTTGAAAGCTTACGAATATCACGAAGCCGTTGTCTGTTTGACTGCTTAAATTCGCTGCTCACACGCCCGCGTCCACGTGCTACGTGTGACAGTTGATGAAAAACATAACCATCAAATTTAAATATAATAACCGTTAACAAAATACCATATACAAAAGTGAATCAGTTCGCGCATTTTGAAATCTAATTAAACAATTAAAAACTGTTCTTCTTAATAATTGACGGTAAAATTTATAACTTATAATATGCATTTAATAGTGAATAATATTTTATACAAAGTAATTTCTGTGTTACCGCTATTTTTAATAGGTAAGTGTATTAAATATGAATTGTTTCTAATAGATATAGGTATACAGAAATATTTGTTAAAAATTTCAATAAATCCTTTTTAGATAAATGTGATGTTTTTGATACATAAGATATACGTTAATAATTAAATATATAACATTTGTGAAAATAAATAACATAACTAATTTGTAAAATGTTAGAAGGTTTCCCTGCTAAATACGTTATTGATTTTATACTGTACCGTAGTCAAATTTTTGCGTTCAAAATTTTACATTGTATTATAAGAAAGAGCAACTCTACCCAACAACAATTACTGTTATATACTAATTAAGCATTACCTAAGTCAAAAATTGTCTTGCAATGCATTTTCAAGCTTGCATCATTTAGTCAATAATACTAAAGGATTAAGTGAACATATGCAAATTAAATATTTATTTCTGTTTCTCCTTAAAATACTTACATATCAAATAACATTAAGTAAACACGATCAAAAAGAATTTGATCTCAAACAGATGCGGAAGCAGATGCTGTTGGTGCTGTGACCTTTTGATTTTATGAACTTTGCCTTGAACGTTGTAGCATTTATTATTCAAACACAATATGTTTGTCGTCTATTTCTGGTACAAAAGAAGCTTGAAAGAGTAGAAGCTAGAACAGTCTTATTGCGTTCTATTACATTGTGTTCGAATTTATTTCTTTGTTTCTTTTATTAGTAAATGTGTGACACATTCGTGTTCGTGTACGAATGGGTATAGCTAATGTACGTACTTTCATAGGAGAAATATTCGTGCGCGCAGACAAAAACTGAATTTGGAACGTTCAGTTCCCAAACTTTAATGCCATTCTGTGACCCATATTATCATATATTAAATTAGGTTAGAATAGCTGTACAATATTACCTATAACCGTGAGAAGCGGGGGCGACGTGAGGTGAGATAATGTCAAAATACATCACACATATCAAACTTCTTGTTACAATATTCTTAAATAAAATATAAATTATATAATATAAAATTTAATTAATAAAGTATGACTTACATCTTAGAGGTTACTCTTGCTCCTAGAATGTCAGTAATGTCCTCAATTTCCAGAAGTAATAATTGTATATCTAGAATAAATACAAAAAAACGTATTAGAATTATGTCTTATATAAAAATAGTACATTTACCAAACATAAAAAATTAACAGATCCAGTAACTTTTACAAAGTAAAAATATTAACTTTTAAAAATTCTTTTTGTGATTTAACTTATGTGTATAAGAGTACATGGACTGTTGACTTTATAAAGGTGTTAATACACATGCCAGTATGTAACACAAAAGCATGCTTCAAGTGTCAATACATATATATTTAATGAGCATGCTGTGATCCATTCAAATAGTGTAGTTAGAAAAATGCACATATAAATACAGAAACCTACCACTAATAAATATATAGTTCAAATTACGAGAGTTCGGCGGTGACTCATACTTAAAACAAGTTGTGTGGTATAAACTGCCGATATAAGTAAAAAGCACTGACTCACTTATTTTTCTATAATGTATATAGACACGAATAAGATTAACTTCATTATCGTATTATAGATTTATACCGCTCTTATAACCACTTTTAAGTATAAGTCACCGCCGAACTATCGTGATTTGGACTATAATAACCATCACTAAATACGCAAATCATAAATAGCACAAATTGTATAGACATGTTTGTAGATAGGAATTTCTCAGGAATAGCATGGTTTTTACTAGCATGTGTATAGACACCTACTGTATATAGCACATGCTAGAACTGCAAGCCGATTGATATCATTGCACAGTACCTATGACGCGAATGAATTGGGTGTGCTTATAGCATGTCTGAGTGTAAATAGCATGCGAAATCATCTTTACACCAACTTAAATCTACTTTCGATTATTTAGTGCGTTTTTATGCACCAATCCTCTTTTCCTGGCATGTGTATCCGAACGTTTAGAATCTTCGTACCAGACAACGACGATGTGTGAAGAAATAAAATGTAGGGATTATTTTTTGAGTTGTGTACTCATTGACGCTGCCATTATACAAAGTACAAAGACGTACATCCAATATACTTAACAGTTTATATAAACAGGAATATAGGACGTATATAACTCTCGCATAAAGGCTATTGTTACGTAACACAAGATGATATAATACAAGAACTGATATAATCAAGCTCGATCTAGCACACTGAGTCAAAGGCTAAGAGCACAGACGGGAATAAAACAAAATAAAGAATATAAGTGAACGAAAGTCTAGAAAACTGTGAAGAAAACAAAATAATATAAATACACAATGACCTATGCGGTAAAAACAGGGTGTCCCGGGTTCGCGTATAAATAATATTGTAATAAATTTGTATAAATATATTATTTACAAATTTCAAGTTACCGGAATAATGCAGCAAAGCTTTTACAAATGAATTGATGAATTATTGAATTGAAGATTATTTAAGTAAGCCGAGACAGACGAGATCGAGTGATCGGTTCATGAGCAGTATTTTGATATAAGTCAAAGGAAATGAGATTCGTCAAGAGACTAGACGCAAAAGTGTACTCGCAATTCAGTTACTTGCTCTCTTGACAAATGTATCGCCCGAGGGACATTAGGAGAGTAAACTTGTCCAATCTGGGTCTCAGCACATCGACAAATGTCTCGCCGAGAGCAAAATCCTATCGATGGCAATTCTATCGTTAACATACGGGCCAATGTAGACAAGGTGCATATTTGATTCAATCTATTTTATAGGAAAAAATAAACAATTCTAAAATTTAAATTTAGCACTAATGCTTCTAGATATATTTGAACCAAATATTGCATTTTTAAATATATCCAATGTACAAATATTCCTTGTTTTAGATTTATTCGATTTTTGTGATTACTTTTGGACATTTGTTATACCTATTCCACCGGGCATTGAATTAACATTGTCCTGTCCTACTCCATACAGAATTTATTCAATTACTGGGGGCACTGATTTAATATACCAGTTGATTTACATGTAACTACAAAATGACTGCTTTCACGGTTGTGTTTACCGTCCGCAGGGTATGGACTGCATATTGGATCCATATGTATTCATTGAATTCTAAAACAGTGGTTACTTATTCGTGTCATGTTTGAATTTGTTAAAATCTGCTCTGTTCTAATTAATATTGATATTTCTATACTTTAATGTGTATCAATACACCATTGTGTTGTAGAAGAGTTGAGAGAAGAGAGTCCATATTATATATCCTCCGATTTACTGTCCATGATCTCGTACACACAACAATAAGAAACAGTGTACGTTTCACGTTTAATCTAACGACCTTCTGTTACATATAGCTCTGTTTATACATTTGAAGACACCCTGTTATATTTCATAACACTTAAAGCTACTTTTATACGATCGAAGTATTCTATTTAATAGTCAGCAACCTTTTTCTGCTTTCTGATATCAGTACAGATTCTTCAAGTTATTCACGTAAGGGTTTTTTGTGTAAAAAACTTCTTGTTGCCTACTCAGACTCCTGGTATCCGATCTCCGACCTCCGACCTCCGCTTTGCGCCCTTTGACCTCTCAACATTGGTACTTCAGACATTCATTCACGGATATTTTTAATATTTTTAACTTTGATCTGAACAACAAATATTTTTACATAATATTTTATATTGAAAAAGAATATATATACAAGCCTATAAAAGTTTTACATTTATAGCCAAGAGTATACGAGTAGTATGGTTCCCTGAATGTTCAGATCAGAGAAAAGCTAAATCAATTTCATTTTTATGATTTCATTTCGAAGCAAAAAAATGTCTTAAGGATTTGTTGGTTATTCTCGTACGCATATGTAGAAACGTTGGGTAAATTTCTTGAATTGACTATTATTACATGTTACTATAGTATATGTACGAGTATTTATTAAGACGACAACGTAGAAGCCATTTAGTGTATTATTCATCAGTTAGCTTTATTTAAGCTACGACGATGAAAGAAACTGTGCTGCCCCCATGGTCAATAGGATGAACCTCACAAGTCACAATAACTCATTTGTATTCAGAAAACGTAATTCATCTATTTATATTTATGTGCAGTTAAAAAAATGGAATTGCTAATGGGTTGAAATAATTAAGACGTGACACATTTACTGAATGTCGACGATGCAGGGCCGGATTTCGCTGACCATAACCTTGAAATACTTCGAGGGAACTGGTACTACTATCGCGCCAACCACAGCTTCGTATATTTAAGGTTTATTCAACATAAAAATAGTTACATTTTATGTTAACAATGTACAACGTATTATCACGTATTTGACGCCTATAAAATGTGTGTAGCATACTAACAGATTATTGAAGGGAAACTTCTTAAATTCACAGTGTTTTTTGTTATATATGTGTGTGAATATTATATTGTGTCAAAATTTAACAATTTGCTTTTGAGTCGCATTCCGTGTTACGTACTGATTTTATTCTATTCAATTTAATATGTTCAAAGACGATCTATTTACGACACTTGTAATAAAGAATTAACAATTTAACACCTACTACTACAATGCAAAAAGTTTCATCATATAAGACAAAACTTACAACTAGACGACAACATTACTGACATGCCTCATGACAATGACAATTAACATGAACATTAACAAACTATTAGAATCTTTACGAGACACAAAATTAATAAATAAAATATAAATAGGATAAATGATTTATGAAATTAAAATATATATAAAATAAAAAAAATAATATGGTGGCGCTTAAGTAAATACACATGTACTTAAGTTTTTAGGCTTCAAATTAATGCAATTTTTTTTTACAAATAATTCGGGTTCAATTAAAAAGTGGACCTGCGAACCAAACGAATCAAAGACCCAGTATATCTACTGTAATGGCCGTATATTTAACGGAACTAACTGAAAATGAAATATAATTCACGTAATGGAATTTGTAAAATAATTTCGGTCAGTCAGACCGAACACAGTCAGTGGCAGATTGGGTCTTAAAATATTGGTTGCCAGGAAACAAAAATCAGAAATTAAACTCAATACTATATAGTCAATATTTCACAATTTGAAGAAATTTCACTCAGGCACTTGATTAAGGGCTATAGACTAACCTAGCTCTCCAATTCGCCACTGACTACAGTTATATTATATACTAGTAAGTTTTATTTATTAAACATTTTTCTACTATAAACTTTCAAATATTTATATTTATATTTAAAAAAGCTTTCAAGCTTATTATACATTTTATATTTGTATCAAAATGGAATATTTATGGAATCAATAAATAGTGTAAATAGGATTTAAAGTCTGCGACTAAGTTTGTGCTCGTAAATAAATTGTATTCAATTTTAAAATGAAATGGACGAGTATTTTAAAATATTTGTCATAACATCACTATTTATAGGGACATAAAATCGTCACTTAATTCAGGGATAATCCAATTTATTCGTCGAATTCAGTGTATAAAAACGAGTCTATAAAAATATTTGTATTTAAGAGGTAACAGCACGTAACGGGTGCTACTATACAAAGCATAATGTTTATCCTATTTTTAATGAATAACACATAAAACAGGAAGGAAGAGGAAAAATTAGAACACATTAAGTAAAGGTGTAAGAATAAAGTGGAAAGTGATTTAAGCTTAGAGGAGGTATTGCCAGGAAAGAGAGAAGGAAGAGTATGGATGACGGAAGTAAAGAGAAAGAGAAGAGACATGGAGGAGAAACTTTGTAAGCAAAGAAAGAGTCGGTAGGAACGATTGCTAGAGAAGAGAAGAAAGTAGATATTTGGTGGAAGTAACGATAAAGCAGTGGAGGAAGATAACAAGGGAGACGAAAAATAAAATACAAGTGAAAAATAAAACATACAACATAAAAAAACATCAAAATTGAAATATTTTTGAATTTTCAATGAAGTGAGACCTACTATGCAGTGATTACCATACCTGTTACATATACAAAAGAATGTTATATGCAAAATTAATAAGGAAATATTGCCAATTTTTTTTCAAGCACTCTGGTAAAAGTACAAAGTTCCCAAAAACACTCCAGAAATATTCAGAATGTTAATGTGAATTATTTTAAAACAGGTTATTATTTTTTAAAATTGATTCAGTTTATTTTAAAGACAATTTAAACATAATAAATATACAAATGGAGTAATGTATGCCACACATCCCAGCGCCTGTTTTGCATACGTAATATCTGATTGCAACGGGGCGGCGTTAGTTAGTTACTCAAAGGACAAAGTTCGAAGTTGCGTACAGCGTACGTATGAATTATACATACGTACGTAGCGCTAAAGAGAGCAGTATACGTAGGTAGGCTTGGATCTGACTATCAATCTAATTAAACTAAAATAATGACGTTTTTGTACGAGTATATTATTGGTTGTATTTTAATATCCTACTTATTCAAGGATGTTTTAAGTAGAATTATACCATTAATTAAAATCGGTAAATTAACGATCTACATATTAAAACTATAACCAAGTTTGCTTTCGATATATTGGGACTCGATATATTCGAAATGTCATTTAGAGCATTGGAAGCAAGATGTTAGCGCTATTTGACGTTATGAATACTCTCAGTACGTCGCTATGAGTGAACTCAGGGCCAGCGATGATATCAAGCAGAGGAACAGAGAGGCCTATCCTCAGAATGCTGTTGCATGGACAAGACGCGTGTGTGATGATAACTGTTGGACACGGAGAACACTTAGGACAAATATATATCGGTTAAGAGACATGACATTATACATATTCGATTGGAACTGATTATTAACAATTGATTGTTATATGACTTTTAATTAAGAGAACCCTAACACAGATATCTACAAAAAACATATTTTTGTGAAAATGAAGACATCGTGTACGTAACACGAGATTCTATGAGATTTTTGAAGTAACTTATAAAATGTCAAAACAAAGATTTATATAAGTATATTTCATTCCGAGGTTCCTTATATCCTTATATAACAATGTTAAACTTATTTATAGAGAATAAGTAAACCAAACATCGTACGCTTGAATCAAATGTAAACACAATATTATCCATTAACAATAATTAAACTTAACCTCATTTAGAAAAAAAACAAGAGTGACTGCAACAAACTTCCACGTGTGGCAACCAACAGGTGTGTTGTTACTGCTAGGTATACAGTTTGCTTTGAGTTTGTTTAATTCACCTGTACTCGAGCCAATGCACCGGCAATGGCCAAACCAGACCCGTGTTCACCAAAGTGTGACTTAACAGAGATTGCCGCGCCGTTGTAATGTTGGTTACTTAATTCCAAACATCGCATGATTCTTTTGAACCAATCAAATCACTTTACGGGAGGGCTCGCCTATTTCGTCTTTCCCTTCACTTCACTATCGTGTAAACAGGTCGTTCGTTGCATAGTCAACAAAAAATATCATTGTCTATCTATTGTAGAGTTCTGTGACGTCACAGTGCATTAGCCAACAGTCGTGTTTACAACACATCACGCATGATATAATTTATGATATATGAGTACCATATCTACATACACACACATATCTTTTCTATAGATTGTTACAATTAAGTGATGGATTTTGTCTAGACATGTGATTCTCAATCTGTGAATCTATTTTCAGATATCTCTGAAAATAACTGGCGTATTTTAAAAGCTTGTTAAAATCTTTCAATAAAAAAACGATTGTTTCATTAAACACAAAGTCTACATATTACGTTTAATTTAACGTAAAAAAAGTATGATAATAGTTGATGTAATATTTATGTAACATTTGTACATGTATATTACTGAAGTGACCAACTATTTCTTGTGCAAAAGGAACAGGTCTCGTCGATAAGAGTTTTATTGGAAATGTTCTATTCTACTATACATTTTGCCAATAAAAATAAATAATACTTCTAAAATTATAAAATTTTCTATACCTATTTTTTTATCGTCCTATTTCCGATGCTGACACTCTTGCCTCATGAGTTTTATGATTATAAGTACTTAATCAAATTAATTCTGATAACGAGGATCGAATCCAAAGCCTATTTGTCGTTAAGTATGAATTCTCTTCACTGTATCGTCATCTTAACAGTAATATTTGCTAAATCAAGAGTAAAAATAATTAGGTAGCTAGTTAATTAATAGATAGTAGACTATGTAGCAGATTTTATTTCACATAGTGTACGAGTATATTTGTCACTATGTGTCAGAATGTTATCCTGCGTAAATTTGTAAAAGAATTATATATTAAATAATAAAATATTGTCTTTTTTGTATATAAGAAACAAATATTAAATAATTCTTCTGATTATTTAATACTTTTTTTTATAAACATACTAGCTGACCCGGCAAACGTTGTTTTGCCATATACGTTATTTCTAGGAAATATTTTTTTTCGAAGCCGGCTTCGTTCTCACCCCTACTCCATGATGTTTGCTGGTTGAAAAGTGACAACGGGAGACACCTGGGGCGGATAACAGATTGGTTGATAGAACTATACATGAAAATTATAGTATACTACAATTATTATATTCGATTGCCATCTTGTGGATCTGTGGATGGAACAGAATAATATATATATCGCGATTAAAAATCAGGGGCTGATCGTATAAGGGTGAAAATATAGAATTAAATGTATTTTTCAATGCTGAATCATAAAAGAATAAAAACAAATAATTTTGAATAAAAAAAATTTGGGGTGGACCACCCTTAACATTTAGGGGTATGAAAAATAGATGTTGGCCGATTCTCAGACCTACCCGATAAGCACACAAAATTTTATCAAAATCGGTTCAGCCGTTTCGGAGGAGTTTGAGAACAAACACCGCGACACGAGAATTTTATATATTAGAAGATAAAACTACATCCGTGAAGACGTAGTACGGACAAACACGCCGATGTATTAATCTAACAATCTTTTCCATCAAATGTTGGATGTCACACTGATTTGGAAAACGCAGTATAATTTAACTCAACCAAATACCAATTATCCGTTAAAATTTGAATTTGAATTCGTATTGAAATATTTAATTGAAGAAGCGAAAACACAGCTTAATATACTCGTACACAATCATCGGTCAATACGTAAGGTCGTTGATGCTGGTGAACGAACGGAATTCAATTATAGTAACCCTGGAATGATTTACATGCCTATAAATTATTAATTTGACTGAATATCTAAATTGATTTAAACGGCATATTTAGTTCTATATCGTAGCCAACATTTACAAAGCAGAATCTACGATATGGTCCATCCTGTGCCTGTCTGAACAGTCTGCAACAGTGGTGGGCAGACTTTTGTAAGATAAGGGTTTTCACTAATTTCTCATATAGGGTCTCCCATATCAACTTGCATGCTTTCCTTTCTAACTTTAAGTTTAAAGAAGTTTCCAGCATTTATATTAAACTAAAATCTATTTAGTATAGATTACATATCTTCTAAACACAAAACGTAAACTTACGTATTATTTACACATTTACAACTTAAACAATGAACGAAAATAAGTCATCTCCAACTTGAAATTTCGAAGGTGATCGACGTCTTGCCCACCCCTGTTCTACGAGGCTACAGGCTACGGGCTACGGTTGTGGGGGATGGTAGAACTGAAGTATGGGTGTGAGTCCGCTACAACTAGTTTAGGGAGTATCTACTGTAGCAAGTGATGTACATAATCCAATAAGCGCATATTTATGCAAGCATAAAGAATGGACGCGGATGCTAATCTACATGGTGCATGAAACATAAATCCAGGTTCTTTTTTGCGTTTTATTCATATAGTTGTTTTTTCATTTCAGTTGAATCACATAAAGCAGCTTATAGAAAAGTTTCCACATCTACATACGGGTCTAGTTAGATGTACATCGCTTTATTTATTAGATCAATTTGTTTAAGCTGATGTTCTCTCTAACTTTGTATTTGTTAATTATTAATAATGCATAAGTAGTTCGCTATTAATGGACTTGTAAACTAATTTTTTTTTAATTTTTGATTGAAATATACGTTAATAAATAGCATTTCTATTTTGATAAATATCCAAAAGTAGCTGTTTGAAATTTGAATTTCAGTTTTGCCGCTTGTGCTAGCTCTGCATATGACGTCATAGAAAAACTAAGTAATCGAGATTATTTACCTTTTTTCATAACATATCGTAAAGAATCGTATTGTAAAACTTGATGGAAAACTGTTGTATAACAGAGATGTCAAATTATTGGATATATTATTGAGATGTCGAATTATTGGACTATAATATTGCGATTTATGAAAAAATAATTGGACATTTGAGGTCCTGATAGCCAACTTTTGTCATCTAAATTAAAATACGCTTAAGGCCCATTCCCATTCACTGAGTTTTAGTGTTAATATAAAATGTAAGTTTCAGTTTATGAAATATCAAGAAATAAAACTAATTATATCAAATACAATAATTTATATTAAATAAAGATAGTAATTATTACTAAATAATTTTTAAGAAGTTCAAAACAGTAAGTGGGAATGGGATACACTAGAAAACTTAAAGATATATACACGAACTGACTTTAGCAAAAATAATATAAATAAATAAATAAATATAATATCTCTCTTGTTTCTTTTCTTTTACCTCTCTTTGTCTTTTAAAATATGATTATTGAAATAGATGATATCCATATCTTTTTATTATATTTATATTTGACAAAATGTAGTCTACAAAAAATAAATAACAATCAATTCACAATTTGCGTTTGCAATCAGAACTTCATTTACTATGTAATCTGAGTAATAGATTTTGAAATAAGTTAAAACAGACTCCTCCAAATACCCCCTACTCTCTCCGTACTCCTTTCTCTCGTTTCATGCTAAGTTTCTGTCTAACGACTTCGTAGAGCTTGGATAGCGTAGTAGTAGCAGCTCACAACGGCTACGCGAATGCACTATACGAATACATCTACGAGAATATATGCTTTGTGATTTAGTGTATTGTTTTAACCCGAAACGAAACGGCGTCGTGAAGGTATGCAAGGATGATATTAAGTTTGACATGAATATGAAATATGTAAATTAATTCATGGTAGGAGAGATAACAAGAAAAACAAGAGAAAATATAAACCAAATAATATTGTAAATTGTTTTAAAAACTGAAAAAATTATGAAAGGAATATTAATTTTTTGCGAAAATGAGTATTGAAACAATCACGATTCTTCACTTAATTTATAAAAGTAGTATTTTCTGTAACATTTATATATCATATATGCTACCTTGTAAAATATCTTCAATTGGGTTATGTTTTGAGTTTGAAATCAACTCAATTTGGGGAATCACAAATTTAATATCTTTTGTCTAATAAATTTCTTTGTCAAATGTGCTTTGATAACTGTATGGCACAGAAATTTTTAGTGGTTGACACGTTTGAACTAGTGTCGATATCTCGCAATAGATTTTTTCGTCTTTAAAACGTTGTCTTTTAAGTATTTTTTGCCAATGTATATTAAATAGAAATTAATGACAGAATTTTAAATTTCAGAAAATGAAAATTAATTTGGAAAGATATCTTTTATTTGTAACCTTACATTATCGTAATAGTAAATTAAGAAGGGCGAAAAAAGGACCGTGGTCCTAAGAAGCCCGTGAAGTATTAATAAATTTTTTTTATCGTAACAGGTAAACCTTTTTACGTTAAAGCAAACCTTAAATGGCTGTAATTGTGTTTATCGGGTTCGTCATTACCTAGGGCAAACTTTACAGACACAAATTGCATGGAGTATCAAATATTTCCGTTACTTACAACTTGTTTTCAAATAAAAAATAATTTAAATATTTGATTTGAACTATTTTATTTTTACCGCGTCATTTTAATTGCAAAAACGAATAAAAAAAACTTTCCTTTAAGAGACGAACCATGAAAATACAGGATTATCGCGGTTGATTAATTTCTCATTTACTGCATCGCGATATCCATGCACCCGTCGCGTTATCTGTGGGCGATGTTATCGATTAATCGTGGAGACGTTGCCGGGTGGAATGTGAATCGTTTTACCGTTTGCAAAACGAATGGAAGAAATCTCGCTAGACGCTGGGAGCATTCGATGTCTACGGGTACATATATGGTACAACAAGAACGGTTATCAGATAGAGCTCTAGGTATCTCAATCACAATTCGTCTGCATCCAACTCACATCAATAAATCTCGACGTATTTTGTGCGGATCGATAACCGTCGGATTAGAGATGATGATGGATGGACGTTGGATGGAAATTATAAGAATAAATATAGGATGCGAATGTGTCAGATACTGTTAGCATTATATCGAACGTAATACCAACTTGCAAAATACCCGAGAAACTTTTTATAATTATAAAATGTAAGAATAAATAGAACAACATATTAAAACGAGAGAATTGCAAAGAATATTGTCTATTTTGATTCATTTTGATTGTCTAATCGATCAGGAGTGTACCATACTCGTGTCTGTTCACATTCTACTAGAGCTTCGAAGATACCGTGCATAAACTCACCATTCTCCCTCAGGGTAGCAGATTAGTATTCTATTGCGGCTTAAATAATTAATTAAGTCATTACCTCTTAAATGGTATTATACCAAAGAACAAGGTAACTGATTCTAATTAAAATTTATTTTATCTTATATAACTGATTCTAATTTGTGTAATATTGATATAATAGTTTCTGTCTGCAAGAGAGGCATTATGTCTTGAAATATTCTCACTTGTAAAAAAAGTGTGAAAATTGGAGACCCTCTCATCTAAAATTTGATAATATTACTGTAGTAATGAGTAGGGTTACATATTCTTGCTGCATATTTTAATTGTTATATTTTAAATGTTAACGTTTTGATTTTACTTGCACATTTTCCTAAAATAAGTGCATATTATATGAACATGTTTAAAGTATTTTATTGCATAAATATAGGGGACCCAATAATGAGTTTATAAATGATTATTTGTTGTCTCTTTCTCTCTCACTCTTACTACTGGATCTCAAACTAATAACTTGTAAGGAATTACCATCTTGTAAAGTCTCAAATTCTATTAAAAAATGTGGAGTATTTGGCCCATATGATAATGAGCTCTTGTCAAAAGTATGATTGAAATATACATATACATTAATTTACTATTATACTTGTATATATTACGGTGAACAGTCCCGTGTCTCGATTTAATTACATTTTGGATTGATCTATCCTCGAATTCATGTAATTATTTTCCTATTAAGTACCTCCTATTTATTGCGCAATTAAATTCATGACATCTTTACGTCTCCTTCTTTGAATTTTATTGTTGTTTAGATCGCACTTATTAAAAATTTGTATCATACCATATTTTGGTGCCTTCTCGTTATTTCGCACTTACAGTGATTGCTCCCCTCGCGTTGCTATAGTAGTTAGTACATTACATTGTCTTTTTAAAACTTGAAGATCTGTAAGAGAATTAAACTTGACAGAAAAATGTATAACCTAATTATTAATAGCACAAAATTTATTTGATTTGATTGTTTACATAAATTTAAAAATATTTATTCTTATCCCTGATTAAATCACACAGATAACCTGAAGATTTTGTAAAGATTTTTCTAATTTCAACTATTTATATTCACTTCCAAGTAAAGGTCTATATAATGAAGTTATTGCGAACTGAATTCCTCCAATTTCTCGTACGGAATGAAATCAAGTGAATGTTTTAATTTTCCTGCTCGCTGCTTTAATGGATTCATTGAACTAATGGACCAGAATTCTCGTCGTTTAACATAATAAATATATTTTCAATTTCTCACTACATAATTACGAATATACCTTCATGTTAAGCATGGGCGTCGGAAGGAGGGTGCCAAGGGATGCACTTGCACAGACAAATATTAAGAACGCTCTATTCTTTTCGTATGCATACACCTCCCTAAAACTAATCATGTTGTGCTCATGATGTTAAATATAGTCTATACGAGTACTAACGTAGAGTAGTGTTAACGTTATGCGGGTAGCAGTTTTACCGTATAAAATCATGTAAATGGATTTGCCTACTAATCAGGTGTTATGTAAACGAAACCAATTTTTACTATAAAGGAAGTAATATAAAACAGATTGTATGCATATTGCATATGTAATAAGGGTACGATTTAATCAAAGAAAGAATATTCATTCTGTAGGTTGGATATAGAACTATAGAGTTACTGTTTTGAAAGTAGACCAATGGGTAAATGTAATTTTGTATGTGTACTTGGTTTTCAACGAGTTATTTTGGATTCATGGGAGTCTCGAACCCAATCCAAACGATAAAAAGACACCTTATGCGTGTCACTACCATTTCTACATTATTTTTCGTATTGGACAGTACAGTCACGTTTTAGATCTTTCTTTCTGCACACTTTTTAGCTTTTTTGTTATATTTTCTGTGTCATCGATCTTTCGTTACTGGTTAAAGTTCAGGAACAGGATCAACAGCCCGAAAATACGATAGAAACGTCTTTGGAGTGCTATATAGTAGAAGACTTGACATTAGTTTTCTGAATATATATTGATATATGTGTATAAATATATATCATTAATGAATTTTTCTCATATCATATTTTAATTTCCGTTATTATATGGCAAATTGAACAATTGTTCAGTGCCAAATGTATGCCAAATTTACACTAGATAGAATGCAATCTGATAATTTGCAAAATTACTAAAAAAATTATAGAAATTTTTGTTATAATAGTTTAGATATTGGTTTGCGGCACCTATCTATAAGACCCGGTAAACATAATTACATATATTTAAGGTTTATTTGTAACATAAAACAGTTTACCTGTTACATAACATTTCATAAGTTAATATAATGTAAAGTTACGTAACAAAAGTTATTTTTCGACATAAATGTACATTTTTCAACATTAATAAAGTTTTTTATGCAAGATTATATAATGTTAGATATTAAATTAACAAGATGTGAAGAAACGTGACATTACCAGTACTAAAACAAACAACGAAAATAACACACACATAGCAGATAAGGGTAAATTACCTTTCCATCAATTAAGAAATAGAATTTGTTAATAATAAGAACAAGAAACAAAGATAATTATTTATTTGAGTCATAAGGTTTTTACAGTCACTTTCAAACGTAAACATTACATATTTTTATTTCATTATACTCATTAAAGTAACCAGCCTAACTTTTGTTCTAGAAGACTACCTGTTTATTATTCTTAATAGTAATTAATGTTAATTTTAATGCTAATCAAGTAATTACTGCAAATATGGATGATTGAACCCACACTCAATTAGTGGTCCGGCAAATTTGAATTAATTATTGACCGTGAGAATAAAAAAAAAGTGTTTTTATTAATCATTGTTATTCTTAATTAAATTAATCGTGCTTTGCTGTGTAATGGTCAATGAATTGTTATTATTTGAGACAGTGTATATTAAGTTAGTTTTGGTTCGTTACAAATAACGTGGGCGAAGGTCGTTTCATTTATAAGTGTGACAAAAATTATTTATTTCTTTGTTAGCTTATTAAATATTCATCATTGTATTTTGTATTCATCGTTAAATAGAGTACACTACTAAACTAGATGTAAATTATATTCGTATTCAAATTAGTGTATATACTAGCCAAACACTGTTACTTGTATTTAAGGTTTATCTAACATAACAAATGTTACCTGTTACATAATACAATGTTTATACAACGTTTTGTGACCGATATAGGGATTGTATAACTTTAAGAGATAAGATAAAAATATATCTTACATTAAGATATAATATTATGCAATAATACTAATCTGTAAAGGCTACATTAGCGCCAAAAATTGTAATCGACATACGAAAATAATTTACAATAAAAATTAAACACAAAAATAACTTTTAACATTAGAAATGTTAAAATGACAAAAATAAAATAAAATAAAACAATACCATATAAAGCTTCTATACATTTATAATATCTGATATAAAAGTAAATCGAGTATCCAGAAATTGTAGTACGAGGACACAGGACCATGTTCCCAAGGGAATTACTACGTGTCTGAAATAAAAATGAAAGAAAGTTACCACAAAGAAAGAAAAAAAGCAAACCATTTCCACCGCGATGTGGAGCAGTGGAAAATTAATAAATGTAGTGAGAACCACAAGGACTAAATCATTGAAGAAGTTGTTGAAGATGTGGGATTTGATTAAATAATTACTGGAAGGAATAGAGTTTCATTATTGGTTGTTTAACAATTATTCTACCAATTATTAACTTCTACTTTGTTCGTGGTTTTGTTGACCTTTACTATTTAATGAAATTCTTTACCATTATCAAGAGATGCCACAGTTTATAACAAGTAATCACTAAATGTAGTAGTTGGTTGTGTTCATTTAAAATCAAATAGATAACCTTCTATTTAGAACGCAGAAACCAAACAATTATTATGATTGTACATATATAGAACCCCATTATTATAATGAAACAACAGGTTAATACTGGAAAATACAGCCCTCAGGAAAGCAAACTCGAAGATACAGCAGTTTTTAATGAAGACAAGGAATCAACTGTCTTGGTTTCTGTACCGTTGTAAGTAAAATGTTTAATAATATAAATTTAAATATGAATACAGACGCTTGATACCAGACAGCGCTATTCAGGATCATTTCCTGGACCAGTACAACAGGTCCGGCGATTGTTTGTTGTTAATGGGCTTGTGTCCTCATTTTTTAGTGGTCGATTTTTCAATTGTTGATTGAAATTGATGTTAATAAATGTGTATTGGCGTGTCTATTTTATTAAATATCTAAATATTGACGGAGATATAGCAATTAAAAGTTTGAATTGTAGTTTTAGCGCTAGAAATGGTCGGCCATATTTGTATGACGTGAAATTCATTTTAACGTCAGTTATTTGTTGAGTAGGTCAGTGCTGTGGTAATGTTTTGTAGCTGTTGGTAGCCAAAGAATAATAACCCTGCTAATGCAGACATAATATTTAAATTTTATTATTCCTTGAAATAGCTGTAGTATATATATAATATAACAGAGATTTATGAGCTGTAAGGTTGGTAACCTTACACAAGGATTGTGATGTCACATGCACTTGGAATGTGTACAACGTTGAATCCCTTTAAAAATTAAAGAGACAAAACGACTTTTTTAAATGTTAATATCTCCTAACATATAAGGAGTTATTAAAAAATAATTGAACATTTGAGGTTCTAGTAACCCACTTAATCCATATATAGTACAATTTTATAGAAATTAAGACATAGGACACAAGCCCATTTAATTGCAACACACTCCACACATAGAATATTGTCTTGTAGTGCAAGTTCCATATTTCAGAAAGATATAAATTCATGTCAAAAGCTACGTAATCTTACTATTTTTTATGTAAACAGTAAACATTTTTATGTTAAATAAACTTTACATATATGTAACTGTGTTTAGCGGATTAAATAGCATTTACCTATGAACGTGTATGCAGCAAATGCCAAGTTATTTGTTAATAAAGGTAATACATAAAATTACATTTAGTTGATTCAATTATGCGTGCTTGTACTATTTATATACATTTACTCTAATGACAAAGAGTTTTGTACTTCATGTCAAACATGAAGTGATCTAATTTATTACGAGTGAAGTGTATTAAATATTTAATTATTAGAAAATGTGAGTGATTAGAGAAATGAAAACCTCATTAAAATTCTATTAGTTGTAATCCATGTCAACTTTTACGAGATTTAAATAGACAACGATGTAACGTAACGTAACGCATCACACTACTTGTATACCTCAACCGTTTTCTGATTCGTTTTCACGTGATCTTCTACGGTGCCTGGCACGACTACAACCGTAGAGTGTGCGTGACGTAGATCCACATGGCTTATGCAGACGTAGCACATAGAGAAACGAAAGGGAAGGAAGGGGAGAGAGTTTATCCAATACTTCCTGAGACCGGAATGTAAAGGAGTAACTTACAAGAAATTGGGGTGTTACGCTGGGTTAGAGCTTGAAAAGCTCGTTACAAATTAAGGTCTTGTTTACATAAAACATTTTAAATTTGTCGAAAAGTCTACGGCTTTAGCTTGACGGAAATAAGGGTGTTTTTTAATAACACTTACACTCTTTAGCTTAGCTGATATCACTATATTTATATAGCGTTAATAGTTAATCTGTATAAACCTTTTTTTATGTACTTTCTTTGAAGTTAATTTTAGGGTATTAACTTTTCTTTTTCTTCCTGCTATGACATGCTGTAAGTGTCGTTTGGTGCCATGTTTTTCTCGAACGGTTTGGAAATAGATGATCAACTATTACTTAATAGTTACATGTATTGGATTGATTGGTGTTGAAGTCAACAACTGAATTATTATTATTATCGGATGAGAATATTATGACGATTAATAGTTATTGCATGTGCGTTTTTCTGAGTGTGGTTTTTTGCTGTTAAAACATAATTTAAAATTCAGCATTTTTTTTTTGTATATAATAAAGTGTTTGCTATTTGTATTAACGGCGATTTTCACGAACTTAAGACAGTATCTCTTATTGGTTGTTAAAGAGAAATGTCTAATACGCTAAATGACAAATAATGCTTGCAATGCAAAGTAATGAAATACGAATATGGCATAATAAACTAGATAAATCCTTTAACGTACAATAGAACCAGCGCTATAATACGTAATTCTAAATAGCTAATGCGCTGTATTATTCAGCATCAAAATTCATACCTCAACTGATCTAAGTGGTAATGCCTAGATGGCTGGATATGATATAAATGAACCAACGGGCGAGATGGAGAGGGACCAGACGGAAAGCGGTAACTGCACTATTCATCTAAGTTTATAAATAGAGATATTATCTGATACAGTCCCATATAAGAACAATAAAACGTAAGTTTAGCGCCTGCATTTTAGTATAACTGCATAATAAACCTTATCTCTACGACAATCACGTACATACTTGTTATTATTCTGATGCTTAAACTGCTCTTTGGAAAACTGGAAAACGTTCTATGTTGTGCCACTCGTCTGGAAGAAGAATTATTCATCAACTTTTGTGAAGTTAGGAATCTGCAATGTCTATCAGATTGATAAATAGCATTGGATATGAGATAAAAGTTTCGTTTAAAGTAAAATATTGTTGTGGTTGGAAAATGATATTGATAGTTTCTTGAAAACGTGAATGGTTAACTTGCCAGTTAAGTTTTAAATTATGTTAGCAAAAGTCTCTTTAATTAGAATGGGATAGCTTGCAGTATTAGATGATTTCTTTAATTACAATTAATTTAAATGAATAAATGAGTTGTGTTTAAAAAATGAAGTGAGTTTAAATTTGATTCATGCTAGGGCTAACCTCAAATTCTATGATTTTTGTTGTGTATTGAAAAATAGTAAAAGTTGATAATAATAAAGATGTGTGTGTTTATATATTTGTTGAAATGAACGTAACGAGTCGTATGAAGGCTCAAGCAAGAACATGCAAATGCAATTGGTGTTCCAAAGATACAAACAACAGTTGATGAAAATGAAATACTAAAACTAACTTCTAATTAAATTAATAATAAAACATAATACAAGAATGTAAATTACAAGCTAATAATAGAATGAGAACACGGTAAGCGTTTGTAACATAAACAACAAAATAATAAAATCTCGGTAAATCTCAGTCTGTGAACACCTTCATGACAATTTCACATAAACCATTTCTCAAAACTAGATGGCGCTATTGCAGACTTTCATGGAACTGCATTAAACAAATTGTTTATTTTAAAGGTAAGAAAAGTGCAATTGCAACTTACAGCATTCGATAGATAGATAGAACTTAAACTCGGAACAAGTAGAAATCACCAATATTTTGTCAATGGAATTTCTGGTTATAACCAATAAGGTAAATGATTTAATTTAGCAAGTAAGGCTATTCCATTCGGTTATAATAAACTCTATTCTTTCAGCAATCATTGATACATATTTAGGATAATTACTTTACAATATCTAACACAGCAAAATAAGTGCAGTTCTATCAATTACATAAATGTATTTACTTACTTTCAATTCAATTAAAGAAAATAGCATCAAAAAGTTTTTGGAACAAATTGGTATGAGTAATATTTATAGCCTTCTATTCATTAGTAACAATTTGGGATACAATTTCAATTGCATTCTAAGCGGGATTAGGTGGTACATTTGAACTATGATAAATCCACTAGCCTCCCGCTGATCGTACTAACTATACAGCATGTAATAAATTGACGAAATTCAATTAGTTATATTTTAATCCAAACTAAATTTATTTTAAAGATAGAAACATCATTTTAAAATACGTTACTCGATACAACGTTTGCAACATCACAACTAGGAAGCTTTAAAATGTTATGCTATGAACGTGCTACACAAATAGAATTAAAATACTGCAATTTGAAAACAAAAACTAATTTAATAATGCTAATGGGGGCGTTGTGCATGACACCCCGATATCGTAGCGCGTAGCAATGAAACTGTATCGTAGTCACCCAGCACCGTCCCGTTAACGTAGCTCCCTGTATCGTAGAATAAGAACCAGTGGCGGATTAAGTTCCCGTACAGATTTGAATGTTAAATTGTACCGAGAATAAATAAGAGTTTCATTCCGAAAAACTTCTAAACGGTATACTATAAAACTTATGAATTTTATACATTACTAGCTTTTACCCCCGTCGCAAGCGACGTCTGTCTTTTGTGTGTAACTTGAACTTCATGTAAAAATTTAAATTCCACCACAGTTTACCCTCGTCACAAAGGTTCTTTTTGGCGTGTATCATTTGAATCCAATAAAATAATTTGTAATTACATATTATATTTAACTCTATTTTTAAATTGAAATAATAAACTCGCACACATATACATTAACACATATAAATTGACTAAAAAAATATATTTTTTTCAACAAAATATAAAATATTTTCAATTTATTCGTTATTGGACCAACTTTTTTTCAAAATTTGGGATTTTTTTTTTCGATTCGTAAATAAGTTACCAAGGTTAGCTTATATACGAAATTTCAAATTTGTAGCACAATTTTTACTCTCGGAAAATACTGCCCCCGTGCCCCCAAATAAAATTTTGAAATTTTTTTTATTAATACTATACTTAATTATTCTAAAATCCAGAATATAAACTTTCTCCAAAGTTCCCTACCGGGCCCCCGAATTTCTTCAACCCCCCCTTTGTCAATTTTTGAATTTTTATTTTTGAGAAATGTCAGCTTTGAATACCTTAATACACATGCAAAATTTCAACTTTCTATCTTTTACGAATTAAAAGTGATACAGCAAAAAAGGGCTCAATTTTTTTCCAGTTTTTCCAAAATTACGGGTTTCCAGGAAATTCAGGGAAAAATCTGGGGACGCCAAAAGTCTTAGAATTTTTTTCTCTACGAAATAGGAAATTTTCAAAAAGATCGCCGGAGCCGTTTTCGCGTTGCCATACAAAATTCAGTACCAAACATATAAACATATAAACATATAAGAATATAAGAATATAAGAATAGATTCAAACAGTTGGAACATTATAATATAGGATTGAAATTGCCTGAATAATTGAGCTTATTTTGGTCTTTAATTTCTGGCAATGTTATCATTAGATCGCTCTTATAAATTACTGATGAGTCCTATGACGTGTATATGTCATCCAATTCAGGAGGTGTACTAAGGAAGACCTCAATACACAAAAGCGTTGAACGAGAAATTTACTTATAATTAGGGATACCACAAAAAACAAAATATGAGTTCTTATTATTTAATTATAGACTGCACAATGTTGACTCGATAGCAGACAAGTATATCGCATTATGACAATTAGACCAATCTAACATTAGATTCCTGGAAAATTGAAATAAAAACCTACTAAACTCAAAACTTGGATGTTACCTTACATTTAATGTTTTAAGTTTCGTCAGTAGTCAGTCACACTGTTTTTTAAAAAATAAATTTATTTTATGCACAGTAACATTGTAATATGTTTATACAATATTTCAACCAAAAAGATCTAAAAGAAAGATATTTTATTACTATTGAATTCTTAAAAATGATTTCTGAATTTTATAATCGTTAAAACTACTCTTTAAGCTATTTAAGAAGTTTTATGATTATGCTACTGAGCAAAAAGGTAGTGTTTTGTTTAAAAAAAACCAGTAAAACAAGTGACAAAACATAACGTTCCTTATGTAACTGAGGTAGCCTTTGTTATGCTAATTAAACCTTAAATATACGTTACTGTGTTTAGCGCGGGAAAAGTTGAAAATCTTAACAATTTAATAGGTTATAAGGCTCAATAATTTTTGGGTGCGAGCTTAATTCGTAAAAGATAGTATATATTCTTACAAGGTACGAAACGATCGCTTATACCCAAGTCCACCACTGATAACAACGTTATTTTGTGTAAAATAAGTGCATATTTCATTAAATTATATACGAAAATATCCAAACAGTAAGAGCTAATGCAAGGACATGATACTTTTCCATTAACTGAATGAACCTGGGAAATGTTCTGAGCAGCTATAAGTGATAAGTGAATTGCTTTTGTCAACGAGTCCAATTCCAGTCAAGATGGCGTTGCTGTAGCAGACCATCGTCTAACTACGACCATATTACTTCAAGTAGTTAAGTACACTGAAATAGGTACTTAAAAATAAATATATATTAGGGTTTTCATTCTGCTGGGTACTGTAAAATGAAATAGGCTATATAATTCATAATCATGGATAATATTATTAGATTAACTTTTAAAGTCAGTATTATATAAGTAACTATTATCATAAAATTGATAATTTAATGATTGTAGGATAAAAGTATATTACTCGTTGAGAATTTAGCAGACACAAATTGTGTGTGCAGTTATAGTTCTGTTTCTTTATAATTCAATGAATATATACACAGATCCTGACAAATTATCCTGACCTGATCCTGACCACCTTTATAGCTTTATAGCCACCGTTATCATTATTAATTTTTGGTTGAAAGTCCTAAAGGTCGCAAGGATGTAGTTTCACTTGAACATGATTTTTTTAAAACGTATTTTTTTAATTCAAAGAAAAAATTGATAGTTAATAAGAGATATCAAAACTGGTAATCATAAGGTAACGACGTTTTCTCATTAAGGCAATCAACTTGAAGCAATTTATTGAAGTAATGGTATTTAATGATGCAATTGTTTCAAAAGGTATTATCCAAAATTGCTTTTGTTGCAATTCCAATAATGAGGTATTGATTACAATAATATTGCAAGCGACTTCTTCGACACAAATAATCCTTTGAACAAAAAGTTTAGTCGACAAACCGAGTAAGACTAGAAAGTGATGAAATAGAAAAATGAAGTTATTAATTGTAGTGTTATTTCTGTTATTAAATGCAAATAATTCTTTGATTAATGTTAAAGGCGACTATAATTATCCCGATATAAATTCTGTGATAACCGTGGTGAAAAGTGTTTGCCCAGAAC
Organism: Panorpa germanica; assembly: GCA_963678705.1. NCBI lineage: Eukaryota > Metazoa > Arthropoda > Insecta > Mecoptera > Panorpidae > Panorpa > Panorpa germanica. The sequence continues at coordinate 11,531,032 of OY783215.1, read as the reverse complement.
AAACCAATATACTGGTAAATTATGTAACAAACACTTCAGGAATTGATTATATTGATGTCTTATTAAAAACTTTGGAGAAAGACTTACACTACACTTCTACAACCCTTGTATATAACTCCTTTCATACTGCATACAGCACCTATATTACTGTATCACCCTTCAGGTTATCAACACCCAAATGCAGTCTATTTCTATGTGACAATTCTTTGCAGACATGTAATTATGATCAATTACGTGTTGTTTTATCAGAACAACCTGATATCGTAATATTTATCCCACTTAAGAACATGACGTCAAGACAAGACGTCATCGAATTAGCAAAAAATATGTCCATTCGACATGGAATAGAAATAATTTCGATGATTTTCGATGATGATAATATTCTTAACATTTGTTTCTTAAACTCGGAGGATAATGTGTCTTGTACAACAGACTCTTCAAATAACAACTACAAAATGCCTACAAGAAATTGTAATACGAAGAAAACCATTAGCTTACGCTTATATAATTTGTTTGACAGTGAAACTGTGAATATGACAAAGTTTATAAATCTTGTGACGAAAATATTGAACCTACAGTTGGTGGAAGATTCGGGCTACTTTATTATGCATAGTTATCGTTGGAATAGCGGATCATTGCCCTTTAGTTGGAATACGTATAAATGGTGGGTTCCTGTAGCAAAGGAATTACCTCAATGGAAAGCCTTGATCAAGGTGTTTACTGCGTCTACATGGGTAATGATTTTCTGCGCATTTGTACTTTCTGTGGTCATCTATATTGCCTTAAACATGAAGCAACGTAGCGATTTAGGAAGGAATATGATGGAAGTAGCAGTGATGAACGTCTTGGCCATACACCTTTCTATATCAGTGTCACAACAACCACGCACTTTACTGTCACGCGCTTTCTTCTTAACTCTGGTAATCTACAGTCTACATATCTCCACCGCATATCTCTCGAACTGGATTAATATTCTAACCACTCCAATTTATGAAAAACAAATAGACTCTTTGGAAGACCTCGTGAATTCTGACTGTAGATTGTTCAGCTGTGTCCTCACCATATTTAAAAGATACTATAACTTTTCAATTAATACTTATGAATCTCTGATGTTCAACAGAACCACTTACATTCCCTCTTTTAACAAATATTCGACATTTATCAACCGCTTGGAATATGTACGTGTACATATGAATTATTCGCTGAAAAATGCAGCTATATTTGAACATGTTGAGGAAATGAAAAATTCGGAATATGGTGATTTGTTTCATCCTTTGACTGAAGGTACACAACAAAAGTTTAGTTTTTTAAATGCATTTAACCGAGATTTGCACCGTCGCCTTGAAATACTCCTGCTGCGTTTACAATCCAGTGGCGTTCTTGGAACTCTTCAGGATTATCACATTCCCAAGGCTATTGAAGTTGGGGATAAGGAAACACCAATCAAACTTTCGTTGAGTCATCTTCAGCCAGCATTTGTTATATTAACTATTGGATTATTTATGTCATTAATTGCTTTTATAATTGAATTTGTGAATTTGCAACATAATATCTGGTTAATACTACTACTTCAAAATTATTGCATAAACAAGTGATTTATAAAATTGATAAAAATAAGACTGGATAATTCTTTACAGATGTTTTCTTCTGGATACAATTGATTTCACCGAATGGCAATTGTGACTAAAAATATGATTAACATGTAATTTCTATTTCCTATTTCTATTTTTAAGAGTGAGTTTTAAATTTCTTCTGCACCCGTGACCTCTACCGATCTAAATCATGATCACTGTGAACGTGTTAAATTGCTTTGTTATCTTATAAAATCGTCTATTATATGCTATTTTGAAAAGTGTCAATATTTTCAAGACATCACTGTTTGCACAATTTAAATAAAGTATAATAATTTGATTGAATTAAACGGTTTTTTCATTGATATTTATGTTTTCCAACTAAATTTACAACAATTTACATGGTAACAACAACGTAATAGAGTACACAGCTTTTCCAATATAATTATAGAGATATAATTAAATTTCGAGAACTATTCTTATTCTGCGGTAAATCACACTAATAACTACACTTTATTGAAAATTCAAAAAAGAAAGAAAAACATTTTTCTTAATAGAAAACGCAATATTATAGGGAAAACGAAAGTATTATGCTCACAATATTTCTCTTATTGATTACATATTGACTTTCTTGATCGTTCTTTTAAGTTAGCATTAATATATGACCTATCTAAGTTTCTACAATCGCTGCTACTACTACAACGGCACTTTGATATATTTGTCATTTACCTGAATTTGAAATTCTAAATAGCTAATAAATAGTTGATGATAAAAAGTCTTACATTACACAATACCCAATAAATGTGAAATTGACTTTATAAAGTTCACTGCAATGAATCAATAATTACTCTCTGTTATTTTGGGCCGTAAATAGAATTTATGTTCGACGTAAGCACAAGACGATACTAAAAATCAATTACAACGTGGGTGTGTTTATTGTCCTACTTTTAACGGACCGTTATCCTTGACGTTTAATGCTAATATAAAAAATGATATATTGTATAACGGTTAACGGTTATAGTATTCAATATATAAATTCAAATGAGGTTTATTTTGGAACTATAAACTAAAGCTAGCATTTGTCCTAAATTTGACTGCTCTTCTACATTATTTTTAGGGCGTTTCAGTGAAAATGTGAGGCCTGGGGCAAATGATGTCTTCGATTTTTATATATTTTATACATTTTTAACATATTTGCTATTTATAACGTTTAGGGTTATATCGACAAAAAGTAGTCGGTCGATTGACTTTAAATTTTGATTCGCATACGCGCGTGTTTTTTAGAAAATCGAATTCATTTCTTTCGTTTCTATCCAGTTGATTGTCCTCTGTGTTTTTGTGTATGCGTCTTTTATTTACTTTCTCACTAAGCAACTCACTAAGCAACAGAGAAGCGTAGCCATGTTTAAATACTCATAACACTTAATAATATCTTAATATTTTACATTAAAAGCACAATTCATCGTTGTCAACTCCTGAGATTTCTCCCATAGTTCTACAACTAACAAGTTACGCAGTAACGTTACGTAGTAAAACTGTACGCTACGCAACTTTGGTAGGTGCCTAAACATTAAGTGAACAAGAGTTAACTATTCGTAGAAGTTTAGAAGTTTTAGGTCATGTCCTTAGGGAATTCCCATGTGTCAGCCTCCTAGAACGTGTTGATACCACAAGACATGTTTAATTAGTGTTGCCAGATGTCACTTATTTCATTAGTAGAGGTCTTATAGTTTAATTAATTGAACATCAATCCAGATAATATTATTTCCTTTTCTACTGAAAAAGTTTTCTAGTGTATATAAAAAGGGTGATTCGATATTTACTATATTTATATATGTCGTGGATGACGTCCTTATGTATTTATACTAATAATATTTTAGTACATCAAGAAATAAAGGAAGAAATTAAAAATTTCAGCCAAAGATACGAGTAGCGACTTAATAATCGCGTAAATTATATAGCACATGGGCTGAAAAGTCCCGGGCCTAACACATAGATGGCGCTAGTTTTATTGCAGTGACCTTTTTTCAGTTAATACTAACCTTCAAAAGACAGCTGTTAAAATTTCATGATATTCTATTCAGTAGATTGTGAGTTATTGTGCTAAGAGTGACGCTACTTTTGTTATTTTCAAAACAATGGATCAAAAACAATTTCGTGTTTTAATTTTACACTGCTTCTTGCAGGGAAAAAATACCGTTCAAGCGAAGCAATGGCTTGAAAAGTGTTATGGGGACTCCGCTCCATCAGAAACAACAATAAAACGTTGGTTTGCTGACTTCAAACGTGGTCGTAGAGACACCGATGATGCAGAACGCAGTGGACGTCCAAATGAGGCGGTAACTCGTTTTGAATGATCGAAAAGTGAAGTTGCGTAAGTTAGCTGACATCGTAAAGATATCAAAAGAACGTGTTGGCTTTATATTGCATGAGCATTTGACTATGAGAAAGCTCTGTTCAAAGTGGGTGCCGCGTTTGCTTACTGTTGACCAAAAACGAGAGCGTGTTGATGATTCTGAGCAGTGTTTGGCCATGTTTAAACGTAACAAACCGGAATTCTTGCGTCGATATGTGACAATGGATGAAACATGGATCCATCACTTCACTCCGGAATCAAAACGATCGTCATCTGAGTGGACAGCAACTGGTGAACCTCGTCCAAAGCGCCCGAAAGCACAACAGTCGGCTGGAAAGGTTATGGCTTCGGTATTTTGGGATGTGCGTGGTGTAATATTCATCGACTATCTTGAGAAAGGAATGTTACATCAAACTTTAAGAAACTAAAAAGAGATAATATGTTTAAATTATCACAACGTTTTTAATATTTAATTTTTATGCAAAAATATAGCCGTCAGTGGAAGGCGAATCATAATTGACATAAGCACTTATTGTTCATAAAAATGTGCAGACAAAAGGTTTTTTATATTTTCTATTTTATTTTTTACTATTATGTTATTAAATAGATAATAAGCAAAGCAATTTGATGCACTCAAATAAATATTAAAAAAAAACATCATGTTTTTATTTTATATTATACTATGAGCAGGAACTTCATAAGAAGTTCCATTATTAAAACCTTTTGTTACAATATGATATTAATCAAGCAAATGGCTTTCCTAATTACGAATCTAAGTACTGACAATACCATAAACACATCAAACGGCAACTCGCGGAAGTCGTATGTAGAGAATACAATGCTATATTAAATCCTTCAGGGTGAACAAATAATTAGTAACGTTGAAAGTTCCTTCAGAATTTAACTTCTCCATTACACTTAACACCTGTAGTGTGTTCTGATGTTTACTTTCCTCGTGTCGGGCTCATCTGAGTGGAATACCACCTGCCCCCTCCCCCACTCCCGTGTCACATCGTGGAGACGCGTCGAGTTGGGTTCATAAGTTGAATAATGGAATTCACAAATAAACATTGTACAAGGTAAGTCCTTCTTGTCTTGTTTTCTGTTAAATACTTTGGTGACATTAATCCTGCTCGTGCTCGTTTGTCATGTGTGTACGATTGTTACCTTCTCTATAATAACACTTCAAGTCGATTTGTTTGTTTCATGTTCATTTTGCACATTTATACGTATACTTGTACTTTCTCTATGCTGAATTATTTTTTACATTTATATCTTTGTGGTAGAAGAAAGTTTGCGCCCCTCTACTACATTACAGGGGAAAATAGAAATTCAGGTTCACGTAATCTTTTGTTTTTTAACTCCTACGTCGCAAAAGCAATAGTGTCTAGTTACAATTTCTTCTAAAAAAATTATTTATACAGTTCAAATTACAAGAGTTCGACGGCGAGTATTACTTGAAAGAGGTTATAAGAGCTGTTTCACTTTATCATTGTATCGTTGATTTATGGTATGTGGCATAACTTGTTTTAATTATGAATCTACGCCAAATTCTCGCAATTTGTATTATATCTTGTCACAATTGCCTTTCCGTGTATTCAGTATCAATTGTATTCAGTCACAGTTGTCTTCCAAGGTAAGACATCTCGATAACCAGTGCCCAATGCGCGCGCATGTGGTCAAGTTCGCTCCTGTATTTAAACGAGTTATTTAATTTGATTTTTAAATATTTAAAAGTATGACAAGATGTGATTAAATGCCATTAAATCTAAAATTAGAGTACAAATTTATAATATTACGACCAGAAATCAAAAGAAGACCACAAAAGAAATTATGATTTTCATATGTGTGACGTTACAAAAGGGGAAGTTAAAATATCATGAAATGTGTGTGACGTAAGTTATAGATGAGGACTAAGCGGGTCTCTTTAGAACACTTCCCCTCATGTGGCATACTATAGCTTATCACAAGACGTTTCCCAAAATGTTGGCTCTACCCATACATCCTAAATTATCTCAAACTTCTATCAAAGTTTACCCGTACATTGATATAGTGATATATAAAAATTAATTACAAAATATTTGACGTGCAATGTCACTTATACACTTATTTGCTGGACGGTTATCTTGATTTTCCGAATGAGTTCACCCAGTGACCGTTCGCCTTTAGTAGATACTAGTCAAACGCAACCCCATATGGTCCATAAGCCTCCCTCACCCCACTACCCCGTACTCGCATCCACCCGTTTCCTTGTCTATTGTTAGCACAGACGAGCGGATGTCAAGTAGGCTACTTTTTAATAACAGTGTTTTCACCGTTGAACGCCGTTCCACAATCCACACTGTCAGTTACTGGAAACGCTGGAAAAGCTGGAAACGTACAAAGAAAAGCGATGTGTCGGCTATTTCTTTTCAACCGATGATTTTGTATACAATGGCTTTATTGTTGATATATATATATATAGAAAATATTTTATTTACTTTTATTTTATATGTCAGTATTAATGCCTGAGTTTTCCGGGTTATATATATATATATATATATATATATATATATATATATATATAAATAAAATATATATATATATAAATAAAATATATAAAATAAGACATTTTATTAGCAATTGTAAATTTTTAATCAAACTTATATGTTGCTTCTGAAATCAAAGTCTTTTATTTTAGTAATTTAAATACACATTACAGTTTACATCGAGTCTTCTTGGTGAGCGCACGTATTTACAATAAACAAAACAATAAAATAAATAGTGATCTTTTTTTTTTGCAAATTATAATATTTTTTCTTTTCGTGATTTATTTTTTTTTTAAATTATAATTTATATTATTATTAAGTGTTATTAATAAGAAGTGAAGTAACTTCTATTTAATTATCACTGGTTAATTAACAATATGGATATGGAGGTTGAACCTCCCGATAAAAATCCGATCAATAAAAACAACTCTGTGACTAACAAATCAATTCCTACAGATAAAACATCCAGTGATATAACAGAAAACTTAAATAACAATAGTGACAATGTTAAAAAAATATTTAATAATTTATACAACACAGAAACAAAATATGACTCGTATAAAGTAATGATAGTTAAAAATAATAGTGATGGAAATACATTTTTTAGTTCTCTTAAATTAGCAGAAATAATATGTAAAATTAGCAATAAATCTAATATAATAGAAATTAAAAAAGTGGGAAGAAATAGAGTAATAGTTCAATGTGCTAATGCAGTACTAGCTAACGAAATTACCAAATCAACATTGCTGAAAAACAATGGGTATGAAGCGTTTATCCCATTTTACTGGTGCACAAAAGTTGCTATTATAAAAGGTGTTGATATTGAATATTCTGAAGATACAATTTTAAATAATATAGAGTGTCCACCTTTTAAAGTAACGAGAGTGCAAAGGTTAAATCGAAAACTAAGAGTTGACGGAGCTATTAAATATGAACCCAGTACAACAGTGAAATTATTCTTTGAAGGACTTGCTATTCCTGCTTATGTTTACATGTGGAGAGTGAGACGAGCATGTGAACCATTTGTACAACAGACGATACAATGTTATAATTGTTTTAAATTTGGACATGCAGCCACAAAATGTAGAGCAAAAGTAGCAAAATGTAAATTCTGCGGAAGTGAAGATCATATACGTACTGCATGCACATCTCCTAATCCGACATGCATAAATTGTAAACTTAACCACGAGGCTACAGACAATGAATGTCCTGAAAAAAAAAGACAAATCAAGATAAAAGATCTCATGGCCCAACACAATCTCAGTTTTTATGAAGCAAAATTAGAATTAACAGAAAAAAATACAGACTATTTATACTCAGTAAGAACTCAAAACTCTTTTGAAGCTCTAAACTACAATGAGACTTTTCCCAATATAACTAATAAATACAATAGTATCAACATAATTCCAACATACAAACCAAACCCTTTAACCAGAAGAACTAATACCAGAGTGAATAAATCAAATACAGGTAACTCGTTACAAAGATCTTACAGTCAACCACAACCTACGACATCCACTAAAGAACCAATTCCAAAAAGAAGAAGAGAAGAAAAGAAACCTAACAATGAAGAAAGCGACACATACCTTAAGATAACTAATCAAGGAAAAAACAGAAAGCAAATCAACCAAGAGACACCTGATATTACAATGGAAAACAATGATAATGATACCTGCTATACATCAATATATAATAAAAATAATGATGACAAAATTAAAAATACAAACAAAGACCCAAATATTACATCCCAATCCCTTAGAAGCTACAAGAAACAAATATCTAGTGTACAATGGCCAAACTCGTAAGAAAACATCGATATATAAATTAAGTTTATTTTTTAAAAATCTATTCACATCACTAAACCTAATCGTTTAATAAATTTACTAAAATATTAAATCAACAATAATTATATAAACGGAGAGAAAAAAAAATAAAATAAAATATATAAATAAATCTAACAACAAGACCAAGGACAGATATAAAAATCAATAATTAATTAAAACAGTTAAAATGATAAATTTTATTCAATGGAATTGCAGAGGAGTCAGATATATTAAAGAGGAACTACAACATATGTTACAGAAGCATAACATACATATATGCATACTATCAGAAACGTTTTTAACAAAAAATATCAATTTCAACATCAAAGGTTATTTTATTGAAAGAGAAGATAGGATACAGAATACAAATTATAATCCCCACGGGGGTGTTGCTATCTTGATCCATAAATCTATAAAATATAAACGAGTAATGCTAAATAACCCATTTAATTCGGTCGAAATAGTTGGAATAATTTTAACACATAACGAAACTGATGTAATATGTATTTTATCAATCTATGCTAAACCGAATCATAAACTATCTAATTCTAATTGGTCACAGATAAAACAACAAATAGATGTTCCTGTTATACTTGCTGGAGATTTTAACGCGACTAATCTTGCTTGGGATATAAATTGTCCAGGTAGTCAGTATGAAGGTAACGAATTGTTAGATTTCATAGAAAACGAAAATCTAAATATTATCAACGATGATAAACCAACTAGAGTAAGCAATCTCAGTACAAGGGACAGTATATTGGATCTCACATTGGTATCAATGACGTTAACACAACAAATTACTTCGTGGCAAGTTCTTGCAGATAGCTTAGGTAGTGATCACTACCCAATTTTTTTCTGTTTGAATAACTATAATAAAGACCGTTACCGTACATCTGAATATTTAACGAGGAGAAATTTCCGAAAAGCAGATTGGGAGAAATATAGCCTTGAAATAGAAAGCAGAATTTCAAACCTTAGCACAAATGGAATCACAAGTAATCCACAAGATGTTGAAAACAAATACAACCAATTTAGAGATGTTATTAATAATTCGGCAGACATACATATCCCATCTACCAGATTGTATAATATAACTCCTAATAAAATAAAACCGTCTTGGTGGGACACTGAGTGCAATAAAATGATAGCTCAAAGAAAATTAGCACTAACTATTTTTAATAAAAACATGACAATGGCGAATTATTTAAAGTATAAAAAACATCAAGCTAAAACCAGACGATATTTTAGAGCCAGGAAAAAAATAGAATGGCAAAATTTCTGCGAGAATTTAAACCCAAACACAACAACCAACATTGTCTGGAATAATATAAGAAAAATTAACAATAAAAGCTATAGTACTAAAAGGATAAGTGATAATGAAAATTTAATAGAAGAATTCATTAAAAAAAAATTTCCACAGAACAACAATTTAAATATTACTAACACCACCATCGTAAAAGATAATTTTCTAGATAATAACATAAATAAAAATGAAGTAAAATTCGCGTTAAATCATAATAAAAACAGTAGCACAGGATTTGATAGAATAAATTACAAAATGATACAAAACTTACCTGACAATGCAATAAATCATCTTACACAAATATACAATCTGTCATTAAACACTGCTGATATACCATTAGACTGGAAAAAACATATCGTTGTTCCTATATTAAAAACAGGAAAAGATCCAAACAAAGAAGAATCATTCAGACCAATTACTTTACTATCATGTATGGGCAAAACTATGGAATCCATCATCAAAAACAGACTGGAGTGGTATCTCGAACATCATAAAAGATTACCTGAGTTACAATTTGCTTTTAGAAAAACAAGAAGTACACAGCATAACTTAAACATATTGAATATCGATATTCAAAGAACATACAGTAAAAATCATTATATGATAGCTGCTTTCATTGACATTGAAGCTGCTTATGACAATGTTAATCTAAAAATATTAAAAGAAAAAGTAGAAAACATAGGTATATCTTCCAAAATATCCAACTGGATTATAAACTACTTCCAAAATAGAGAAATAACAGTTAGATACAATAATAAGTTAACTGGTCCTATACTATGTAATCACGGAATTCCACAAGGCTCAATATTATCTCCCTTATTATTCAACATATACACAGAAAAGTTAACAACATTATCAGATAACAACACAACAGTACTGATGTATGCAGATGACATGGTTATTTATAGTATGGGCCATACACAAGATATAGCTCAAAACAGATTACAATCGAAATTAAGAAAACTAGATATTTTATTAAAGGAAATCAAATTAAATATATCGTCAGAAAAAAGTAAAATAGTTATATTTACAAGGCATAGAATAAACTGCAGTCCAAAAATAACCATCAGAAATAAAAATATAACTGTTAGTTCAAATACCAAATTTCTGGGTATATTCTTTGATACGAAAAGCACTTGGGCGAAAGAAATTGCACATATTATTAACAAATGTCAAAAAGGCTTAAATCTGATGCGATGTATAGCAGGATACAAATGGGGCGCACACCCAACAACCTTAATAAAAATATATAAAGCTATTGTTAGACCGCATATTGACTATTCTAGTACTATGATCTGCACCGCAAATAACTCAAGATTAAAAAAAATTGAAATTATACAAAACAAATGTTTAAGAATAATATTAGGTGCAATGGTTTCAACACCAATCCAAATCCTCAACTATCAAACTAATATTCCTCCGGTAAATATCAGAATACAACAAATATCAGACAGTTTCTTTTGTAAAAACAGACATAACTCATGTGGCCCCTTAAATACAAGATTATCTAAACTATATGTTCTTTATAATAAACCATATTGGACAACTCATAAAAAACCGGCACTTTTAACTAGTTTTGATAGATATAATAACTTGAACTTAGAGGTACACAACATTATACCTTTTTTCAAATTTCCATTAGAAATAAGCATGACAATAATACATACAGAAATAAATTTGTTCAAGAAGAATGACAGTAAGGAAATAACTTATCAAAAATATATGGAATATATAACAAAAGATGATATAAACTGGAGTATATGGTTTACCGATGGTTCATTCGAAAAAAACTCTAAAACTGGAGGAATTGGCATTTTCAATTATAATACAGATCAACAGTACAAATACAAACTTAACAACATCACAAATTCTTATAATACAGAAATAACAGCAATTATGAAATTACTAGAAATAATACAAAAAACTGACAATAAAAATATATTAATCTTCACAGATTCTCGTAGTGTTTGTGTATCTTTAAATAACAATAAATTCAAAAACAATAATAATAACAAAATATGTTCAATTAAAGAATATCTTTTAAAAATGGAAAAAAATGATATCAATGTTAAACTTATTTGGATTCCTGGACATGTAGGCATAAAAGGAAACGAAATGGCTGACAAACTGGCCAAAGAAGCTTGTGTAGATGGGGAAATAATCGAAATAAATTGGTCAATAAATGATTCCAAAAAAATAATTAAAGAAAATTGTATGGCAGAATGGCAGAATATATATAATGAGAAAAGTCAAAGTACTGGAAAATTTTTTTTTGCAGCGAATCAAAAAATTCCAACAACCACATGGTTTAATAAAAATCATTCACGGAGATATATTTCAACAAATTGTCGAATGAAATCTGGGCATTCTAGATGTCCAGCTCATCTATACAAAATAAATATAAAAGACACACCAAATTGTAGATGTGGAGAAGAAGGGTCTTTGGACCATATAATTCTAGGGTGTCATCTTTTAACATCAAAAATTGATAGACTTTTAAATGATTTATGTAATGTAACACAGTTCCCAGTCAATATGTCCTGTTTAATGACAAGTGAAGCAACGGCGGAAATATTAACAAACTTTGTGATAGAAAATAATATAGAAGTGTAATTTAAGTTAAAATATTTTATTTAGTATGTATTTAATTTTAAGTTAAATTTTTTAAAAGAATCAATTTGTTTTGTATTTATTAGAACAATTATAATTTATATGTAAATTTTTATATAATTTTACAAATAAAAGCAATGGCAAGAAGGCTGAATAAGCCAAAGCCTAAATTAAATAAAAAAAAAAAAAAAAAAAATACACATTATAATAATTGCACTGTTTAACTTAAATCATAAAATCTTATCTGAAATCAAAGAAAAGACATTTAAAGTTTATTATTTAAATTGTCAATTCCTTTTCATCTAATTTTATAATAACTTAAAATTGTGCACAGTCAGTTCTGTCAACTCTAAATATCAACTATGTTAGCCTTTAGACGTTAGCTCACCGTTATACAAACCACTAGCTCACCTGACCAGAATGCAATTGTAATATCTCTGGTCAGTGTTACCACCTAAAGAAATATTTAATTTAAAAGGGTCTTGTTTTATTATTTCGTAGCTATTCTAAAAACCTTTAATCCTTGAAAAGAACTTCTGAAGTTTCTATAAGCCTTTAAATGGTGTTGATACGTAGATTTATAAATATAATACTGTGCAAAAGGGTGTATTTATTTTTTAAATATCACTATTTATACAGCTAATAACAGAAAGCAATAAAATAGATAACCAATACGTTACATATTACGTAAAATCGTTTACGTAACAGGCAGCTTTTGTTATGTTAGCTAAACCATTAATACACGTAAATAAGTTTTCGGGAATGGTGTTTAATTTTTCAATATCATTTTATCAATTTTCCTAATACCAAATGGGTATTTTACAAACAATAAAAACAAAATAATTCCATGTGCCTCTAACATTAGAGACAGAACAACTTCCGGGACTGAATCGGGAACCTCCCCGGAAGCCATTTGTTGTGCGCTTGTTATAGTTGAAGTTTTGATACTAGACAAATTACAACATAACCTCGTGGCGGTCGTCCTATGGAATACAGAGTATAGGCCATGGACTAAACCTAGGCAGTGGTTTTAATGGTCACAACAACAGGCGGAGGTGCAAGCATGGGATTCAAACTAATGCTAAATTATTTATGTGTTTAATAACTATTCAGAAACTAGTGTTCATGTTATAAATTTGTCTTAATTCTCCGCCAAACCAACTAACCGTTGTGTTTAATTAACACGCATGCAGACATGGGCGTGCGTTGAGAATTAGGTAAGTATCCAATGTAAAGTTGTTAAGGATTCTATTTGCGGACGCTCATGCATAAATATTAGGATAAGTTGCTATCATCTGTTGTTGTTAATAAAGAAAAGTCTCAATTATTACTTCTATATGCAAGAATGTTGAGGTACTTTTTAAGTAAGTTTGAGTATTTCTGTTTCATTAAATATATGCCAAATATGATATTAAGAACGTAGTTGCACGTTCAATTATACTTCAAAACATTTTTTAGACTATTTTTATTTAGACGCTAATAAGTTGAATCTTGTACACTACGTTACAATTTGTCTGTGAAGGTTAGAAAATGAAGCTTGTAGCAAACCAGAAAATTTAAAACCTTCACTGAGGGACAAGTTTCCATCTGTGTCGTTTTGCACTTTATTAAATTTTCTATTGAAAATAAGAACTGCTAACAAGATGTGTAAAATAAAGACAACGTTTCTCGTAATTAAGAAAGCTATTATGTGCAACACTTCCACTACATTAACGTCGGAAAACCTCGGATATTTTCGGATTTTAGACAAAAAGAACCTATAATAAACTGAAACGTGACAACCAATGCTATAATATATACAAAGTAAACTAGAAAATAATTAATTAACAAAGAGCGCTGCACAATAAACAACAATGTAGCACACCATCAGCATATTCTCTCAGTTAATTTGATTTTAATGCGGTAAAATACAATAAAATGAAGGATTTTCAAAAAGGCTTCCCTTCCACTAATTAAATTGACTTTTAAATCTCAATATAAACTAAAAATAAATATTACTAATATTATTAAAAGGTATAAGTATATATTTTATAAGAAATCACAATTTTAGAGTGTTTTTTTCTGAATATTCAATGTTGTGTTCGTATTTTAGTTCGTAAAATTGTATCTCTTATTTGTTTTAGTGTGTTTGGCAAAGATCCGCGCAGAGGATTGTGGTCAACAGGAATTAGCCCAATGCGCCAGACCACTGCAGGTCCTGTCAGCGACATCTGAGCTAGCTTTTGTGACGAAAAAGGAAGAATTAGACAAATTATGCCCGTAAGAATTAAACTACTAATTAAAATAAATAATAACTTTAGCTCCCTAATTAGGTGTTAAAATAAAATAGTGGTTAAAAATTGTTATTCTTGTTAAACACATATTACATTGATATTTTGCTTGTGACTTCTTTTAATTATAAATAATTTGTAATATTTGTTTAGTACCGAAATAAATAAATATTTCTATTCCAGGCACTAGTTTATGACTCTCTCTATAAGGGTTTGCCAATAATATTACCAGTACAAAATATCCACACTTTGGCTTTTAGTTCATTTAAAACGTGGTTTCAAAATGATGATAAAATGGTCTATAAAGAACGATACACATGGTCAATAAAAAACAATATAGTCAGGGAAGATAAGGTGTGGAGAGGGAGATATGTAACACTATTATTATAGGTTAAAGGGTGAAAAAAGGCATAATTTGATATTTTGAAAACAGTAGATTTTAAAAAACACCTGACAATTTGAAAGTTGACTCCTATGTTAAGAATATTTTACAAATAGTTATAAACTATTTCTTAAAATATAATTTTTATCGTTACCAAAAGAAAACTTTCAAACAAGAATAGTTAAAAATGAATAAAAATATTGAAAGAAATATTCAAAATTCATATTTCTCTACTCTGTTATACACATTTCTTTTTCTTCTGTACTCTAGGAGTTGGTAAACTCACTGAACACGTCCAACTCCAAGAGTTATCTGAACGGCGACACGTTAGAAATACGAAAATAGATATTTGCTCAACAACTACTACCAGTCATAGATTGAACCGTTCGGGTTAAGGGTTACTTATATATTACGAGGTCCGTCACCTTTCCCCTTGCGTCATTCTTTGCAACTAAAAGTTAGGGTGCAGATTTATATATTTGAATTTTAAAGTAAATTTTAAGTTTGTGATATTCAGTAGTACGGTTCAAAATAACGACCTCGTATGAATCAAGTGACAATTGCCAGGGGTGTGTCAACAAGTAACTTATTTTTGATATTTAAATCATAAACAGCTGTACTTTTATGTTATAATAACACTTTATTTTAATATATGAGTGCCATTCAAAAATATACCGGAATTTTGTTAATTTGACCCACGTAGTGACATCAGCAGCGCAGCGGGGAGGAAAGTGAGAAATCGGAATACAAATTTTTCTTTGTTCTGTTCGTATACTCGGAGGACAATTGATGAAGTGATGAAACTAGTATAGTTCTCTCGGTGATGTTAAATACATTCTATAAAAAAAAGGTATTGAAAATATTTTATTAAGAATGTTTTGATTTTATTGAATCAACTGATTTTTATATCAGAAAATTGCAACAATTTTGCGGTCGCTTATCCTTCACTTCAACCAGATGCTGTAATACGTTCTACAAACTTTATAATGTTTCTACTTTCCAAACATAAAAGTTAGAATTTCCCAGGATAGCTGTTACTTCTTTGTAGGTCATGTCAATTGGATGTAAGAAATTCAAACGTTTGGAAAAGAAATATATGTATACACAAACACACACACATAAATATATATATATATATATATATATATATATATATATATATATATATATATATATATATATATATATATATATATATATATATATACTAACTATACAAACTAAATTGTATGTATGTATTTATATGTATTATTTTGGATTCAAAATTATTATACTAAATTTCTATTTTAATGTTTTTTAATATACTTTTGCACCCGTATGTATATCATAGGTCTTTAATCATAATGGTAATGGTTTATATATCTCGACATAAAAGTGCCGCAAAGTGATCTACTATTACATGTCGCAGATATTTGAAATTTTTTGGATGAATGCATATGCGAAAATAACGTCAGCAGTGCCAATGCTTTCGTTTCATTTAAATATTTCATTGGGGACGAAATTATTTTTTAATTCTCTCTAATATTTAGGGTGTTGCAACCCTGATTTAAAATTGGATTGATAAGATTTGGAAGAAACTTTCCAAAATTTAATTTAGTTTCAAAGAAATCATACAAATTAATGCCATCTTTAGATAATCAGGGTGGTGTTACCCCTTAAATACTCGTGTTGATTAACTACAGACATATAACAACCTGAATAAATAAATAAACATCGTATGTAGCAATCCTTAGTAGACTATAAACATTGAGACACAAGCAAAATACTAATTATGTTAGTACATGTAATCCAAGCAATTAGCTAATCCTCAACTAATTATCTAGCACGTGTAAAGGCTAATCATCAAACACAAACAAACACAACACGTTAGTAAATCCGGGCTTTCGTAAACAAAGGTTCCAGCAATCCGTTTTATTATTCCAGGGATCTTCATACTGGACTCCGGTGTATTCATAGCTACACCAGGCGTTGCATGACCAGTCAGCAAAGACACCACTTCGTGCGGCTGTATCACGGCACGGAGCTCATTGTGAAGGATCTTTGTGAAAAGGGCGCTTACCAGGAAGGTAGAAGGATTTACTAATTAATTAATTTATTACTTTTATTTTTTCATTTGATAACTGTGATCATTAATACAATCTTTTAACAAGAACACCATTTATGAACTTTCAACTCATACCATCGCGGTGATATTTGGTAGATATTGTGCTTCATTATTAACAGCTGACTTTGTACTTTGGATTAAAATAAAAGTATAACCACTTTTCAAGAAAATATTGTGTTTTTCTGTTAATTTAAAATAACACCTCTTCTTGTTGAAAGACCCAATATTAATTTAAATGTTATTAATTAACTTTGCGTCTTGTATTAATGCTAATAGTTTTTTTTTAATTTTAGAGGCATTGTCACAAATAGGGCCTTAATTTATATGCATTAACATGCAAGTGAAATAACAAAATAAGTAAATAAAATCGGGTCTTTAACACCGAAAATAAAACAATTACAAGAATAAAGAAAATAAAAACGAGAGAAATATACAAAATGTGCAATATATACCTAAATAACGGATTTATATCCGTTATCGTTGTTATAGTTGTAAATTTAATCTTATGTGTAGAAATTTCTTAGATTACGGTAGCAGGTGTTTAATTGTTACATGTTATTGCAGAATTCCTCCGCCATGCCCCTTGTATGCGAGAAGTAAAAGTTGAGTACGAAATTTGTGCAATGCATTACGAAGATGCCGTGTCTGAGCTAAGCAAATTTGGAAAAGCTAGGCGTCGTAATGGAGACAACCAACAGTTGTATCAAATGACAAACGCAGAACAGCGCGATGCTGAAAAAAGGCTCAAAACAGTATGCTGGTAAGAAATGTTTAACAATATAACATTTTACAATTTGTTCTCTGCATATGTAGAATATAGAATGTAGAATTAACACACATTAGAAATTCATCGTTGAATATTTGTCTTCCCTTGCTCCTCTCCTTAGCCACTTCCCATCCTTCACAAGGGTCCACTTTATGATAAACTACTACGCAATATAAAATATATATTTGTGACCAAATTAATCTTTTAATTGTTTAGTTGGATTTAGTCACAATTGCATTCTACGGTATGCATATTTTAAAGGTTGTATACGTCTGCCTTCCTTGTCTTCCATACTTCATTCAATAAATCTAATGCGTTGACTGTTTTTCATGCTGACAAACCAACACTTGCGCTAATAAACTAAGCTAGATTAAATCCTCACTATTATAAACAATATAAGAGCAATTCTTTTGCTAGAAGAGTGAAAATTCTGTCATAATTTATTGAAAAACATATTTTTGACATGAGTATGTCAATAACTTTGTAACATCTACATATAATAAATACAAATATAAAATCGTTAAATAAAAATAACATAAAAATAAATTTCTTTTCAGTTCCTTTCAAGAATATCTCGAATGTTCTCAACACACAGTTCGTAGGAAGTGTGGCCTAGATGCCGGGCGTTTCACGAAAAAATTCCTAGACACAATGTCCTCATCATTGATACAGGTAAACTTGCTCATACATCGAACATACATTTTTGTTTGTACACGTTCAATGTATCAACCCCGTTTTGATATTTCCACTGGGGTAGATTTCTACATTTATGATTTCACATTTCGTGTAGACCGCGTGGTTTTATTGTTCAGATAGTCAGACCAGAGACCACATGTACACGTGTACACATATTGTGGTGAACTATAACCTGTGGTTATAACTGGTTATGACAGTAACAGATTAAAAATAACAGAGCTATACGAATATAAAAGAAAACTCTTGTAGGCTAAATAAAATAATATTATGTTTTCTAGTTTGGTTTGCAATTTGACAAGTGGAAAATCTATTGTTTTAATAGCAAGAACCGCTGGAGTTAATAATATTACTTGTTGTTTTGTTGTAGTACACTGTTCATAAATTTGTTGGAAAGGTGCAAAATTTGTTTGCACATTTTATTATATTTCTCACTCACTTAATTATTTAGAAACATAAAAAATGTAGCCTCTGTAAAAGGTTTCGTGTAAAGGACAAATGTCAAAATTTTAAATTTGGGACCGAAGCGATAGTTTGAAAGAAACGCATTAGAAGTTTTATATCGTATTGTCTTCTTAGAATAGCAATCTTAGAAAAGCTTACGTACCACGACGGCACACGTAATAGACATTCATTGTCATAGACTTCTTTTAATATAAGATAAATTTCAGTAGCAGAATTCCAAGTTTCATATTAATTTTATTTAACAATTTCGTTTCTCTATTAAAAAAATTATCAATTTTTCCGGTTCTTTTGAAAAAATTCTTATACTAACGATGGCCACTAGTAAACTAATATGTCTACAGACACGGGGAAAATAGCAATCGAAATAGAAGGCTTCAGGAACACAGCGATCGGTCATACTACATTGGCGCATGCGTAGTTTGCTTGTAGTAGCATCAGTCTCGTTAGAAATATCCATACCTCGTATACATAAAACTAAATATATTTCTTATTTTACGATTAAATACAGGTGTTTTTAATATAGATATAGATGGACATAGATATTTAATACAGAATTAGCTATATGTCTAAATAAAGTTGCAAAAAATAAATAAAAATTCATATCTATATCTACATGGTAAAAATTTCTTTTAATAAAAATATTTATTAAGTACATATTTCATATTCTATTTTCAAATCATAAAAAAACACTATAAAGTTTTAATTAAATATGTTTCATTAATGTTAAACTTAAAAATCTTTTACTTTCTTAATTTACAGTATTCGCTATCGTGAAATACTTTATTCCGCGGTTTGTGAATATAATCTGGACGCGATAAACTGATTTATACAACTACGAGCTTCTTTCTTCGTTCTTTTTATTTCTACTGGATATAATATAATCTTGCATCGCACGTCGTGATTAGAGTTTTTTGATGAGCTTTTTTAATTACGTATTCCAAGCGCATAAAGCGAAGTGCCAGTTTTTATGACAAAGAGATTTTAATTATACAAGTAGGAAATGATTTTTTGTTCATCACATACTCATACTCATATTTACTTATTGAAACAATATTTACTTATAAATTTTTTTAATATTACTTATTACAGGTGTTCTATTTAAGAGGGGTAAGGTCAAATCGATAAAAAAAAAAATATTTTCGATAATATTTTTGAAACATTATACTTCAGTTAAATCTCCATATCTCCGACAGTTTTACCTCAATCGACTTCAAATTTTTGCACAATAAACTTAATATGTTTTACATTAATAAAAATAAATTTAAAAAAAATTGAAACCTATCCCCCAAATAAACTTTATTTCTTGTATTACTACGTTATTAAAGGATTATTATTTAATTTTTTTGCAGCTCCATTGCAGACGATTCAACAAAGAATCGGGAAACTGTAATACATTTTCTTCATCGTCCTGGAATACAGTTAACCAATGGATTTTACCATTAACTATTGTTGGATGTATACTACAATTGACAAGCTGAAATTTAAATATTTTTACTAGTTATTAATTTTAATTTATATTTTTGATTCCAAAAAAATATAAAATTATTTACGTTTGTATTACATATATTAAATATTGTATTTACAGCTTCTTGTACAGTGTTGAATTTTTGGGCAGTTTTTGAAATCCCTCCCCGTTCCCTCTTGAATTTAATACTACCAAAAAAAAACTAAAGAAGAATAGTTTCCAACAAAATAAAATGTACTTTTATGAACAATTAAATGTCATCTACAGGAAACATATTTCAACAATTTTCAATTAAAATAAAAACCCAACAGTATAATTGTATTCATTGATTTTAGCCGTTATGTTTGAAAATAATTTTATGTAAACACCAGCTTTTGAACTTTCAAAAAAATCCGATATTTTACTTAAGATATTCCTTGTTGAACCAGCTCGCACTGATAGTGGCTGGCAAAACGAATATATACGAATAAATATAAAGATACCGGCTCCATCTGACTTCACCTTTCTTCCATATTTCATTAAATAAATCCAATGCGTTACTTGCTTCATTTTGCAAGTTTATTTTCATTATGTAGGTATTTAAAATAAATAGATTCTGTGATATAAATATAAGATAGAATTTTAAATAAAGCTGAAAACATGCATTTGTCTTAGATTAAGAAAATAGATAAAGTAAAGATAGTGAATGAATTAACTTTTTCTTTATATGTTATTACAATACCATTGTATTTATAATTAATTATATATGTTAAGTACCAATTTATTTGTAAATTTTATTCATAAATGTAAAAATGTTGTAAAATATATAAAAACAAATTGGCATTTTGTTTGTTGATAATGAATAGTTTAATTATTTACCCTTTCCCTCCAGCTTTTCTTCTTCTTTCCACGTTTTATTCAATAAAGCCAATGCGTTGGATACAAGCGTTACGGTAGCACGTATATTAATCTGTACAGCCCCGAATCTAGGGGTGGTAAACCGGGGTATTTGCCCTGGCGAGCTATTCACGTGAGCGCCAAAATAGTTGGCTTTCTAATATCACATATCAATTTTATATAAACTCAAATGTGCCTTAAAATTTCGCCTATCCTTCCACTTTATAATGTGTGGGTCATTATCTGAATTTTCTTAAACGAAAAGTGCCCGATTATTCTATTACGTCTCACCCCAAATATAATTCTTTCCAGTACAATTGTATTCTTTGTTTGATCTCGTTATAACACTCATCATAAATTCCATTCTTTTAGGGACTTAAGGTTTACACTGGACAACCTAGTCCTTATTAGAAGGCTACTTATTATTAAAAGAAAATGAATAATGACAGTCTGACCTTGTCAAACAAAAATTAAGAGGTACATATCACAAAAAAAATCTTAACTTTCAACAGTATTAACAAAGAAACTTGACACGGAATTAAAGACCTTTTTAATACGATCCAATTATTAAAAACACGCAATGTGGAAATGAAATGAAACAAAAGATTTTCTATTGTTCTCACCTACATTATTGTTAACTTGAGTCTAATGCATTAAGAAGAAACAAAAGTAAAATAGATTTGAAGTTGAATAAGACGAACAATTTAAGTCTTATAATTAGCCGACGTACATTATGAAATATTTTTAAAAGAACATTTTTCATTTTAAATGCTGAATAAAAATTTAAGAATTAATTGACCTGTCATTAGCTTATTCTTGTCATTTTTCTATAGCATAATGTACTACTTGACAGGAGTAAAATAACAGGAAAAGGGATATAATAATTTGGTAGTTACCAAAGTGTTGGAATTAAAAGAATATCATACGATAGAGTGCTATATTTTGTTAATTTGTTTAAAAACATTTTTCTTTACTTTTTTAAATATTTTGAAAATTCTATCCAGAGATTTTTGCGTAAAATAGAAAATAATAGGGCGGACAGTAAGTTTTACATGCTTCAAATATGAGGTGAGTCTTAAAATTGCTTCCTTATTAAATACATCAGATTCTAAACAGTTAAAAATTCTGAAACTTTGAGATTTATTAGTAAACGTTATTCTTAGCTTGCAAACGAAAATTTTAAAAAATCTATCAAAAATCTGAAACTACCTTAAAACGATACTTTGTAGTCGTTTTACGTGTTAAATATGCGTTCTTTAATTATTATTATTTCGCTTGACAACTGATCAAAACATTTAAAATTTTGTAATTAAATTATTTAATTATCAAATTCTGTAAAAAAAAAAATGGTTTCACTCGTGAATAACCTTAAAATATAAATAAAATAAATAGAATCAGTTTATATATTTTAAGTGAAAGGTACATAAAGAAGTCTAGCCTAAAGTGGGTAGCCATGGTTGTTACGGTTCTCTAGAAACCGCTGTGCTGTTTAATTAATTACCTTTCCTCAGAAAAAAATATATTTGTATATTACATTTATTACAGCTAAGCATACTCCATTCGTACAACATTTTATATGGATTTTTGTTGTAACAATTCATCTCAGCGTTGGAAGTAACTGTCCAGCTTGCGACCTCCTACGTCCTTTACCCCACTCCTCCTTTAAAATAATAAACTCACACCGGAGTAAAAACTCTTTTTATGAGTTACTGGTTACGACTTTTAGACATACATAATTGTAAAAAACATATTCATAGGGGAATCACTGATTGTGCTTGGCGGTCTCGTGAGTCTTCACCGTTGTGTTGTTGGAACTGAACTGCTCTTTGCAACCAGCAACGACCAATGAAATATTACACAAAGTAGCACATAGAATTGAAAAGTATAGTGTATGAGTATGGATGTAAACAATTTGTTTAACCAAATAATGAAAACAAACAATTACATAAAAAAGCAAACCTACGTTTATTCTTTGTTTGGATAACTGTTGTTGAATATATGCTCAATTAGTGAAGAGTACTCCGGGAAAGAGGAGAACAGGGAAAGAGGAGTAAACAAGAATAGAAGAAGGCAAAGATTACCAAAGGTTTTATATTCAGAATGAAAATGCTTGACAGTCACAATAAACAACTATAGCTCGATAATTCGGTATAAAATATTTAAGCACGCTCAATAGTCCGGCATCTATTAGGAGCCATACATAAATTTCATGCTATTCTAACCTTCCCCCCCCACCCTCTCATCATATTTTTTATGACATTTTGAAAAGTCGGATAGAGTAAGTTTTTTTTTTATGCTTTGGAAGAATTTGCGTTTTTCTTTTTAAGTCTCACGAAAATTTTTGGCAACGTACTACACACTTTCTCAGTTTTTTAAGAAGTAACCAATCAATCAGAAAATGAATAATACAGAAATTTTCGATATCGATATCTACTACATCATTTTTAAGGGAGTGTTGCTGTTTAATTTCACACAATATTTATTAATTCTTATATTTCAGAAGGTATGTGACGTTACAATGATTCTGAGACATCCTCCCCCTCCTCTCTCTCCTCCCTCCCAAAATCCAAATCATATCGAAATGAATAATACAGACATTTTTCGATATCTACTACACCTCTTTCAGGGAGTGTTATTGTTTTATTTCACACAATATTTATTAATTCTTATATTTTAGAAGGCATGTGACGTTACAATGCTTCTGAGACATCCTCCCCCTCCTTCCACCCCTCCCTTCCAAATTCCAAAACAAAATGATGATATTCAATAAAATAAATTTTCAAACGTTAAATTAATTTTGGTACTTGTCCTGTGTTTTTCTTTAAACTCTATGGAGAGACTATTATGACTTTCAAAAGACCTATGCATCTAATAAATAAAAGGGTAAATACATAAGAAATCGTTTCAAACCTTAATAAAAAAAAAGTATAGTGGTGGTCCGAGAATGGAACCAAATCAAAGGTATCTAGTCAAGTATCACTGCTCTGAGCCTCAGTGTCGCCTTACATGGTACTTATTAAAACATAATTGTAGTTGAATTAATTCTCATTGGCTATTCTACTTGACAGCATTATATAAAGTAATACACGAATACTATACCTTTTGCTAGTAAAAAGAACAAGTATACATGCATCTCTCTCTATAATCTATTGAGTTGGTTTGCTATATAATATATCTCACTGCATGTACTTTGTAAAGGAATATTTAATATAACTTTAAAATATTACAACGCTGTAATATTTTACGACTCTTTTCGAGAAAATGAATAGAGAATATTATTTGTACATTAAGATAAAAAACAAATCTCCTTTTTAAGTTAAAAAGCTATTTTATTCTATCTGCAGTTTTTAATAAATAATTTAAGCATCAAGTGGAATAAAAAATAAATAGAAAAAAAATTTAAGACAAGTTATAACGAGTATTTGATTTACGGGAAATGAAATATTTTAAATAATAATACCATCCTAGTTCTTTGAGAAACGTTCAACGGTTACGTAATATTGAACGATTCGTTCATAATCTTACAAACAGACTCTGAAAGAATACAAAATGAAATGAATTACAAAAATCAAATTGTTTTTATTATAGAAATGAATAATATTTTCTTTTAATAATATTGTCTGAAATAGAGATGATTTTTATGCATAAGAACGCATTGATTACAACAGAATAAATGGTGAGGAGGAGTCTAGAGGATAATATTTTAAAAAAATTGTAAAAATAAGTAATTCATTCTCGAAATATATTATTTTAGAAGTGGGAGCTTAGTAATAACAATATCTTCTATAAATAATGTACGATTAAAATCAGTGTGTCAACAATGCATACATCACGAGTTTACACATTGTGAATTTTAAATTTCACCCTGATTTATCTCAGTTGACGGTACTCGTTGTTCAGGTTAAATAACAACACCAAGTTTAATTAGTTCTCTGCGTCAAAATTGGAGGATGGTACTGAATGTGACTCCCTTTATAAACTTCTCTACATCATTATCCTGTGGTTTCACTACTTAGCCCTTAAAATAGGGACGCATAGACACAGTGCTAAGCATGAGATTTGTCAATTCGCTCACAAATATTAGAATATCTTTGCTTGCAGTATTATGAGATCTGGGAAAAAGTTATGCCTTAAAAATGTATTCATAGGGTCCCTACAGACGATCCGAATGCAATTCTTTCTACTAATGTAGATTTGTTTCTATTAATTTTCACTTTTTTTCATCTAATGATCTATACATAAATAGGTTCAACACAAAAAAAGAGGTCAAGCTCCGAATGAGAGGTAATAAGCTAAAATCTTATACAAAGCCCCATTCTCACTCACTGAGTTTTAGTGTTAATTTAAGGTTTCATCCTAAAATGTAAATTTCAGCTTATGAAATATAAAAAATAAAATAAATTATATTACTGACACATGAGGCATCATTTCACAAGTTCAAAATCACAATTATGATTAAAACTTTAAATTAAAACTAAAAACAGTGAGTGGGAATGGGATTTAAATCTTTGTTTCGATATTTTATGAGTCTTGTCCAATATATCGTGCACACAGGTAGTGTTTCCTTAAGGTTAAATGGCACACAAATCAGTTTTTAGTAGATATTTTGAGTTAGTTCTATTTTTAGAGCATAAAATTCTCTATAACTTTGACTTTAAGCATTTTCTCGGGTGATAAACCCTTCCCGAGATATAGCGCGGAGAGTGGAAGCCGCTCATCCTTATATTGTATAGTAGAGAGACAAGTTCAAGCAAGTTCATACTGCACCTTATAATAGAAATGAGAAATTTTGTACAATGAAAGAATTTAATGAGTATATAACTTTTAGATGCGGAGCCACTTAAATTTTCACCCTTTCTCTGTTTTATGGAAGATTCAAAGTAGCGGCTACCTCTATCGTATAAATTGCGATATCTAAGGAACCGCTAAATCTATTCTAATTATTTTTACAGCAAATAAAAGCTGATAAATTACGCCAAATTTATGAACTGTTCATAAGTTAAAAACGGTTTAAAGTATAAAAAGTTTCACTATGGAATTCAATACGTGGTATTGAGTGAGAATAGGCCCGAAAAACTGGAACTCAGTTCAACTCCATTTCGAGTTTTGGCTCTCCAACTTTAATCACATCCGATGTACTAAGGAAATTATATTGCGTATAGCATTAGTTTAAATTAAACTAAATAAGGAGACTGGAAATGTACCACAACCGTTGTAAGGTTGAGATTTACAAACAAATGTAGTTCGTCGTGTGTTGAGTTGTCTTCAGTTCCGGATGTTTCTTCTATTACATATACTCGTACCTTGAACTCGTAATGAGGTAACTTTATGATTAATGATTCTCATTAAATGTAAATGCCTAATACATGTAATTGAGAAATGGGGTGTTTAATCAGGTGACATTTATGTTATTCATCAAGCGTCATCAGTTAATTAACAAAACAAGTAACAACGCAGTTTGATGATGACTTGGCAACGGAGATGGGGATGGATCCACTCAGATACTCAGCAACTTGGAAAACCTCAAAACTCCTGAACAAGATGAAGGTAAATTAAATTAAATCCCTTGGTATTGTTGTTGTGTATGGTATACGGTATATAAACGTAAATAGCTCTTTCCTCTTATCATAAAACTTTCTCTTCATTTAAGCTTTTGAGAATTACTTTTGCCTACACATACACTTCATAATAATATAAACGGGGGATGATATATGACCTTGACGTCAGACATTAAATATTTCATCTATTTTCGACAGTACCATTATTTTAACAAGACGTTATATATTAAATTTGCTTTTATATATAAATACTAAATGAATATTAATTAGTTATAATTGCTCTTTCGAAATAGCAATGGTATGAAGAAAAGGGTTGTGTGGATCATTTTAATAAAATTAAATGAATAGCACCAAAAAGGATGAGAAGAAAAGGAAAACTACGATTTTGTTGATGGTTCTTTTCATTGTAAGAGACATTGGAAATATGTGGATTTTTATTAATTATTGTGATACAAGATTTGATAGATTTATACCCCCGAACAACGTCTACAGTCACTATAGTTCTACGAGGATCGCAAAGTTTCTGTCCTAAACAAGAAAACAATTTTTGTGACTGTCAAACACATTAAGTCACTTATGCAGGATGAATATTGCAACAGCATAAGAGTTCTGTACCTGTTTTCTTGCGACTTGTTACTTTTTCAGCAGGATATAGTTGCACTAACATACTTAAGAGGAAATTTCTAGTTTAATGTTTAAAAGCCTGTAGTTCCTACGTTTATATTCAAGATATATGACTCATACGTATATAAATCAAAGTACCGTCTACCGTTTTTTGGATGTATCACATAACTTTGTACATAACCGTCGCGGTTCTCTTTATGTTTACTATTTCATAGACAACGGATCGTTGAAGGTCACTTTTATTACCTTTAGTGCAATGTATATTAATAAATATTAAAGTAAAACATTTTTCTCATATTATAGTGTGCTGGTACGAATTAAATCGAATATGTACACCGCAAGTGGTATGTTTCACCAGAAATCAGCGCTTAAACCTTTCGCTGCTTCTCCATGTCAAATCTTTGTAAAAATATATAAGACAATATCTCCAGTTTTATTAGTAATTGTAAATTTTAAACAAACTCATGTGTTGCTTCTGAAATTTAAAGTTTGTTTTGGTAATTTACATACATATTTTAATAATTACATTGTTTAACTTAAATCATAGCTGAAATTTAAAGAAACGACATTTAAGGGGGGGGTCTGGGTTTCAGCGTAAAAAAAAAACACTTTTTTTGTGATTTTTTATCTCAAATATCGATTGAGCAATTTTATTCAAACCTTCTATACATTGTTGAGCATAGTTTTGACTATGTTCTGTAAATTTTTCATGCAAAAATATTAAATCATTAGCCCGTGACAGAGCTTCCCCCAGGACGTCTTGAAAAAAAAACAATTTGCGGTGTTCACTGTAACTCGGCCGGAAATTATCAGAAAATGAAAAACTATAAAAATTTAGTTAAATTATAAACAAATCTTCCCCCCAACGTTCTCTGATTATTTTTTTTTTAATTTAAAAATTTTTGGCGGCCATCTAAAGTGTGAACCGTTATTTTCGACTAAAATTTCCGCCATTTTGTGGGTGGGAAACACCCTTAATGTTAAAAAAAAAAAATTTACTAAACGTAGGGGGGAGGTATTTTATATGAAGAAAATGTGTACAAAGTTTGAAATGAATCGGTCGAGTAGTTTTCAAATGGCAGTGAACACGGACTTTGAAAAAGTAGTTTTGAGAAAAACGCGTCAGGACTATAGCAATGAATAAACTGTATACCTGATTAACATATAATACAATATAATATACCGGATTAATAAGACAATAACTTCAAGAATATTGCTTAGATCGGCTTAAAATTTTAAGGACATATTCTTGAAATGTTAAACAATAAGATAAAACAAAAAACAAAAAATCGATTTTTCGAAAGTGAAAACCCAGGCCCCCCCCTTAAAGTTTATTATTTACTATAAATTATGAATTCCTTTCTATTTTCTTATAACCTCACAATATCACTAACTAACAAAGTAAAAACGTGAGTTCTGTCGACTTCAAATATCAACTGTTTTGCCCGTTATATCATGAGTATATGTTTTCACTGAACGGTCACTGTTTTACCGACAGACGAGCTTTGTACAAATATACTTGTCACTCGTATACAGTGCTATATATAAACCTGTATTCCGCATAAATTCATTATTATACGATATCTATTTCTTATCACAAGCAAGCGTTGAAGCGAAGTTACTTCGACAAGTATTTGATCAAATATAAACAGTTCGTTTGACGTGACGATTTTATTTTATTCATTGTGGATATTTCACTTACACGACCCATTCTGCATGTAAAGATAAATTCTCGGGCAATTCTCACGTCCATGTAAATTGAACGACATTACTCTATATGATACAGTGCTGCTCAAACATCTAGAGTTTTCAAAAATGACTTCTTTATTGAAAGAAAGCTTGGTGGTTCAGAATGTGTAATTCAGTACATCGTACAAGCAATACTTCATTTTTATATTTAATGGATATATGACTCCGTATCGACAATCTAATAAGGTGTCTCGAGTACAAGATATTCTGGCCCTTAGGTTTGGTGGGACTTGAACATAATCTCTTAATGAAAAATATGTTTCTTATTACGACTTTTCTAAATCAATAAATATTTTGTTAAAAAAAAGAATTAGTTCGTTAACGTAAAAGATTATTTTTTGACCTTATTCCGACTTGTAATTTCTAGCGTTTTTAAGTCTACTAAAAATTATATCATCATAAATTAAACTTAGTGTAATTAGTGGTAAAACAATATATACATTTAATTATGAACATTTGTAATACATAATTTATAATTTATATATATGAATTTGTGTATTCAAAATATAGAGGTTAAATTAGTTTTATTGATAAAGTCAATAAGGTGTTTTATACTTTCTCTGCTTTTAAATATCAGCTTACAGTCTACAGGCATATTAGAGTTATGTCTGGGTGATAAGTACTTAGAACATTAAAGAATAAAACGAGTATCTTAAGGTGTTCTTAAGAAGTTATATGAGTATTCCTTTAATTTAAAATTGTCTTGTAAGTTCACGTTCAAGTTCATTAAAGTGTTATATTGCATTACATTATCTACCTAAGTTACTAAATTTACGTAACAAATAACTCTCCTTATGTTAAATAAACTTTAAATATACGTAACTGTGTTTAACGGGTTTATATACGTTTCTTAGATGCTTACTTACTTCCAGAATAATCACTTATTTTAAATGAGTATATGGAAAATTGAGTAGAGAATAATTGCAAAAATCAAAACGAAAATACTACCCCATTGATACACAAAACAAAATAAATACAATTAGAGTTTGCAATTAGAGTAAACGAAACTTTGCATTTTGTCTATGACTGATATAACCGCTCTGTGAAACTCAAGGATATCAATAAACATCTTGCAGAGCAACGGTAACCCACTCTGAACACTTGACACTAGAACTAAGTAAGTACCTTTATATGAAAGACATTCTTGTGAAGCAATGCAGCAAGGGAATGCAATTAACTCAATTCTCAAGTTACCCAAAGCTTTATTTGGACAGTTGGCTGCATAGAAAATGAAACGACAGCAGCAGTTTGAATACCAGACGCGCCAGAAGTTTTATACAGGTTATTTTAACAGTGTATTGTAAATTGTGATACCATCTGGTTTTTTACACGTAATAAGTTAGGTGTTCTGTGTTCATGATGTCGGGACACATTTATTTCCCCTAATAGTAGGCAACCACTAATACTTATTTACCACACGATGGGGAAACCAATGAGGTGAGATAAATGCACTGGACATTTTCCAATTGAGGGGTGGCAAATTACAGTGGTACTTAATTTAGTGTAAATAACACTTTAAGTAATACTTTAAGTATAAATAAAATTTTCTTTTTAAAATATAAACTTATCTTTATATTTTATTGCAAAGCTGTAGCTTTAATTATTCTCAGATTTAACTATAAAAGTACAATGATTAAAAGAACGTAATTTTTTGGAAATATTTATTACTGATATATTTTTAGTTCTTTAAATTTATTTAACATAAAAAATTATCGTTTTATACATATATCCTGAAATATAATGTTCAGTTACTTTATTTATTGCTATTAGAATCATAAGAGACCTTTATGTATGAATAGAATAAAAAGAACTGCATTTTTTGGACAATTAGATTCACTTTTTCCTATCTTCAGAATGAAAATGATTTCTGGCAAAATATAAAGCTTTTTATAAAAAGTTAAAAATACGATTACGTTTAATTCAAATTTTATCAGTATTTCAATTAATACCTCTAATATAGTTACATATATTTTAAGTACCATTTACCTTTTACATAACAAATGGTATTTTACTACAAAAATTTACGTTTTCCGATCTTGATAAAGACTTTCATGCTAAATTAAATGATGTTACATATACGAGGTCTGTTCAAAAAATAAGATGAATGGCTTTTGCATCACGATAATGCACCTGCTCACTCGTCATTGCTTGTTCGTAATTTTTTGGTCAAAAACAACACCGTATTCACCAGATTTGGCCCCCTGCGACTTTTTCCTGTTCCCAAGATTGAAGAGACCCATGAAAGGACGACGTTTTGAGACGATTGAGGAGATACAAACCGAAATTGAGCTGAGAGAGCTCAAGAGCATACCAAAAAGTGCATATCAGAACTGCTTCGAGGATTGGAAAAAACGCTGGCACAATTATATCTGAAATTGATGAATAAATAAATATTTTTTTAGAAAAATGAAAATTCACCTTATTTTTTGAACAGACCTTGTATACGCACTAAACTAATATATATGCATAACATTTTTAATATCTTTTGCTTTTATTTAGTAACAATTATGTTAATCTTCGGTAAATAATAAGTATATATAATATAAATACATAGTATATAATAATAAGTATAATAAGTATAAATACATAAGTTTACGTTCAGTTAGTTCAGTCTAGTGCTATTATTGTATTATTTATAGTATGCAATAATTAATGTTAATTAGGCAGCGGTGTAATTAATAAAATGGGGGTACGATACTACTAAACTTTACCAACTACCAACACATTACCAGAGACTCGTTGGTGATTGAACGACGTAAAATATAGGTCTATAAAAAGTAAACCCGTTAAAATACCTGTATATAGTGGAAAAGGCTTTAAAAATATTAGAATCCCAAAAGCTCTTATCAATATTAAAGAAATAAAATATTGTATCGTGAATATTTCCACTTAAATAAATACATTTTTCTATCATATTAGATAACAATGCAAAACTTTTCCTTTAAAAGTTTCTTTTATGCAAAATAATTCATTCGTTGATTTTTTGTTGTTGTCGGATGTCGATGGTAGGTTGATATTCGAAAAGGCTATTTTTATTCTTACGCCTAAAAGTCTATCTAGAAAATACAACTTCTATATATAAACATATCAAACACATTCTTTTGTCGTGGTACTAAATAAATAAAAATGTATTTTTTGTCGAATACAAACAATGTGACAAGTAAATTACGCTAGGGACACGGATGAAAATGACAGGAATAATAATAATACGCCTGATATATACGCAAACATTTATACACATTTCAATTTTTGTTTTACTTTGGATACTGAGGGTATTGTACTCCCATTTGTTGAGAATTTATCGTGGTTCGTATTTATATGAATTAGGTAGTATCCTATTTCTCATTATTACATTATTGGAAGTGTTAAGTACTTTATATTATGAAGAAAGACGGTGTGACGTCACAGATGGAATACGTACTTTAATTCTACAACTCGCAGTACTGCCAAAGGTTGTACAGTCGCTTTAGGCCGTCCGCACACGGATCGACTGATTGAAAATTCGAAGCTTCCAACGAAAACAAGAAACGAGCCATGTTTCGCGACTCTATAGAATTTTTAACAATAGTATAATAGGGGATTTTATTGTGTCGTATTGTGAGGTATTTGTATGTATGTATGTGTTTAAATACTTTTGAAAAGTATTTGTGCACATCTCTGCTCATGCTGTTCACCATCTAAAGCATGCAATGTAATTGTCTGCGACCTAGAAACACAGTCGCTTAAAACCAATGTGCCGTGTGCGTTCTCTCACTCACAACAGAGATCTATTCTCATTCGGTTCGGGCAGATTCGGGGCTCGCGTTTGCAATCAGTCGACCCATGTGCAGACGGCCTTAGGCGCCAAATCAGGAAAGAGCATCGATTCGCGCCTGTAGTATTTGCTGTGCACTTATGCTAGTCTACTTTTGAAATAAGCCTGCCGATTAATGCAATTATGTCTGGATTGTTACTAGATATAATTGTCTTCTCGCGGGAGACTTAAAAGTTAATTAAATATCTTCGGGTACGATCACAGGTGCAGTGCTATATTTTCTGCGTTTGGTTGTTATGAGTATAACTGATTATTCCCTGACATAATTATAAAAACATATAAGGTAGCGATGTTGTGCACATATATGAGGCCACGACACCATAAAACTAACTACATAGTAGAAGATCGTCCGTGCTAAGTCTCAGTATAACCGAAATAGACCGACGTTAAATAAATTAGATTTTATAACATTTATGTATATGGATTTATGAGTAATAAAAATTAAATAAAATTGCCTGGTTCAAAAAATACACAAAAATACTTATGGTGGATTAAGCGACCAATCAGAAGTTGATGAATGCTAGATTCTCAATAAATACTGATAAAACAGGTTCAAAACAGGGGAAACGGTTTTTTTTTCACATAGTTCGTTAACTTTATGCGACTCTTAAAAGCTTATCAAATGGAACAATACACCGGTGCTCCTGGTATTTGTTCCATTACGTGTTTTACATATACTGGTGGTTGTTATTAACGTTAATGTTGACCACGAATTGCGGACATACCCGCAGGACAATGTTTGGCAACCGTCACGGTAACGGTAGCGGTAGCGGTAGCGGTGTACATTTGTTATTGGATTTACATTTACAAATGTTCACGGAACATGTTCATTTGGGTTTACAGACCATCAGCGTTGTAAATACTGCTTGTTTCCACAGGGTAATAATATACAAAACAAAAGACTGAATTAAATTGTTTAAAATTCAACAGAAATGAATGTAAGCCAGGTCTGTGTCATTATGTCAGAACCAGAAAGGTTCGTTTTATTCAATTTGTAATTAATTAATTTCTTTTTTAATTTCAAATTGCCGTGTTATAGCATCAGCCTTTCCTAATTCAATTAAATTTCTTTTTACAAATTGAATTATATTTTTGACAGAAATGACAGTTCATCATAGCCTAGTAAATTGTGAAACAATACAAACCTCAATTAATGAAAACTCAACAATATCACCATTAATTAAACACACTTATGTAAATTTGTAATTAAGTAACATAAACGATTTTACCTAGTATACAATATTTTGTGACTTTTTGAAAAATAAATCTATCCTTTGGCACTTCTTTGTATTTATAGCAATTCTAAAAACTTTTAACACATTCTTAAGATTTTGTAATCCTTAAAACGGGGTTATGGTCCTTCCTTATAAAGGAGAATGAATGCTAATCTTTTTCGTTATCTTACATATAAGTATCTGTGTTAAACGGGAAAATTCATATTAAATATTATTTTATTAATTGTAAAAAAAAGGTTATTATGAAAGCAATAGAATGACACTAGAAAAGGCTGTGAAGAGGAAAGAAGTAGGGAGAAGTGTTGTGGTGGAACTGAGCAGATACAGCAGTAAAAAGCTATTGATAAAATCAAACAGGCGACATAAATAAGAGAAACAAACAAATCTGCGAGAGAATAATGGAAAAGGAAACAAGATATTAGGAAACAAGGAAATAGGTACTGCGAAGATGGGAGAGCCTACAGAATGTGCAAGGGAATAGAAGGGGCACTGAAACATACGAGGATGAAATGTGAATTGAAGGAAGATAGAGGAATTGTTTGGGAAGGTGTATAACGGAGTAACGGAGAAGAAGATAAGAGAAAGAGGAGAAATCAGATGCGGGAAACTAAGTAGCATAGAATAGAAAGGAGAAGTAGGAACATGAGTCATTAGTTTATATAAAGAAAGATTGCAAATATGAATTGGAATAGGTATAAGTTTAATATAAAGAAAAAATGTAAAGCGTTGTGGCAGGTGTCTCTTTGGATCTTATTTATTTAAATAAAACTTCTCTATGCCGGACCTACTCTAAAGATATATCTCAAATCTATTAAGCCTGATCTCTTCCAGCCAGATATTTTAAGTGGAATAATCATATCGTATTCCTCAATGTTTTCGGTAGTGCCTGTGATTATCAAAGAAAAAAACAATAATATAAAAAACGTAATTACCAGAAAAGGCGCATTGAACCTTGAAATATTTTGCTATTGTGCCATCCTATTGTTATCATTTGCACAACAAAAGAATATTAATTGTCATTTAGTAAGATAAATACATATCTCTGTTCAGTACCATTAACGAACACAATCACTACCCCTTTTTCTAAATATATTTATTTACGTTTTAATTGCAATATATTGTACTGGATTAAGCCACCCAGGTCAGAAGACAATGATGGTGTTAACATTGCGGTGGCGATAGACGGGAACGCGGATGGCTCTATTACGGTGTTAATCGGTTGGTCATTCCACCCCTCTCCTCCTACTTCCACTATTCCTCTACTCATCATGACCCTTCCATCAAACAACCCGTCATGCCACCCACCCCAAAGCGTAGAGATTCGGTTGGACACAATAGGGACAATGGAAAGCACGGGTATGTTTAATATTGGAGGGACGTGTAAGGGGGAAAGAGATGGCATGACATACTGACTGACCGATCGGAAATGACTGGCTTTATGTTTTAACTTAATCACTGGATTTAAATATGAACAACACTGCTGTGATCTGAATGCGAATCCACTAATAATACTCATACGTGTATAAAACAGTGAACGATAATATACAGACAATGTTAGTCATACAAAAATTGAAATGTGTATATTAAAATTTTGACAGGCTTCATGAAAATATGTTCACTACATAATATTAACCAGGTATTCTAGCTGGTCCATATCTCGTGTGTTTATACTATTTTCAATGTATTTATAATCATAAATTAAATTTCGTACTGGATAAGAGGGGATAGAATTATCCAAGCTCCGAACACACTTGCTGTAAGAAAATTAATATGAATGACAAAATAAAATTTCATATCACGCTTGTCACACCTTGAAAATTTAAATTTAGAATTTTATTAAAATAACACCTTGTAAAATAAGTAATCCCAAAATAGCAGAACTGAAGTAAATGTGATTGTAAAAGAGCATTAACAACAAACTTATTTTAATCATTTAATCAAATAATCAATTCTGCTCTGTGACACTATTCCTGAGTCTTGCGAACAGTGATCGTAATCGAACAGATATGATTTATATGAGCGAAACATTTTACGAATCACTTTTAAAAGAGTATTTCTAATTAATAATAAAATTCAGGAATAATACAGGAATATTGTTTTAAAAGTGATTCGTAAAATGTTTCACTCACATTTCTCGCAAGACTCAGGAATACAGACCCTGATAACTAATAAAGTTGCTCCAATTCTAATTCCATAGTTCGGTTTCTTCATATTCTTACAAGTGCTTTTGAAAGTTCGAATAAATATTATAAATTTCAAATTTTGTAATTTCACATAAAAACAATTAGGTATTTCCCAATCAAGAAGTACCTAGTTTTTACCAGGGCTGTTTCTTAGTGTCGCTAAATTTGAGATAAAATAACATACTTACATAATGTTCATTTTGTTGTGGCACTTTTTAATAGTTTTTAAAATTTTAGACTACATGCAACATCATAAAGCTTGTGAACCCTTCCCCCATTTCTTACATCTTATCCCAATTTGAGACCCCCCTCCCCCACCTTCGCATGTAACGTAATTAATCGATGGTCCTTTAGAACTTAATAGTTTTTGAAATGTTATCTATAAAACCCACAAGAAACAAAACAAATTTTACAGGTAATATAACTTTTCATAAATAAAATATTTATCTATTTCAGGTCAATAATAATTTTCATTAACTTTTCTAAATTAAACGGAAAAACGTTTTATATGTTAAACTATTATAAATAATTGAATGAAATTGACACACTGTCAAAATGTATAAATTTTAAATGAATAGTGAATGTGAATAATGTCTGTGTTGTACTATTAATAGAATGTCATCATATTGTTTAGCTGAAATTTTATACAAATCATTTTGTACTTATCAGAGATTCACGCATTGCCTGAGTGCTATTTTTGACAGTACTTATGAATGTAATCAGAGCTCTGGAACGAAGCCGTGCAGACACGTAAGTTTATTTCAAACATGCGACTGATAGTAATGTATTTTTAAACATTAAATTAGAAGTTTGCTCTTACGACAAAGTGTTCAAATGCTATATAAGATCAAAATTGATAAATCGGTACAACAAAATTTTAAAGTTGGAAAATGATGGAACATTTCACTGATTATATACGAATATGTCTTCCTTTTATATCCCTGGAACCGATATTGAAATTTATGAAATTCAGAACGTTGTAAATAAATCTAACCTCAAATTATATAAGAATAAGCAGGCGTATTTGTACCATAGAATTTATATATGGATAAAACTGTAACTAAAAGATTTCCTCACACACGATACAGCCGATTTACTCAAGACACGTCCATCCTAAATCTAGGGGTTTGTATACATATAATAGTCTAAGGGATGAACCCGTTCTCCTCCTTCTCTCTCTCTCTCTCACTCTGCCAATACCTTTAGCAGCGTAACAACCTCCAGCTAAGAGATATTGCGATATATATTCCTATTTATCCTTCTTTGAGCTTTTACTGGTACTCGATATCCGCTAGGCTTTCGGCTATAAACTTTTCACTAGCTAGAAAGCTGTTCTAGTATACTATACCAATACCTGTACTTCTCTATATAGCTCTGTCACTCTCTGGCTGAATCTTGTCAGTGTTAGAACACCTGAACTATAAAATGTAAATAAAAATGAGGATGCAATGTAATCATTGAAGTCGTAAGGTGTCTATAAAAATAAAATGAATTCTGATTTATTGTAAATGAAGTTGAATATCAAATGAAGATTGGTAAATACAACTACGAAGGGGGTCGTGATCTGGCTCTAACGTGCACCTTCAAGTTAAATCTAGATAAACTTATGAGTGAGAGGTAGTTTGAAGTGACGTGACATGATGCTGGCACACACCATGTCACTGAGAGACAAAGGATTAACATACTTCATGTTTGTCATACATATCACTTGCTGAATACAATAATGACACGTCTCAAGAACCATAAAATATAAAAAATGGCTCATGAACGAATTTCTTGATGGTTGTTAAGTTTTATTATTGTGCAAATGTGTGACGTCATAAGGATATGAACACTTGGGGGTTGTACGCAGTCAGGATTTTCAAGAAATCAATTCTTTTAGTTCATTTTCGTAACGTACATATATTTAAGTATATACATACAAAATTGCATGTTAATCCGACATATATTCCGAAAGTTACAAGAAGAAAATCGCACCGGACTGTGAATAAATTTTCTGCTTTTAAACATGATTAGCTGCCATTACCACAGCATGTTGCTAAGTGTGCATCTAATCTATTTAGAACATCCAAACAATTTGGCCAGCTATCTAATGTCAAATAATTTTGCAATACGCAGACTAAAAAAGAAAGTACCTCAGCACCTATTAACCAACTAATCAGAATCTAGGATCTATTGAAATTGAGGGATGAGTCATTTTACAACATTATTATTTTTACATACCTATCACTGAATATCCTCTAAACAGAACATATTGTAATAATCTATAATAATCAAACAACAAAAAATCTATTTAGATCTCACCAATGACAAATTATTAGAAAGATGTGTAGGTGTTTTTAAGCAAAAAAAACAAATCATTGTAGCTCCAATTGTGAAAATGGTTGCACACATCGCTGCCGGCATATTCAATGAGGGTATAGCATTACTCTTGTACTATTTGAGTGTAATGGGACTTTCACTTGGACCCAAGTCCTTTGGTGACAGTGTTGCCTTCGAAGATTATATAAGAGGTCCAATTGAAGTCTGATAGGCTTGCGGATTCCTAACAACTTCTACTACAAGTCAAATTTGATATAATATTTTGAATACAACGATAAAAATAAATAATCTTGGTAAAAGCGAAGGAAGGAACCAATAAACGCACTCGCATAACAATGAAGTATGTACTGAAACTTTCTGTTCGTAAAACCTATTTATTTGATGGTTCAATTGCTACTATTTTACAGTTTTACAAATAAAACAAAACCCTCTATGATTCGTACCCATTTCTGCTTTTAAAAAAAGTTAGACTTTTTATTGGTAAAATATAATTGGTTGTCTAAATGCTTTTTTTAACTTATACCAAAAGTTGTAACACAAATAAAATCGGATTCTTAAATTCTATTAAAAAGAAAGTTTTATGATGTACTTAAATACTTTAATCTTATTTGAATCAGTTTTGTAGGCAAAAAATACTTTTTTTTTATTCGAAAACTTATAATTATCCATATTACATTTTATTACGAAGTTAAAATACGCGGCAAATAATAATAACCCCTATTTGTTTTTTTCTTTTTGTGGAAAACAGCATCGTCGATATTTTACTTTTCTTATTATATTTAGTAAGATTAATTCTTACTACGATAAATTCTTGACCACGCTGATAGCTCACAACTGAAAACCTTGAAGAGTCACCAGATTTAGCATCGTACGAATATCTGATCAAATCAATAGGTTAAACGTATCTATTGGCCTGTAAAATCATTTACGAGTAACTGACGGTTTACACTCCCTTTACTCTCCTCTTCTCCCAACCTCCTAAATAATTATTTACTTTCCTTCCATTTTGATGTACTTATTTAATAATATTAAAATTAGTCCAATGTTGAAATATAAATATTTTTTTATGCGAGAACTCATTAGCGTTTGAAAATGTTTCAGTAAACATAATTTGAAAAATAAACAAAATGAAAAACATTTTCATGTAATTTATAGAGAAAGCCAGCCACTTATCCAAAGAAGTAAAATGTATGAGTAAAACCAGAGGCTGGAAAAGTGTGAATGAAAGAAAATATCAATTTATGTATCACAAACGGAAATTAAATAATCAACAAGGAAAAATGAATGAGGAACATTTTTAAGTCATTTTTATTTCATATTTTTATTATAAATAGGGTAGGTACATGTGCTATATTGTTTACATTTGTTTTTATATTATAAAATGGTATCTGTGTATCTTTAAATAACACGTATTACATTAAAAGATATTTTACGTAAATGAAGAAACTCATGATGATAATTCTTTTTCTTTGATAATATCGAAATAATTTAATATTGTTTATACTAAACATACTGTTTTACATTTTCTTATTTCAATTTTCATCTACATTTTTCATTTTTTTATTTATTTAATTTATTTAACATAGGTCTATTTTCGATTCTGAATGCCATCATCGATGACCTGCTACTGCTACTATGCTGACAGATTCTTTATACTCGTAATATCCAGACTCTATATGTGAACTAAATCGCTGTCTAATAAGTTTATGTTTATAATTAGAGACCGAGTTTATATGCATTTTATTTATTAATTATTATTTTATAATTATTTATTAATTTACAGATTTGTATTTATTAATTTAATGTGTGTATCTCGTTATTACATCTCATTACCAAATTAAATTTAAAACTGTTCTAAGATTTTAATAATTCAAAGAATACTGCCTGATTCTTTTACTCTTGCCTCTATATCTTCTTGCTCCATACTACTCATTGTTTCTCTCCCTTTTCTCTTTCACCTTCCTTCTTGCTTGTATCTTCGCCATCCATCTCTTGCCTTCCTTGTCTCTTCTGCACTCTATGTTTTTTTCTCTTTCTATCCTAAATTCTTTCTTAGAACTACATGTCAAGCTTCTTCTCCTTGTCTTGTATTACCCTTCGCTTACTACTAAGTTCATTCATCCATTTTAACTCTTTTTTCTTACCCTATAACATCTTTATCAGATCTACTTCACTCTCCAATTTCTCCTTGCACCTACTCTTAATGTGCTCTACTTTTCTACTTCTTTGCCACACATTCTTCAGAGTTTCTCTTCCTCTGCACCCTAGTACCTACTTCCTCTTTCTTCATTCTCTAGTCTAAACCTCACTTCTTTACCTCCCAGTTCTTCTAGGTATTGCGACTATCTTTCGACCGTAACTGACTGTATCTGGTATTGTATTTTACTTCATCTATCCTGTTGTTGGGCTTCTATATCCCTTTCCTTTATCAGATTTTGTACCTCTCTGACTTTCTCCTTTATCACCGCCACCGCTAACCATCTTCCTTCGTAATACCTTCTCCTCTCTTTTTTTACAT
Source organism: Panorpa germanica (assembly GCA_963678705.1). Classification (NCBI taxonomy): domain Eukaryota; kingdom Metazoa; phylum Arthropoda; class Insecta; order Mecoptera; family Panorpidae; genus Panorpa; species Panorpa germanica. The sequence goes on along the minus strand of OY783215.1, from coordinate 11,489,817 downwards.
TTTGTTTTCCTTCCTTTTCTATTCATTCTATTTAAATAAGTTATAATATGCATTCTGCATATTTAACTTGTTTTTAAAATTGCACTGTCTTGTTTTACAAAAAATGACGATAAAACCAACTGTAGATATAAATTTAGGAGATTGCCTACATGACAGGAAAGAAGTGAAGGTTTTAGCATGGATTACATAACCAGTTCATTAAAAAAAAACTATCGCATTATGTTATAAATAAGCTGAGCTATATTTCCTCTACAAACAGATGTATATTTTCCATATTTTAGTACAATTTATGAATATCACCACTCCCATTCTCATTCCTATTTCAATTTCTTTCAGTTTTTTCTATAGCTGTAATCTTTCTGGAACGACTTGACGCAGACTAATAAGTAGTATTACCTACGAACATTTGTATTACAATACCACGTTATTATAAAACTAATTACAAACATTTTTCATTGCTTTTCTGTTCCGTTGTACTTTTGTTCCAGGTTGGCATTGGATTTTCTTATTACTTAGAAAAACCGACGCTCAAAGTACAGTCGTACATATTCCAACGTCGTATCGCGTCGTGGCGTACCGTCCTGTTGTGGATCGTATGCCGGAATAAAGAATGGAGATAATTAAATATGTAATTTAACTAATATATAGGTAATATGTCAAGAGGAAGTACAGCCACCAATCATGCGGAAACCGGAACTTGTAATGAGCATCTTGTTCTTTTCATTGTTCCTTTAATTAAATAACTACGCTGTTATTTATAATTATTACACAAAAATTTAGGAATTGTATTATCGGAACTAAATAGATACCATTACCGCTTTTATTTTACAATTAAAAAGTAAATTTATAAACAATCTAAACGAAAAAAATGAAATTTAATGTGCCGTCAAACAAATCTTCAATACATGAAACATGAATAGTTCTTTTACAGAGAACATTAAAAAAAATATGCGTTGTGGAAAATAAATCTGAAAGTTAACATTGTTAATGCAATTTGCACGTATAATAATTATCATACAGCTAATAAATGACCAGCCACGTGTACATATGTATCAATATGTAAAAGTGTGTGGGCATACTTTACAGCATGTCACAATTCGCCATGTATTAATAACAAGTTTCAACAAGATCGGTGTACGCTGGCTAGGCAGATATTGCTCTTAGAGGAAGAATGGTAACGGATTTCTGTACGTATAGGTCGTATTGCCAACTTTAATATCAGATCCAGGCAACACATAGCGTCCTTGCTGATTCAATGTGGACAACCTTGCAGGTTGTTTGATTGGGTTCGACAGTAAGTATTAATGCGAATTTGTTGGAAATATATTTTCAATCAACAATATTATTTGTATAATTATCACTGTTTAAGAAATCTCAATAGTTACTAAAAAAATGTGTGATGAATTAAAATAAAGTAACAATAATTAAAAATGTAATTAGGTGAGTTGCGGCACTCGTTTAGATTGTGATCGTGGTAATATGCGAATGAGAATATTTCCGATGACAGTGCACCCTCCCGTGCCAACGGTGAACAGTTCTATTCACTACCATACTTCATTTCTCTTCCGAATTTGAGATGTTTCTCCCCTAGTTACATATCTTAATTTTACATATGACTTCAAAATAAATTCATTATGATTTTTCGAAAATGTTTTGCTAATGAATTAAACTGATAAATATATAATGTGTTATAATGTAAATGAGAATTACTAATATTTAATTACCCCTCGTTGTTAATTACTGAAACTGAACATATTTTCACATAATTTTTGCAATTACATATGCAAAATACATGAAATATAAAATGAAATACAATTAAAATCATGTTTAATATGTAGTAGAATTAATTATTATTGCATAAAGATTTTAAAACATTGTTATTAATTTAAAACGAAGTGTAATGTTCTATAGCTTAAGTTAATTTCAAGAAATGATGAAATTAAACAAGATATTGCATGATTTTATTGCAGTTCTTTAGATTAACAACTTATAAATGAATTGTATAGTAAAATAAAGTACCATATTGAATATCAGCGTAATTTGCTGCTTAATAGGTATTAAGTGAAAAACTTATTTTATAACTTTGTAGTATGGACTGTGAACAACCACTGTATAACACTTTGATGACAAGTTTGAAATTTCAAGTGCATGCCAATAAATTTTAAGATAATCAATCTCTCCTCAAAAGTACGATTATAGAGTTAACAATTACTAATAACATAATTAATTAACAAATATTATTAACATAATAAGTAATTATTTATATAATTAACCTACATAAGAATGATCTAATTTAAATATTAGTTCTGAATGATCCTTATGTTTACTTCGCACTAGCAACTTCTCCATCTATTGGATATAAGATAAGATTATTTTGATGAGTTTCAATTCACGTTTTCCTTGTACTTTTCATTAAATACATAAAAGCAAGTGTACTGCTCAAGAAATTAAAGTGCTTGTTTAAGAATGATCTTGATGTACCATATTGGGGAATAACAGCTACTTAATCTGATTATGTATCAATCAATAAATGGAATAAAAGATAATTAACTTTTAACGCAGCGCAATTTAAGAGAGACTTAAACAAATTGAAACGAATGTAACATTAAAATGTTTTAACTGTTACAGAAGGTAATAAATTTAGTTAATTGCAGGGCTATTAATGTGATCTTTACTTTTGCTTGAATTAATTTAAATTACAGTAAAGTAGGTTTCAATAAAATGGTATATAATCCACAGTAGTTTTTTTTTATATGAGTTTTATTTCTTCATAATTTAAAATCATTTATTATTCTTATAAAAATATCAAAACTAATGGTATTATAAAATTTAAAAACTACTAATAAATGCAATTAAAAAAACACTGAATTTCTAAGAAATGTAAATAACTAAAAACCAGAAATTTACAAAGAATTTGGAAAACAAAAGACAACAAATAACAAACGAAATTTTGAACAAATAATTTACACAACGCTTCAAACATTAAATTTATAAAATAAATTACTAAAAAGATTACGAACATCTTATAGATATTAAGAGTACTATCTATAAGATTTGTCTGATAATGAGTTTTCGTACCTACACCTATATTTTAAACTAATATTAGAAGTCAAATCTAATCAATTTAACCTAAATATTATATTTAGTAAATCCTCCGCAACTAAAAATTAAATTTAGATTATTTGACTTTTTCTGTACATATTTTATTTTATATACTCGTATAATATATTTAATTATGCATATATTAATTATCATTAATTTTTAATTTTATTAATTTCACGCATAATGAAAAATGATTTTCCACTCTAATTAGTTTGATTTCATTTTCATCTGAAAATTAGTTAACGCCGGAACGTAATTTAAGGAAATATCATTTTACTTCACGTTGTTTAATTTTAATAGCAATTGCGCTAATTCATTTAAACTTGTATTAACAGAAGAAACACTTTAAATACTTAGCTTATAGTTATCCTAATTAGTTAATAATGCGGTTGGTATTTATCCCACAGGTTCTAAACTATTTGAAAAAAGTTTGGAGAAATAGGAATAACTTAGGATTCAATTTATCATAGGTTAAAATTAAGAAATTTTTTTTAATTTAATTTATTTATTGTGGGTGTCAATGTCATGAATTTTTATATTACCTTTTAAAGACAGAACGTAAACTTATGTAATATGTTTTACCTAAAATTATGTCTTATTATTTACTGAAGTTTAACATAATTCTGTTACACAATCGTTATATAAATGTTAAATACATTAATAATCTTTTAATAATATATTTGTTTAATATTTAGTATAATATAATCTTGAAGAAAACGTAAATTTATGTCAACGTTACATTATATTATTATAAATTTGATGTAACAGATAACTGTTTTTCTGTTGAATAAACCTTAAATATATGTAACTGAAAGAATGAGAAAATGATCGATATGCAAGTAGCGCAATAATGGCACCTTATATTAGACGCCCCTGGTTGGTTGTTAACACTGGTTCAGTGAAAACATTATAACCTTTCTAAATATTGCCTACTTCCTAATTCTGTTTACAAATTTTCTAATACCACAGATGTATTTATATCTTGTTGTCAAACCCAAGGCATACACTTGGCACAATGTTGTGTGTCGCTCTTGCCATTAGATCATTACAAACTAAATTTGAATTTAAGATTGTATAAATAACAAGTAGTGTTGTTGGGCGTTCTCACTGTTAGAACAACATCTTTGTTCCACTCACAATAACTACAGAAAAAAGAGTGTGAATGAAACATATATAACGTGCATAGAATGTTGTGTCAGTATGAACATTCCATGAAAGGTCGTCCACTTTGAATGATGTTCAATGTTGTTGCAAGAATTCGTCCACACCGAAACTAATAGATGCATTATTTTATCAATAGTAACGACCATTCTCATTGATACAACATTTCATAAGGATACCCACTATTATGTTTCAACAATGTTCTAGTTTATATTATTCTTACAGAAAACCAGAGTTCAGATTTTAAATTTAGAATAAAAAAAAAAAAAAAGGTTTTAAAACCCACCCGAAATTCAATTATATCATCTCAAATCATTATCTATTTTTGGCGTGTAATTTTTTTTAATTTTTTTGATTTCCGTAACGCGTCAGTTGTATCTCACCTCTCAGCGTGCAAAATTGGGAAGAGCCCCCGAAATTAAGTGCTCCAAACATTTATCTAATTTGTCTATTGGTTAATTCGGCTCTGTGCACAACTTTTCAATGCTTATGCGGAACGCGGGACAATCGCACACATTCCGGGACGTCTGGCATCTCTGAAGAAACTGTGAATATCTTGTAAACAGTAACAGATGCGTTTAAACGTTCAACATCTTACAAAACTACAAAAAAAGTGAATATGGTCGAAACCTATCAAGGAAGAACAAGAAGGGCAGTTGTTCGTCACGTTTAAGGACCTAAAACTAAGTAAATTGTACACACTTTCTTTGAAAGACACTTATGCGTTGCCCAAATTGCCCAACACCCAATGACCCAGGAGTTTTGAAAATGTCCATAATTCATTGACGCCTAAAATGATAGTTTATAAAAGTTTTATTGTATTAAGACTGTCGAAATTAGATTTAGGGCTCACAAATTCAACTTTGTATGAAAACCGTGTTTATACTTTTACATATTATTGTTGGATCATCAAATTTTATACTCATTGAATAACATACACGAGCTCAATAAAATATTTATCAAAATCATCATTGAAATATCTCTTTACTATAAGTAGATAACATATGTAAATAAGATTGAAATAGTCAAAGAAAAGAACGGACGGATTGAAAACAAGTCGGCATCATTTAGTTGGCAAGGCATTTAGTTACTTTGCAAGTTAGTTCTGTTACCAGTTTAAACGCAGTAAGTTTCAGAATCAGTTGCTACTTGTGCGTCAAGTTGAGCGGTTGTATTTATAAAAAATCAATTTAGTACTGCTAAATCAAATCGCACGTGGGCACCTCATAACTAAATATACTCGTATACCGTGATATATTATAACGTTAAAATAATTCATTATTTTACTGGTATCTTAATAAAACTGATAAATTATTTAAACGAAGTTTATTTACTGTGTATTAGTTAAATATCGTGAAAAGAATATTTAATTTGTTCGTTTACATTTTATATATATAAATTGTGAAATAAAAATTAACTATAGTATGTATTCGGTTGTGAACACTTTGCTATCAAGGCTCTCGCTAATTATCCCGTTGTTTATTACAGGTAAGATTGATTCTGTTTAAATATTGTAAATAAAATATCATAAACTACTTGTTGCATTTGTACAGAAACGAAAACCAACCATCCTAACCAATCTAGAAACATAAACCATTAAATGGAATGAAACTAAGATTCTTTATGAATCCATAGTGAATTCATTGTTAGTCACTTCATGCTTTGAATTGATTACGATATCTAAACGAATTCGAGTTCGGAGATAGTATGTTTCTGATTTATTAAGCACAGTTATGTAGCATTTATGTATATTTTAAGCCTAATAATATCTCTTAAGTGGATGTAATAAATAACTTGCGTTATTTTTAAAATCCAAAAAGTTAGAATGGTTTGAAATGAGATAGAATGTTAAGATTTGGTATTTATTAGTCCTGAAATATTACTACAAGAACAAAAAGAGCTACTTTTAATACAAATAGGTTACAAATCGTATCTGGTTAGTTCACAGTAGAATTAATTCATCCTGATAGAATAGTATACCGATAAACTAGCACAAAAACGTTGCAAGGTTATAAATATGAGTTGATAATATGAAAATTAAATTAGCAAAAAGGAATTTAAGTCATCGAGGCTTTTGAAGATGCTAACGTTGTATTTCACCAGCGATTCCTAAACTTTAAGGACTGACAGTCACATTAGAACATTGTGAAGACAGTTCACAATCACTTTATTTCAAAGATTAAATTCTTTCCAACATTTATTCATCGCACAACTTTAATGTCATCCAGTGACCACAGGGTAGGATTAGATTATTTATGATACATCGATGTATCGAACACTTTGTATCTAATCTGTCAAGTCTAGCTAAAATTAACATCTTTGATTCACTTTTATCGGATGTAAATACCTCGTTGCTTAGACGGATGAACTCTTAGATGGATTCATTTATATTTAACATTACGATCGACCATAAACAATTGATTGTAACTGTTTTATTTTAACGTAATCACTAATTATAAATAAAAAGCGATTTATTTTATGTTAATATGATAGAGAAAGAATATAAAACGAAAAATTTACATATGCTAAAAAGAGACAGACAAATCGTATTTAAATTCGACATTTTGTAAACACTAGCCTTCATGAATTGTTACGGAAGTAGACATGTGCAGAAATTCACTGATTTTATTCATGTAAAATTAATCGTATATAGTAACAAAGTAATTAATTTATAATACATACAATGATAAAAGTAAATGTCGTAATATGTAAAGTAAGATATGCATATTACGTAAAAGTGTCATCTGTTGTTAAAATTAAATACTATTTCTTTTTGTTTTAAAATGCTATGCTAAAACTACGTAAATAATTTATAATTACAATACAATAATTCAATAAGATATTTTTCAATAAATTAATTGATAATAAATAGCCTTGAACCTTATTGCATTATAATGAATAAAAATTAACTCAGGGCCGAATTTTGGTTTGAAACAATCCCAATAAGACTTTATAGATTTCTGCGATCGATACTTTAGTGTAAACGCCTACCAATAGCCTAAGATTCAGTCTAGGTGACTTAGGTGTTGATCGATTACTGAAAATAAACATCTTTTTGATTTCTTAGTACGATATTTATAAAAATAACTGAATGATAGATGAAATGGTTAAACAGGTTGAAAATATTTTTCTCAATCCTTTCTCTCATCACAATACGTTATTATAATTTTGTTTTAATTGACTTTAACATATTTTCTTATCTTATCTCGTTTTAAATAACGCATCCTGGTTTTAAATCCGTATAATTAATAACTTAGCAATCAAATTGAACTATAATAGATAATAAAAAAAACATATTTGACCTTCAATTAAAATTAAAATTATCGTTGTGTTTTTATTCTTCATTCTACGAAACAATTATATAATAATTCATTGATTTTGTATTTACAAAACCATTCCATTAACAATAAAAACAAATATTTTTAATTAGAATATTTGCAACAATGGTTAATTCCTTATCACAAGGTTAAATTAAATAATAAATTATTATAGAAATACTTTAATTTTTATTTTTATTTATTATACATATTTCGAATCGGAATTTCTGTGATACTAATTCTATCACCGACGATTTTCTAATAATGTCAACTCGCAAAACATGTAACATTACTTACATTCATGAAACGTTTTACTTAAGTGAAACGTAGTAATGTTTCATTTAAAACCGTCTAAATAAGGATAGTTCAAGTAATCAACACAATTAACGGAATTCAACCTTCCCATGACTTTGTTGTTGATATTTAATTTATTAACTCAACCTAACCGCAAAATAATTGTGATAAATAGTATTTAAATTTTTTGCTATTCAACAATCTTAATTGTATTGAAATAAGAGTTTCAGTTTCTTGACATTTGTTTCAAATGAGCATGGGCGTCGTCCGTGACGTCAATTGCAAAATAATTATTCATCATTTACTAAGCTGTAACATTTACGTTATTAATATCATCATGTTTACTTAAGTCTACAAATAATACTGCGTATCTAAAAGCAAAAGTATGACAGTTATCTACACCCACTAAATATAAAACGCAGATATTACCTTAACTAGATGTAATATTTTACGTAAACGAAACTTAGTCGTATTTAATGTAAAAATTATATTAATGATGCTTCAGAACCCCTTTAACCTTCCAAAACGTCTTAAAAAGAAGTTAGTAACCTGAAAAGGTTTTTTATTTTATTTATTTAATTTATATATATATATATATATATATATATATATATATATATATATACATATATATATATATATATCTCATGTGCAATTATCTTGTCACACTTCTGATGTGGAATCTATTTTATGTATATATATATATATATATATATATATATATATATATATATATATATATATATATATATATATATATCCAAGCTTTATCTTAGAAGATACATCTTGTGATTAGACATTCTATAATTAATCCGTTGTGTTGAAGTAATGCTCAGTACATCCGCCATGCATCTCGTATACATTAGACAGTACACCAAGAGATGCACGGAGATGCACCGAGAGTGGCAGAGAACGAAATTTCATCCTGTCACTGAAGATGTTGCATCGTGATTAGCAACTAAGAACATTTCCGATTTCTGTAATCCTTAGAGACAAGATCGCTGAGTGGTGAAAATGGAATGATGTTGACGGAATCTTAGAATGCTATTAAATATATAAATGGTGTATCAACAGGAGATGATTGTGGAAAATTCTCCAGCTATGTTTTACATATATCAGCTTGCCTTTTTAAATTTGTTATATGTGGTCTAAAGGTGTGGAAAATTAATCATTCATTGCTACAGAGTACAACATCGAATAAATATCGTGAAAATTTGTAATATAATAATAGATAAAGTGATTTTTACCACATATTTTGAAAACTAAACTTACGTATTTTCTTATGTCGTTTTATTGCAACTTTAAGTCATAATTCTCTATAAGCTAGTAAAGTGCACTTACCAGTTCTTTTAAGATTTTTGCTTTGAATATAATCAAGAAGTTATAATTGGCGTATTAAGCATCAAATATTTATACAGGTATGATCTTATCGTTATAAGAATTCCAAGGAATTATTAATTCACAAGAAATATAAATTTAAATGCACATTTATTAAAAAAACAAACATATTCATAAAGTGTTTGCATTACACTTGTAGCGTTTCTACAAAACTACGACATACGTTTATGAGTATTATATTTTATAACATAAGTATACGATGTGTGTTATTACAATATACAAACATTGATTGATTTGTTATTCGCTTGTCGTTATTAATAAAAATATTTATTTCTAACTTTGTATTTCGTACGTATTAGTTACAACCCGTATTACGTAAATAAACGCAAGTAGTTTTGTCAATTTAATTGACCTTTGTAAAGTAGTATTGGTGAAAACATGTGTCGTTATATCAATGGTAATTAGATTCTTAATAAATTTGTACTGAGATGTTGTTGCATTCTGATTTATTAAATGTCCGAAATAAATTTGTTGAGGACATTAAGTGCAGGCGAACGCGTGCTTGTTGTAATTAGGATTGCTGCATTCCAGAATTAAATTGATTCATTTATTAATACATTATCTAATATTAAAGAACCATCTTAAAACGTTGTAATATTAAAATATTAAGGGGGCTTTCATGAATTACACACGCGAAGGAAGAGGGTTCAGAAGTTGTGACATGATGGGACAATGGGGAGGAGTTAGAGGGTCAGAAGTTTTGTGACATCACATGCAGCATGATCGGTTCATAATCGTACGAAATTTGTGTGACCTAAATTATGAATAGTTAAAGCCTTAAACTGAGAAATCTCTGCATCAAGTTACAACCGTTTGTATTTGATTTTCATTTAATTTGTGCATTTTACTTTAACTATTATAATATTTGCAGATTACTTGTGTGAACCGAATGTGGCTCCAAAGACCTCATTTGACGTCGAAGAGTACTAACATTTCATACATTTTTTGCGAAAATAGATTTATGTGACGTAAACAGAAAGCAAAAATATTTCATACAAAGCAAATATGACATTCTGTACACTATTTTTATAAAATATACTTTTTCTCAACAATTTTTGAACGTAACTGCTCCATATAAATATCTGTGGAGAGCAAAGACCAAAAAAACATTGACGCACAAATTACATTAAATTATTTCCAAATTAAATACGATTTTCTTCTTTTTTACACATTCTCTATTATTTTCCTGTCATATTAATATCGCATTTGCTTGATTGATTTTCTTTAGCTGCCAACTAATTAGTAATATTTTTTATATTGAAGCAATTAAGCAACATTCTGTAAAGCAATTATAAACATATTTCTAAAGATCAAGATGTCTACAAGAGCCGGATTTGGACTTCTTTTTTCGAAAACAAAAATTACGTTTTTATTTTATTTAAGCTAAAATATTCCAGGTCGAAAATTGTGGCATTTGCAAGCTTAGCACAAGTTAATTCCAATGTTCATTTACTACTTCTCATATATTATAACTCACTGAGCAAGTTTCAATTTACTAGCGTATTACAAGCTAATTCAAGCGTTACATTTTGGACATGTTTTATACAAAATATGCATCGTTCTATTTAGAGGATGCAATTATTTAGATAAATTACCTACCACAGAGTAATGTTATACATACTTTTTAAAACAGAAAAGTACTTAACGGAAAAAAATTTATTCAAAATTATCACAATGTTTTTCAGAATTGCCTAAATTTTTCACTATATTTTTTATCACAATCCAGATAGAAAATCTAATGCAATGTAACATTTCATGTAGCAGTAGAATGAGAATATTTAAGGGGCTAACATTTAAATTAAAATAACTAATTACTTATAGTACAGTTTTATAGAAATTAAGACATGGTTCACAAGACCATTTGCCCTAAATCACAGTTCGCACCACCCACTTACTCTCTCGAGACAGACACTTAGATACAGCGCTTATGTACACTTATATCGCTATCAGTAAAGGCAATTATCGGTTATTTAATTATCTCTACTACTTAGACTAAATCGTTTTTCAAGCTGCTTACAACTTTTGATCTACTTGTCTGGAACTAATACATTCAAAGAACACTCACAAGTAAGTCTACGTAACAGCAAGAACTGCCTCCGTCAAAATGTATAAATAAGTTAAAATCATAAAATTAATTTCACAAGTCAATCAAAATAAAACAATTTCCCCGCATCACCTCTCGTCAATCTTTTTTAGATGTTTATTTATATACTGATTAAGGCAATCACCTAATGTCATTGAAATTTACATTTATAACGGCCAACTCTCGACATTTATTGACCAAGTATTTAAATAGGTCTTGTTACTGTGAACCAGTTAGAAGTAGTTACTAATATGCAAAATAAATAATTGTCTCTTGTCTGTCCTTGTAAAAGCGTAGGCAACGTTAGTTTTACGTTCATTTCTTTTATTTTTTTTACTGTTAAAAATAGGTGAGCCCCAAAATATAACAACCTACTGTTATACAGCAACAGTACAGCCATATAAAAAATTCACTATATTTAATTTTCTTTATATTTATTATTGGTTACGGCGATTTTAACTACTAAAGTCATATTCAATAAACAATATTTATATGTTATATAATTAAAAAGTATATTAATTTGTTTATTATAGTATACACCATTGTATTTAACCGGAAAACAAAGTTAGCTGTTACGTAAATGATTTTACATAATGAACAACGTTTTTAGGCTTTTTGAAAAATAAGTGTACCTCTTTTGCGCATCAGCATAACCATAAAACTTCTTAAGAATAACTATAAAATAATAAAATAAAATTGATTAAGTAAAATATTACATGAAATTAAATATTTGAATAATTTTATTTAAATAACTAAACAGACAAATATTTAGGAATTTTTTTCAAAAAATATTCCTTTATTTTCAGCTTATCTAGAAAATCTATCGATTTGTTTTTCAATCAGAAATAAGAAAAACTGGTGTAACTACACGCCAAATGTATTTGCCTCTCATTCACTCTCATTGTAAATTATTTGATTTTTGATTAAATTTATCTCGAAACCATAAACCGACGTGAATCGAAGTGAAATTTGCTGAATAATTAGATAATGATGTCCTTTATAATTACATAAAAATGAGTAACGTTCTACCGACTAATTTGCGACAGTTTTTAATGTAACCTGATATAACCTTTTTCAACATAAACATCATATATGTAATTTGTTAATCAGATAGATTGTTAGGTATCCGGGTTTTTATCAAAATGCCCGATACTCTGTAGACAGACGAATGACCGATGACCTAACAGACGGTTTATCACATTAACCAGACAAATTATAGATAATTAATTATAAACCATAATTACAAATAAGATAAGCAGTTTAACGTGTAATTAGCTCACAAATGTTAAAGGTTATTTAAACTTTATTAAAAATAATGATTTGTTCCATGATAAATAAATGCTAATCAATACTATACTACTCATTATTATGATTAATATATCGATCTAGGTCCAGGTCATTACTGAGACAACAAAAAACAAGATTGAGTTGATTATTTTATTAATTGTTCTTTTCGGTATAAATAAAAGTCAATAAATGCACGTAAGGTCTCACTCAATCATCATTCCGCACAGCGTACGTTTTCAGTTTTGTCTCCAGTGTGCATCTAGACTTATCCTAACATAAAGACACACTTTTGTACTTTATGTATACATAACAATTTTATGAGTTTGTTAAACATTTTGTTAACGCAATATCCGGTTTGTAACTACTTCCTACTTTGGCATTAAATAATTCCGTTATTTTATTCACAATTATATAAACATCATGTCATCAGTTAGTTCTTCGAACAGCGATGTTAATGAAATTGTAAATATACTTTAGGTAAATATTTATATGACTAGATTCCTATTCTTACATAACCTATCTTAAATATTTTTCACTTACAGCAACAAACCATCAACAACAAATCAAACCTTTTCACCCGTACGTCAGTTACAAAAAATCTTTCCACAGTTTGTAGAACGAACTCAGCTTGAGAAATCTTATCGTCAGATTCTCAGTATAAACGCGTTCGTTACCTTGTTTTACACATTTTTACAAAAAAAAAACAACACACACATAGGAGATGTATAGGAATAAATTAATAGTAATGGAAATATTTTCTTACATAAGGCTTAAGTATTCATAAAGTATTCAATTCGTTTGAATGGTTCTGTAGTTTATTTTCTTATGTTCGTACGGACAATTAATAATACTTTCTTGGCAGCCTCAATGCTGAACAAGTTTATATTGATGTTTTATGGGAAGTATACAACCTGTTGCTGTCGTACTTAAATTTTATCTGCTCTAATATAATATAGTTATGTACTGCTCCATGACGTATGTCCTATTGCATATTTAATGTATATTACTTGTTTTAGTTACACTTACTTTGTTGAAATGAGAGTCTGCAAAACATGAATAATGTTTTGAGACACAAATTGTTCCATTAAAGTTTTCGATATCTCTAATTTTGAATATCAGAGCATACCTTTTACTTTTATATAAATCGCTTAGATATTTTCTGAAATTTAACGGAATAATTTTTTTAATTGTACTTATTATCTTATCGTTCTTCGTTTATTTAACGATTTACTGCTTCTTTTTATAGCTTCTGAATATGATTAAGTTCTCTAATGACTCATATAAAAGTGTGATTATAAATAAATAATTATTTTGCAATGAGCTAGTTTTAAACATTACGAGGCTAGAGTGAGGAATTGAGCACTACCAATACTGCTGACTGTAAATTGTAACAAACTCTATTTGACACAGTATACCTTTAATAACTTTATGTTGCCTTACTTTAATATTTCCCAAAAAGTGGTATTGTTGAAATTACGAGACTTTGACAGTGACTCGTGGTTAAAACAAGTTCTGTGGTATAAATGAGATATTGTAAAAAAAAATTGTCTCACTTATGTTTTTATAATGTTTATAGGAACGAATAAGATAAAATTCACCATCGCATCGCAGATTTATACGATCTTATAACCTTTTTTAAGCATGAGTTGCCACCGAACTTTCGTAATTTGAACTATATCTGTATTTTATTAAATAAATCTTAAATATTTCATTTTTTTGAAAAAGAAATAAGAAATATTTATGTATATATAATGTAGGCAAGAACTGGAAACCGTTATTTTGTTCCTGCTCTTTTAGTTTTCCATTTAAAAAACGTTTCCGATTTCAACCTCCCTTAACTTCATTTTATTGGGCGTACCTTTTAGTCACAATTTTTAAAAGTAACAGTTTATCAAACCGGTAACAAGTAAATGAAAATTCATTAATTTTTTCGTTTATAGTACAATCAAAATTTCTGTTTCAAAAACCAGTACTAGACGTATCAGAACAAAGAAAACGATTTTTCTTATTTAATATTTTTTAAATATCTTCATAACACCAAGTATTAGAATTTTGTCAATATAATAGGTTTCGTAAACAAACAGAAAACTAAGACATCGTCGCGTGCAACAGGTTGCCGTTATCTGACATGGACTCGCTAAACACCGATCACCGAACGGGAGATACGAGATCTGAAAGTGAATTGCGCGATACCACAGCTCGTATGTGTTCGTTGTCCCACGTCCGTGTATACAACAGCCAAGTCGGCCGAGCCGCCAAGCAAGTCTACTTAATTAAAAATGTTTTATGTTTATTTTAAGCATCGTACGATATATTTCCAACCAATCAGAGCACAGCAAGCGAGGGCTCGGCAGTAACGCCTGTCCCTTCTCTTTAAACATCTAATAACCGCTAGTTGTTTTTACTAGTAGTGTACAAATAGTATTTAATAACAACTGTTGCGTTTGCTTTTGTATATGTATTTTGTATATACATATTACCTTCAAATAATGTAAAATAATGCGCGGAGCAGCGTGACGTACGGTAAAGCGTGGCGTCTCACAATCTGAGTCGTGACTCGTGACCCCACACTGACTGTAAACTCTGTGTCACTACGGGTCAAAGATTTCATATTTAATTTGGAGTTAATCAATACCAAATTCATGATTAATTATAGTTAAATTGAAGTTATTTGCTTAATTAAATGGGTAATGGAATAATCAATGCAAACATTCTCATCGCTTTATAGACTAAGTTAATAAAGATTTCAATTATAATACACTGTCAAATTTTATTTACTTTTTCGGAAAGCGTTTTCTAAAAATTTTGTAATGTTCTCTAGTATCTTTCAACAAGAGCGATCATTTGAAACGCCTTTTAAGAAGAAATGTTATTTTAAATCAAGAGAAAATCGCAATATTTTCGTCAAAAGTGGTGAAATTTTAATTTTAATTTAAAGTACAACAAATGTATGATGACAGTTCAAAAATAGTGCGAAATTTTAATCTTGTCTTTTACTTATAATATACTAGCTAAACTCTGCATCCTAGCAGTCTGATATGAAATGAATGAGAAAGTAAATAAAAGAAACAAAAAAAAATCAAATGAAAACACAGACGACGATGTACTGAAAAGAAACGAAAGAAATGAATTCGATTTTCGAAAACACACACGTATGTCGAAATTTCGAGTTTTGCGAGCACAAACATACGTAGCCTGAATTTTTATATATACAAAGAAAAAAATATGACCATAGGCTTTCGTAGAAAATTTGTCTTTTATGGAGAGCATCAGGAAAAAAATACCGCGCATTAGACCCTGCGGACGCTTACGTATTTTGCTTATTCATAGTTTTTACTTATAATCTTATATGTAAGGTTGTTTTTGTTAAATTAAATTATCCTTGAAAAGTCATGCTTAGAATCTTCTGTTTACATTCTCTTGCCAAATTATGACACAATTATTTATATGTACCTACATAACACGTGTGATGATATACTGCAATAGCGTATTTTCTATTATTATGGTAATTAATTGTATTCCATAATGCGCTTCTGTTTTCAATTAAATAAAATAATGTGTATGTTTTATATACTTTTAATTTGTATGCCTTAAGGCCAATCGGCTAGACATCTCATTGTATGATTACTAAAATGTTTTGATACATGTAGAGTACCGTGCAGAAATAAGTTTGACCTTTGGAAACGAATCCTGGCCTCACGTTCTTGAGCATTAGGTCCTCACACTGGTACAGACCACAAACGTACAGACTACGTCCAACCGCCGACTATGGACGACTATAGTTTTTAGGGTGCAATATTGGAGTTCTTACGCATTAGCGCATAAAATACTATTTTGATATTTATCAATAGACCACTGTCTTGAAAAAGATTAAAGAAAGTTCGTAGTTTATACGTACGTAGATAAAAGTATAAATATTGAGCGTCCAGTTCATTAGTGAAACATTTTCGAGGTGCAAAAATGTAGTCTCTATTTAATTCAGTAGTCACCTAACTCATAAATGCAACAAAACGAAATTATAATACAAATTAACTTGTCGAATACCGCTGAAATGCATACAACTTGAATATTGTTCTTGTCGTTATCACTCAATAATTGCAGATGACTCACTAATGAACTGGACGATCCATGTTGAAGAGATCATATCAGAGAGAGAAATCGAACAGATATATAATAATTACTTTTTTATTTTCCAACACCGCGGTCGAGAGATAAACATTAAAGTTGTAGCATGCATCAAAAAATATAGAGAACAAATCTGGATTCATTCTTTTTAACAGTTTTTATATTTTGTTTCATTCTATCAATAAATAATTTTCTTAATATTTTGGTACAGACTGAAATATTAAGTTAGGATGGGTACGTTTTAAAATAGCATGAAAACTGCTTTTTGTTAAATATGACTAAAGATAATAATCAAATGTATTATATTTGTGTAAAAAGGTTTGCATAAAAATTAGGGGCAAATTCTAATATGATTATTTAGAACGCTGGAAGTTATTAATTAACCTAAATAATAAAGTACACTCAACCTTATAATAACTTCAAAGAGTTATTATTATAATTATAACATAATTTTAAACATATTTTCAGTAATTAACATTTTAATGTCACTTTTACAAGGATTATGATAAAAAGTAACCTAGTAATATGACAAGCAGATGTTGTGAAGTACTATTCTGTTCTATATTCATGAAAATGAAACATAACCTCTACTTGTTTACATACGAATACATCGGATTTCAAATGTATATGTTTACATTGAATTAAAATTTGATCTACGATGACGTATCCATACACAATTAACCTTAGTGACCTTCAATGTGTGTGTAAATCTATGATTGTATTGACTTTATCAATCACCTATATTGTTTACATAGTACGTTCATTTTTTATCTATTGAATTTACTGCTAGCACGTCTATCTATCTTTTTATTCAATTTACGAGAACAAAAGGGAAATAATTTGACATAACCAAAGATTGATATAGACACTGAGCAAACAATAAAATGACGTCAGCAGATTTATTTGTAATGCAATTTGATTTGGTGCTGAAGCGTCTGACCACAAATCAATGACATAAATGATTTACGCTCCCATCTGTCTATCAGAAACTGAACTATAATTTTGGCATCGTCTATTTGCCTCGGTATAGAATTTGAGGTGTAGAATACAGCGAAATATGACCATGTGTTATAGAAAAATATACGAGTAATGGTTTCATGATTTTTTGATTACAGTGGAATTTAGATATTTTAGTTTTATATAAATATTTCCGATATTGGTCCTACTCCTATTATTCTTGTTGTATATTAACACTAGTTTTAAATTAAATTATGAAAAGGAAACACCAGAAAAATAATAGAATCTGTAATTTTTGTAGAAGAATTATGGTAAATAATAAAACATAGCGTTTGGTAAAAACTATTACATTAAGGTTGTCCGCACAACGGTTAACTGATTGCAAACGCGAGCCCCGAATCTGCCCGAACCGAATGAGAATGCAACTGTGTTGTTAGTAAGAGAACGCATGTGTATACGAGTAAGAGAACGCCAAGCTCGAATGAAAAAAAACTGATTTGAAATTGGTTGTAAGTGACTATGTTTTTAGGTCGCTGGACAATTACGTTGCATGCTTTTGATAGTGACATCATGAGCAGAGATGTGCACAAATACTTTTAAAAAGTATTTAAATACATACATTACATACAAATACTTCAGAATACGACATAACAAAATTCCCTATTATGCTATTGTTAAAAATTCTATAGAGTCACGAAACACGGCTCGTTTTTACCTAAATAAAACATGAAATATTACTAAGTTTCGTTCACTTAAAATGCTACATAGATTTATGGTAATATTATTAGAAATAAAAACGGAAAAGAATATAAAAATATTTAGTAATAAAGAATATAATATTTAAAAAAAATTTAATAAAATTTCCATCAGTAATTAATGATTTAAAAATAGATTCTGTTCGTTAATGGTATTATAATCCCCCTCTCCCCCTCCCTCCTCTATCGATGAATAATTAAATGTCTTTCCAATTTTGTCAATTTATACGAGTATATTTATACGGAATTAAGCACCAGGAAACAATCGGTAACTAAAATATTTATATTATAATCAGTTTCAAAATTTAATTGAATTACATTAGGATCTGTCATTACGAACGACATTTATTTACCAAATTAAATAATTACTGCCATTAAGATGAACTGGCATGTGTCACAAAGAGTTGTCAATTTCAATCTGATTTTGTTTACGCCACTGTGTATTTATAGACGAATACTGTAATGATTTTGTTTCAATTATTTAAAATTCATATATATACAACGTGTCCCAAACTTCAACGATAAGCGGGCACCAGAGGGTGGACCTGCCTACCTCATGACTACTAGAGAAAAAAAAGTTTATATCATTTTTGTTTTGTTACATTACATAAAAAAAATTACATAAAATAATTAAAATATTTCGAAAATTGAAACACGTTAAGATGTTTTTAGCTACCATGACCACAATTTTGAAAATATTTCTCATTTTTTGAATCGGCAACCTAAGTAGCACTGGTATCTATCACAACCAATAAAAATCCCAGAATGTCTGTAGTTCTTACATAAAAATCAATCAAAATTATTTTTTCCCTAAAATTTTGAAAAATTTAAAAAAACGCTATTATGGCAAGTTTTTTCAAAAATTAACACAACTATCCAAGATTCCAAAATGGTATAATACTCTAGGAAAACTAGTAATAAAAAAAATAATACATATTATTTCTAAACAAGAACCAAATTTCATAAATTATTGTTTTTGATAGTAATCACTTTTACAATACCCAAAATAGGTTTTTTCGTTATTGAATGAATTAAAAGAAATGGTACAAACAATTTTTCATTTATTTTATAAATTTATTAGATCAATTTATTAACTAGATCACGAACTCTTTCGAAATTTTTACATAGGTGTTCATTATGAACCGTAAAGAAAAAGTAATATGTCCCCCTTAATTAACCACAAACAAATAAGCTCTTTAATTATATAATTAGGATAAAGTAATTTTAAAAAGTGATTAAAACGAATTCAATTAAGGGGTGTAATATTTGTTAATACAATATAAATTAGTATATAACATCTACGCCTGACTATATACAGACATGCAGCCATCCTTACTCCATTATCCGAGTTTGACGATAATTTAACACTTGAATAACAACCCTCATCTTGTGGCTGTGTATCCCTGAGCTATTCGAATATCGTTAATGTTAATGGAATTAAATTTGCGTGTAGGGCTCCCAATGGCAACGGGGGCTTACGTGTTGAATGAATGAATCGTGGAACCGCGCTTAACCGTGGAGTTAAATAGTTAAACGTACAGGCGTAGAATGATGAAATAACTGGGGTTTGATTCGGTTGTCGACCAAAGATACGCACACACATATTATCTTATGATAATTTGTGTCTTATGACTCAAATATGTTTGTTTGGAATGTTTGCTATTTAAATTATGAGTGAATATATTTAATATGGTGTACCGAAACTGTGATACTCAAATTTCAGAAGTTGAGATCAAAAGGAATATAAAATAATACTGGGTGTGACGCAAATTCAAAACCAGTGCTGGACGCAAATAAGTAGCAACAAATTGAGATTGATTAAGGAAAATACAAAAAAGTGGGAAACTTCTTATCAGAGCAACAGACAATTTGAAAAAGTCATCTTGAGACTGCTTAATGAGTAAAACAACAGCTCCGCAGTGCAGTAACTGTCAGACGCAAATAAGTCCATCATCTACTAGTAACCTGCCCACAATATCAAACTCAACGAACAAAACACAACATCAGTGGTGAACTAAAGTACATGCTTTCAGACAACTCATCATTTTTCTTATATTTATATATAAAAATTTATTAATATAAAGAGTAATTCCGATGATAGCACGTTTGTGTGACTAAACCATACAAAGAACACCAGAAAGTGTAGCTGTCGCTGCATACGCCTTTCCTCCCGCTTTCCTTCTTTTCCACGTTTTATTGTGTGTGTTTCATGTGTGAACCTGTAGACGATTTACTTAAATAATCTATTTGTGCTGCCCGAGATTAGTGTAAATCACCTGTTAATATATATAATTATTTGAAATCACGATCAATATATAATTGTAATAGTGTATAAAGTGCAAGCCGATAAACAAATATGGCACTGAAAAATGTCTGTTGTGGAAGGGAGACAGTAATAGACTGTGGAGGAGAGAGTATAAACGGATTATGATATATGTCTGTATAACTTACAGCGAAAAAAGCATTATTGCCATCCTTTCATTCACTCAAACAGTTTTAATATAAGCAAGGCATATCTAAAACTTATAAATTGTGACTTTTTCTTTAAACTTCAGTTATATCTACTTATATCCCGTTATACAAAGTTACGTATACATACATAAACAGTACATCACATTTTTTAGGTTAATATAATGTAAAGTTACATTATAAAAATTACGTTTTTCTGATATTAATTAGCTTTATGCAGGGTTATATAACTTTACATATTAAATTAATAAATCAGGAAAATGTGTTGATTGTCGTTTGCATTTATTTAATGATAATATAACAGTTGGGTAAAACATATTACGTTAAATAATAAATTACTTTATACCGGATGAGTATATACCAACCGATTACATTAGCTACGGCGTCATTTACGATTTCAAAAACTAAAACAACGTATTAAAGTATAACTCTAACCTGGTTGTATAATAAATATTTAAATCATTTTATTTCGAATCTGATGAATAAACAAGCCATAGGTCCTGTTGATGTATTTATTCTTTCTATGGATGTACTAGTACAGAAACCAACCACCCCCAATCCCATCCACGCAGAGTTTTACTCTAAGCAAACAATGTGAAAACAATGTATGAAATATGCAAATCTACTTAACGCCTGTGAATTGACTACTTTATCAACAAGTGACAGAAAACCTAGAGAAAGCAGAAAACAGAAAACAGAAAGAAGAAATCGTTAGGTAAGAATAATGTATTCATGCAGAAGGCACTGTAAGGAGCGGCGCGACACGGTGTTAAGAGACACTAACGAAAAAGATTTAGTAAAGCAATAATGGAAAGATTGTGTCAAGATGTGTCAGGAATTGAAAACTGTGAAATATTAGAACTGTGTGACTAGATTAATGGAGTATGCATTGAAATAGACGAATAAGCGGTACGAGCATTTGAGAATTTAATTACTTTGTTTTCATTGCTTGTAAAGTTTTAAAACTTGGTCTAGTGCTCTAAATGCTCATGTAGGAATAATACAACAAACTAGGATGTACCACCGTCGCAAAGCGACTTCTTTTTGGCGTGTATGATTTGAATCCAATAAAATAATTCGTAATTACATTTCACATTTAACTCTAATTATAAATTGAAATAATAATAACAATAGCAGGAAATTTGTATAACGTAATTTATAGGTGGTCCCTTATATAAAAAAATGAGTTTTATTTTACAAGACAAAACCGAAATTATATTCGTGTCGCTGCAATAGTACATCAATTTCTTAAGTATAAACTTGTACTCATATTTAATTCCATTTGACAAATATGTAAGTATACAATAAATAAAAAATCTGAATACCTAAGCAAAAATATTTGCAAGTATTCTTATATTTTATTTTTTATTCTACCGTCTTCTACCGTTGTAGAATGTTCTATAAAATCAAGATATCATAAAAAAAGCACATTGAATATCATCAATTGGACAAAAGAAGAAGAAAAACCTATTGTGAAATGGAAAAATATACTCTCAAGCAATGAACAACATCCTTGACTATATTTTCTTGAATTTTCATTTCAAAAGGCTAACAACCACAACAACAACATGTGGTTTTCTATAAAATGCATTGTATTTAATAAGGTACCGTAGCGTCGCGTCCTTCGATTCAATAAGATAAGAATAAATTCCTTATACGAGTACAACAATAAAACATAAATCGTGTTCAACAGACGTAAGAAAGTCGTTAAGTTCCACATTTACAATAAATTTTGAACTTTTTAAAGCTATTTTTTCAGCCCCATTTACTCGAATCAATATGTTGTACACGCGATGTTAGAATACCATTACATGATAAATAAATATTCTAGTTTAGTTATTTAATTTACTGCAAAAAAATTAAATTACTTACTTAAACAAAAACTTGTAATATACGAGTATGTTATTAATCTTAGATATTTAGCGCAATGTACTTGTAATGTTCGTGTTTAATTATAAGATACGGCTGGTATGCTTAAATTAAACATAATCTCTTATATCTGCAGTTGGAAATCCTACTGTTAAGCGAAGGGGTGGGGGGAGTGGGATGTTTTTAAAACGATATAAATAAAGCATATTTTCGATAATGTTTCTTGACGACAGAATTAATATATAATTATTTCTATAATTACTACATGATAAAAAAACATTTAAAGAATACTTTGTGAAATTTTCATAAATAAATATAGCAGACGTCACAAAAAAAAGTTTCATGGCAATGCCACTCATAACTTATCACTGAATTCTGATCAATCAAAAAACCAAAATGATTTCATTAGTTGATAAGTTTCTGCAGGTAACCCTGTCCAGTTCTTATAGTTAAAAATATGTTAAAATTAAAAATAAAGAAAAAACTCGACAGCGTTACCTCGGCATTTATGTAAAGAAAGAGTGTGCAAAATTTCAAAAGGATCGGAGCAGTAGATTTTGTCCTAGAGGGGACACCGAGTTTGAAAAAGCTAAGTGTAAGAAAAACGCGTTTAAAAATTTCAAAGAAAGATCAAACCAGACCAGCAGTGAAGACTTAAAACTCTATATCTTCGACAATTTTACTCCAATCGACTTTAACTTTTCACACTTAATATATTGTAGATTAATATAAATAAATAAAAAAAAATTGTTTTGTAAAATTATATTAATTTTAATGAATTCAAATAAAAATTCAATATTCATTTTTCTATTGAATTTGTATTAAATTTAAGAGCATTTTTAACAATGTGTTTAGTTTACTTTCTTTTGAAATTTTTATATTTTTTAGAATAAGGCATTTGTTATTTTCTGTTTTCTGAAACTGAATTCAAATACGACATAGTCATTTTATTAAATAACAAGTCATTTTGACAAACAAGCTGACGCCATTTGATACCCAACATAACTGAAACTGATAACAATCATTTGATTCACAGCTTGATATATCTCTGTCAAACATGAAAACCCGAACTCTGATTAGAAAACCCAGCAATCGAATGTTTTTGCCAGAAAGAAAAATGAATATGTTTTTGTACACAGTTACGTATATGTAAGGTTTATTTAATATAAGGAAGTATACATATTTTTTTTAGGTTAATAATGTAAATTTACATAACAAAATTTATCTTTAGGTATAAATTTACTTTTTTGGTAAAACTTCTATGCAAGATTATTTAATGTTACATAATAAAATAAAAATAAACACAAACATTCCCTTTTCTTCTAGAAATGAAAATTTGCTCTGAAAATAATCAAATCGTAAATTTCGGATTTAAACTTCTAAAAAAATATTCTTCAAAATATATAATTACTTTGATTGCCACATAATACTTCTGCATATAAATCAACCTGATGTTAGTACTCTAGATAATATTTGAAGTACGAGTATTAAAACAACAACTTTAAAATAATTTTCATTACACGAAACATAAAACCTGTTCAAACTTGTTGTTATACTTGTATCATATCCTGTAAAAGGTATCTGTGTTGTACTCATATTATCTCAATTTTCTGTGTTATAATAAACATGACTTGCAATTTAATTATTAAAAAGTTTTAACTACACTTCAACGATGCATGAACGCTATGAAATATATTCACATATTTCGTCGACCACAAGTTGAAAATAAAACAATAAAGAAATAACAAATGTATTGTGTTATATTCACGTCGTTTATCTCATCGACACTTGAATTATTTCAGTGAATTCTTTTTTATATTGTCGCTATTTAAATACTTTTTACTGATATTTTGTTAGCCCTGTCTTATTACGATATTACCCCAGCAAGGATATACTTTTGCCGGTAGTTCACTCTCGGCGAGACATTTCTCAAAACATTTGTCGATGCTCCGAGAATGAACTTTTTATGTTAATTTTATAATTATTAAAGGTTTCTTATCTACGACGTTTGTACTGCAAAAAACGAACACCACTATTGCCACTATTTATTCGATAATATTTATACTGCAACAAACGTGCAGTACAATGCCGTGTGACCCAGCCTAAGTATATTCGTAACGTTTCACGTGCTATGCAACTAACTCGTTCTTACGCGATCTCCTTCCTCTTTGGAATGGACAGACAAATATAAAAAAAAAATTCCTTACTTTTACTTCCTGCTCTATTTTTTAAAACACACTGTTCTATATCTATAATAAGTTTAAACAATTTTGATAAATATTGACAGATTCCAATTTTTTTTGTAACACCAATCCTCTTCAGAATCACGTGATTGAGTTCAGTTATGTTTACTTTCTCTTTACTATGTGTCTGGGAGCTTTTATATATCTTTATATTCGAGCCTCGTACTTATTCCCATGTCTCATCCCACGGGAACATGATACTGTTACTATACTATCCCAGTACTATTACTTCTGTATCTTTATACCTACTCTATATTTATACATTGTTGAGGCGGCATAAATGGATTGAGCTCTATTCTCATCTCTTTGAGAAATGATATTGTTCTGATTTTTAAGCTGTTTGAATTTTACATAAATCCATATTTTTATTTTATTTTATTGCATAAGGATATGTCTGTAACTGTAATACATGAATATATGTATTACACATATTCTAAATCTCAGATGATCTGTTATATTGGATATTTGATTTTTTTTTATTATTACTTATAAGACATTCTATTGTAAGACTGGGTGCACACTAGGGACGATGCTGTCTTTGACAGAGTATGAATTAATAAATAAAACATTAATGATACTGTACGTACAGATGTAGCGATTCCGTTACATTTACGTCTAACCATAAATTCAATAAAATGAAATCGAAACAAACGTCTGTTAAACTAAACATCGAAACAAAATTAAATAACTCACCCACGGCATTGAACCTAAAAGAGAAATAAAGAACAAACTAAGCAGGAGACATAACAACGATAACAACTAAAAGAACGTCTTTCAATAATTCTAAAATCCGCCAGCTTCATACATTTAAAAAACACTGCTGTGAAGAATAGATATAACAAAACATTGATATGCATTGACAGACGCTTGTTGACACTTGTTTAAAGTCAAAATATACCCATGCATTACTATCAGTAATAATAGTGTATAATAAAACTCACCTAATGCATTTTCGAGCAGCTGTTGTAATCTGAAAATATAAAGAATACAAATTATATATAGTACTGAGCTAGTGACAACAAATAATGCGTTGCCATCTATATTTCATAACCTTAAATTTAGTTTGACAAGCAGTTACAGAATGTCATTAGATGCAATTATATAATCAGATTACAGTAGAAAAAAGGTTATGGTAAATATTTATATCTTACATTGTGTTTCTTTTATATTTTAAAGTTGTATAATCCGTTCAGTTATCTGTAAACACTTTGCACTACACATATTTTTTAGGTTACTTGTATTTATCGTCTAATTCTTATGGATACTCATACAGAAAGACATAATATATTTACACATTCGTTTTATGAAAACTATATTTAAATATAACCACTTGAATATATAATTTAGAAACACATTTATTTTAAAAACATATTTTCACTTTGTTATGATGTACCATAAGAAACTGTATTGCATAATTTAGTTAACACCTGTGTTTTAATATTCGGAAAATTTCGCGAAATCAAACGAACGTCATCGAAGGGCTTGAGCGAAAGAATTTCTATAGCCTCGAACCCAGAGCACTTTGCAAAAGTATTTGCGATGTAAAAAATTGGTATTTTATTTTAGAAAAAAAGTAATTTCGCGATAATTAATTATTAAACTTTTATTCACACAGTAACTAGACATAATACTTTTCAATTTAATGCAATTTTCCGGGTTATTTTTGGTGATTTAGTATTTTTAATTTATTTTAATTAATTAAGCAATGCTTGTCACCCCCGCGCCGTTTAACTATTTATTTATTACTAAGTAGTCATTGACCCGATGTCTTACGTAATCTGCCGAACTAATAATTACATCCGAATATATAGTTTTACTTAGCTTTAGTAAATTCTCGCTTGGTTTCTTGTTTGAACCTGTTGATTCTCGCAAATTATCGTTTAGCTGAACTGTCCGAAACTATTTGAATTACCCGCTGCGAAATATCACCGCCATCAATGCTCTCGGCCATAATAAAATAAAATTTTAAATTATGATTTATAAACTTACTATATAAAATAAACTATTTAATCGAGTTAGATAATTTTATAAGACCTGAATAATTAGTTAAATTTTATTAAAATTTAAATTACCTCTTTCTCTCTAACTGACCCGGTAGCAAATGCGAAAGAAAGAGATGGTGAATTATTTGAATTACATTCTTGACTTTATTACCGTAAATAGTTTTATAGATTGTTAAAATATTTTATATCCAAAATTATAAAAGTTTTAATGCTTTGTGTAGAACAAGCATACGTCAAACTCTTTTTGTTTGTTCTATAGCTACCGCTAGCTGTATTTACACGTTTTTTTATTACAGGTTCCTGTTTTTCGTTTTGTTGTAAGTACGCATAAGTCGTACTTATCCTTTCTATTTTTAATATAAATGTTATTTATTTTATAAGAATTATATTATGTTATCTTTAATTTTAGTATTAATATTGTAATGAATAATTGTTTAAGTTTAGCGCTTGTAAATATTGTCTCTGGTCTGTGGAGATTTCTATTGTTTTAATGCTGGTAACTCAGTATTGGCACATTGTGATGTGAAATAAATCATTATATATTAATCTGCACGCTAGTCAGAAAGTCAGTCTTCTCCTGAGTCTCAACCAAGTGTTTACTAATTGTACTTCGTTCGTACAATACTCCAATTGTAACATCTAAGTATTCAATAGTGAGCACATTTTAACTATTAATCAAATTATAACACTAGAATTACATTTTGTTTTATATCTGACATCTTCATTAATCTAATAAAATACTATTGTAATTAAGTAAGCAGATATAATATTACAACGAATAAATGATATATTTTAATAAAAGTGTTTGTATTAATAGTAATAAAAAGATACTAATTGTTCAACCGTCGTATGTTGCAACGAGGTTATACTTTAGGCCGCTCAAGTATTCTCTAATTGCAACAATACACCGTCTTAACAAGAATCCTATTAATCATCTTAAAAGAGTTAATTCTTATCAACGTGAGTAATTCAAGAAGGTGGATGATCGTCAAACTGAAGAATCTACTTCCAGTAACTAGCAACACTGCGTGATGTATTAGCAAGCTGAGTAATCTCCTTTTAGAACGAGCATCTTCACACATTTTTTACATCTGACTACCAACCTTACTCACAACAAATGGTGTCAGGTGGGGTCTCGAAGAGATATTCCTACACATAAATATCCAAGAGGTACGCCCAAAAAATTTTTCTATATATTCTACACCTGGATGCAGATCAATTAATCTGGATGCCACTACGCCGATGGATTATTTCCAAAAATTGCCGAAGAGTACGAGATAGAACGTCAATTCATCTGTATTTCACATAATTTTTCTACAAGTCCGGTGGATGCAAAACTACAGCCCGCCGAACCAGAAAAAAAGAAATCTTTTGCCGCCATGCGAATGGATGGATGCTTCTAGAACACATGGAATAATCTAAATCGATGTTGGTCGCGTCCAGAGCCCTGCACACAGCTGTTTATAGATCATAATCACTGATAAGAAAATCTTTAAGTATAATAAGACAGTATCTTTTTTTTTGTATATAATTATTACTATAAATTGATAATTGTATTTTTTTTGAATAGCAACGTTACTAATGAAGCTATGATTTTTTTTTAGTATTATATTCAGTACTTTTGAATATTTGCTATAATCTAAGTATTTTTTATTAGCATCATTATTAACGAGGTTATAATTTTTTTTAGTATTATATTCAATACTTTTGAATATTTGCTATAACCTAACTTTTTTTGTAGCATCATTGTTTGTCATTGAAGCTATTAATTTTTTTAGTATTATATTCAATACTTTTGAATATTTGCTATAACCTAAGTATTTTTGTAGCATCATTGTTTGTCATTGAAGCTATTAATTTTTTTTAGTATTATATCCAATACTTTTGCATATTTACTATAATATTTTTTTATAATTGTTTCCACAATTATACTAATTTATGTTAATATTTTTTTAGAACAACATCTTTTTTTGAACGAGAGGGAATTTTGAAAAGGAGAAGTAAAGAGCTGAAGCAGTTAGATAGCAGTCTGTTCAATCAGAGAGACTACCTTCCTGTTACAACTGCAACGTCTGAGCCCCATCGGAAATTTCCTGTGAGTTACTGTTTTCGCTAACAATTTTTCCTTGTCAGAATCCTATTTTTCGGAGAGTCGTTTATTGGTACAAAATAATCTTTAGTCTGTATATTATATATAACTTTAATTAAGTACAATGGCACCGAACGTTCATTCCCTCACATTAGTTGAGAATACAATCAATCTAATTAATGAGTTTTCAAAAAATTTAGAAGTCCAATCAACATCCTTAACAATAGTTGAATTAAAAATCAGAAACTTAGATAAAGCTTGGGTTAAATATAGTAGTATCGTAGAAGCACTGCTTCCAATTCTAAAAAATGAAGAAGCTACGGCTATCGTTAGTAAGTCTATGGAAGTTGAAAGTATTTATGACGACACTCTTATTTACTTGTTGAATTATAAGCAAACATTTGAGAATGATACACATATTGTAGACGACTCAAAAAGCATAGATTCAATAAAAAATCTGAACTTAAGTCCAATGCAACTAACCGTTTTTGATGGAGAATATACTAATTGGCAAAGTTTCATGGAATTGTTTACAAATTTAATTCGTAATAATAGCAAACTATCAAACATTGAAAAAATGCATTATTTAAAATTAAATTTGACAGGAGAACCACTCAAACTCATAAAGAATTATCCTTTAACAAACGATAATTATGAAATTGTTTGGAACATCCTTTGTAAACGTTATGATAACAAGGTAGCACTTATTGAAACCTGTTTGAACAATTTAATAAACTACAATGTTATACGTTTAGAATCAGAAACTAATATCAAAAATTTTTTAGACGAAATTAATGAATCGATTAGAGCATTAACCGAGTTGGGAATATATTCTAATCATTCAGATTTTATTTTTATACATTTTTTAAAGACCAAGTTAGATTTTAACACATTAAAGGAATG
Source organism: Panorpa germanica (assembly GCA_963678705.1). Taxonomy (NCBI): domain Eukaryota; kingdom Metazoa; phylum Arthropoda; class Insecta; order Mecoptera; family Panorpidae; genus Panorpa; species Panorpa germanica. The sequence goes on along the minus strand of OY783215.1, from coordinate 11,459,762 downwards.
GGAAAACAGAAATACTTCTGAATTACCAACCCTAAATGATTTTACGAATTTTCTTGAAACACGGTGGCGCACTCTAGAAAGAAGAAGGCATGTTGAATTTAAAACAGATTCAAGTCATTCTATTTCTAGTAGTGAACCAGTTTCAAGTGAACAATTTGCTAACGAAGTCGAAACAAAATTTAAAACTTTTTTTTGTAACTATTGTAAAAAAAATGGTCATTTAGAGAAATATTGTTTTATCAAGAAGGAAAATGCGGATACGGTATATCCTGTCGCGCAAATTAATATTTGTAGGAGAGATACGGTATTTTCAAAACCTTCTGTTTATTGTAAAAGATCGAGACATCTTGAATCTGATGGTCCTCAAGTATCTTTTACTAAAAATACAAAACAAAATTCACGTTCTTTTTATAATCACCATTTACGTAAATTTAATAGTTTAAATAAAAATATTGAGATTAAAGAAATACAAAATACCAATGATATAACAAATTTTAACTGTAACAATGAAAATGTTATTGACAAGCAAACAGCTGACACTGTTCAATTCAGAATAGTCGCAGCCAAAGCAAAGACTGTATCATTTTTATTGGACACTGGTTCTCAAATTTCTTTAATTAAACAAAATATTTTAAAAAATAATATCAAAATAGATAGTACATCTAAAGTGTTATTAAAGGGAATCTCTGAAGGCACGCCTTATACTTTAGGTTCACTAAAAACTTCTATAATTTTAGATAGTTCTAGGTCGAAACATACTTTTCAGGTTGTGTCAGAGGATTTCCCCATTAAGCATGATGGAATCATAGGATTAGATATTTTACGTACATTTAAAGCAGTAATTAATTTGGAAACAAACAGCGTACAATTCTCACAACATGGCAAAATATTTGAATTCCCATTATTGAACATAAACAGTATTATCATAGTTCCAGCACGTACTAGGAAATTAATTCCTATGTCGGGTTCTACGGTAGGAGTTTGTGTAGCCAAGGAATTGCTACCTGAAGTTTTTTTAGCCAACGCATTAATTAATCCTGTTAATAATACTTTTTATATATCAATAACTAATTCCTCAGCAAAAGATGTAATACTTGACAATTTTAAACCAGATATTATTCCAATAAATAAATTTAATTTTTACCATTTTTTGAAAAGAAATCCTAACGATCCTAAAAGATCCTTACGACATCTTTTATTTAATAATATAGATTTTTCAAATGTTAATTCAAAATACTTAACAGATTTAATGGAAATCTGTAATAATTTTAATAACATATTTTTTTTCCCGGTAGATAAGTTATCTTGTGCGAGTGCACTGAGTAACTCACCTAACCCTGTAAACATTAAGCCGCATAGATTATCTCATGCGCATAAAGAAATTGTTGAGAAGCATATTCAAGAACTGTTGGCTAACAACATTATTGAAAAATGCGACTCACAGTTTAACGCACCTCTGTTAATGGTACCTAAAAAAGCAGATGCGTCGAGGAACAAACAATTTTGCGTTGTAATCGATTATCGTAAACTTAATGAGCAGACGACAAGTGATGTTTATCCTTTGCCCCTCGTACTTGACATACTAGACCAACTTACTGGTGCAAAATATTCTTCTACGATTGATTTAGCTACAAATAAATTTACTAGTAATAAACCAAAATTTAAACTAAATTTTGATAAAAGGGTCAATTCTCTTTTTTCACCTAGAAAGTATAAGGTAGTTAATAGAAATAGATTAAAGAGATTTTGTACCAATCAACAAAACCTTGACGTGTTAGATGGATTTTGTCAGGGATGATTGTTTTGTGAAGCAGTGTTAACTCTATACGATGGGATCAGAATCGTTGTCGACACTTTGCTTCTCTTTTTGTTTTTTTCCAGAATTGTAACTCGTATATTTTGTTTTTATACGTGTCCCTTTTTTTTTGGAAGGGGGTGTTGTGATAGTACGATATCGTCCTATCTTCCTTTTTCTTTTTCCTGGAAAGAAACGCATATGTTTTGTTTAATATGCGTTCCTTTTTTAGGGTTGAAGGGTGTTGTAAGTACGCATAAGTCGTACTTATCCTTTCTATTTTTAATATAAATGTTATTTATTTTATAAGAATTATATTATGTTATCTTTAATTTTAGTATTAATATTGTAATGAATAATTGTTTAAGTTTAGCGCTTGTAAATATTGTCTCTGGTCTGTGGAGATTTCTATTGTTTTAATGCTGGTAACTCAGTATTGGCACATTGTGATGTGAAATAAATCATTATATATTAATCTGCACGCTAGTCAGAAAGTCAGTCTTCTCCTGAGTCTCAACCAAGTGTTTACTAATTGTACTTCGTTCGTACAATACTCCAATTGTAACATCTAAGTATTCAATAGTGAGCACATTTTAACTATTAATCAAATTATAACACTAGAATTACATTTTGTTTTATATCTGACATCTTCATTAATCTAATAAAATACTATTGTAATTAAGTAAGCAGATATAATATTACAACGAATAAATGATATATTTTAATAAAAGTGTTTGTATTAATAGTAATAAAAAGATACTAATTGTTCAACCGTCGTATGTTGCAACGAGGTTATACTTTAGGCCGCTCAAGTATTCTCTAATTGCAACAATACACCGTCTTAACAAGAATCCTATTAATCATCTTAAAAGAGTTAATTCTTATCAACGTGAGTAATTCAAGAAGGTGGATGATCGTCAAACTGAAGAATCTACTTCCAGTAACTAGCAACACTGCGTGATGTATTAGCAAGCTGAGTAATCTCCTTCTAGAACGAGCATCAGACCTCTTTTTACAACATTGATGTCAGGTGTAACATCCGCCTTCGAATAAACTTACAACAGTTTATTACTTAGTTAGTTTATTTATAATTTTGATGAAAAGTGCGATTAGCCATTTTATTTGTTTTTGTTTTAATTGTTTTTTAATGTTAGTAAAGGTTCTATAATTAGTACAGTCGAGTATGTATACTAATCAGATATTTATCGTATTATTTAATAATAAAAGCGTGGGGCAGTATTTGTAATAACATATAAAATTTATAAAAATAATTTTGAAAAGGTTAAATGAAAAAAAAAAATTGCCTTCTTCTCCTTCATTGTTCATGTGAAAATTTTGATAAAAGGCATTTGTGATTACCGATAGTATCCAGTTCATTAGGCAGATATCTCTGAAATATCGAAGTTATATGTAGAAGTGTCTGTCTGATTCAATACCCAAATAACTCAGAAATGCAACCAAATTAAGGAACAGAGTATGCAGAGGAGTGCATAAAACTGGAATATTGCTTTCGTCGTTGTTCCAATGTGAGAGCAGCTTTAGATCCTCCGCACACGAGTCAACTGATAGCATAATAGCCGAGCAACGAAGTTTGCAACGAAAACGAAACACGAGCCATGTTTCGTGACTCTATATAATTTTTAACAATAGCATAATAGGGGATTTTATAGTGTCGTATATGTATGTATTTATATAATTTTGAATAGTATTTATGCACATACTCTGCTCATGATGTCACCATCAGAAGCATGTATCTAAGTATGCCTTGCGACCGAGAAACATAGTCGTACAAAACGTCCTCAAAACCAGTTTGAAATCAGTTTTATTTCATTCGCACTGTGTGTTTTCTCTCACTCGTATACACGGACGTTTTCTCACTAACAACGCAGTTGCATTCTCATTCGGTTCGGGCAGATTCGGGGCAATCGGTCGACCCGTGTGGTGACGGTATTATTCTACCGCACCGCAAGAGAAATTAGTCCCACAATAAAAAGTTTCCATCACTACGATCTCGGCTATGATACCGCCGTAGTCACATCTTGTTATAGCATGTTTCAACATAAAATGATTTAATATTGAAGTAGTCTATAATGTAAAAACTTTAAACTATAGGAATAAGTTAGAGAAGTAATATTACTTACAATGTTGCATCTCTTAGTACTTCGTTTCATACGAGTAAGACACTATTGTTAGGAAGACATGTTACAATGAGGAAAAGCATTCATCTGAAAACTTATCATGTAAAGAATATAAAATATCTCCCGTATGTCACTGGCATTGAAATATCCGGTAACAGAAAAGGAACTGTTTTGTATGAATTGTGTTTCCTGTGCAAAAGCTGTTGAATATTTTTGTACTATGTTTTATTCAGCCCCGGATCTAGGATTTCTTTGAGACATTATGATTGGTATATTACATTATGTGTATTACATTAATAGTGAATAATAGTTCAGGTCTACTATGAAAACAACAGAGATTGGCATGCTTTATAAGGGTTGATCTCCGAAGCAACTAAATTGTCCAATGCCAACGATAGCACGTTTCTTTGACTACATACGCCTTCCTTTCTCCTAAGGCTGGGTTCACACAGCATTGTGAATAAATATAGTCCAAGATCTCAGAGCCGGCAGACATCACTTACTTTCTGATGAACAAAATGTGTAAGATTGAGTAGTGTTAGTATGTGCAATGATCGTATGCCTACCTGCTAACTTGACCAGGCGGCCATTTTCCAAGTATCAGGTAATCAAGGTTTATGTCTCACTCACTCTCATGCGCAAGGATAATGACCTCTCGCTCCTACTCATAGCGGAATTAAGATTGGGTTTAGGGGATGTTTGGCCCCTTGGATCAATCTGTCCTCTTGTAAAAAGTTTTAAAACAGTTGTCATCAGAAAATCAGTGGTGTATGCCGGCTCTGGGATCTCACTCTAATAGTAGCGCATACATTTTATATAGAACCATTCACACGACGTTTGTACTGCAAAATGTTTTAACAATACGTCATTGCGTTTAATGCGACATCTGTGGCATTATTATTTCTTTCTAACATTTTTTGTTTATTTTGTTTAATATAATTAGATACAGAATAAATACTTTTGCGATAACAACGATGTCGCAACACGTGACATAATTTACTTAAACATACAATGTAATTAATTTTTTTTAATTATAAATAGTTTATATACAAATTGAACTTTTTAGTCGAATTACATTTATTTGTAAACAGCTGTCTGTCTTAAATGTAAACAAAAGTATGTGTATGTGTGCTTAAGTAAATTAAAATGTAATTAAAAACAAATTTGTATCAAAAACAAACATTTGGAATTAAAAATAGTAATTATATTAATTATTGAAAATAAAATAACGATTTACAACGGAAAAGTTAAATGTATTTTAATTGAAATTTAACAAAAAAAAAAATATACAAAGTACTTATTAGAAAATCAATAAGTTATTATTCATTTGTAGAATCCATTTACATTATGTGAACGATATATGTTTATATGTATTCACCCACACATATGTACATGCGTGAGAGGTTGTATATTTTATGTGTACTTTATTTATTTTGTAATTCTTTTTTTTTCATTTGCAACTTTATTTTTTGTATTTATTGCCAATTGAAATGTTCATGTATTTTTCTATAATCAATTAATTACATTCAATTTAATTCATGTCGAACTGCAAAGTTAAACAAATTAATTTAGGATTAATACGCCTGAGCGGTCTGCAACCAGAATAGCATTGCTCAAGTAATTATGTCAAACGCCAAAGAGTGTATTCGGTCTTAATATTTTAAGTCTAATTTTAGATTAGATGTGACATCTAATGACTCGCCCCCCCCCCCTCATGTCACATCTTGTCACACTTTAGGAAACCCCTCACCCCTGATTTGTGACGTAATTAATGTATTAACTATATATTATTCAAATAACTAAAATTGCAAAAAGCTCTGATTTATATGTACAGTAAAGTGAAGTGTTACTTTCTATAAACATTTTATTCCAAAAGTAAAACAAAATAAATACAATTAATTTATCCCGTATGTTTATTCTGAAAACACTGTTGAATAATTACATCATTACTCATTTTGTTTAGAACTTGTCCGTGTTTCGGTATATATGTGTATGTGTGTTTAGCATGTCTCCGTAGATTACTGTTTCATCCCTTGCTTTATGTCTTGGTTTCAACCCTAAAGATACCAGGCATATATTCAATCCCTATGGACCACACCAAGGTCTTAAAGCAATTTCTGTTCCCCTTTAACCTGTTTCTTGCCCATAACTTTCAAGTTTGAAGTTGTATTAAATTCAATATCATTTTTTGTGGTACCCCTGGTTCTTGTTTACAAAATAACATTTCATATTTCATCTGTGCTGTATTATGTTAGATAAGTTTACGCCTACTTAAATGAGCGCTGCAACTATATTGACACCAAGTTTTAAATATGGAGAATTATTAAATTATATATATTTTGTTGTGCACCTTATACTATGAATGACGAGTTCAGATGTCAGATGATGATTCAGATTTGCTACTGATTCAATTAGGTTGTGAACTCATTTTTTAGGGATCGATTTTATAATAATATATTGACATATTGGTTAATAAATGTACGAGTATATTATGGGTCGATGTAACAGCTGCTACAGCTTTGACGTCTAATACTGCATCTCTTTTGCACTTAAACACTTAACAGTGGTTGTAAAAGGAAGCAATTACGTCGTGAACTGATGTAATTTTTTACCTCTTTAATTATTAAAGAAAAAAGGATTATTTCAATCGATAATAACTTCTAAAATCTTGCGAATTGAATAAAAATAATTGAATTATTGAGGTTCTGATCAATTCAGTTATGGTTCACAACCAAATTCAAGATAACAACAAAGAAAATAGCAGTTCATGGATTTTTCAGTGAAAGAATATTAAAAAGTAACTAAAAATAAAATTTATCGTATAATGAATTATATCTTAAAAAACATATCATAAAAAATTTTAGTTAATAATAAGAAAAACAAAAATTTATAAACAAAAGAAGAAAAAACTCCATTTAAAATCTGTCCCTGTGGACACAGTTTACACAAACAACCCTCTTCTAAAACTTTGTACGTATTTAAACTTATTCATTACACCTTTACCACCCCTTATAACGTATTGTATAACTCACATCTTCATGCCGCTCGGTAATTGGGTTGTTTACCCGTTCACCCTAACGCCATCTATAAACATGACGAGTAAACTAACACACATCTACGCAAAAACACATACACATAGATAGATATTCACACAAAAGTAAGACGTTAAACGTAGCTTTAATTAGTTACAGAAGCAACAATGTTTTGAAGCTGAGTTTGTCTCAGAACCTTCTCAGTCAACCCCATCTTACGGTGTGACACTCCCTGGGGAGTGATACGATGACAGAGATTGTTGATGAAAAGTGGTTGAAAAGAGAAAATATGCCATAACCTAATATGTCGTATTATGAATATGTTTTCTTAAATGAAGCATATGTTATTCGACATCCAGTTATTCAGTTTGCTAATGTTTCTCAAACAAGTAGATCATTTGAAATACATACGTAGCAATTCTGCTTTATATAATTGACTAACTTACGATACTCTGTTATATGGGCGAGTGTTTATACGATGGAGCGTAAGAAATGGGGATTGCAGAAATGGGAATGTGCAGACTTGCGATTTTTTTATGACCTTCATGTTTCCTTTTTTCCGGGTTATGGATAAGATATGTTAATACGATCACTAAATACCGCTCATAGTGGGAAAGAGGGAACCTTACTCGTATTTTCTTGATAAAAGTGCTTCTAAATTCTGAGGTAAAAACTGTGATAAATGTAGATTTTAAAAATAAGATGCACATGTTACATGTTACTGTTTACCAGGTGTGTTGGTAAACGTCTCCGGGCCCGGGAAAAAATTGGTGAAGTGGAAAAAGAGGTTAATTTTAAAATAAGCGAGAAGAAATTGTGCCGAGATGCATTACGTCCCGGATCAGACGCTGACAAGGTCTTATGAGAAGTTGCACGACTGCGTCCTAGTCAGATACTCGTAAGGTGTACCTCATAAGGACTAGCCTGGCAGGATCCTGGTCAGGTATTCATAACGCTGTCCCGACTAAAGGAATATCAAATAAGGCATGAAATAAATCCTGACCAGAGCGTACCTGAAAGGGTCCTAGTGAATACTCACAAGATAATATCTGACGAGGTCCTTTTGTATACGAGGAAAAAATGTATATATTGTCTTTTGAATAGAAAAAAATGTAAACTGACTACTTAAAATTTGAGGTTATGTTTTCCAAGTCAATTTCTGTCTGGTGTCAATTCTCCAAGGTTCTCTGTACAGAAAAACAAATATGATATAATAGAAATTCAAAAATGATGCAGTGATAGTTCCTTTAATTCTTTTGTCATTTTAAATGAATTAATATATAATGAATTGATCTTATTAATATTTTCTTAAGAGATAATTTGATCAATATAATATAAAAAACAATTTCTTAATATTTATAACTAATTTCACAACCTAATTTTCGTTTAAAGTGATTCCCATTCAATGGGAATATTGCACGTTAATTTGCTAACAAAAGTTTGAATTTACTAGAGTAGAATTTTCTAAGTAGAATAAATATTTCTTTTACTTATTTAATTCATTATTACATAATTAAAAGCATAATATTTATCTCCTAACATGAAGCTGAAGATCTAAACAACCACCAAGATAGTATATTTGAGAAACATGTCCAACGTGTCTATTAACGTTTATGTCGTGTTACTTCTTAATCCACGTTCAGCTGTGACTTAGTGTGATGTACACGGAAGCAGGAAGTTGCACGAGAATTACTCTTCCTGTAAGTCCATCTTGATGTATTGTCCGTATTGTCCTCAAGGCAGTAAAGGGTCTGTAAACGGATTATCCAAGATCCAAACAAAACTCTTGACCTACCACATTACGTGAACGTGATAATGTTTGAAACTGCCAGCTAAATGTCAGGCGATGACAACCTTTAATATGATAAGAAAATATGTACATAGTTTGGATTTTGCTTTAAGAAACATGAGCTTCCGCAGAAATTTCAGACAGAAGGAGAAGCAAAACTTTCATGCAAGTCGAATATATGCATTTTAAATGTATATAACTGCGGTGGTAACCTGCGGTGGTAATCTTAAGACAAAAATGTTTCTTCAATGTTCTTCTCTCTACCTTCTCCTAATGGCCTTGTGTCCTCATTTTTTAGTGGTCGATTTTTCAATTGTGAAATTGATGTTAATAAATGTGTATTGGCGTGTCTATTTTATTAAATATCTAAATGTTGACAAAGATATAGTAATTAAAAATTTGAATTGTAGTTTTAGCGCTAGAAATGGTCGGCCATATTTGTATGACGTGAAATGCATTTTAACGTCAGTTATTTGTTGAGTAGGTCAGTGCTATGGTAATGTTTTGTAGCCAAAGAATTGTCAAGTCAAAGAATAATAAGCTTTTACTTTATTTAACCATGTTACGGCCGACATAATATTGAAATTTGATTGTTGCTTGAAATAGCTGTAAATAATATTTGACATTTTGATATATAAATACACATAGCACAGATTTATGAGCTGTAAGGTTGGTAACCTGTAAGCTTGCCAGAGTTCTATCTTGAATATACTATATCTATTACACTCTGTTGTATAAAAGAGATAGCAACTAGCGGCTGTGATGTCACATGCAGTTGGAATGTTGTCCAACGTTGAATCCCTTTAATAATTAAAGAGAAAAAATGACTTTTTTTAATTGTTAATATCTCCCGAAATATAAGGAGTTATTAAAAAATAATTGGACATTTGAGGTTATAGTAACCCTGCACTTTATCAATATATAATACAGTTTTATAGAAATTAAGACATAGGACATAGGCCCATTAGTACAAAATATTTTAGGTTAGAATCTTAGCTGACAATGAAATCATATTACTAAATATTGGCAAAAGATTTAAAGGGTTACTATGTTAATAAAGGTTACACACGACTGATATAAGAGTACATACGTTCACCATAATAATTCCAAGAGCATGAAAGTAGGCACAGATGCTGAGGTATTATAATTATTACAAACTTCTCAGAGATGCACTCATAACTGTAGTTATAGCTTTAAGGGCATAATCTCAGAGCTGTATTTTAAGCCAGTGAGTGTGTCTGTATCTGCATCTGCATCTGCATCTCCTACAATAACACAATTAAGTTGTTTAGATGACGTGTGCGACATACGTGTGAATTTGTAAAGCAGAGTTATTAACAACAGATGGCACCACTGAACCTAGACACTTGAAACTATATACGACGTTGTAATGTTGTTATTTTATACAGTGTTAAGTTAATTTAACTAAAATATGCATTACACGTTCTTGTCTCATCGAGTTGTAGTCTAGAGTAGCTTGCAGAAATAATCGTGTCTTGTTGAAGGATGGAATGACAAATTCAAACAAAATGAAAACAGAACTTGGAGATAAATGAACAAGTTGAGTAATTGTTTTTGAAGTAAGTAGCTAGACGTTTATCTGATTGATGTTGATGATTCAAAGCTATGTTATGTAAATGTTAAATTACAGAACTTCAAATTTACGTATCTCCTACGTAAATGTAATGTAAATGCTTCATTAGTGCTTACAGAGTCTTTCTTGGTTTTGATTTTATACTTTTACTATAACTTTTTTTAATATTACTAAAAGATATTCATAAAAGATAGAAAGTTAAAATTTGGCATGTGCATTAGGGGGCGTCCATAAATTACGTGAGGTGTTTTTTTAAATTTTCTGTCCCTTCCTCCCCCCCTGGTGAGATGTCGTGAGATTTTATTCAACCCCCTCCCCCATCCCCCAATCTCACGTGAGATTTTTCAAAATGTGGGTTTCTTACGTAAACGCGTTGGATTGTTATTGTAAAAAGAAAAAAAAAATTTGCTTCGTGGTTTTATTTACGACTAGTTAAGACTAGTAATCAATATTGCTGAGAGTTTAATTATAAGTGTAATAAAAATTTAACAATAGAATACTTAAAGTAGTAGCCCGTATACGTCCGGCAGAAATTCGCTTAAATACGGTCCCATACTGAGACAGGCCTTAAGCATGTACAATCTAGATTAAATGGACCAAAATAGTATAATTTTTTTTTGTTTCAATCAGAAAAAAAATTGCGTGATATTTGCCGAGACCCCCCCTCTCTCCAACAGAAGATTAGATGAGATTTGACTCGACCCCCTCCCCCCCTTAAACATCTCACGTAATTTATGGACGCCCCCTTACGGTATTCAATGCTAACATTTTTTGAAGATTAGAAATTGAAAAATTGGAAAAGGGTGCGTAGAGAAAATTGGGGGGCGCGATAGGAAACTTTGGAGAAAACTGAAATTTTGGAATACATAATAATGAAAGTTATGTTATTAAGAAAAAAAATTTCAAAATTCAAAAATTTTATTTGGGGAAATTTTATATATGGGCTAACTTTGGTACCTAATTTATAGATCAAAAAAGAAAATCCCAAATTTTGGAAAAAAGTTGGTCAAATAATGAACAAATTGAAAAAAAAAATTCTTTAGTCAGTTTATATGAAAAATTATTTGTTATATGTAAAATAAATATGGAACGAGTTTAATATTTCAATTTAAAAATGGAATTAACTTTTGAAATGAAATGCAATTCACACAAAAGACAGTCGTCGCTTGCGACGGGGGTAGACTCTAGTATATTAAAAGGTTTATAACAAGTATTAATAAACAATAATTCTATTCTTGCAGTGTGTTTAGCGCGTGTTCGCGCTGAGGATTGTGGTCAAGAAGAATTGGTTCAATGTGCCAGACCACTTCAAGTATTATCAGCTACTTCTCATCTGACTTTTGTCACTAAGAAAGAGGAACTCGACGAATTGTGCCCGTAAGTAATTAAAATATGTATGTATTCATTTGGCGTTCACTTTATCAACTTCTGTAGATCGATTTTTGCGTTTTTGTATTTGTTTTTAGGGCTCAATTTTATATGTGTAAGCTAGAAATAAAAAACATCACGCTATTAATTTGTAAAAACCGAATTTCTTGTCTTGACAAGCTTTTAAGTTTGCCAAAAATTTATTATTCAGGGATTAATATATTTTTGAAATTATATTGACTTCATCTGGATTGCAATTACAAAAGTCGCTGAACACGTCTAATTAGTTGAATGGTAAGGGCTGAAACAGCGTCAGCAATATTCGGGTAGGTGTTTGCTCAGCCCTTAATCCACGAGATTGCTGAACAGTTGAACGGTTCACGTCTCATATTACAGTTGTTCTTTATCAAAGCTGTTGACTTCAAATGCAATAAGATCTATTGAATTTAATGCTGGAGTAGAATGAATTTAATGAAAACCGATCACTACTATACGGTATTAGTCTATGAGTGCAGTTTTCTATATCTGCCCCCTTTTTGTCTGTACCACTATAATATCTTCTACACTAAGTATATTTTGTTAATTTTCCAAATCAATTCATTTTAGATAATAAGTAGTTCAATTAAATTAGATGTCTTGCTCTGTTTTGATTAGATATTGAAACTAGTGTTAACTAGATGTATGTCCTTCAATTAGATTCAGTTGACCTTTTAGCAAAGGTTAGATTTGATTTGAATCGTTTAACATGTTTATATTTATGTTTTACTAGTCTATGTTTTCAATTAATAAGTGCCAAAATAATTTTTGTGCGTTGTAGGCAGCAACTGCAATATTCAAATGTCCTTCGATTTGTACAACGAACCATACAAATATATAGTAAAAATCGTAACTGTTGTTGTATACTTTTTTTTCGCTTACCTGTTTGAAACCATAAATCCAATGCTTCCTATGCGAGCCGTGGGAACCTATAAACGCTTACCAGTGCTATAAATTGTACACAAACAATTGCATTTATCCTTTCCAACCTCTCTGAAATTATGAAGATTCCAGACAGAAGATGAATCTTGAAATTAGTTTGCAACAAGGCAGGAATAATTGGATGTAGAAGTTTGAAGAGAAACCTTGCAATTAGCTTTTAACAAGCTTGAAACTGTAAGACAATTTTCTACATGGGATAAGGTTTTTCAATCACCTTGTAGTTCTATTTAGTTGTAATTCACTTGACGGAATAATTTGACAGCAGCTGCACGTGATTTTCGTTAATGAAAACTTTTCAAGTGTTTATTTCAACTTCATTGCGGCAATTGATTTTAATATCAGGTACTGTGTTACCACTGAGGAAGTACTATTAATTTTATTTTCAACTTTTTTTGGTTTTTCCGTCGTTTAAATGGTGCCATATGTTTCTCAGAAGTTTTTATATTGTTCTCTGCATTGGTAACGAGATACTAGATACTTCTCAAATGAGTTGTTAGAAAATCGGTATTTTTGCATATGTATTTAGCAAATGGAAAGTTAGAAAATCGGTATTTTTGTTGCAATGTTCTTCATGCTTTCTTAAGTTACGCGTTGACAGTACTTTTTGTGTGGCTGCTTATACAAGAGTGTTCACTGTTCAGTATCGTATGCATCATTGCGCACAGAAGTGGTCTGACAGACAATTTTGCAGATTTTGTCATTCTAGTGTCTAATAAACATACCGCTGATCTGTGGATTCTTTAATGTGACCCACAGGCTCACAACAAGATCACCGACATCAGTTGTGAATTTAGATTTATGCTGCTAAGATGCCTCAAAGATGATGGTGGCAAGTTGGTTGATAAACATGTTGCTTCGTCTGTGGCAGCAACGACTAACCATGCTGGTCGTCGATGGAGCTCATAACAGCACCAGAAATGATTGTAGATTCTAGATGATAATTGATCCCTTCCTTCATATTTGAAAGTTCCACACAGTTTAAACCATTTGAATATTACAGTTGCTCCCTACAACGCACTTAATTAAACACAAAGGCTAAAACATAAATGTAAACATATTGAATGGGTTCAAATCAAATCTTACCTTTGCTGCATCCTCCTTACGGTATTTACCTACGCGAGTAAACATCCCTGATATTTATAAAAGTATATAAAAGTGAAGAAGTCAATTTAATGAAAATGTTAAAAATGTTAAATTCCTAGTTTTAGTAATACGTTATTGATTTTCTATTCTAAAAAGACATCGAATCTAAAACCTACTGTTACTGAATATAACCATTCATAAATCTTATATAAAATTCTATAAAAAATGATGAACAACATAAAAATATGATTAAAGAAGCAATAAAAATATTCATATATAATAAAAATCACAATTTTGGTCAGATAGCATGTTAAGTTGAGATAAAACTGATATTGATAGACGAAAACAACATAAAAGAATAATAATACCAAATGTTTAAAATCGAATAAAGTTAAATTTATCGCTCGCAAGTCTTCGTATCCAATGTCGTTTCCACCCGCGCCGAGGACGCCAAATCTCTAGCGAACTATAAATAATCATTTTCTTATGGTAAATACGGGTATAAAATGTGACCATCAGAAAAACTGAAATCCGTTTGTGAGAGATATTTTAAAGCTCTATGATTTGGATATATGGAAATGTGTAATCACATGGATTGGTTTGTTTAAATTGCGTAGAGCAGGAGTCTGTGCTGTTTTTAGGTAATTCCCACCTATTGTTTTAGTTTTATATTCATTTATATATATATATTTATTACTTTTAATTTTTTCATACTCCATACTTAATCTAAAACTAATATATAAAACTACCGAACAACCGAGTTGATTTACAATCTGTTATAAGTAAAATGAAGTTCCAGCTTGTGTAAAATAAAGAAATATAATAATTAATATTAAATAAAGTATATTGCAGACGTACTAAGCACATTCAAAACAAAATTACAGCCCTGCAAGAAACGCAAATTCTATTCTGTAACTGAAACTTACAATGGGCTTGTGTCCTCATTTTTTATTGGTCGATTTTTCAATTATTGATTAAAATTGATGTTAACAAATGTGTATTGGTGTGTCTATTTTATTAAATATTTAAATGTTGACGGAGATATAGCAATTAAAAGTTTGAATTGTAGTTTTAGCGCTAGAAATGGTCGGCCATATTTGTATGACGTGAAATGCATTTTAACGTCAGTTATTTGTTGAGTAGGTCAGTGCTGTGGTAATGTTTTGTAGCTGTTGGTAGTCAAATAATCAAGTCAAATCAAAGAATAATAAGTTTTTATTTTATTTAACATAATATTGAAATTTGATTGTTCCTTGAAATAGCTGTAAATAATATTTGATATATAAATACATATAGCAGAGATTTATGGTCTGTAAGGTTACACAAGGATTGTGATGTCACATGCACTTGGAATGTGTACAACGTTGAATCCCTTTAATAATTAAAGAGACAAAATGACTTTTTTAATTGTTAATATCTACTAACATATAAGGAGTATATTATAAAATAATTGGACATTTGAGGTTCTAGTAACCCACTTTATCAATATATAGTACACTTTTATAGAAATTAAGACATAGGACACAAACCCATTAATGGTTATCTATTTAAAATTAAAATTAAAACTTAAAATTTAAATAGTTGATGGAATCCACACGCGAATGCATTCGTTGCCCAACGCATTATCGTAATAGTGCTAATAACCAATTTCGGTTGATGCACTTAGAAGTAATGAAAAAAATAATACTAGTACGTAGTTTAAAATCTTTTTCATGTCCTACTTTTTATATTACTTTTTTACTTAAGAATATAACACATATATTAAGAAGTTAATTCTAATTATACAAGTAATTGTAAAACTTAATAGCACTAGTTCTCATTAGATGGCACCACATTCGTAAAAGTATTTAAATTAATTAGTTAGGACATGTAATATAAAAAAAGTTTTTTCTTTGTAACATTACCATTTAGGATTTAACCCGCAGTTAAAACCAGCAGCAAGCACTGAAAACCAGTTAGCATGTACGCCGCGCCGTACGGGTATTACTCGAACTGCAAATTAGAATACAGAGTTATCGTGCCTAGTAGGAGTGGGTGGTGTGCAAAGGGAGGGGGTGTCAGAAGCTTGGTTACCTGCAGTGTGTAATAGGCATGTATTTCATAGGTTTTTCTTGTTGGATTAAGTTTTTAACGTGTTGGAAATCGACTCACGTACCTCTGATTATATAACCTCATTTATTGTAGTTAAATGAAGTTTTAAAATATTTTTAATTTTTCGTGTTCATCGTTTTTAGTTTTAAAATATAAATTTATATTCATACACTACATACATTAATAGGCAGCACTGGCTCTAAACTATTGTCAGGGCGGAGTGAGATTTCCCATTGGCGCTAATTTCAATTATATATATTTTTTAATTTAATTTCTTTAACATCGGTCTAATTGCAACGCTGAGTTCTGTTACTGACGTAACCTATATTGACAGAATTATTACTGCCGTGGCCTCATATGCTTTATGATTATGACCATATAATGAAATGAATTCTGATAAGAAGCAAATCCAGGTTTGGAGAACGAATCCGAAGACTCAGCAGTATGGGCTTATATAAATATATTTATCAATGGGTTTGTGAACTCATTTTTAGGGGTCGTTTTTTGATTTTTTTTTTTTTAATATCCAAATGTTTACGGGGTTTTAGGTATTTCAAATTTAGATTTCAGTTTTGGCTTGTTTTACAAGAAATAAGTAGTAATGAAATATCGAGAATATATATCCTTGTTGGCCACCTTCGTTATATAATACTTCATGCGATAAATTACTAAATGACGTATCACAAACACACACATATTTGCTATATATGACGTTACATGTATTGGAATTTTCTATAACGTTGGATCCATTTGATAATTAAAGAGAAAAAATGATTATTTTAATTGGTAATTCTCCTTATACATAAGGAGTTATTAAAAAATAATTGGACATTTGAGGTTCTGCTAGCCAACTTTATCAATTAAGAAATTAAGCTATGGATGACAAGTCGATTATATCAACCCAGTAAACATTTTGGAGTCACTTCGCCATCATAATGAAGCCTTCATTTCTCACAGTCGTTCATATGAAATGTCAATTTTATCGGCAACAAATAGCAATACCACTCCATCTATCGGAGTACGAATGAAGATAAAGTTGATGCGAACTATAATTTGAAGTGCTAAAAATTATAAAAAGGAACACAAAATCTCAATTCAAAATTGTGAAAGATTTATCTCAATTTCTAAATAGTTTTGGTTTTGAATTACTTTGATTTTGAGGCTGACAAAGACAGTTCAATTTATGAAATGTATGGACATAGAGTTAACTACATATCTTGCAGAAATAATTCCCTATACACACAAAGCGTAAACTCGTAACGCGTGCTATACATCAACCTCTGAACTCGCGCGTAAAACGCTAGTTGTAAACACGTTCAAAGTGTTTATCCATTCTAATAATAATTAGTCTTCTATTTGAAATGTTCATGTACAGTATCGTACCAGTTATTTGTACAAACTGAAACTACCAATTAAATCAGAGAGCAAAGTTATAGAATTCTGAACTACTGGACCGGCGCTCTTCGCTCCGTAGCGCGCAGCGCCGGAAGCAATACAATGTATACATTAGATTGTGCACTTAGGGCGGAGGTACTGATTGAAATGGTGGCTTTGTTATGCTATTGCCCTTACGACTAACTAATGAAGAGTATTAAAGTTTTAAGTTGAATTCTGTTTACATTTACCTGTAGCTTTAGCAACAATGCAAACTTCACGGTATTGTTTGGGAAACATATTTGCAAAATGTATTTGTATTGTGTTGGAGTCGTGTTAGAAAGTTAGACAATACTTACAAAACTAAACATATTTTACTTATTAAGTTGATGATTGTGTTTTTTTTGAGTTTTAAGGTCTTTACGCACACATCAGTACCGACACGTGACGTTCAGTGTCAGTGATAACTGATATTATTCAATATACGAGTATTTTGTAGGAAGTATCTGGGAGGAGGTTAGGGTGTAAACGGTATACTCCACTTAAAAGTAAATGTAATTATAGTAAATACATTGTTTCATTGAATTCATTTACAGTGTAAGAAACTCTCGTATTTGTATAATGTAATTAAATTTATTATTTTAATTATTCGAAAGACATTTAATTAATTAAAATAACATTTTATTTTGTAAGTATTTCGCTGGTTGCTGTTCGTGCCTTTTAATCTATTAAATACTCTCTATGTGTTCTTTGGAATCACTTTACATGTTAAAAACATTGTTAATGTATGCTTTGAATTATTTGGTGAGACTATGTGATTTATAATAAATTGTCTTTTTATTTTCAGAGATTTGAATACGGGTCTACGTTGTATTCACAGCTACACGAGACGTTGCATGACTGAAAAGCAGAGGCGTCATTTCAAGGTTCTTTATCAGGGAACTGAACAAGTAATCCGTGATATCTGTAACGCCGGCGAATATCAAGATGGTATGAATACTTTCCAACCAAAAATACTTGATATCAAAAACAAAATGTTATTGTTTTAATTTTATTTATATAATTTACTATGTTGCCAAGTTTACAGTTAGCTAGACGTGGCAACAGTGTGTTCGTACTTTGTATAGTACAGTTTTGGATGAAATTGGCGAATAAAGAAATTGTGATTAATATTTGTTATTTGTTTCAGAATTTCTTTTGCATGCCCCTTGTATGCATAGAGTAAAAGATGAATACTCTATTTGTGCTCGTCGTTATCAACAAACAATGCTGGAACTCAATGCACCACCCACTACGACGGAAGCTCCTGTAGGTTTATACAGAAAGCATAGATCATTTGTTACAGTACGACCATCGGAGGAGGATGAACAAGCAGAGGCTCAGGAAAAAGTCAAGACTGTTTGCTGGTGAGTTTCAAATAGATCATGAAACTTATGACAAGTTTACATAAGGTTCATTTTAGGATTATGAAAACGATCTAACGTCAGATTGCTCGAAATTACTAATCACTATGTTTCCCGTTAGTAATGAATCAAAATTTGGTAGCAATATAAAATTCGTTGATATATTCGTAGGATGGAAATAAGTCTGTCATATGTTTATAAGATTTACTACTTGAAAAATTTAAATTCACCACAAATGTAGCCGCTCATACATTTTCTGAACCAAATTTTAACAAGAAAAATTTTCAGTTCTTTCCAGGAATATGTAGCTTGTTCACAACACACAGTTCAACGAAAATGTGGTACAGAAGCAGCCAACTTTACAAGGAATTTTCTGGATAAAATGTCCATGTCTTTAATAGAAGTAAGTTTAATTAATTATTTATATCTATACTAGAGTTTACCCCCATCGCAAGCGACGAATGTCTTTCGTGTGTACATTGAATTTCATTTCAAAATTTAATTGCATTTTTAAATTGAAATATTTAACTCGTTTAATATTTATTTTACAAATAACAACAAATAATTTTTCATATATTTTTTTTCGATTTGTAAATTAGGTGTTCAAAGTTAGCACAAATACAAAATTTCAACTTTCTAGCACAATTTTTACTTTCGGCAATTGAATTTTGATTTTTTTTATCCGAAGTTGCCTACCGTGCCCTCCAATATTCTCGACGCCCCTTTATTAATTTTAGAATTTCTTAATTTTTAAATATGTTTGCATTGATAGCGTAATACACATGCTAAATTACATCTTTATACCTTTTACGGATTAATAGTTATACAGCAAAAAGTGCCCGTTTTTTTCCCGCAATTTTTCCAAAATTACGGGATTCCAGGAAATTCAGAGAAAAATCCGAGGACGTCAAAAGTGTTAGAATTTTTTGCTCAACGAATTGGGAAGAAAATAAACATACAGTTGGAACATTATAATATAGGATTCTTACCTATATACCATTCTTATTTTTTGCCAAACTTTTAACGTTATGAGAAATGTAATAAACAAAACAGTTTTCAGGAAAAATAAAAAGGATATTTGATGGTAAAGAAGCTAGATAGCTGCTCTACATTTGTGAACGATAGTTCTATTGACGTTCTATTAAAACTGTCAATCTAGTGTTGTAAATAAGATTCGAGGGCGGATGTTACACCTGACACCAATGTTGTAGTAATCGAATATCTTTCTTAAGATGATTAATAAGGATTCTTGTTCAGACGGTGTATTGTTGCAATTAGAGAATACTTGAGCGGTCTAAAGTAACCTCGTTGCGACATGCGACGGTTGAACAATTAGTATCTTTTTATTACTATTAATACAAACACTTTTATTAAAATATATCATTTATTCGTTGTAATATTATATCTGCTTACTTAATTACAATAGTATTTTATTAGATTAACGAAGATGACAGATATAAAACAAAATGTAATTCTATAGTGTTATAATTTAATTAATAGTTGAAATGTGCTCACTATTCAATACGTACGAAGTTGCGAATAGTAATGCTTGCTTTGAGACTCAGGAGAAGACTGGCTTTCAGCGTCTTGTGCAATTTAATATATAATAATTTATTTCACATCACAGAACGCCAATACTGAATTACCAGCATTAAATCAATATTAATCTCCACAAACCAGAGACAATATTTATAAGCGCTAAACTTAAATAATTATTCTTTACAATCTTAATACTAATACAAAAACTGTTTACATAATATAATTCTATTACATAATTAACATTTAATATCATTAAAAATAAAAGGTAAGTGCGACATATGCGTACTTACAACACTCCTCAACCAAAGAAAAGGAACGCATATAAAACAAAACATATGCGTTTCTGCTCTAAGGAAAAGAAAAAGGAAAAATTGTGATAGGGGAGATGTCGTACATATCACAACACCCCCTTTCAAAAAAAAAGGGACACGTATAAAAACAAAATATACGAGTTACAATTCTAGAAAAAAACAAAAAGAGAAGCAAAGTGTCGACAACGATTCTGATCCCATCGTATAGAGTTAACACTGCTCCACAAAACAATCATCCCTGACAAAATCCATTTCATTCGTCAAGTTTTTATTCATTGGTACAAAATCTCTTCAACCTATTATTATGAACTACCGTATGTTTTTTACCAATTAGTATTTCTGTATTAACAGGGGATATAATTTTAGTAACTTTATACGGTCCTACGTATAAGGGTAAAAGTTTTTTTGACTGTCCTTTAGTTGGTAACTGTTCATTTCTTAATAAAACTAGTTCGTTTACTTCAGGTGTGAAAAGAGAATTGACCCTTTTATCAAAATATAATTTTGTTTTTTCTTTGCTTTTAACCAAGTTATTTATAGCAAGTTCCCTCGCTACTTGTAACCTGTGTTTGAGTTCTACTATAAAATTATTATAAGTATTTACCTCAATTGGTTCTTTATAAAAAATTGAAGGCAGATTTGCCTTATGTCCATAAATTAGTTCGAAAGGAGTAAAACCGGTCGCTGTATGCGGAGTTGTGTTATACACGAACATTGCATAGGGAATCCAATTTATCCAATCATCCTGCTTTTTACAAAAATTCCTTAGATACTCGGCAAGGGTTCTATGAACTCTTTCTAAGGCACCGTTGGTTGCTGGTCTAAATGCTGTTGTTTTTAATTGTTTAATTTTTAACAATTTGCATATATCTTTAAAAATTTTTGACATGAAATTTGTTCCTTGGTCTGTTAAGATCATATTAGGAACTCCGTACCTACAAATAACGTTAGTTACTAATGCTTTCGCGACAGTATTTGCCTCCTGGTTTATAATAGGAATAGCTTCCGTAAATTTAGTAAGGTCATCCTGTATTGTTAGTAAGTATTTGTATTTGTCGTTGTCGTCTTTCTTGGGAAGATATACTATGTCCAAAGCCAACCTTTCGAAACTATGTTTCGAAGTCGATGTAATTGTTAATGGGCATTTATTTAATTTGCACACTTTATTCTTTTGACATGATACACATTGTCTAATAAAATTTTTAACTTTTCTAATCATACTTGGAAATTTAAAGTGTGATTTTAATCGTTTAATTGTTTTAGAAACTCCTAAGTGGCCTGCTGTGGGATTAACATGAAATTCCGAAATTACATTGTTTATTAACTCAGGGTCACTAATTTTAAGTATATTGTCATTATAAATGTGTACTATTATATTTGTTTTATCAAAGATATGTCTGATCATAGTTCGTAACTGGGCAAAATCTAATTTACTTAGTTCAGACTCGAACCTGTTCATAGCTATGTTAGTAATTTTGTGTAAAGTACAAAAGTTTTTCAGATTCACTAATGCCAAAAATATTTCTTTATAATTTGGTAGATTAAAATGAAATTCCTTAATTATTAAACAGATAATAAATCTAGTATCAATTTCAACATATGCAATTTCTGATACTTCTTTTTCTTGTATTAGAAATGCATTGATACTACTAAATTTATTGATTAATTCAGGAGAATTTCCAATTGAATTTTTAAAATCTTTTGATACAAAATCTACTAATGAAAATGACGTCGGTGCGTCATATAAACTTTTATCATGTTCAATTACTTTATTGTTTATGATAATTTTATTTTTAATTATTTCTAAATAATTTTCGTATGTGACATCCATTGTTTCAACCTGAAGTGAGTATACACGACTTAGGGCATCTACGTGTGGAATCGAACTACCTGGTCTATATATTACTTCGTAATTATATTCCTCTAGTTTTATCCGCCAACGCATAAGTCTAGAACTCGGGTCCTTAATACTCATTAACCAAGTCAAGGCTTGATGGTCTGTTACGATACTAAAAAACTTTCCATAGAGATAGGGTCTAAAATGAGCCACAGCCCATACTACTGCTAATAACTCACGTTCAGTAGTTGTGTAATTTTGTTGTGCCTTATTTAGAGTTCTTGAAGCATATGCTATTGGGTGGCTTTCCTTAATAGTACCTTGTGAAAGGACTGCACCTATAGCATATTTACTTGCATCCGTGGTTACAACGAAATTTTTACTAAAGTCCGGGTATTGCAAAACAGGTGATATGGTTAATTTATTTTTTAAAGTTTTAAATGATTCGTCGCATTGGTCTGACCATTCTAATACTTTAACATTACTGTTTGCTGCATTATATAGTGGTTTGGCTATCTCTGCGTAATGCGGTATATGTCGGCGATAATAACCAGACATACCCAAAAATGTTTTAATTTGTTTAGGACTGTTTGGAATGGGGAAATTCTTTATTGCTTCTACTTTAGAAGGATCTGGTAGAATACCTGTTTCATTAATAACGTGACCTAAATAAATCAAATCTTTATGTAGAAAGTTACATTTGGATGGTTGGAGCTTCAAATTATGTTCCCGTAATTTAGAAAAAACGTTTTTTAATCTTTGGTTGTGCTCAGAAATGTTTTTTCCAAAAATGACTACATCGTCCAGATAGATTAAGCAATCTATTCCTTGCAAACCTGTGAGAACGTGAGACATAAGTCTCTGAAACATGGGGGGGCTCCTTTAAGTCCGAATGGCATTCTTACAAATTGATAGTGTTTAAAGTTCGCACTAAATGCTGTTTTCTCTTTATCTTCGGGAAGCATAGGGACCTGGTGAAAACCGCTTGCTAAGTCAAGGGTAGAGAAAAATTTTGCACCACTAAGTTGGTCCAGTATATCATGTACAAGAGGCAAAGGATAGGCGTCACTTGTTGTCTGCTCGTTAAGTTTACGGAAATCGACTACTACGCGGAATTGTTTATTACCTAACGCATCTGGTTTTTTTGGTACTACTAATAAAGGTGCGTTATAGGGTGAGTCGCTTTCTTCAATTATGTTGTTGACCAACAGTTCCTGAATATGCTTTTCCACAATCTCTTTTTGCGCATGGGGCAATCGATACGGTTTAACGTTAACGGGTTTAGAAGAATTAATCTTTATCTTATGACTTAATGCGCTCGTACAAGATAACTTGTCTCCCGGTAAAAAAAATATGTCATTAAAGCTGTCACAGATTTCTATTAATTCTGTTACTAATTCTGAATTGACATGTGAAAGATTTAAATTGTTTAATAAAAGTTCCTTACGGTTGTTAGGACTTGATTTTGAAAAATGGTAAATACTAAATTGATCTATCGGTATGATATTCGGTTTGAAATTACTAAGTATTATATTTTTTATTGAAGAATTTATTATTGAAATATAGAAAATATTTTTGACGGGCTTGATTAATGCATTAGCTAAAAAAACTTCAGGTAACAATTCCCTGGCTACACAAACTCCTACTGTAGAACCTGACATAGGAATTATCTTCCTCGTACGTGCTGGTAAAACGATATTGTTTATATTTATAAGTGGGAGCTCAATTACTTTGCCACATTCTGAGAATTGTACACTGTTCATTTTTAGATTAATTACTGCATTTAGTTTCCGTAAAATATCTAACCCTATAATTCCATCGTGTTTAATGGGGAAATTTTCTGACACAACCTGTAAAGTTTGTTTCGACTTATTACTATCTAAAATTATAGAAGTTTTCAGTGAACCTAAGGTATAAGGCGTGCCTTCAGAAATACCCTTCAATAGAATTTTAGATTTATTATTAATTCTGACATTGTTATTTAAAATATTTTGTTTAATCAAGGAGATTTGAGAACCAGTATCTAATAAAAATGATACGGTTTTAGCTTTGGCTGCGACCATCTTGAATTGGATAGTGTCAACTGTTTGCTTAGCCTTAACATTTTTATTTTTACTGTCAAAACTTAGAATATCATTATTATTTTGTAAATTACCCGTATTGATCTCATCAAAATCATAAAAAAAACATAATTCATTATTTGAATTGTGTTGTGTCTTGTTAGTAAAAGATACTTGAGAACCATCAGATATAAGATGTTTCGATCTTTCACAACAAGTAGAAGGTTCTGATAAAATTGTGGCCTCCCTACAAGTATTAACTTGAGCAATAGGGTTACCCGTATCTAGATTTTCCTTCTTAATAAAACAATACTTTTCTGTATGACCACTTTTCTTACAATGGTTACAGAACAAATTTTTAGTTTTTGTTTCGACCTTATTAGGAATTTGCTTGCTTGAAACTGGTTTACTATTAGAATTAGGAACGCTTGGATATGTTTTGACTTTAATATGCCTTCTTCTTTCTAGATTGCGCCACCGTCTCTCCAGAAACTCTGTAAATTCATTTAAGGTTGGTAATTCAGAATTATTTCTGTTTTCCCATTCCTTTGACGAATTAAAATCTAATTTGGTCTTTAAAATATGTATTAACATAAAATCTGAATGATTAGAATATATCCCCAATTCGGTTAATGCTCTAATCGATTCATTAATTTCATCTAGTAGTTTTTTGATATTGATTTCGGACTCTAAACGTATAACATTGTAGTTTATTAAATTGTTTAAACAGGTTTCAATAAGTGCTACCTTGTTATCATAACGTTTACAAAGGATGTTCCAAACAATTTCGTAATTATCATTTGTTAAAGGATAATTCTTTATGAGTTTGAGTGGTTCTCCTGACAAATTTAACTTTAAATAATGCATTTTTTCAATGCTTGATAGTTTACTATTATTACGAATTAAATTTGTAAATAATTCCATAAAACTTTGCCAATTAATATATTCTCCATCAAAAACGGTTAGTTGCATTGGACTTAAGTTCAGATTTTTTATTGAATCTATACTTTTTGAGTCGTCTACAATATGTGTATCATTCTCAAATGTTTGCTTATAATTCAACAAGTAAATAAGAGTGTCGTCATAAATACTTTCAACTTCCATAGACTTACTAACGATAGCCGAAGCTTCTTCATTTTTTAGAGTTGGAAGCAATGCTTCTACGATACTACTATATTTAACCCAAGCTTTATCTAAGTTTTTGATTTTTAATTCAACTATTGTTAAGGATGTTGATTGGACTTCTAGATTTTTTGAAAACTCATTAATTAGATTGATTGTATTCTCAACTAGTGTGAGTGAATGAACGTTCGGTGCCATAGTACTTAATTAAAGTTATATATAATATACAGACTAAAGATTATTTTGTACCAATAAACGACTCTCCGAAAAATAGGATTCTGACAAGGAAAAATTGCTAGCGAAAACAGTAACTCACAGGAAATTTCCGATGGGGCTCAGACGTTGCAGTTGTAACAGGAAGGTAGTCTCTCTGATTGAACAGACTGCTATCTAACTGCTTCAGCTCTTTACTTCTCCTTTTCAAAATTCTTTCTCGTTCATAAAGATGTTCTAAAAATATTAAACATGAATTAATATAATTGTAGAAACAATTATAGGAAATATTATAGTAGATATTCAAAAGTATTGGATATAATACTAAAAAAAATTAATAGCTTCAATGACAAACAATGATGCTACAAAAATACTTAGGTTATAGCAAATATTCAAAAGTATTGAATATAATACTAAAAAAATTAATAGCTTCAATGACAAACAATGATGCTACAAAAAAAGTTAGGTTATAGCAAATATTCAAAAGTATTGAATATAATACTAAAAAAAATTATAACCTCGTTAATAATGATGCTAATAAAAAATACTTAGATTATAGCAAATATTCAAAAGTACTGAATATAATACTAAAAAAAAATCATAGCTTCATTAGTAACGTTGCTATTCAAAAAAAATACAATTATCAATTTATAGTAATAATTATATACAAAAAAAAAGATACTGTCTTATTATACTTAACAAAAAAAACTTTCGATTTTGATCTATGTACAGCTGTGTGCAGGGTTCTGGAAACGATTAACATCAGTTTAGATTATTCCATTTGTTCTAGAAGCATCCATCCATTCGCTGGGGGCAAAAGATTTCTTTTTTTTTGGTTCAGCGGGCTGTTGTTTTACATCCACCGGACTTGTAGAAAAATTATGTGAAATACAGATGAATTGACGTTCTATCTCGTACTCTTCGGCAATCTTGGAAATAATCGATCGACGTAGTGGTATCCAGAATAATTGATCTGCATCCAGGTGTAGAATATATAGAAAAAAAATTTTGGGCGTACCTCTTGGATATTTATGTGTAGGAATATCTCTTCGAGACCCCACCTGACACCAATGTTGTAAATAAGATTCGAGGGCGGATGTTACACCTGACACCAATGTTGTAGTAATCGAATATCTTTCTTAAGATGATTAATAAGGATTCTTGTTCAGACGGTGTATTGTTGCAATTAGAGAATACTTGAGCGGTCTAAAGTAACCTCGTTGCGACATGCGACGGTTGAACAATTAGTATCTTTTTATTACTATTAATACAAACACTTTTATTAAAATATATCATTTATTCGTTGTAATATTATATCTGCTTACTTAATTACAATAGTATTTTATTAGATTAACGAAGATGACAGATATAAAACAAAATGTAATTCTATAGTGTTATAATTTAATTAATAGTTGAAATGTGCTCACTATTCAATACGTACGAAGTTGCGAATAGTAATGCTTGCTTTGAGACTCAGGAGAAGACTGGCTTTCAGCGTCTTGTGCAATTTAATATATAATAATTTATTTCACATCACAGAACGCCAATACTGAATTACCAGCATTAAATCAATATTAATCTCCACAAACCAGAGACAATATTTATAAGCGCTAAACTTAAATAATTATTCTTTACAATCTTAATACTAATACAAAAACTGTTTACATAATATAATTCTATTACATAATTAACATTTAATATCATTAAAAATAAAAGGTAAGTGCGACATATGCGTACTTACAACACTAGTATATAAACTGATGCATTAATAAATACAGTAAATTTAGAAATACATTTTATTCTGACATTCATATTTATTTCATATTTTTAAAATGTTTCTTTTATTGCAAGCCCTAGAATTGTGAGTTGCAGTAACTGTGCATATTTTATTTAATGCATTTCCCTTTATTACCCGCTCATAAACATTTTCAGTAGTTTCGGTGCCATATTACCTTACCATTTTATACCTTTTGCATTTCTTTCTGGAATAATGTTTATGGTTTACTATTAACATTTTCTCTAGATATAAAAATAACACGGTATAATGAATACTGAAAATTATTCCCTATCTCACGAAATCTTAATTTTAATTATTTTATTATTTGTAGGTATGATAATTTATTTTTGTTTCTGTAAGAACTGTTGTAAATTTAATGATAACCGTGCATTTGTACTTAAAATTTATTGTAAGTGCCAGCTAAACTATTAGGTTTATGGCGAGTCGTTATTATAACCAGGGCCGCAATAACAGTTTATTTTGTCTCTTAATACCCCTTAAATATTCAAAATTTCAGTTCTATGTCTGTAAAGGAGGTCACATCATTCGTAAGACCTCTGGTTTTTAATTGCTTTCCTTACATTTAATATATTACTTAAGCAAACCTAATTATATTTTATAGCTATTTTAAAAACGATTTATGATTATATTAATGAATAAAAAGGTAGACGTAATTTTCAAAAACTCAGGTAAAACTGTTTACGTGAATGGGCTTTTGTCCTCATTTTTTAGTGGTCGATTTTTCAATTGTTGATTGAAATTGATGTTAATATATGTGTATAGGCGTGTTTATTTTATTAAATATCTAAATATTGACGGAGATATAGCAATTAGAAATTTGAATTGTAGTTTTAGCGCTAGAAATGGTCAGTAGAGTAGGTCAGTGCTGTGGTAATATTTTGTAGCTGTTAGTAGTCAAATAATCAAGTCTAATAAAAAAAAAATAAGTTTTCATTTTATTTAACACTGCTAAGGCAGACATAATATTGGAATTTGAGTGTTCCTTGAAATAGCTGTAAATAATATTTGATATTTTGATATATAAATACACATAGCAGAGATTTATGAGCTGTAAGATTGGTAGCGGTTGTGATATCACATGCATTTGGAATGTGTACAACGTTGAATCCCTTTAATAATTAAATAGACAAAATGACTTTTTTAATTGTTAATATCTCTAAACATATAAGGAGTTATTAAAAAATAATTGAACATTTGAGGTTCTAGTAACCCACTTTATCAATATATAGTACACTTTTGTAGAAATTAAGACATAGGACACAAGCCCATTGTAACTTTTCTTATGTTAGATAAACTTTAAAACAACATCATTGTTTTTTGCAGGATATGTCTATGACAACGAAAGTAAAATCATGATATCATGTTATATTTAGAAATGCTAATTACTTAAATTTTAGTTCTGAGTTTTTGTATATTTAAGAGGTAATTATTAGCGTTAATGCGGCTCTGATAAAAGCAATAATTTTGTAAATGTATTTATCTAACTATAATTATTATTTGACGTTAACAACAGACAGAAACACTGCTTTCCAATAATAATTATTTACAATTGTAGAGCTCATTAAAGAAAATAATAAGATTTAAGTTATTACTTGTCAAACAAAACATGGTAATAAATAGTTTTAAAAATGCGAACAAAGTCTGGCTATAATTGCATGTTACTTATTATAGTAATTCACACATAAATTTCACAGATTAGTAACTAATAAGTTGTTAAAATTATTTCCAGAATCATTGCAGTGAATACGCCGAAAACACAGGCAAATGTGTATACGAGTTCTCCTCGAGCACCTGGAATACTGGCAACCTATGGATGTCGTTGTTGATATCCATCTTACCTGTGATCTTCTTGAGATGAGGACATTTCCTACATTGAGATGTAGAACTCCTTTTTGTACATAATTAGTATTTTGTTTGAATAAATATAATAAATAATTGTAAATATTAGTAGCAAATACGCTTAAACTGTTCTATGTGAATATATTTAATTATTTAGTTAGTTTTGTATATTTTTAAAATCATCTGAAATGTCTACAGCAGTTGCCATTTAAAAATAATATTTATTTTACAGATAGTATAAATAGTTTTATTGTACAGTAACAATGGAATGTAAAAAAATAAAGGAATAATAGTCATAGAGTTAAAAATTTAAAATGAATATATTTTTGATAATGTTTTTGGCAGTTGAAAAAATGAATTAGCTAGTAATGTTTTTTAGATATTTAATATTTAACTTTATTAATTTTAATAAATAGTTAATTGTCCTCAACCTTGTTATACTTTTTTCACTTATGAATTCATTTATATTTGAATGATTAGAGATCTGAATTAGCAAAAATACAACTTCATTATAATTTAAACACAATTCTAGGTAACTTATTTTTGTTTGTTTGTATTTTTTATATTCAGAACACTTTGTAATCGATGTAAGATATAATTGCTGTTATATATTTTTATTTTAACTTTCTTTATAATGTTATTGTCAAAGTTGTACTTGTTGAAACAATAAAAATTTATTTTTTAAACTTGATTGTGGTGTCAATGCTTTAAATGGAAGAAACACGGTATACTTGCGCTCTGGGCATATTAGGTTCCTATGCAAGCATAATCAATATTTTCGCTTGAACTGGAAAGATAGAAAGTTGAAATTTGGATGTATATTGACATTTTAGTTGCGCACATAAATATTGTTAATATTGAGAAACCCAAAGTTTGACTTCAGTAGCTGAGAGTATTTTTGGGGGTGAATAAATATGTAAATATTTGAATAAAGTTGTTTAAAAAACCTAAGAATTTATTTAAATTTAAAATACCTACACTACTCCAGCAATTGTTTTTATAGTACACTATTTTTTTTAATCAAAAAGAAGAAAGATAATAATAAAATATAAGAGTTAACAAAACAAAAAACAAAAAAGTAAAAAAGATTAAAATCAAATCTGATCTTTCAACACTCGCTGGTCTTGTACTCTGGAGTTTGGATGTTTTGGGACTTGCTAACTTTATTTCTTCTCAAGAGAAAACAACTTCCAGGAGTTAAAAAGTTAGAAGAACTTTGTAATGTACAGGCTGATTCAGAAAAGATTCACTTAAAACAAAACTTTTTTGTTAAACAATTAAATAAGTACTAACGCTTGATTATGTTTAAATTTAAAATAATTAAGAAGATATGATCGTCAATATGATATCCCTTTACCTTTACCAGGATAATTAACCGAATTAACATGAATGGAATATTGCATAATCAAAAGTTCCTATTCCATACTTGTAATTAACATATTATTGGTAGAAATCTATAATTAAGCTTTTCGCTTCGTTTCAAGTCAATGGCTGTTTGTTAAAGAAAGAGAAAGCTATAAAGATTTGCACATTCCTGTGATAAATATATTTCATTTTTTATAAAATCAGACATGAAAGCAGAATTGGAAAAAAAATGAAATGAAAAATTGGCAAGACAAGTGGAATAATTCTGATAAAGGTAGAGAATTTTATACAATACAACCAATACTGAGACGTAAGCCATGGTTTGCCAAACTAAAATGGACAAGAAGATTAATTACAATGACCTCAAGACGAAGAATAAATCATACTGGAGCTCCGAAACATCTAGCAAGAAACAAAATCATTCCAAACTCTAAATGCGAATGTAGTGAAGAAGAGGCAGACCCTGACCACATTCTGTGGCAATGTAAAAATACAGCAATGGCAAGAAATGGACTCCAACGGGCGGTGCTACAGACTTCGCAGACGCTTCCTGTTAACACCGCCTTTTTGATTAAGAAACCGAAATTTATAACAGCAGTAGCCATGAATAGATCATTCTTGTTATCGGGATACAAATTATAAGAAGAAGCAGAATATATTAGGGGCGATAAAAGGCTACGTGCCTATGAAGCCCGAGAAACTATATTAAAAAAAAAAAAAGATTTGCACATTTTTTTCTAATAAGTAATCTTTCGAATATGTCTAATTTTTTAACGGAATCTGCTGCACGTTAAACTGACAAACTGTTTAAATAAATTAAGCAACCAATCTATCTTCCTAGAAATTTCGTTCAATTTTTTTGATGCAATTATGTTCTTTATTCCCTAAAATAATGACCTGCTTCGTTATAATCAAAACATCTTTTTAGAAAAAAAAATATCTATGAACAGACAGTTTCTTTGCTGAGTTTTAATAATTAGTCTAGTCTAGTCTAAACCTGGTCACACTTCCTTGTGTACGAATTTTTTGCGTTACATTTTCTACCCGAATTGCTTTTAATTTATTATTTATCACATACTTATAACAAATACTTTAAACTTATTTATTGCAAAATTATTACCTTTTTACTCAAAAAGAAAATATATTTTTGCTTAATTTTAAAATTTTAGATGAACTAAAATAATTATTATTTTGTTCACATTTTATAAAATATTTGTATCTTGTATATGTTTTATATTTTTTACATTGAAGGTGGTAATATGTATGTAAGTCGATTTAACATTTAAGAAAAGTCTTTAAATCTTTTGTGGTAAAGTTTTTCAACCTGTTAAGATTGTACTAGCAGAAATGGGAACTTATTCTGTGCAAACATTTATTTGTTTAAAATGCGATTCCAACTTCTAGGAAGTTAATCGGATGAACGTAAACAAAGATGCATAAAGGGATGTGAATTCAACAATGTATGTGCGAATGACCACCTGATACATCTCCTAAGAATATAAAATGTTACTAAGTACTGCAAAGTTTGCAAATCTTCTCATTGTACACTCTTAACGCTGTGCTGGTGAATGTGTTGTAATGGTAGTCGGTACATATATATGCAGGCGTACTACAAAATCTAGCGTCTATTGGAATAAATAAAAAAGGTACCATCTATTCTGTCATTCTATCATTCTGTCATCGAAAATGCGAAAAAACCGTTTATTACGAACATTCAAATAAAACCATATAAATGTTAGATTTATCTGGTTTTATTTGTTTGTTCATTATAAATGGGTTTTTCGCATTTTCGATGACAGAATATGATTATGTTAATAATGCAAGTGAAACGAGACCGCCCAGGCTTTTTTCAAAGCTTCTGGTGCCTTATAAATCAGACATGAACCTTCAACCTTGGGCATTGTAGTCAATCATCAGAACCACTACGCTACCCAAGACATTAAGAGAAATAAAATATTTACGAATAATTCTAACAACAAATTTATTCTAAAATTAGAAATGAAATGTAAACCTAATGAATCTAAACAAATACATTAATTGAATTCTTATAATTGCAAAATAAAACATTCCAACAAATAAACAAGATAACAAGTAAACAATCAATTAGAGAAATAATTATTTTATTTTTTTGAGCATTGTAGGTTAAACGAATGAAATGGAAGAGGAGTAGGGGGAAGCGGGTTTCGGTCGGATGGTGCTTGGAAACCTTTAGCCTTGAGGCAATTTATTTGTAAGATTTCATTTAATGTTTTATATAAGTCAATAGACAATAAGAACATTGAGATAATAAAATAAAAGTTGTCTGTAACTGTGCGTATCAACAAAGTTATAAAAGTTTGAAGATTTCTTATAGTCTATTTAAAAAAAAAAATTCATTATTGTTTATTACCAAGTATAAACAAATGTTTTAGTATGTGCCGAACTGGGAGTTTAAGCACCAGTTGGCCCGGTCACAGTTTGCACATTGCACCAATCGTGCCAACGGTGAACAGTGTTCTGTTCACTACCATATTTCATTTCCCTTTCGGATGAAAACATTTCAGTGATTGTATTAGTTTTGGTTTTTATCCCAGCTCATACCTTAAGTTCCAGCTTCGTCGTACACATGCAGAAGAAATTTCTGGCATCGCACACCTCTAGGAGTTGAGGAAAAATCAACCCTGACTTACTGCACACAGTGTAGTGTACAACACGTACTTCGAGTTATGAGTTATTTATGTTGCAATTAATTCAGGCGTAGAATACACGCACAAATATTTATTCACGTATGTCTTTACTCCTATAATTTTTAATTAGATTTTGCGTTAGTTTTTTGTGTGTGTTTTGTTACTTCAACAACTTACAAAATCAAAATCTGTCCTTATTTGAATATAAACATGATATTTTTTAAATTATTTTTAATATCATAAATCAATATTTAATATTTGTATAACAGCCGCTCATCGCTATACTGAATTGATTCTGTGATGAATGAATTGCACGCAATGAACTAGTTTGGACGCTAATTATTGCATGTGGTTGTTATTACTACGGCAACGCAGTTTGCGTAGTAGCAATGGCAATGCAGTTCATTGCTTGGCTTTGGATTTTCAGGATTGAAATCTCATAAACGAGTGTTGCTGCTGGGATAGATTGTTTGTGCTGTAATATAATCATGTGCTAGTGATTGCAACATTGAAACAACTATATAGTACAGAGCTAACATACCAATAAATAATATACACAAAAAACTATGCGATAAAATATTTTTCAGTGGTAATATCATATTTGTGTGGTGAAATGTCACTCTATGTGAAGTATCTGTCACATTTTCACTTCAATTTTAGTTTGCAACAACTTTTTAATTGTTTGGATTCTGACAGGTGATGTGGTTTCGTCATTTGTAGCCCATAGCATTGACTTTTTATAAGTACGACTGTGAGCAAACTCTTTCATGGGAAGAAATCATAGAATTCGAATGAAGTCCAATTTTTTTACTGGGTAGCTAAAGCCGGATTAACTTTTCTTTAGGCATAAAAATAAATAGTATATATTAATTATATAGGCAGTTACAACTGCTTTCCACTAAAATCAATTGTGCCCAGTTAAAGATACCTTTAACGATACGCCTATTTCAAAGGTGTATAATCTGGGATTGAAGGTAGCATCCTCTCAATGGGAGAGGGTAAAATACTCAATGGTATTCTATCTCATGTGTTTAATTTCGCTTTTCTGTAATTGCAGAAGTACTATCTCTTTTAAACGAATCACATGAATCGGGAATATACAAATTGCCAGCTAATGTAAAATATATATTTACCCTCATATTCTAAAAAATTCTTTAAACATTTCTAAGCAAATTTAATGAAAATCGTATAGAAAAACTACACAGCAGAAATTGGTACAACCACTTAAAGAGATTCCACAAAGTCTATGCAAAACAATGCGCTGCAAGTTAAAAGCTGACCACAAAATTCCTTGTGTTAGACGAGCAAGCGTGTTTCCATAAATATATGAGAATTTAATGCAATATCCTGAGCTGGTTCGTGCGCTCATTAGTATGTTTAGCAGGCCAAGAACTTCAAAAGAATTCTAAATAAATCTATCCTTTAATCAGAGCAAATGCTTCGTTCACAATAAAGCTAGTATTGATGTGATTTGGTACTTTGGTAGTATGTTTCCTGCGCTAATAATCGCAATCAAAAAAGATGGTAAACCACTGCATGTTTCGCTGATGGAAACCATCAAATCCGAATTTATTTCCAAAATGTTCAGACAACATAAAACTTTATAACGTGAACCGTTAAACTATAAATAAGTTTATTAGATAATGCATTTAATAGCACAAAGATTCACTTCTCTTTAGACGGGAACTACATAACACTGCGCCATTTTGCGCATTCTGTAAATGAGTTATCATTTTTACCAAACTAAGTTTATACAGCACGTACCTGAACCTACCACCTACCACCTACCACCAAACACCAAACAGAAACAGCAACGACTAGGCAGACAGTACACAGCAGAGAGTCGAGGGCACGTCGGCTGGGTTTGATATGCTACAAGTCCCGAGAGTAACGAAGGTTTTGATTTAATTCACTAGCATCATAGACTCTTCAGGGATTTTGTGAAGTCTGAATTATTCTCTCTCTTCTGTTGCATATCTATATCTTCTCTTTGTGGGGATATCTATGTTGACTTCAGTAGAAGATCGTGGTCGTGTAGATCTCTTGAGTCCGGATCAGCTTTGACGTAAAAAGGACGGCCTTAGCCCCAGGTGATGCTTACAGAAATGTATTACGTACACCAATATAAATAGCTTGTTGAATTCAATATTGGGCACAAACAAAAGCATGAAGGTGTACTGTAGGTATATAGTATGACGATTCTAATATACTGGCTATATAAACTCAATTACGTAACGTGCTTTCACACTGTAACAGACTACTTGCGACACCGAGTATTTTCGTACGTATTATGACGTATTAACTGTGCTTGCTTTAGTAGGCTATTGTTCAAAATATTATTTCAATTACGTGCCGCTTCTGGAAATTTGTAATTTCCTATTTTTTTCTTATAATAACAAATTTCAACATTCTAGCTTTTCCGTTATAAAAGCAAAGCAGCCAGGTGTTCTATTTCCCATTACAGTAGTATAAACTAACAACTGCACAACATTTTACTGCGCCTAAGTGCTTAAAGATTTCTATTAATCAGTATAGGTAAACAGTATATAGTTAAAATAATTGTAACTACTCAAAAACATATTCGAGTAAATCAATCTTTTATTTGGCTAAAAGAGTAATGGAGATTAGTGTGTTTTTCTATTTATAAAGACAGATTTGTAAATTCTGTGCAAAATAAATCTTTCACGACTGACAGCTGATGAATATATCATGGTCAAGAATTCAGGATCCACTACGGACTATTTTTCGGTGCTCCCCTCTAAATACGTCATCCAGTTGATTTTCCGACGGTATTTATTTACAAAACGAAATTGCAACTAAAAATAGTAAGGATATACTAATGCATATAAAGAACGTGCAAGGACAAATTTCTACAAGGGCAATAGTTCTAATCTCAAATTCCTTTTTTTAATCACATTTACTTGAGATGTATCACTAACACACCAATCTTGCGGGTCAATTATAAATTATGTCACACAAATTTCATTTTACATAATTAACCTCCCCCCATTCTCTTGGTTACCCTTGTCACACAGTGTGACATCACACATTAAAAAAATATATATTTTTAATCTAGGTTTTTATCATGTTCATTTTCTTTTTTTGGAAGACGAATTTTAGAATAAATGTGACACTCCTTCTCTTCCCACTTGTCACGTCTTGACACACTTTTGGGCCTACTTCTCTCTCTTTGCGTGTAACGTAATTAATGGATTGTCTCTTACTAATATTAAACAATTCTTATTGCGAATTGGAGATCCAAGTCATCTAGGAGCCCTCGAATTTACACTTATTGTCATTTTAATGCCTAATTTAAAGGTGCCCTTGATTCCAAAGTGATAAACTGGGTGTTACTTATATCAAATTACAAGGAGATACTATATCAACACCCTATATAGGAGTATGTAAATACCCTATAGGTATTTATTTAAATAAAGTATATAAAAGGTTATAAAATATTCACTGGTAAATAAAACCTTTTCGTACCAAGCCATACCGTATCCGTATCTGTATCCGTGCCCGTGAGCTTATGTTATTGACACAGCATTGTTTTTATTTAATTACCAAGACGACATGACAGTGTCGTTGTCAGAGTCGTTGGGTCCATTGAGACGCCAAACAACAGGTAATAATAAATTATAATTAAAACAAACCTCCTTGAGTTAAATAAATACAGATTGCTAGCATGGGTATCCTAAAACTTTTGGTATATTTATTAAACTTCTTCATTATACGTTGAGTACTCCATGTCTTGCTTAATTAGGTTATTTTCTTCTTCTCATCTTCGTGCTATCCAACGCCTACCAACCACCACCATTCTTACTCCTACAGACAACAACAACCACTTCATACTTTAATTACACAACTTGTTATAGTTACTTCAGTGATCTATTTAGACTCCGCTAGGTGGCTATGAATACAGTTATATGGCTTAGTGAACATAACCTAACATTATTAGTAACACGGCAAAAAATGATAGCAATGGGCTAGTGTTCTCATTTTTTAGTGGTTGATTTTTCAATTGTTGATTGAAATTGATGTTAATAAATGTGTATTGGCGTATCTATTTAATTAAATATCTAAATGTTGAAGGAGATATAGCAATTAAAATTTTGAATTGCAGTTTTAGTGCTAGAGCTGGTCGGCCATTTGTATGACGGGAAATGCATTTCTGCGTCAGTTATTTGTTGATTAGGTCAGTGATGTGCAAGTCAAAGAATAATAAATTTTTATTATATTTAACTCTGTTACAGAAGACATAATTATGAAATTTTATTGTTTCTCGAAATAGCTGTTAATAATATTTGATATTTTGATATATAAATACATATAGCAGAGATTTATGAGCTGTAAGGTTGGTAACCTGTAAACTTTTCAAGAGTTCTGCCAAGAATATATCACTTTTACGCTCTGTTGTATAAAAGAGATAGCAACTAGCGATTGTGAGGTCACATGCATTTGGAATGTTGTACAACGTTGAATCCCTTTAATATTGAAAGAGACAAAATGACTCTCCTAGCGTATAAGGAGTTATTATAAAATAATTGGACATTTGAGGTTCTAGTAACCTACTTTATCAATATATAGTACACTTTTATAAAAATTTAGACATAAAGCACAAGCCCATTTGACACGATATGACAAAACTAGTGTGAAGTTTGCTGTTTAATAATTTAATTCAATTTCTGATCTGGTACTGATAGGGAGCACTGGTGTTTACATTTTCTTTAACACCTCACGACACGTTGCATCACGCCCTATGTGACGTAAGCGGTAACGTGGAGCACTGTATGGTCATGATACTAGTAACTAAATTGCCCAACATGCACGTAATTACCAGTAGCATTAATCGGCTGATGTTTATCTCGTTCAATTACATCGGTCCACTACATGGTTCAATGGTTAAACAAGACCCTTTGCGAAAACTAATTTCATTGGTGTCCTTTTCCTTTATGTTAATCCTAGTAACGTAAGCGCAAACAAGTTACAAAGGATATTATTTAATATCACCACTATTACAAATAAATGCTGACTTTAAAAGGAAAAGTACGTTTTAAGAACAGCATATTGTTTTAGCCGTTTATTTTAGATATTAGGACGAGCTCATATTTAAATTTTGTAGTGGTAGTAGTTATATTCTATGTAGAAAACAAGCAAGACTTCTTTAAAAGCAATGTTGACTAGAATCGTAAAAGATTCGTACGAGATTTAGAAAAAATGTTTGTAATTGTCAAAACTAAAATAATTGCTATTTTTTTGTAAACAAAATGTACTACCTACTGAGTAACATAGAGAAAAGAGATAGTAAAACCTGAGACAAAGCCTACATATATTAAGATTGGGATTCTAAATTCTAATTATCAGCAGAGAAACGTGATGAACCTTCTATTTAAAACTTATAATTAGCTAGATTAATTTACAGCGAAGCTTGACAATTATAATTTTCTTCACTATGGAGAATCAGTTTCTTCACTTTATTTTTTATTAACATTGACATTTAAAGTGAGGTTAACAAAATGTTCGTATTCAATCGGTAAATCTCTGAATATTCCCAAAACCTTTCTTCAAATCGCCCACTTATGTTCTAAAAGTATTATTACAGTTTTTACCTGTAGATACAACATATATTTAGCAGTTGCCTTTGGAGAACAGTGTTATACTTAAAAAATTAAATATTTACATACCAGATAAAAAGTCACGAAATAACGGACAAAAAAGAGCCCAGCCCAGCCCGGCTTTAAGCTTATCGTTAATTTATGTAATCCTAAAGAAAGAAACACATCAAGAGCTAATGATTATTTAATTAGATCATAATTCATCAACGAACAAAGAGCATTAAAAATGCAAGATTCTAAATGTAAGATAATGGACACGAAAATAATTCTTGAAATAACATCGATTCTTAAGTGCTAAGGAAAGAAGGTTGTGATTGGTTAGTTTCAGCGTTTCTGAAAGTAAGAGATGTAATTACATTATACGTATATTTATTTACCTTGTACTCTGATAATATTTCATGTAATCGAAATTCCATGTATTATTTAACGTAATATTTTTACCAGTCGTAAATTTTTCTTATTTGCCAAAGTATAACATATTTCTACTAAGCATAAAAGGCTTTATTAACTTTTGTTTAGTAACTTTACATTTCTAAAAGGCTCCATTTTTAAGTTTCGTAAACCTTAAATATACATAACTGTGTTTAGTGGGCTAACATATTGTTCTATGCAATACTTTTAACAATACAATTTTAATGATTCTATCGATCCGAAAAAGTTGTTTTATGATTCTAAAAATCAAAATGATTTAGGCTTATAATTCTAGAAATCCAAAAACGGGTTTTTATTATTTTTATGTTTATAAACGTTAGTTTTTTATTATAAACGTTAAAATATGTTAAGTCGATAATAAATAAATAATGAAAAATAATAAATACAATTAAAGTGATTCTGCAAAGAATTTATACGTTTAAAGACAATTACTTTCTTTCATAACAAACTCAAAATTTGAGAGTTGTACTTACCTTGTTGTATTCTTCTCACCTTCAGACACGTGCATATATACAAGTCCAGAAACCAACACTTCTTTTAAGTTCCGTTAAGTGACGTTAAAACTTTTAAAACAGAAATCATGATCTCCCGGTTTTCAGTGTTTTATACTTTACTCAGTAGCTCTCGGTGCATACACCTTATTCCTTACAATTATCTGCTCTTCCACTTTTTATTCAATGAAGCTAATGAATTTAATGTAATGCCTACGTTTAGTGTAGCATAATCACAAAAATTAATAATATTCTAAA
Organism: Panorpa germanica; assembly: GCA_963678705.1. Lineage (NCBI taxonomy): Eukaryota > Metazoa > Arthropoda > Insecta > Mecoptera > Panorpidae > Panorpa > Panorpa germanica. The sequence continues at coordinate 11,419,571 of OY783215.1, read as the reverse complement.
ACAATATTTTTTATAACGTAAACTTTCCACTGAAAATTAAATTATGGTGTTATTTAATAATAAACGCGTGGAGCGTCTTTGGTAATAATAGACAAATTTTAAATATAGATATTTAAGCAGATAATTTTACAAAATCAGTTATAAATAAAAACTCCTTCTTTAATAAACATAAACATTTATTTTTGGGTATTTTCAACTGAAATAGAGGTAACAAACAATACGAGAACAATAATTACAGTAAACATGATTACATAGTAGATTACATTGAAATGAACAATTGGTATTGTATACCATAGTTAGAGTATGATTAAATCATTGAAATTATAATTATAGAATCTCTATTATATTACACTTATCTATCAAATAATACTCGTATAATACATTACGATTATGAGCTACCTACCCTTATTCTATATCACAGAGTTAGCAGTATCTATTCAGGCTACAAAGAGACACTTGGGATACAAAATATAATTACAATATTATTTCAATTACTAGAACAAATGAAATGAAATGAAATAAAATGAATGTACAAGTAAATGTAACGTTTTGCCTGAAATACTGAAATATTAATTAAATCATACGGAACTTTGTATTACGGATACGGATTTAGATATGGATAGGGTCCAAGGGTTGTGATTATTTTAGGAAATATCATTTAGGTGTATTTAAAAGTACATCAAGGTAAAAAATAATTTAATTTGTCGTTAAAATATAATGAAACTTGTATTTAATTAATATATTTTATTTAATATAGGCTTTTATTTAATTCCCTCATTGTGGTTGTTATTTAATAATCGAAGCCCCACGCTTTTATTATTTATAAGTAAAATATAAGTATATGTTTATAAAGTATATAAGTATTATTTCTCTTTTTAGTACATTAATGATTATACGCATGTTAACTAAATAAAAGCTTATCTTTTGAAAAATGTATTTTAGTTTGAGAAAAAATTAACGTTTTGTCAAATTATTGTTTTAATAAAAAGACAAATTTGACAAGTAAAGTGCACCCGGCTTTAAAATGAGTAAACATTCCGATCAATTAATGTTGTATGATATAAGAATGCATTGAACAATAATAAATTTTAAAATAATATATTCTTGGAATCTAAACGTCACATTTTTCTTCTAAGATCGTTTCGGCTCCTTTCTACGTAATACTTCTGTTCCCATAATTGTTTTCAACTAGTAGTATAAAATTTTATACATATTAAAATATATATATAACAGATTATTATTTATAAATTTTGATTTACCATAAATAATAAGATTTATTTATACTCGTACATAACCTAACTCTTAATTTATAAAATTACTATTTAACATATTATTTACATAAATTACTATATATAAGAACTTCACCTAATTATTTGTAATATAAATGAACCTGTTAAAAGTGAGAGCCACGCAATTCTTGGTCTCCAAGATGCTGAAATGAAGTCACTACATTTTCCAGAATCTTGCCCGTAGTCCGTACAGTGAATCTGCAAAATTTAATTGAAAGTAAAATTAATTATTTATTTTTTCTCAAAGATTATTTTATACATCTTGCAACTAAACTTTTTTGTTCTATGTATTATGCTTTGGCTTATTTAGTCAGCTTGCTTTAGTCAGATAGGTCAAAATTGTGTATAATGCTAAAGTCTTTTAGTAATACATATTACATTGTATATTATATAACAATGATCAAATAGTAGAACAAATAATAATAATTCATCTCATATAGAAAATTGTCTTGGAAATTTTGCAAATGCAAGTTTGAAACATTTTACCATGTCGTAAGCTGATTCCAAGATTCATTTTATACTTTACATATAGAAATTGTCTTTAAGTGCAAGATCCATGCTTGCCAGCTTAACACAAGGTATCTCAACATTCATTTCTAGCTGAGATATAGTCATATTATATTAGGTTGATAGTTTGTAAATTCTCGTAGTTAATAAAAAAAAAAAAATTTTAAATATCCATTTAATTGTCCTACATGAAATCGCGTACTAAACATTTAATTTAAGTTAATGTAATATTTTTTATATAATATATTATATTATTTAATTTACAGAAGTTTAACATAATTGTGCAACATTGTCTTTAAATAAATGCAATGAATGAGATGAACCGTCGGTTCATCTCATGATAACATGTACTAATTAGAAAAAACCTGTGTATATTTCGTTTTATTTGTCAAGGTATAAAGTTTAAAAAGGAAGAAGAACATTATGAGAACGATAAAAGGGTATTTGCCCAAGAAGCTCGAGAAACCATCAACAAAAATGGTCAAAACACTCAAATACACTTTGCTCAGAAAGTCATCGTAGGATATAGCAGGATGCAGTGTGAGAGCTACATAAGACACCTCAGACAATTTAGAATTTGACTAACAAAAAAACAAAATTGATCAAACAAGATTCTGCAACTATCTCTGATTAATTCATTTCAATTTTATCTTTGCAAAAATAAACAAATAACATTTGGAAATGTCTGATCGCGTGTACGTGAAGAGGAGAGGCAAGTGAGCGGGGAGCAGTAGCTGATTCAACCCGAGTCAAGCGGAGCAATATTTCGCGAAGTGAACTTTATCTAGGATTGTACATTTATCCAATACCATCCTTTGTTACAAGAGGAGCATGAGCACAGATAGGGTTAAGTAATTACTTTTACGGGCAATAAAAGTTTCAAAAATAATAGGTAATTCCGTTTCCAGATTATTAAAATAGTAATTTTCCTCTCTTCAAACTTTAAACGGATTCATCCGATTCTTACATCATCTCTGTCTCTACCATATCTTTTATACAACTAACTTCGTTTACTACTTACAGTTACCTAGAACAACACATAAAGTTTTGATATGTTGAAGCAGATGAACAATGATAAATACAATCAAATACTATCATTCCCACTCACTGCTTTAATTTAATTTTGTATTTAATTTAAATTGATTAGCATATGGCAATACGCGTAGTCATTCACATTACCATTTTTAATTAAATTTATTTTTTAAATTTTCTTAGTTTTTTTAGAACCTTACATGATCTAAATTCTTAAATTAAAAATATTAAATTAGGAAAAACTGTATTATATTATAACCTCTAAAATGTGACAAAGTGCAGTAGGATTTACTTTTAAAAGAAGTTTAATGTCAGTTTTTGAAAAATATAGAAGAGAAAACAATTTCTATTACTAATTATTATTAAAAATAGCAATTTTAGTTATTTCACATACAATTTTGTCGAACTGGTAAAATTTATATTACTAATGATGCATACGCACCAACTAAATTACCAAACATAAATTAAAACACAAATGTAAAAAGGAATACTTAAACGAAAACCTGAACTCAAGATTACAATATTAAATTAAAACAGTATATTAAATATCAAAACAGTGAGTGGGAATGAGGCTTTATTGTTCTACAAATTTTGTTAAAAAATATGATAAAAAATAAACGTTAAAAGAGACATTCAAAGTGTAACTAGCTAAGTGTAAATAGCTATACCATTCTCAATTTTTGGATATTAAACAAGGAAAAAAGCTATATAAGGTATTGCCATATATTTCAATAAAAGTTTAAAAGATTCGATTTAAAAAATGACTTCACTTGTCCATTCGGTAAGTTACAAAATTTAACAAAAAATAACTTTGTAAACTTTGGTTTCAACATATCAAATGCCTCATGTCATAATTCGTATAGCCATAATCGAAACTTTAAACTAATTTCCTATATTTTACTTTTACATTTACAGTGTGATAATCACAATCATTTTACATTATTTAAATATATATGTAAATTATTTTTCCCACTATTTACAAAAGTTTTACATCGAATTAAAATATTATTCTAGTATTATGTATTCAGTTTAATATTCAATTGTACAATGTTTTACCAGTTTAGCGATAAGCAGATTACATTTTACTTAAATGCAATGTAAATTGAATATAACACCCGAACTAAAGAATCTCATTTATTTAACTACTATTTAAAAACATATTTTATTGTCATTATTATTCTGTTAATTTACTATTATTATTAAGTAAAATTATGTAAATTACAATTCAAATCTGTTTAATTACATCATTCCAGATGTAGGTTCCAAGTCTTAGAAGCTCTCCCCTTTACAATATCTTAATTGCCGCTGGTTATCTTTAAAGTAAACCTCTTAAATACTGGATTTATAAAAGGAATTAAACTCTTTTTGCCTTTAAGTCTGAATCAAAGCCTACACCCCTTCCCTATCCGGTATCCCTAACCCTATTTCTATTCCTCTTCAAATAAATACAATCATTACAAATAGCTTAATGGTCTTTCTTCCTTGATAAAATTCGAGCGTTATTTTTCTTAAAAGGTTTATCTTTTTTTGGAACAACAGCATATATAGATGTCTCATTCCCACTCACTGTTTTGATATTCAATTTACGTTCTTATTCGTGTTTTAATTTGAGTTTAGTTAATTTAATTGATGCGCATGTGTCGTTAGTAATATAAATTTTGACAGTTCGACAGTTGGATAATATTGAATGTGGAATAATTAAAATTACTGTTTTTAATAACAATTTGTAATAGTAATTGTTTTTATTTCTATATTTTTGACAAACTGATATTGAATTTTATTTTAAAATTAAATCCTACTGCATTTTGACAGATTGTCATATTTTGGAGGTTATAATATAATAAAGTTTTTTTTAATTTAGTATTTTTAATTTAGAAATATTGTACCTTACATTGTACCCTAAAGTTTTAAAAGGCAAAGAATATGTAAATTAAATTCTAAATTAAAGATGGTACAAGGAATGACTACGCATACTCCAATATTAAAAACTAAATTAATACAATGAGTGAAAATAGTTTATGTTACAGAAATAAAATTATTTTACTTTTTTAATTTTAATTTGCTTTTTGTGGAAATGAAGATTATTTAAAAAAAGTCAAATATTTATTAAAAAATGAATGAAGCATAAAATCGTAAATCCTTGTTACTCGGTGGGTACTTTTATAAAGAAGATATGGTGTACTTTTTATTGCAATCGTATGGCGTTCTTGAGAAATCGTGACGAACAGTTCAAAAATGTAGTTTCGAGATAAACGTAAAATAAGAAAAATATTTAAAAGTTTCTTTAAATATCTAATATATAAAATTCTCGTGTCGCGGTGTTTGTTCCCAAACTCCTCCGAAATGGCTGAACCGATTTTGATAAAATTTTGTGTGCTTATTGGGTAGGTCTGAGAATCGGCCAACATCTATTTTTCATACCCCTAAATGTTAAGGGTGATCTACACCAAAAATTATTTTTTTATTTTTTAGACAAAATTATTTGTTTTTATTCTTTCATGATTCAGCATTGGAAAATACATTTAATTCTAAATTTTCCCCCTTATACGATCAACCCCTGATTTTTAATCGCGATTTTTATATTATTCTGTTCCATCCACAGATCCATGTGGCTTAGATTTGGGTACACCATGCTTTTCCCACGGACAACTATATGTGGTATGTTCTCGCGTGAGCAAACCATCCAGTTTGTTTGTATTCGCTAAAGACGGACTGACCAAAAATATTGTACACTCCATTGCGTTGAGAGATTAATCTTTGTTTATTTTTTAATTGCAATAATTCGTAGTAGAAGTATGAATTATCTTCGATGTATAGACAGCTATCAATAATTGTAATTTAATATATATTTGTTACTTTAATAAAGAATAATTTATTAACTTAAATAAAGTATACTTTAATTGTCTACAGCGCTTCTTTCCTTTTTAAATTATAATGACATTCCCACACACTTATAGTGTTAGCTATTTTTAAAAATATTTCTTTAAAAAAAATATTTCCTAGAAATAACGTATATGGCAAAGACAACGTTTGCCGGGTCAGCTAGTATATATATATATATAATTTTTAAATATATATACTGCAGCGCTCACTTCGAATTGCTATAACTGAGATAATATTTGGAATATTGGCATGGGTAAACTCTTAAAATAAATTAAAAGTATAATCTGAACGAATAGTCTAATTTCAGTTTTGAGTCCCTGGCGCATATTGATAATTCAAGAGAAGAATCTTTCGACGGGTGTGATATAATACTTCTCTATTGGTGTATATTAGTTTTATACATACTTATTTCTACAACTCATATCAACCAAGGATTCTTACCCTCGATATTCTTCCGCATTCATGTAATGTTCGCTCACGGTCGTGATACGACATAACCTAATTCATTTCTTCATTTCCGATCTTAAAAGTGAATATAAAACCTGTATAAGAATAAAAATAACCCTCGTACGGTACTAAACACTTTTCGTTGTCAACGTAACTGAATTATGACCATCGCGACACGTGCGGAAATAAACATAGATTTATTACGTCGAGATAATAAAATGAACTCATTAAATGAACTGTGAGGCCATCGGTAAGGTAATGGTATTTTTAAGTTAAAAACCACGTGAATCATTCAAGTTGAGTGTACCAAAGGAAATGCAGGAAAACTGATATCATTATCACAGACCACAGCAAAAATACAAATAAAAAGGTAAAATATTATTTTACCAACGAGTCCTTATTTTATAAACCTTCTAGACAGTTGTGGCTACGTTAGGGAGGGTGCGGGGGTAAAGGGAAGGAAGCTATTTATTATGCAGGTAAAAACAACTATTATAAAGTAGAGGTAACGTTTTTAATTAATGTTGCAGTGTGTTATTTGTAGAAGAAAAAGACTGATATCACATGTCAGCTATGTAGCTTTATTTTTAGTTTAATGGTAAATAATTTTACTCTTTCCTATGTGTTTGACCGACATTCTAAGGGTTCTTTGACACCAAAGCAGACTCTTTCAGTACACTGTATTCTAATTATTTCGCATAAACACACTTTATCACTACAGGAAGTTGCTACTTTAATATTTATCAATATATTACATTCATAAACTACATTACATCAAAACAATTCATATAAGTTGTATCAAGGTGTTTTTTATGAGATGATACTAAATCTGCCGCACTTAGTGAAAGACCCTTAAGTATCATTCCCACTCATTGCTTTAATTTAATTTAAATTGTTTAGCATATGGCAATACGCGTAGTCATTCACAGTACCATTTTTAATTTAATTTATTTTTTTGTTTTCTTAGAACCTTATAATGTCCAATGTTTTAAATTAAAAATATTAAATTAAGAAAAACTATATTATATTATAACCTTTAAAATGTGACAATCTGTCAAAATGCAGTAGGATTTACTTTTAAAAGAAGTTTAATGTCACTTTTTGAAAAATATAGAAGTGAAAACAACAATTTCTATTCCTAATTTTTATTAAAAATAGCAATTTTAATTATTTCACATACAATTATGTCGAACTGTCAAAATTTATATTACTAACGATCCATACACACCAACTAAATTAATTAAACTTAAATTAAAACACAAATGTGAAAAGGAATGCTTAAACGAAAACCTGAAATCAAGATTACAATATTAAATAAAAACAGTAAATTAAATATCAAAGCAGTGAATGGGAATGAGGCTTTATTGTTAATTTCTGGTAATACGTTATGAAAACTTATGGTACCGTGGCCTCATATATGTGGGTTACACCTTACTTCGTATAACTACCAAACCCAGAAAATATACTGCTGGTCCAGAGTGGCATAAATACACTGGGTCACTGTGCTATGTTTAATAATTTTCTTAACAGGACCTTTTAATCTAGTTATGAAGCATGGAAGCAGTCGTATATGAAATCTTGCGGTTTATTTTATTCGTACAAGCAATTCAGATATAACTCTGCAGTAAAATTAATGTTCTGGAAAGCATGTTCAGTTTTTCACTTTTCTAGCTTTTCTTTTTGTTCCGACGGGTGCAATCAGATCGGCTAATGGTCTTATTAATCAGGGAAAGCATACGAGGGTTGTACAGTCAGTTGAAATAATTTAGTCAGTCTATAAGTCTTTTAACACGAACTATGCTGTCTGATTTTCTTATAATATATAAAAACAGCAATTGTAACCGTGAAATAATAATTAGAAGAATAGAAAGTCTTGATTTTTAATAAGTAAATTAAGTAACGAGGGTGCTATATTTTTTTGTTTGATTGTTATCAAATTTGTTTTATTATTACGTCCTTATTTAATTATGAATTTTTTAGGCCACATGCATGAGGTCTCGACACATTAAACACTCTCAACATGGTAATAAGTCATAGGTCATAATGGGACGTTAAATAAATAAGTTAGTCCAAAATCGCACACCTAAGTCGCTTTAGCAAAGTTGAAATTTTGAGAATAAATAGTGTAGTTAAGAACGTATGCATATTTGCTAGCTTTAAACCGGAGCCCTTTTACAGGTAGCAATGCAAAAGGGACGTAAAAACTTACTTACTCACTTGCTTAAAAGTAGGGCAGGTGATTAACAAATTACCAGAGGGGAATGGGGAATTAGAGTGAAACTACGTAATTTTTTAAACCTATTTTTTTCTTTTGAGAGAATGAATAGAGTCGTTGGAGTTTTAGCAGAGGCTCTTCAATGCACGACCGAATGTCAAAAAGGACTTTCAAAAACCATTCCTTCTGAAACATTGACAAAAATATGCAATTCTATAGACGCAACAAATTTCAAATAGCATCCCATATTAGGTACGTACATCAAAATAATGAAATTATGTTAATTTTCAACAATTTGGTTACATTCATACACCTATCTGTTACTGGTTCTGTCAGTCATAACCACAATGAATTCCGCAATGGATGTGGTCAATGGTCTGCAACAGTGGCAACCCCGCAGGGTACATGAAATGTGGCAAGACCAAAGGATGGACGTGTACATTGCACTCATCATGGGCATAAACAGCATGGCCAATAGAGTGCTTCAGTGTACCATGCTGTGAGAGAATTGTAATATGTTTACATCAGACTCACCTGTATTAAGGATGATGACATTTTGTCGAGAAATTTCTTTGTGAATTTAGAAGTTTCTGAACCACATTTCCGTCTGACTGTATGTTGGGAACACTCCATGTATTCTTGGAACGAGCTGGAACAAACAATGGTATTAGCTTTCATGGTAATATTACTTTTAGGGGTGATTGCGATTGTTTAGTAAAGATACTAGTAATAACGCTCCGGGGCACGGAGTCGTATAACAGAAAAACAATATTTTTGTATATGAATTTCTAGTAAGTCAATTTAATATTTTTAAGAGGCTTCTTATATCTAAATACAAATTGTTTTAGGTATTGATTACAAACATTCTTCTTCTTATTTCACATTCTGCAACCTGCTAATCGCCTCTGTTATACCGACACAAATAAATTAAATATATGATTATTAATCAAGCTATATTTTGAAAACAAGGTTATATTATGAACATGGACTAATCTTATCTATTTGTTAATTTATTATTTTTTATCAATATTAACTTATATTACTTCTATATATGATTACTCAAATCTCCAACTAAATGTGGCCGTCTGGTTCCTAATCTAATAAAATAATTAGTATATAAGCTCATATATTTGTATGTACTAGTTATGGTTGAAGTTACGAGAGTTCGGCGGTGACTCATATTTAAAACAAGTTGTGGGGTATAAACTGCTGATATAACTAAAAAGCATTGACTCATTTATTTTTCTATAATGTATATAGAAACAAATAAGACAAAATTCATTATCGTATTATAAATTTATACCGCTCGATCTATCTATCGTGATTTTGACTATAGTTAATATTTTGGACTTACAATAAGTAGGTCTATTCCAACATTGTAATTAAAACTTAAATATTCAATAAATAATCATTGTTGTAAAACTGTGTTGTGTTCTTTTTATAAGTCTGTTATTAACTTGACGTAACATATTGTATGTCTGACTAATGAACGAAACGATCGATATATCAATACTTTGGCAACATATTACCAAAGGTAGTTCGATTAATTTTAATTAAAAATTGTAGTTTTCCCATTATAACTGTTTCACTTTGATGCACAACAAGTATTTATGTGAAATAAATTAGTATTTATGTAAAATATAAATAACCTTCATAATTATTATGAATTTTTACGGTACCATATTTGCAGACACTTCCATTACTTAATTACAAAAATTATTCTCTCATATTCAAAATTCTGTTTGATTATGTTAATGAAATAAATAAAGAGCTATAACCACCACATAATTATGGTCATAATTTACATTCCCAGTATGGAAATCATATTAAAGTTTACATTATTATAATGACACTAAAGCATAATGTACTATTATTACCAGGATATTAAACACAGCGCTACAGAGACATGCGGAAAGCAAACGTCACCGTCGGAGGTGGCGTCGATGGTGGCGTCTGTTGAATTCGTTTTATATTCCGCTATAAACAAAACATTTTGAACGTCATGCTGATCATACATATTACTCGTACGTATCTTCTAGCTTGCCACACCATAAGGTACAACCCTCTGCAGATCGCGTTGAATTCTTCAGTCTGCGGAGATGAACACGACGAAAGACATGTAGCTTTCAGTAAAATGAGCACGAATGAATATAAAATGGTGTTTAAAAACACAATAAAAATGTTACAGTATTTTTATAGCTGTATAAGCTTTCCAAAGTAGCTCTAGGAGTTGTTACATTTATCTAGTTTATGATTATATGGGGAATGGGGAATGGGGAATGAGGAATGGTCAAACTAAGAGTCGCAATTTAATTCATTAATCGTTTTCAAATACATATTTATTAAAAATATTTAGAAGTATATTCGAGGTAAATGTTTTCTCGAGAATAACATGAAATGAATTAAATTTTAATCAGTTGTGTAAGGCTAAACATGAGAAGTTTTTTGAACATTTAATTTAATTTTTAATTTAATATCAGAGCGTCGGATTAAGTGTTTTTCGGCGGAATGGAATTACTTCACACGCTAACACGAAAAGAGGAGGTCTCTAAAGATTGACCATACGCGACAAAGAAGAAAAGCAGTGATGAGGTTCATAACGACACATCTAAAACTAACATTGCTGTTTCAAATTAAACGTAGTATTACTATCGACGTGCTTTAGACAGTTTTTGTGTTGACAGTGTTGAGGTATCATATCTGTGGGTGATTATACCATTGTCTAAGTTGTTATAGTTTTAAAGGAGAAAAGTAACTAAACCCTGGTTGTCTCTTTTCAATAGCTGTGAAATTTGCTCAAAATTTGACAGTACCCTAGTCGAAATTTTAGACCTATCCTGATCCATAAATCTTTGCTCCTCTTTTCACCCTAAAAACAGTAAAGTGAACCTCGACTCTAGTCTATTAATAGATAGACTGGAGCGGATAGTTGACGGGAGCTGCGCGGAAAATTCAAAAAGTCACTGAATTATCAAACTACCCTCGTGTCTATTTTATAATTGTTAATCTATCAAATATCTGTTATGATGTAGTAATATGCAAACGCAATTGAGATTCTTCACCGTTCCCCAAAAGACATATATACAAGAAGACATATCGCAACTGATGCACTTCGTTGCACTGCAATGTAATTTGCACGGATATTCAACAAGCCTGCGCAAAAGGGGATAACATTTGAGTCTTCTCCGTCACTGTGATACATGAAGCTGCTTTATGTTCTGGAGGAACGGAGTACCAGGATGAATTACTCCAGACGTTGTTAAATTGTAATGTTGTGTCACCGTTGTAGATGGAGCTACGGTAAACTTTACTCAAGTGTCTTATTTTATTTTGTTTTGTAAATAAAATTAACGTATAATTACATATGAAAAATGAAGGTTGTTTTTCTTGAAGTCTTAATTGTTAGTTTCTTAATACTTCCAAGATGCCGAAGGCAGCAAATTTAAGACGACTTATTATATATATATATATATATATATATATATATATATATATATATATATATATATATATATATATATATATATGAGATACTGATTTCCAGTACCTTTCCTTATCCCCACCATTATCTCACATGCAAACTAATTTGGTATTGCCCCATACTTATCCCCACCACCAACTTAATATACTTTTATACCAAAACTTCAAAATTGGCCCAGAACCGACTTCGGTACACTACTTGCAACTTTGGAATTATGATATGTCAATACATTTTCTGTGTGTTTTTCTATATTTAAAGTGGTAGTCTTTCCTCCCTTATATTTATTGTTAAACAAATTGTTACTTAATATATTTTTAACTCAGAGTTGAAGTTTAGAGTCTCGTAACTATAAAAAGGATAATTAATTGATACTGATTATGCTTACCAACAAACTGTTTTAAGTTTCTCTTCTGCTTCCGCGAGTTCTTCTTCAGTTAACGGTTGATCCTGATGCTGGTACTGTCCATGATGATGACGATGAGGAGCCTGAGTTGTGTTCTTTGGTTTAGCTATTTCCGCCATTGTATTTTCATATCGACGAGCACAAATTTCATATTCGGATTTAACTTCTCTCATACAAGGAGCGTGTCGTAAAAATTCTGAAAGAAATAAGAAATTGAAATACGATTTTATACAAACTTACAAATACTAGAGAGTAATAAGGAACTGAGAGTCAAAATAAAACTTGATCTTGATTTATAAAATTATTTTGTTTGCAAAAAGCGATGTTGCCAAATATACAACGACAGCACCATCTATTATTTTACGGGCGAACCTAATAAAACTTTATACTCTGACAAGTCCGCTACTGCCAGAAACGTAATACGCTATTTATGCTTCTCTACAGAAAATAAACATCAAACGTAGCATTATGAAAAATGCATTAATAGTAATTATAGTATTGCGCATACTCAAGTCACTCGGATAATTAAACTTCAAACATTCCTTTCTTTGTGTTTGTTCTATTGTTTACATGTACTTTTGTTTTTATAATAAAACTCTTTCATTTAGCATTTACAGAAGAATAAAAGAATTGTTGAGTTAACTCACCATCTTGATATTCACCCTCTGCACAAAGATCATCTATAACGTTTTCTGTGCCGCGATACAACCGCCCGAAGTGGGTCCTCTGCTGAGCAGTCATACATCTCCTGGTGTAGCTGTGTATACACCGAAGCCCCGTGTGGAGGTCCCTGGAACAATATACTAGTGTAATACAAAGTACAAAGGGATTGTTAATAGCCCACTTGGTGAACTTCGAGGAAGTTGAAATATAGGAAAACTTATTAATATTGTTGAAGGATGTTTTTTACGAAGAAAATAATTTGTTTTTTATTTGTTGTTTCAGAATTCTGTTAATAATATACGGTACTTCACTACTTTCAAAGCATTTTGAGGACCAGAATATTTTTTAATTCCTTATCATTACTTATACATATGTTTATTAGTAAATATCCGCTAAACTCAATTATGTGTACGCATGATTTATCTATACAATTACCTTAAATTTTAAGTTTTTATCCATGTTTTATTAACCCATCTAAAATAATTTTTGGCAAGCAGACTGAATAAGTTAACGACTTATAAAAGTAAAAAATATCTTAACTCAAGACTCAAAAACGCATATTAATTGCGATAACAATTAATCAGTATTAATTTAGGCTAAGTTTAAGTTTCTTTAAATAAAACATTTGAGCATTATCAATAAAAGACTATTCCGTTTTACTAAGCAACAATCTATTCTTTTGCTTAATAATTAGTTTTGTCTTTTGGTCTTTGTTTAGAAAAGGTAACTGGATTTCCTTTTTTATGTCAGAAAATTACAAGTATTATACCCTTCTTGAATCGGCATAACATAAGCAAGTTTTTAAAGAGATTTTCTCATTTCATGTCTATTATTTTTTTTTCATGGCAGCTGGTCAAAGACAAAGTTAATATTTTTGCTGAGGTTTTAAATCAAGATTAAATCAGAAATTTTTCGTATTTTACATAAGTCATCGACCAAATAATGGTTGTATCGTCTTAAATAACTATTCACGATAGCGTAGAAATAAAAAAGACTAAAAGAGAGAGATATCCAAGAAAACGCTGACAATAATAATGTTAAAAAATGGAGAATTTTAAGAAAACTTTAAACTGACGATATCTCGAAAACCATGCGACTTGCTAAGGTCATGTTAGGCTTATTCGATACGTCTGAGGCAGGTCCACCCCCGGTGTCAGTTTTACGTGCTACTTTTGAGCACCCTGAATAGAATATTTCTGCATCGTTCTGTTATTCTGCATTCCAAGATTAAACGCTCTCGGTTTACCATCTACACATATCTTCCTGCTCTATGTCATTCTTGTCTTCTTAGATGCGTCAACGCCCCGGTATGTTCATTTTTTTATTATATTACTACGATTTCAATAGATAAGTTATATTTCGCATTAATTGTGTGCTTGAAGCTTTGATTACTATATCGTTGTTGTATTTGTTTTATTTTTCATTTATTTATCAATTGGTGAGCTTAATTCATTGTCTGTCATAAAAGAAATGTATTCTATATCTCCGAGAATCGATCCCGGACTAAAGCATAGCTGAGTGTTAGAACTTACGACCTAATTACTTCGGCTACTGAGACGACGATCTGAAAATAGTTGAAATACAAACTGAGACAACTAGTTTGAAGCATATTTCGTTTAAATTTGAATAAAATCTTAAAAGCAATTAAATAATAAGTTCTTTGTTTAACAAAATAAATAACATATACAGACAAAACGAGGCTATTATATGCTTCAAGTTTACGTAGCAATCTCAGCAAATTTCTTTGAATCATTTAACAATTAAACAAGACTAAATATGATTAATTAAATGTAAAACACTCTAAAGTAATTATTATATTAAAATTATTTGATTCAGTTGTTTCCCTTATGCAAGACTCTACGAGTTTTCCTGACTTGAAGTAGTTGAGTAGTAGAATGAGCACAAGCACGAGAACGAACATGTAGCGCGAGCAATTAGCGTCAAACACTCGTTAGCAGTAGCGATACAATTAAGCTCCATAGGAAACCAGAACAATTATATTTTCATATGCAAACTTCATGTGGTTAAATTTAATTAAAACTAAAGGAATACCAACTGGTATGTTGGTTTACTGCCAACATCAGAGTGCGACATATTAAGTTTTCTATTTATTCTGTTTAGCAGACTGTTTTATTTTTATAATAGAAAAGTTGAAATATCGGATACTTGGTTTGGGTATTAGATTTTATGTTAAAAATATAATGAGAGTTCCTGCAATGCTAATTTCTAAAATGTGACAACAATATTATATCGAGTGGTTTTACTTACAACCATTCTTAGTCAAAGACAAAGTGTAATAAGATGTGACAAGGATAAGTGGAGTATTATAAGCTATCTCTAATATTCGACTTTATAAAGAAACGCAATAACATTACCGAACCCACACATCTAGCAAGTTCCTGAAAATCTCTGATGTTCATGTTTCAACTTGCAAACAAATTAAATATTTGTTTAAATTCAAATATATATGTAGTTGCTAGTTATTTTGTTAGATTGATCCTGAAACTATGTTCATCTCTTTTCTTCAACAGTCAATTATTAGGCAGTCGAACAGAATGTCTCAAGCCCGTCTTTAACTCTAACACATCCATCGACATAACCCTAACATTAAATACAATTGTTTACTTTATAAATATTTTTACAATAATATTGCTGTCTCATTCTTTTACATATAAAAATCTTAAATAAAACTATGCACTGCTCTAACACATTATAATTATTTTTCTCTAAAAAGAAACAATTCATAATAATTTAAAAGAACTTGTGATGCAGGTGTTAAATTATAAACAACACATCAATGCGCTGTTGCCATATTTACATAACTAAAATTAAAGTAATGTTTAAATTAATTTGCGATGTTTCACGATCAAAATATTTAATTTAAATTTTAATTTTAATAAGTTAAAATTGTGTGACTTGTTTTAAAACGACAAATGTACAAAGGTTATTGTATCTTTCCAAATTACACGATAGTTTTTAAAATATAATTCTACCAGCTTTGTAAGAATACATGCAAATGTTTCAAGGAATACCAAAACTAATTTCACACAAACCCAAAATCGTATCCACCGTAGGATTACAACTTCATTTAAAATCTGATTGGTATTAAACAAAAACTAATCCCAAAGCTGATGCAATTTAAATATTTAACATTAAAATATTATAAACGAAATGGAATACATTTGTAGTTTATAGAGCGAGAGAAACAGAAAATGCGAGAAAGAGATAGTGAGATAGGAAGGATTTCATGATTTACATTTAGAGTTGTCCGCTGTGTAAATGAAATTCATGTGTTACAGGATCGATGACCGGAAAATGCAACCGCGAGAAAACCACAATGCTCGTTCCATTCGCGGAAAACTGTTACACATTTAAACCAGGAAAACATTGTGGAAACCATGGAATGGTAACGGTAAATCAATTAGAATTATGTCGCTGTTATGCTACGGGAAAACCAGGCTTAAGAAACGTCTCATGTTGTAGAATGTTGAATTTTCCTCATTCCCGTCTATACCAACAACCTGCTATAATTAATATACTTGCATGTGTAGCATTAATCAAAATATATACGTTTTTACGTATTACATAAAATTATTTTCTTGGAAGTAAAATTTTTAATTAATACATAAAAACTTTTAAATGAAAATATGTTATTTAATATAAGAGCTTATTCACTAGTTCTTGAAAAATCGTTTTTCCGAGTTGCAAAATTTTATATTAAAATATAAATTTATGTAGTTTTATATTGAGTTTGTAGCCAGAGTGGGCATTACCTATGGTGCAAAAATTAGAACACTGGAAGGAGATTGTCTTCTAAGGAACTGCACGATCTATGTGTAAACACTAACGGCGGACTAAAACGAAGACAGAAATCTTCGTCCAAATCTAAAAGTAATCATCATATGTAATGTAATTACAAATATACAAGACTGTTGCATCCTAGTAGGTACCTAGTAATGTTAGATACCATAAAACTACATACAAAGTGAGACAATTTATTCTTTAGAATAAAATAGTGTATATGATAAAGATAGAGGTAATACAATAAAAAGTAAATTTAAAATCATATGTTGAAAAGTTATTTTATTGGCGTACCGCACTACCGCAAGTGTTGAAAACGATTTCAAAAGGCAATAACTTCTCATTCGTATCATAAAACTAATAAATGTTATGGCTGTTGAAAATAAGAACCGTAAACCGTAAAATACAATATCGTTACATTACAATCAGCGCCAATGCCACTGTGTGGGGTTCCTCGTAACTAAACTAGTTGAGTTCATGAAGAATTGAAGAAAGGAGGGGGGTTGCTTACAATGTATAATTGAAAGAAGAGGGGGAATGAATTAGTTTCTGTCATATAGTCTAAAACCCATAGAGTTACATTTATACATAATATACATTTAAAAATTAACTTACAAAGCAAAAAAAACAAATAGACAAAGTCAAAACAGTGAGAGATCCAGATTTATTTGTTCTTCTCGTTAAGCCAAAGATTTAAGTTCGTAAAGTGAAATTTATTGCTGTGCTGTAATCATTCAGGGTGGACATTTATAGTATTTTGTGTGACCTATGAACTGTATTACTCTCATCTAAATCCCTAGCGGACTATTCATATCACAGACACAGACGGAAAACCACTAGCGCCACGCTACGAGTAATCCAGTCCGTAAAATATAACTGTGTGTCAGTTTGTAAGTGAGAGAAATGTATTAATAAACTGAGAGAGTTTAGTAGACGCGCCGCAACGTCCAGCGCCGTTTATAGAAGCATGTCATAATTCAAATTAAATTAACATTGTGTTTTAGTATAAATATATCAGTTTACTAAAATTATAAGAGATGTCACTGGCATAGTTTGTTATAACTAATAATCATCTGATCCTAAGAGAATGAGATACTTACGATTTTGATTTTCAATTTGGCGCCTAAATGTTAATAGAAAAATCTGACGTAAGAACTTAAATAATGAATCTGCATATGCCCTCTTTCCCCTTTCCATACTAACAGTACCGACCACACGTGTAACAAGTTCCTACAAATCTCTGATATTCATGTTTCAACTTGCAAACGAATCAAATATTATTTTAAATTTAAATATATATGAAGTTGCTAGTTATTTTGTTAGATTGATCTAGAAACTATGTTCATCTCTTTTCTTCAACAGTAAATTATTACTCAGTGGAACAGAATGTCTCAAGCTCGTCTTTATCTGTAATAATCCATCGACATAACCCTAACATTAAATTCAATTGTTTACTTTATAAATATTTTTGTAATAATATTGCTGCCTCTTTCTTTTACATATAAAAATCTTAAATAAAACTATGCACTACTCTAACACATTACAAATATTTTTCTCTAAAAATAAACATTGCGTAATAATTTAAAAGAACTTGTAATGCAGGTGTTAAAATATAAACAACATACCAATGCGTTGTTGCCATATTTACATAATTAAAATTAAAGTAATATTTAAATTAATTTACAATGTTGCACGATCAAAATATTTAAAACTATAAAATAATTTAAAAAACAATAATTTTGATTCTTAAAATATATAGGGTAGGAAATAATCGTAGTTTTATTTTAAAATTTTCTTTTAAAAGAGGTATTAATCATATTAAGGCATCTTTGTGAGTGGTGGTATTCCATTTACAAATAGCTATTTACGTAAAATTATAGCTATTAGCGCTATTAATTTTCTATAGGAATAAATGAAAAAATAATTTTAATATTTTTCAAATTTCTTTTTACCCTTTAAGCACTGTAGAGTGAGGCCTCTGAATTTACGTATGAGACTTGATTTGTTCGCTTTATGTGGAAAACTATTTTACGCACAATAAGTTAATCGCAAATGGAACGATTTTATTTAAGTGATAGACCGTCTTCCAACATGCTAAAAGCATTTGTTATCTTGTCATCAATGTTTAGTTGCATGGAACAGACTACATCGTTATTGTAAGAGATATTTCAGCAAAGATAAATAAAAGTTAACGTCGTAATTCCTTAGTCTTAGACTGTAGAAAATTGTACTACAAGTATTTTGTTCAGGAAGGCCTCAAATGTTTAAATGTTATTTAATAAGGCAAGGTAGGCCATCTATTGGTCATTTTTTGAAGTGAGTGATATTTCAGCATTGGCAACACTGACGTGCTTGACATATTTCCAGATTTAAGACTGGTTATTGAACTCATAGTTATCGCAAAAGTTACAAAAGCAAACCCTTCTGCTGATTCTGTATCTGCTGCGAGGTTGTCAGAACGATTTATGTACTATTATTTTTCAATGGAGACTGTTAGTTCCTTCTTTTTATTGTGTGACAGTTTTTATTGTGTAGTAGCCTCAAATATATGTATTTAAGAAATCTTGAAAAAGGAAGTTTTTCATTTTCTAAAAAACCAGTAATGTGGGTCACATAACTTTATATTAGAGTCTTTCCACAATTTCGTTATTTTAAATTTCGCACTATTTTTGAACTGTCAAAATATAACCATCATTGCGGAGACATTTGGCAAATATTCGTCAAAGTTTAAACTTTGAATTAAAATAAAAATGTCACCATATTTCACGAAAATAGTGCGTTTTTATGTTGATTTAAAATGACACCTCTTGTTGAAAGTCGGATAAACTTTAAGTACTCGAAACTAACTCACAACCTAGTTGTGGATCCCAGTTCTTCTTTAAGACGTTTGTTTACTATTATTTCGTTTTATACAAGTTTAAGCAGCTTTCGTATTCTCTGCTTTGCACCTGGAAGGACAATGAATCGTAGCTAACACACCGAAAGAATTAAAACGTATCATTCCTCACACTACACTAAGCAAATATAAATCACTGCTTTACCCACTGAGTCGTACTGTCGAATGTACAATAAAACATACAAATGACGAGCCGAGCATTCCACGGATTTCTTCAAATACATTCTATCTATCTTCTATCAATATGGAACTTAAATCTAATACACTTGTCTCCCGTATTGTATTAGAAACGTTAAATTCAATTTCCCGTTATACTCGTATATATTTAATCCGTAAAACAAATATTTAAGGAATGTCGTTTATATCAAAAAAATACTCTACTAAAAAATATGAATATGAAAATATTATTAATATAGCACAAACATAAATATTTTGATTAAATTTTAAAACAATATTAAAATTTTGATATAAAATTAACTGAATACATCATTTTTCTATTCTGGTAGATTACAAGCATAAAGAATATTGTGTCAATAAAAATGTTATAAGCTATATTTTGGTATAAAATCGTTCCTAAATAATATAAGATCATTCCTTATTAACAACTCATACACAATTTCATGCAAAATATCATGTGAACACTTTGTACATATACCACCCCCTCCCCACCCCTCCAGTTGTTTATCGTGAAGCCTTCTCTTTCGAATGCAGTGTGTCTCGCTTCTGTAAACAAATCAGTATAGCCGTAGTCTTCGTTCGCATTAGGGCGTCCGCACACGACGCGAGTGGTTGCAAACCTTAGCCCCGAATCCACCCGAAGCGAATGTGAATACAACTGTTGTTAGTGAGAGATCGAATTTGTATGCGAGTGAATTAAAACACGAGGAAAGGCACACGAGTCCGCTGATTGCAAACTAAACGCGAAACGAAGTTTTGAACGAAAACGAGCACAAGCCATGTCGAGCCGTGTATCGTGACTCTATAGAATTTTTATATGTGTTTTATTTGATTGTATGTATGTATTTAAATATTTTTCAATAGTATTCGTAAACATCTCTGTTGATGAAACCAACAATCCCCTGCGTCCGAGAAATCTAGTCGCTGAATATATGTTCAAAACCAGTTTAAAATCAGTTTAGTTACGTTCGTGTCGTGTGTTTTATCTCACTCGTAAACACTTTCGTTCTTTTACTAACAACACAGTTGTAATGACATTCGCTTCTGGCAGATTCGGGGCTAAGGTTTGCAACCAGTCGCGTCTTCTGCTGAGGGCCTTAGAGCTGTTTTTTTGTTTTGCCGGAAAATGTGAATCAAAACCGTGAACCGATCCAGAGTTTGTTGAAAAATGAAACGTCTGAACACAAAATGAACATTCACTCGGGCTCAGTTTTGTTGTCTCGTGTTTTGTATTGTAGCGAATTCCAATACGCACAACATCGTTTGACGACAAAGTAGAGTATAATTCCGATTCAATGTTCATTTTCGTCTGTGGCGTGTCAACATGCAATGAAAGGAAAATGAACGGTCTGATATCAGGTCTATAGATGTGAAACTAGTATTAGGTAATAATGAACTACACAGCATTTCTGCTAATTAATAAAAAAAGGTTTGAAAATCAGTTTATAACAAAAGTCTTCAATCATTAGTATCGTGGCTTGAACATGTTCCGGAACAACGTACAACGTACTCGTGAGAAACTCATTAATCAAATTCTATTTCCATAAACAAATAAAAAATAATAAAGTGCATTTCAGTATCACATTGATCAAAAAACTTGTGAATTGCATTAAAAAGTAAACAATAAAATGAAAATGAAGTTTTCAACGTTTCCAATACGTTACTCGTAAAACAAAGACAGTATTTATCTGTCAAATATGATTCTAATCTGTCATGTGCCATTAAATTAAAAGCTAGGTGTCATCGTTACATTGTTGTAGTTGTACCGCTTCAAATAAATTGTGTGAGGAAAATGACAATTCAATAAATAAATTTACGTTATAGCGGGTGGAGATGGGAGTAGGAGTGAGGGAGTGACAAAATGAAAACAGATGGGAGAGATATAACAATTCCAACCAGTTCAATCCATATTGCGAGCTTAGTTATTGAGCAAATACATCCATAAGTATTACGGACGTGTCGCAACCCACATAACTCGTGCAGTTGGACTTGGACAGGTGCGGGGAACACTTTTGCTAAGGTGTGCTACT
This sequence comes from Panorpa germanica, assembly GCA_963678705.1. NCBI lineage: Eukaryota > Metazoa > Arthropoda > Insecta > Mecoptera > Panorpidae > Panorpa > Panorpa germanica. Next base: position 11,397,747 of record OY783215.1, on the reverse strand, counting down.
TTCAGAGAGCGTAAACAGGTCACATATTATTGTATAGATTGACCATCATATTTAGGTTTAGTTGTTTGTGTTAGTTAAGTATGTGAATTGACCTTTTAAAGAACCCAATAAACAATTTGGTGAAGTTTCTGATATTTCTATCACTATTGCACTTCAATTATAGTTCACATCAACTTTATCTTCATTTGTATTTCGGCAGGTGGAGCGGTTTCGCCATTTCTAGATGATAAAATAGACATTTCATATGAACGACTGTAAGAACTGTATTCCTTTATGGCAAAAAAGCATACGCATCTTCAATATGATGGCAAAGTAACTCCAAAATGTTTACTGGAAAGCACCAGTTATTTGAATGCTTAGGGGTTGTCCGTAAATTAAGTAGTTCTATTTGGGACTCTTTTGAACCCCTCCCTCACCATGTGGTCTACCGTAGATTTTACCATGACTCCGGCTTGAACGCAGTTTCTCTTCTTTGAAAAAAATAATAGAATATCTGGTATTTCCAGAAGGTCAATCCTCAAAAAAAAAAATTGGTGTTCGTAAAAAGAAAAAGTTAATTCTCTTTAAAAAAAGGGGAAAAATCTATTAATTGTGCTAAATAACATAAACGACAAAACTTGTGTAGTTTTGCTCTAGTTACTTAAGTAAGTCTTATTAGGCTGCGCCTTAAGCGCACCTGTGTACGTGCGTATTCAAATTCCATAATACACGCCTAGTTTTTTTATGTTTTGCCTCTAGCTCGACGGTGATATGTTTGAAAACAGTGGTTTCTCTCCTCCCACTGATTCATTGTTCACTTCGCACTAATACTTGTGATGAATACAGTCTCAAAAAGAAAATACTCAACAAATAATTAGTAAATATAAAATGTTTTATACAACATATAGATAGACATTGTCACATATAGATTGGTGTCGGTAGTATATCAGATTCAGATTCAGACAAAATATCTAAACAGCAGATATGAATGAAGGAAGAAATCTGATCTGATCTAAAATTAAACTAACTATAACAAGATAAGTATAAGACCATACTGTCTGATTCTTTTCTGTAATCAGATGTAATGTAATGAATGATTATTAAAATATATGTTGTGTAAACATAAAATGTGTAAGTAGGTTCTCTAGCCCTGGACTAGGAGAACGAGCAAAGAGAATGAGCTCAGAGAACGAGCTAGAATGGCCGAGTTAAATATTCCTCATTCCTCATGGGGCTCTAAAGCATGTAATTTTATATAAAATATGAATATTTCTTAACTTTTTCTAGTTATTTTGTTAAACTTTTCATGTAATCTGCTTGGAACTAAGCGTCAAAGTGATATTTATTGAACAAAGTTCAAAAATATGTACGAGTAGTTTTCTATGTTTAAATTTATTTTGTTTTATTTTTTAGAGAGATATGAATAAAAATTGAATATGACAAATTGCTTTACAGTTTTTTTTTGTCTTTTTCTATTTAAATCTGATAAATCTAATTTGTTGTAAATCGTGATTTGTGACTTTGAATGAAAATCGGTTTCAACATTACTTTGTTTTATTTCGTAGTTTATTTTCAGTTTTACACAACTTATTGTTTTCCACCGATTGTTTAAAGAACTACAATTGTAGAGAAGAAGGAAGACAAAGCAGGGTGCAAGAAGGAAAAGTTAACGAAAATGGGTATTACAAATTGAATTACAAATGATCCTAAAGGAAATCAAGGATCTACAACGCTTGCTATTACAGCTCTAATAACGTTGTTAAAAAGAAAACTGATAGGATCTACCTATTATAATGTTCCAAGTGAAAGTTTATATGTTTATTTGTTTGTTTATTTATATTATTATTATATTATTTATTATATTAATTGTGTGCCTTTCGGCTTTACAATCTACATTATTATATTTCTTATTGCATTTCATATAAATTCAAAGTTAAAATCTTAAACTATTCTAGACTATTACTACTTCGAATAGTACTTTCTGTTTCTTCTTTTCTTGATCCTCTCTCTTCATGTCTCCTACTCCTCCTTTATTCACACTGTTTCCTGCTTCTCTTTCCTTATTGCCTGTATCTTCATCTATCACCTCTTGCCTTCCTTGTCTCCTCTCGACAAACCCTCTATTATCTTTTCATTATCCTTCCTGCCTTCTCTCTTCGTTTTCACTTCTCCACTTATGTCTATTACAGGCATAAACACTCTATCTTTACTATTTCCTCTTGACTCTCCTACTTTACTATTTCTTCTTGACTCTCTTCCTTTACTATTTTATTATTGTCTCTATATCCGTCATCCACCTCTTCTCCTTATCTCCTTTCCGCAAATTCTCTATTTTTCTGAACTGAAGTTTAACTGTTTCCTCGCGACTTCTTTCTTTCTCCTGCTTCCCTTCACAACCTCTGTTAATACTTCCTCTCTCTTCATGTTCCTTATGCAACCCAGCTACGAGCTTATATATTGTCCTGTTTTTTCTTTCCTTTTTTCTTTCCTTTTTTCTATTTCCGCCATCCACCTCTCTCCTTCACTGCCTCCCTTTAAGAGCTAGCCGATATTCATTTCGCTCACTACTTTTTCCTTACAATAAAACTTAATGCGGTCCAATGTTTCGTCCTCCGTTCCGCACACTCTACACATTCTTTCCTCACTACTTTCCCAGTATCTGTTTCCTTTTTCCTCATTTCCCAATCTAAACCTTGCTGTCCACGGTTGTCTAAAACGGCTCCATGCATCTTTTCAAAAATTTCCTATTTCGTAGAGAAAAAAATTCTAAGATTTTTGGCGTCCTCGGATTTTAAAGTAGAAAGAATTTAGTAGAGTGAGTGCTAGCATCTATGATGCAGAAATTTTTTTTCTAAAATGCTGGTTAAATGATTGTTACATGTAATGTTCATATCAATTTGAGGTACATTTATATTTGTCTAGACACACAATATCACAAATTAAAAATCAGCTGTAATAAAAGTAATAATGTACGGGTACGTACAATGATTGATGATTCTAATCACAAGATTACAACAATACGTTAAATATAAACACAGTTACACCAACACAACGAACGCAGCGCCAAAGCTTCACAACGCAGAACTCACAAATCCATTTAGAACAATTAAATAAATTAAAGTTCTTTATACATTAGAGAAATGAAAATTTTTATAGCTCCTAAAACAGCTACTAATTGCCCGTAAAAAGGATACTTACGGACATAATTTCTCAAGCTCTTCTTTCTTCGTCACGAATGAGAGTTCAGATGTCGCAGACAGCACTTGGAGTGGTTTGGCGCACTGGGTTAGTTCCTCCTGGCCGCAGTCCTCGGTGCGGATCGTCACCAGGAACACTGAAACAAGATTAACAATTAAACTGCGTTGTATAAACCAGGCAATTAAAAAATACTGTTCACTGCTATGTAAGAATGATGTCTTATTAAGTAAAGTAGCTCATTATCTAAATGTAATTAAGATTTAGGGAGTGGTTATTATTATATCTAAATATTTGTAAGTGTCACAGTAAACAATTTGGTGAAGTGTCCTGTTTTGTGACGTTTCTATCACTATTGCACCTCAATCATAGTTCGCATCAACTTTACGGGCATTTGTATTCCGACAGGTGGAGTAGTTTCACCATTAGTAACCGATAAATTAGACATTTTATATGAACGATTTCATATAATCAACTAAACTGTAAATGAACTCTTCCATGTCAAAAAAAAAATCATACGCATCTTCAATATGTTGGCAAAGTGACTCCAAAATGTTTATTGTGGTATTAAATTTAGCAAACGTGAAGCTATCAATTTGTAAACAAGAATTACCGATCGTACTAAATAGAATGCTGGAAGTAGTAATATATAGACTTATGATAGGACATACAAATCTTATTCATACTTACTTATTCAAAAGAGAACCACAACCTATCTGTAAATAATATAATAACCCACTAACAATAAAGCATTCTTCAATGCTCCAAGTACTCATTACATAAAAAAAATTTGTTATATGCTGAAGAATATAAGCAGATATTTGAAAACAGAAAAAGTCTAAAAAACCTTAATTTAATCTCTATATTTTAAATACAGATACTCGTATTTATAAATTATGTATTATAAATGTTTATATATATTGTTATAAGTACTAATTAACGTCTGTTCCAGTCAGTCTTATATATCATAGAATCGTTTGATAAAATTTAGTAAAAGTTTGAAGAAAAAAGGATCTTTTCTATAATGAAAGTCAATTGACCTTAGTGGTTCGCTTTCTCTTTAAAACTTCGATTTAAATTGCTTTTCTAAAACACAAGCTACTGCTACTGTAATTTGTTACGACATCGCATTGGTCAAGCTTGACATCCGCTTGATTTACCTCTGCAAGGATACAACAACCCCTCAAAACCATTAAAAAAACACAAAGGTTTGCAGAATGATATTTTTGTTGACCCACAAATAATCAACGATAGTGGGCGGCGGGTAGCATGCGGTAGGCGTTATACTATTCGATAGCGCACTGTTCGAGATACACGTATATATATTAATTGGGTTTATTTTGGATCAATAACTTTTTTATTACATTCACCACTCGAACAAAACGCAATCAAAAAGCCAATACACGAAACAACACCGTCAATGCAATATGTAATTATAAATGTATTAATATGGCGGATAGCGGATCTGGGTAATTTAACGAACAAAGAGATATTGTGTGGGAATGTGTGCCGTGTTTGAAAGCACACAAAACTATTGGATATGAACAGGTCGCCCTAGGCTGCATACTATGTGACAATTTTTAGGAATACAGAAAAATATATAAATGTAATATTTTTATTTTATTAATTAAATATATATTTAATATTCTTATAAATTTATTTCATATGTTCGTTCAAGAAAAAGTAGAGGTACCGCTGTAAGAAATTTTACTACTGCTAAATTTAAAAAAAATCATATTATATACCGGATATCTACGTTTCAGCATATTCCACAATTCGACACCGATTTCTAATTAAAGAAAAAAATTACTTAAATTAGCGATTGGAAAATAATCGACGAAAGTGTGATTCAAAACAATAATCAATGCTTGAATTTAATTTTGCATTTTTTCTGTGTTTCTCTTTAAACCCCGCACTTGTTGGAATTTATCTTTGGGTATTTTTGTCTAACCACATTGATTTTTATTATTCCGGTACAGCCGTAGTCCCGAATTTGCAGGATTAAGAAAATGTTACTGGATTTCCTAAACCTTAAGAAACATGTTATGCATTAATGTGAACTTATATATAACAGTTGCAAAATGTTAAAAGATTATCCAAAAAAAAATTTATGGGGTTCAATTTAATTTGCGGAAATTTAATTGGATCTGGTTTTTGGATTTTGCAATGCAAAAGATTGAATTTGAAGTGCAAAAACTATGACTTTTATTTATAATTTCAAATTAAATGGCTCCATGCGAGTATAAATGCGTTATCTATATTATTATGTATTAAGATTAAAACAAGACAGGATTTCATATAACAAGTTATGAATAATTTAAAACTTTAGAGGACCAGTCAGTGAGAGGTTAAGTCGGTAAGTGGTGCCGTGACCAGACAGGTGGAAAATACGAGGTGGGCGTGGGAGGATGATTTCCGTTGATGTCAACATCTGAATGAAACATGAGCGGTAATGTTAGTCAATCCGATCGAAATTGAGAAGGTCGGAAGTATACCAGACTGCGAAAATTTACTAATAATAACATGATACCTTCAAAGTTTGTAATATAAGTTGAATTAAAACACGTTGTATGATACATCAGACAGGTAAAATTAATAGACTGTTAATTTTTTAAATTAATATGAGAAGTATTCAATAAAAATTGCTTTGTTACATATAGATTCAAATAAAATTTATTATGTTAATATTAATTATTAATATTTACATAGAAATATTTGTCATAAAACCATCATAGCATCCAAGTACTATATTCACACAGTAATTTTTACTTTGTTATCTCACAGTGTAAAAAATCGTATTTCAATCTTCTTTCTTCAATCTTTCTTATACTAATAATTAATCTACAAAATGCAAAAAGAATTTTACAATCGGAATAAATGTAACTACAAATCAACAAGCTACATTTATAATAAAACGTAACTATAACTTAAACGTAATCCACTAACCATTATGCAGATGTTTTTAAGCAAACAATACTTATTCTGTTTTATTTTATATTCTTTTATTTATTGAGCTACGTTCGTTGTCTACGTATCTCTGTTCTCTCCGAATAACAGTTCTATATTGTTAAATTACGACCATTGTTTTCCCACATTGTGGTGAGTTACAACGCTTCTGGGTGTTATTTATTATTTTCTTGTATTTCTAGACACCTTACTAAAGTAATAACTGAACGCTCTAGTAAATTTCGTCTGAAGAGAATTCACCTAGTCGCCTGCCCAAATGGAATTATGCAAAATGTCACGTATTGTGTAAGATATCATTAAATGATTCTTGTTAATTAGTTAATTCACCGGTCATTAAGAATAGGGTTTGTAAAATAACGTTTCAACGTCTCCAATTCCCACTTTCACATCTTACATAGTCTTTCATCCATTTCTTCCAAATATCTGTTACCCATTCTGAATCTGATAATTCTCTTTACGTTGATTGTCTTCCTTTCCTTGTCGTGTATCTCTTATTGCACAATTGACCCTTTGTCAATTTCCATAATCATTTCTTGCTGTTGTGTCTCGCAAACCCTCATTCTCAGCACCTCTTCAATACTTTTTCCTTCTTCTCTCATTCTTTCTGCTTCTTCTACCACCATTCCATTCCTTTCATAGTACTCTTTCCTCCTTTTCGTTCCCCTGCTTCACTTTCATTCCAAACCTTTTTACGTAACGTCCTCAAAATCGCACTATATGCTTTGCTCACTTCTTCCTTATATCTTACTCTCTCCCATCTGTTTTAATTCTTACTTTTTTCCTTTTTCAGTTTTACCATCGACATACTCGTATACCCCGGTTATTAAACTTTAGAAAATCTTACATAAAAAGCTTTATTAACGTCAAAAAACATTTACGTATTTCGAAAGATAACTTTTGTTATGACGAAGTCTTACATCACATTAACCATTTAAATTTTATGCAAAAGGTAAACGTTTTTAGGTTAAATAAACAGTACATATACGTAACAGTATTTAGCGAGTACCTATATATTGTTGATTGTTCATACCCTTTTTCTTTCAACCCAAACTTTACCACTATCGGGACTCCTGATGTAAACCTATCAATCTGTCATTGCGTTCTGTAAATATCATCTCCATAGCCCCTCATATTTACCGTATTATAGCTACCTATTATAGCTATAGCTACTAATGTAATGATTATACCTTTAGAAGGTAAACCATAAACTGCCTATATAAAGTAATGAAAGTAAGTATTTATGGTGAACAGCAATATATTTACGATAACTTCTTGTTCAACATAACCTAAAAATAATTTGTATCCATAACCTCCAGCTCCTTTGCTTCCTGTTAGCCCATTGATAGTAAGTATCAAGAAGGTGTGTAAAATATTTTACATCTGGGTCATTTAGATTCCCTGGAGCTCAACCTCCCACATGTTGCGAAACTTTCAAGAAAGTTAACGGTGTTCACACATTACATTACAGAACACTAGTGACATCTCTATACGAGAGTTTGTAGCGTGGAACTACGCACGAATGACCACAAATGTCCGTGGGGTTTATTGGAATGTTCAATTCTGTTCAACTTAGGAGTATTAGTGGCTGGTTTGTTAATTTACTTCGTTCTCTAATATAATGTCTTAAGACATCGTAGTATTAGAGTTCACAATGGCGTTCTATTAAACATGTAATTAGTATCGTTGTTATTCCGGACGCAAGAACAGTAAAGCTCAGCTGTTATGTAGCGAGTAGTAAACCTAAACCTTAAACCCTAAGGAGAAGTAAACAAGTCTAAATCGGGGCGGGATCGACGATCAGAGAAACTTCATTTAAGTAGTGAGAAACTCCGTAGCCGGAAGGTGCACACAGCGCTCCATGCGAGGATATTACGAACACAAGGAAACCAATTAATCCTTTAATTAAACTGCAGTGTATGGAATTTAATGGTAAGATGTTTTGACTTGAGTAGGCAAGGCAAACTTCTTTTAAACAACAGAATGTACAATGCACATTTAATGGTGTTGTACGATTTCATACTTCATAAGACTATTAAGTCAAGAAATATGTAAACCAGAAGCTTCAATATGATAGATAATATTTAAATCGTTTTTAAAAGATTTTATCAAGTAATATTTGTTTCTCATTTTTACAATTACAAATATGTCAAGTAATTTGGGACTGGAACGAGTTGTATAATTTGTATACAATATACTCTTAAAAAATTCGGCGTACTTATATAAAGAAATTGAATTAATGTTTTATGTGAAAATTACTCACAAAATTCCACTAAAATATATTACTAAAAATTGCGTATACATATACGTAATATTATATTTGTGTTTGATAAATATTTAATAAAAGGTATAATGGTAAAACAGGGGAAAATATAACGCACTTAGCTTGTAGTAAGTTAGCAAGCGTGAAAGCGTGCAAGACAATTTCTGTATGGAAAGTAAGCAATGAACCTTAGAATTAGCTTGTGACACGAAAGCAAGTGTAAATTTTGCACTGCAAGACAAACATTAACAGTGCCCGATATCAGTACTATTATTAACTAAAGAATTGTATATTTTTATTTCCTTGCACTAATCTTATAAACATATTTTTGATAAAATGTTGTAAATATAAAATTTATAATAAATTGTACATGCTAAACTTATTTATTATATAAAATGTTATGTGTAACTGCTATAAAAGAAGATAATAATACTACAGCTAGTATACATGTCGTTCCTAACCTATAAATTTATTTTTGAAATGATAAACAAATAGAACAGTGATCTACTTTACCGGCACTTTAGGTGGCACACAGAGCATCCTGCTTAATGTTAATTAAATTTAATGTTCTCGGCAAGTTGACACTACATCATTGCCTTACAGTCAACGAGTGGCTGTATTTAACCCAGTGCCCCAAAATTTGGTGAAACTTCAGCTAAGTTTCTAGATCGTGCAGAGAGGTAGGTTGGGGGTTCGGGGTTGGGGAATCTAGTAGGAGCGTGGGATTTATCACCAAGCTGGAGGATAATGTTTTACTACCGTGTGGTGACCCATAGGGAGTAAATATCATTACCCTCAGCATCCCTTACGAGTTGAAACTAGGTACCGCAAGCAGTATGGTAACGGATGGTAGTCAGGGGACCAGGGGAAGAAAGGGAGGCTAAGAAATGTCGTTTAGAATAAGGAGGCAGGAAGGCAGAAAACCAAGATATTTATAGGGTGACAGGTAGCTAGAATTAATATCATAATGGTGTACGTAACTTATAAAAATTCAATTACAATTTTTATAAGCTCCTTAATTTTAATAAGTTATTATGAGCTTGTTTCTTTTATATCTTAAAAAAATGATCATTAAATATTTGTATTTTATTAAATTAATGTCACGCCAATTAAAAAAAGTATGATTAATTTTAATTAGAATTATTTGAAAAGTATCCTAAGTTCTTAGGAATTAATTATTATTTTAGATGTGCTTTATTCATTTATTGATTGGATTTCTTTTATTTTATAAGACTATTGTTTATTTGCAGCGTAGCATATCGTCATCAGTTCTTTGTAAGCCATTCTTGAGATAAATTTTGTACAAAATAGTGTTTTCATAATACCATTCCATTTGTGGCTTTTGGATCCTTCTATCTCACCTCCGAATAGAAAAGAATCTATGATTTTAATAAAGGGTTTACGAAATTTTGAAATTTTCTCTCCAAAGTTGGTCTTAAAGCAGTTTAAACTAAGAATCAATCGAAGCAAGAACATATGTACAGATATACAAGAGAATACAACATTGTACAATAGTTATATACTAGTACCTAGTAAATTCATTTTCATACAAATATAAAATATGTTTTCTCTTAAGAACATGATTTTTCTTCCAACTCTTGCAATATAATTCTCTACTTCTGTTCTATTATACCAACATGAACTTATAGAAAGTTGTTTCACGCGTTCGACAGGGTTTATTTATTTTAAATCGCGAACAAAGAAATCAGTTTACTATTACATACAATATATAAAACGTGAGAAAGCTGAAGAAATATTTGTACATGCAATAGAAAATTGTTTGTTTAAAAATTGCAATAGAAAAGAAAATATCGACACTCTTTGTACTTTATAACAATAAAAACCATTGTATATAAAAGATAAAAATTTTAACATAGATATTTTAAAGTCTCATTTAATGCATCTAGTAACTAGAAAGGTAATAGCATGTATCTGTAGTGAAACCATGGGATATGGGGTTGATGTCTTTCCAAAGTGTTAAGGCATGACAGCTATCAAAATATTTAAAAACACAAAACCTCAAAATAGTTTTATCACCAAAAAAGAAATGCAGGTTTGGTTGTAAAACGAATAAAGGACTAAAGGAGGACACAGTACGTCTTTTTTGACCCTAAAAAAACAAAAAGCAGGACTTTTAGTCCTGAATGAGATCGGTGGGTAACTCTACATCTACTGCAGCCACGCTGTGATGATATGCTTCGAAATTAAGTTAAGTATTTTTAAGGAAGAATATGTTAATACGAGTATATATTTAATATCAATAAATATTCAAAAAATTAACGGAAAAGATATATCTACTACTTAATTTTGCACCATATTTTTACCAATAGAATAATAACTAATCGATTTTATTTACTCTTGTTTAACTTTAACACACGTAACTCTTTTTTAAAGGTTGTATAACAAGGATGGCTTTTTACATAAAAGAAAGAGACTAGGATCTTTCCTATTGAAAATCTCTATATATATTTATCATATAACCCCCTTAAAGCAACTCGCTAAGAAGCAGACGAGACAATAAATTGAAATTTTAACATAACTATATCAACATATTCAAGCAACCGTCTTCTTGAAAGTCACAATTTATTTACGAAGTCTCATTTTATTTTTTATGAGTTCTCGAGATGGCCTAGTGTGGCGATGGCGCTGATGCTGGCAAATAGCAATGATGCGCTAAACAATTTATTCAAGTGTCGGCACAATCAACAGTCTATTCATTCGAAAAATGGATCACATAAATGAAACAAAAAGAATCTTTTTATTCCAGTAGACATTTTCAACGTTACGAATTTAATGTAGTCTGTTTGATGGAACTTGGAGGACTTGGAGGACTTGGAGGACGAGTACGTATATTGAATAGAGTAAACAAAAGAATAACTTAAAATATTTGCAAACAATAAGAGAATTATTATTGTTGTTAAATAAATATTAATGGCTGAGACAGTGTTAAATGTATTTGACTTTACGAAAATGATTTTAATTAAGAGCTTAGTTTTTTTTATGTGTCTACATTCTAAACATAAAACAATTGTGAAACGCGTAAACCTAGGTGGACATTAAAGATAAAACTGCGTTTACAACGAATTGTTTTTGCCATAGAAAGTATTTGAAGCAAGAATATTTAGGCCCTCCGCACATAGGGCGACTGGTTGTAAACCTTAGCCCCGAATCTGCCCGAACCGAATAAGAATGCAACTGTGTTGTTAGTGAGAGAACGAACGTGTATACGAGTGAGACAAAACACACGGCACGAACGTAACTAAACCGGTAGTCGAGACGTGTTCCGTGACTCTATAGATTTTTTAACAATAGCATAATAGGGGATTTTATTATGTCGTATTTGATTGTATGTATGTATTTAAATACTTTTGAATAGTATTCGTAAACATCTCTATTGATGATGTCATCATCAAAAGCATGCAACCAACTATGCCCTGCAGAGATTTATGAGCTGTAAGGTTGGTAACCTTACACACGGATTGTGATGTCACATGCACTTGGAATGTGTACAACGTTGAATCCCTTTAATAATTAAAGAGACAAAATGACTTTTTTAATTGTTAATATCTCCCAACATATAATGAGTTATTAAAAAATAATTGGACCTTTGAGGTTCTAGTAACCCACTTTATCAATATATAGTACAGTTTTATAGAAATTAAGAGATAGGACACAAGCCCATTGTATCCACAGGCAAAAGAAGATACTCTTGTTGCAAGTGCACAATGGCACACAGATGTAAATAGTGACGTCCTTCACGGAACAATCAGCTTGCTTTCTCTTTAAAAAAAAATACTTTTAGCGCTGTAAAATTCTAAAAACCGTTAGTATGGTATCAAAAGAGGAACATTCCAATAAGCATATCAGTTCTTCTAATATTCTACACTAAACACTTAAAGTGTTAAACTTTTGAATAAGCTTGTAAAGAAATAGTAATTTCTGTTAACTGTTTCGAAACAAACAAAAAAACTAATCGCAACTCTGTGCCATTGCTTTTAAGAGGTCCCTCAGGACCCTAGAGTACCTAGAGTTGACAGCGCGGCGCTTTGTCGTCATCCGGGAATAAAGTCAACTTTGTACCGCGTCGTAAGATGCTCTGGCATTAAACTAATAACAATAAACGTAAAAGTTACAATACACTAGGTATGATTGTGTTTATGGCGTTATTTATTTTAGCACTTAATAAGAAAAATAGTTCTCAAAAGTTTTGTTTGACTTGTAATTGATAGAATGTGTTAATTTTGTGTTCATTTAATTTATTGATAAGATCAGTTTTCAACTTTGCAATCGTTTCAGTTTACAATGGGCTTGTGTCCTCATTTTTTAGTGGTCGACTTTTCAATTGCTGATTGAAATTGATGTTAATAAATGTGTATTGGCGTGTCTATTTTATTAAATATCTAAATATTGATGGAGATATAGCAATTAAAAGTTTGAATTGTAGTTTTAGCGCTAGAAATGGTCGGCCATATTTGTATGACGTGAAATGCATTTTAACGTCAGTTATTTGTTGAGTAGGTCAATGCTATGGTAATGTTCTGTAACTGTTGGTAGTCAAATAATCAAGTAAAATCAAAGAATAATAAGTTTTTATTTTATTTAACCCTGCTAAGGCAGACATAATATTCAAATTTTATTGTTCCTTGAAATAGCTGTAAATAATAGCAGAGATTTATGATCTGTAAGGTTGGCAACCTTACACAAGAATTGCGATGTGACATGCACTTGGAATGTGAATGTCCCTTTAATAATTAAGAGACAAAATGACTTTTTTAATTGTTAATATCTCTTAGCATATAAGGGGTTATTAAAAAATAATTGAACATTGGAGGTTCTAGTAACCCACTTTATCAATATATAGTACAATGTTATAGAAATTAAGACATAGGACTCAAGCCCAGTAGTTTTTGAAGTCACGTTTTAATACATCGAAAAAGAAAATGACAGATGCATGGTCCCATTAGAATTGCGTGCTCCGGGAGAGTTATTGTCAGTATGCAAATCTAACCTTATTCTTTATTAAAATTATTAAACAATCCGCCCCTTAAAATACAGTCGCTTATTGTATATTAATTGGATATTAAAAATGTAATTTAAAATATTTCAGTTGACGTTTACTGTAAGAAAGACCTAACGAGAAACTATAAAAAGAAACAATCTAAAAATTTCATTATAATCAGAACCGAGAAAAAAATATTTACTGAGTAATATCTGTTTTCGCTGTAACAATTTACTCCATATACCTCATCTTAATCAATCTGCAATAATTCCGGGCTGCTGCGTTATCACTTGTTATTTAAAAACCCTCTATATAGACAAATATAATTAGAAGTGAATATTCAAAACCATCAAAAGTAATTTGTGCTTAATAAAACAAACCCATTCACTAAAAGTACTCGTACCATTTGAGTCTTCATTGTAGTCCACCATTTTATTTTCGAAGAAGCACTTCTGTTTTACATGCTAAGTGATTCTCGTTGACATAAGCAATTCACTTATCGCTAATGTTCTCCTTTGTCTTGTGTTGTTGTCTTGTCTTCTGTTGTCTTGTGTCTGCTCTGGTATTGAAACACTAAACCCATTACGTTACATAACATCCTCAGCATCACTAAACTTACTTGTTATTGTATTATCCTTCTTAATCTGATATTTGAGATCATTTAAAGTTCAATTTCATAAACAAGTAAACATAATAAAGGAAACGATAAACATTAACTTGACTTATTATTCCATTATGCACTAACTATTACGGAACGGTTGCTCAAACTTGAAAATGTTACGGAACTGTTTGTGTTGATTCTCTTTAAACTATGTGCTTAGTTTTGAAATGGGTTTGTGAACCATGACTTAATTTCTAAAAAACTGTATTATGTATTTGTAAAGAAATTATATTTCTTTAGTTGGTGACACTGACCAGAGATATTACAACTGCATTCTGGTCAGGTGAGCTAACGGTATATATTTGTTATAGCTACTTTCATTGTAGTGTGTGCCAACGGCCACCACATTTGATATTTGGAGCTGACAGAACTCACTAAACTCAAAATTAGATAAAAGAGAATTGACAATTTAAATAATAAATTTTAAGGTGAAACGATATTTGGCCATTTTTGATTCGCGAAATATAGATGGCGATACTATACAGCAGGTTAAATATTATCAAAAAATTCAAATATTATGGTTCTCAAACTAAGAAAGGTTATAAAATTTATGACAAACACTTAGAAATATTAACAGTCATATAGAAATTGGAATTCAACTAGAAAATATAGCAATATTCATTTTCAAAACTTATTTTTGCGGTTCCAACTCATTAAAAGTCAGTGGAAGAAAGCTTCAAATGTAGATACGTTATTCATCTAACTAATTGCAGCTTTAGAGTTTGATTCGCGTTTATAGTTACTTACATAAAACGATTTAAACATAAAAAGCACGGTTTTTACCCGTGCATATCACCCGACTAGTCCCATCTTGATCTTCATGGAGTTCTTTGGATGTATATTTGAATTTCATAAATAATCTTTTAAAAATCAGATATACTAAATTACAACAAACTAGAATACCACATAAAATAAGTATTTAAAAAAAATTATTAAGTGGTTTGTAGAAGCTATTGAAATGTTTGTATCCCAACAATTGTAATATAGCATTTACGTACAATTCCAAACGTATCTGCTATATAAATGTTCGTATTGTCGTATATTTATATTTACACGGTACATTTATCATTTTCAAAACGTAAAGTATTACAATAAAGTAACACATGGATATTAATATGAAATATGGGTAGTACCACTAATAATAAAGTTTTCGCTACTTATTTAAAGTTTTTCAACCCGATCTGTCAGGATTATAAATGACATTCTGACCAAAAAGTTTACTTTCCACCTCTAAGCTTCTCTGTAGCTCACAAAAAATAAAAAATAGCTTAGTTCAAGTTTCTGTTATCCATAAGAAAGAAATGATTCATATTTTATAAAGTTACTGGCTGCATCAGTCAAGCGTAATGCTCGTGCAATTTATGCAGTAGTATAATATCAGGACTTGTTGACGAAAAGCTTGGCTGTCATGTGAGAAACTCGATCACAAACACTTTGTTGTGTCCAAAGTGTTGTGAGCAGAGGCGGATTGGGTTACAAAGCCTGAAAGGCATCGAGGTAAAACTTGAATACTACCTTACATTCAAAAAATGTGTTACCTAAGCAAAACATAGTAATATTTAATCTAAAAGGGTTCTTTTTTATTATTTTATGAAGCGTAATCTGCACTAAATCTCGTATTTATTTTGTGTTATTGATTATAGGTAAATGAAAATAAATGTTAATATTTATTACTTTGAGATATTATACTAAATTAGTTATATTATTCTGTCTATATTCTTGCTATTATTTTAAATATTTAATATTTAAATGGGTTTGAATTATATACACTACTGGGCTAATATTCAATCCACCTAATTTTGGCTCTCAATATTCAATACAAATTTCAACGCCTGCATTATTAATTGGTAGACTACCACTATAACACTAATTAATATTCAATCATTGAAAATGAACGGTTGGAACGTTCTAAGTGAAATTCCAGCTTAACAGCTGACCGCCTGATAGCTAGATTTTGCGGAACCATGAAGTTAATTCATCTGTAAAATCTACTTCAACGAAATATCACTTCCATCTTTTACTAATGATTTTAATTCAAATTAAATTCTGCAATTGAGTTATTTTCATTTGTGACAGCAATAAAAATATAATTTTTTTTATAAAAATCTGAATTTATTGTTAACGTAATTTGACAGATTTGATATAGTTAAAGATGAGACTAAATAATTATTAGACATTATATATTTTAAGCATTGTAAATATGTAAAATTATAATAAGTCACATTATGGGAGCGCAAAATAACATAAAACCTATCTTAAAATCTTTAATTAATAAAATGCATAATTAAACCCATTAAACTTGCATGTAGATTAGCCTTTATTAGCTATACTCGTATATTATGTTTCTCATAAAAGAATTTCTTTTTAATGTTCATATAAAATTCAAAAATAAAAACAGTTTTTAATTTGTCTATAACGATGCGCTGTTAATGACTTCTGTTTACACGTAGTTTTCTATTTTATGCAAAACATGGAGAAATGAAGCCATCGCTAACATCAGCCAGGTATGAGTAGTAGTAGTAAATCTAGTCGCAATGCTTCGTAGCAATCGCTCTATATTATGTGTATATGGATGAGAATGTTCAAAACTACAGGTCGGAAAGGGCTTAAAAACATAATTTATGTAACAGACAAACTTTTATTTGATAAAACAGACATTGTTTATAAGGTTTATTTGTGTTAATAACCTCCTGTATAGAGAAAAACGTCTACAGGCCATCATGGCTCGCATAAATCAGGTTGGATTTATCTTATTAAGCATGGAAGAGTAAGCACGAATTAGCAAAGTAGAAAGTAGCAAAGAATATCGCAAGATTCACACTTCCTAATCTTCCACAAAGTAATTCCAATCCTTATTTTTAACTCTTTGTTAATAAATGCATGCAATATTCATATTTGTATATCAATATCTTGCTTTTATTTTTAATTAATGTTAGTTTTAAGATTTCTTTGTCTTAGGCCCGGTTTTATGGTCTTTTATTTACTTCGGGGTTACGAAACCCCGAGTTAGCTTAGTTCGATACTTATTTTTGTATCGGGTTTTATGGTCCAAATTTAATCCCGGGTTAGTTAATACTGAGAAAAATAAATAAACCGTAACGTAAACCATTCATTTTACGGCAAGTGGTACGTAGCAGAGATAATAGTACGTAGTAGATTTAAATGTTTATGAAATGGGAATATTTGTTTACATTAGTAAATGTCAGATTCAGTTTAATTATTGTTTTAAAAATGTCTGACAAGAGAACACGTACGTTTAATTTCTCTATTGAGGATTGCCAAGTTCTAATAGATGCGGTGGAAAGTTTCAAGCCAATTGTTTTAAACACGAAAACGGATGGAGTCACTTCCAGAATTAAGGTATGTACTAATTGTCTAATATTATTGCAAGTATTTCATATAAATAAAGAAAAATAATTACTAGGAGAAGGCTTGGGATGACATTACGGCTATGTTTAACACCAGAAGCGTCTTGCAGAGGTCTAAAGAAAACCTCAAACTTAAATTTAAGGCAATGAAAAAGGATGCCAGAAAATTATCAGCAGCAGATAGAAAATCAATATTTGGTACAGGAGGTGGACCGGCAACAAATCCGCAAATGAACAATGTCCTTTACAGAGTTAAAGATTTCATTAAGTTGTCGGCTGAGGGTGAAGAAGGTATATTAGATTCGGATTTTATAAATTTACCTGGTATGTAATTTAACTCATGTACTCAATACATTTATTCTCGATATGATATTTCTATGCATATAAATACGTGTAATTTAAGGTCCGATACCACATACCCAAGAGTCTCGTATGGCAACAGATGAGGGAGCATATGTTAGAGAACTAATGCAAGAAGAGGATACTGAAGGTAAAGTAAAAATATTATGTGGTTTTGAAAATGTTTACTTAAAATTATGAAGACGAATAAATAATTATTATACTTCATTATAGAGCCTGTACAGCAACATAGCTGGGATGATTATACACCAGCTATGTTGTCCATGAAGGTGCATCCTTTTTTAAAAGAACCCAACGAAAATAATGTGCTGAGTCAGAGTCCAATAAACGTAGAAGCGTCAACGTGAACACAGTGAAAATGAGAACAGGAGAAATGAAATACATATATTACAAAAAAAAAAATAGAAATAGAAATAGAATGTGAAAACATTAAATTAAAATTACTAAAAAAAAATCTTGAAAATAAAAAATGAAAGAATACTTTATAAAG
This sequence comes from Panorpa germanica, assembly GCA_963678705.1. Taxonomy (NCBI): domain Eukaryota; kingdom Metazoa; phylum Arthropoda; class Insecta; order Mecoptera; family Panorpidae; genus Panorpa; species Panorpa germanica. Next base: position 11,379,468 of record OY783215.1, on the reverse strand, counting down.
ATTATTTCAATTAAGATGATATATTATAAATTGTACAATTAATACATAATAAACTATAGTACAAAAAAAATATATATATATTTATATATTAGATAATATTATATATTAATTTAGACAATTAGGTATCCCTGTTTCTAATTCTGTCGCGAAAATAGGAAATAAATACATTTCTGCTTCCAATCTGGCTTCCATTATCTTCAACAGTAGCAGAAATATTCCCTTCGGAAATAGCTCTTGCAAGTGATACTCTTGTTTCTGAATCTTCTGGTGGCTCTTGTTCTTTCTCCATTATAGCAATATTATGCAATACTGCACATGCTACAATTATGCCTTGTACTGATGGCTTCTTTAACCGAATACCCATAGCTAAGACTGGGAATCTTCTTTTCAATACACCATATTGTCTCTCCACAACATTCCTCGTTCTAATTTGCGACTCATTAAACAACTGGTGTTCAGGTAAAGTGCAATGCCTCAGTGGTGGTATCATAAAGGGTTTGCATGCATAACCAGAATCACACAATAATACATTATTGCCAAATACTCCTAACTCAAACTGCGATTGTATCCTTGAATTTTCAAAAATTGTAGAATCATGAGTTGAGCCAGGCCATCTGGCTACAACATCTAGGATTTTCAAGGAATGATCAGATATTGTTTGTACATTGTACGAGAAATATCCCTTTCTATTCCTATATACTTCGGCATCGGCACCTCCTGGAGATTGTATTTTAACTTGGGTGCAGTCTATGGCTCCTATTACCCTTGGAAAGCTGGCTATGTTGTAAAAGCCCATATTTACTGCTTGTATTTCTGAGACAGTTGTTGGCATTTTCACATACGCTGGTCTTAATTCTGCTATTGCAGTAGTGACTCGGTGAACTGTTCTAGATGCTGTTGACTTATGCACTCCAGAAAAATCTCCAACCACAATTAAAAAACTCCCTGTTGCATAATATCTCAGAGTCAATAACAACTGATTCATTGGAGATAGAGACGTAGTATCATTTCTGAAAGTGTGCATTATTTTAAGGTTATGCTTAAGTGATTTTACAGTATAAGTATATACATATAGCTGTGTTTTATATATTACCTGCTACTTGAAAATTCCAACTTGTCATTAATGAGATCTAAAATCTTCAATACAGTTGCCTTTTGGAAGCGAAATTTTTCATAGAAATGCATGTCATTTAAGTCATGCAAATAATTTGGTTTTTTTTTAATAATTTTCTTATTTCTCAACTTAATACTATATTCGTATAAGAGCTGGTCTTCCTCATCATCTGTTATTGCTAATTGATTATGGTCACTCACAAATAATAAAGAATTCATCATAAATAATTTAATTTATTAATATTATAACCTAAAATATTATAATAATGATAGCTAAACTGGCTGAGATAGCATGATATTTTATCTCTGTTGCACACACTTACTCCGGGAGTTAAGCATTTAAACATTGATTTTTGACGGGATATCTTACTCCGCGATTTTAGTTCCGAGTTAGCGTTAACCCTTGACCATAAAACTCATTTTTCGTTTAATTCGGGAGTTAGCTATTTAGTTCGGTAGTAAGACGAACCATAAAACCGGGCCTTAATTCATTTATATTTTATACCAAGTTGTTTTATATACACTGCTCTCTGTGGGCAAACCATAATATTTCTTATGTAAACATCTTTTGTTTATATGATTCACTTCTCTAGGGTTCGATACTACGCATTTGTTCCTAATTCGTTCTTATCACTTCAACACTCAAACCTAATCTTAATCTTTTGCTGCATATACATATAATAATTATTACACACATTTTTATTTATAACTTAAACCGCGAGTTACATTTACTTAGGGCCGGTTTTATGGTCTTTTATTTACTTCGGAATTACGAAACCCCGAGTTAGCTTAGTTCGGTACTTATTTTTGTATCGGGTTTTATGGTCCAAATTTAATCCCGAGTTAGTTAGTAGAGACGTAAACCATATTTTAAGAAATTCGAATATTTGTTTACAGTTGTAAACCCATGGGAATGCAAAATTCAGTTTAATTATTGTTTTAAAAATGACGGATTTCTCAACTTAGTACTATATTTGTATAATAGGTGATCTTCCTCATCATCTGTTATTGATAATTGATTAAGGTCACTCACAAAATTCATAATAAACAATAATTTAATATTATAACCTAAAATATTATAATAATGATAGCTAAACTGGCTGAGATAGCATGATATTTTATCTCTGTTGCACACTTACTCCGGGTTAAATATTATTACCTTGATTTATGACGGGATATCTTACTCCGTGATTTTAGTTCCGAGTTAGCGTTAACCCTTGATGATAAAACTCATTTTTCGTTTAATTCGGGAGTTAGCTATTTAGTTCGGTAGTAAGACGAACCATAAAACCGGGCCTTAGTCTCGCAACTAGTATTCTTGTTAACTAAAATTTTTAATCAATTTATATGTAATTCAATAGTGTAGTTTAAAATAAATGTAATCTAAAAAGGTTCTAATGTTTTGCTGTGTCTTTTGATATAAATAAAAAATTACTATTAATTAGTTAATAGCTAAAAGGTCCTTCATAACAAAATTGTGCGCCCACTAAGCTATTGAAAGGAACTGAGCGACATTTGCCGTTCGAGAACTTGGATACCGCCGACAGATCGCAGATACGCCTTAGCAGCTTATAGATCTCTATAAGGTCCATACTCCGCAACCACTCTTCATATATAAATTGTCTTGCAATGCAGTTTTACAATTGCTACCTTATTACATCCTAATTCCTAATTTCACTTCACATATGAAAATAGTCTTGCAGTGCAGTTTCACACTTGCTAGCTTAATAAAATCTAATTCCAAGTGTTATATTGCGTTACAACTTATTAAAACAAACCAGTATTTTCCAACCTTATATACTCGTGAAACACAGTGTGTTATTAAATACCGCAGTGCAGAAAAGAAACAGCCATTATCGAATAATGTTTATAAATGTAGCAGAAACGGATAAACTAATAAAGTAATACCAGCGAAAAATGGTAAAAACAACATTGATATGAATGGTTTACCATAATGTGTTTTCCCGGCGTGAGGGGCGTATGGAGCGCGTGGAGCGGATTGAGGTAATGCACGGATACCGTTGTAAGGTAAGCCGTTATTGGGGGTGCCATGGTAAATGTGGATAGGAAAGGAGTAGGGGTAGGATAACTACATGGTGTTAAATGTGTGTTATACAGAAGTAATGCAGTTTTATAAGTGTTCGAGTAGATAGTATCTAGAATTTTGCTGCAAATTGTAATTTGGTTGTAGAATTACGTGCTGGTGGTTCGTTCGGTAACTGCAATCGGAACTAATAACTAGTGTTGTGTGAATAATTTAATCCGTGAAAGTTAATGTTGGAAATCGATATAGCCTGTTTACATTAATTGATATCGTGGTGATTGTCATTTATCTAAATTATTATGGCCTTATTCAGATTTGCAATTTCTAAAATTAAAAAAAAGTTCATTGTATTTATTAATTTAATATATTTGCTGATATGCATTATCATTTTATATAAATCACTTTCTTATTCCCAATCTTATTCCCTTCTAAAGTCTCTATCAAATGTACTTCACTTTTCAACTTCTTTGACACATACTTTTAATTTCCTCTAATTTGTCCATTTAATTTCCATAGTTTCTCTTCCTCTGCACTTCAATACTACTTCTTTTCTCTAAGAAACTAGTTTAAGAAAAAGTTAATTTATTTTAGTTTTACATTAAGCAACGAGTATTCAAATGGCTGCTATATCTGCGCAAAAGTTTTAGGCATATTTTATCTAAATCTCTTTTAATTTTAGAATTTTAAACTGTGAAGATATCTTGAAATGCAAAGTCGTTAATATTTTATTCAGGGTCGGAGCTACGAATTGGCAACATAGGCTTGTTACAATTTAATGGTTGAAACAGAGTTTTTATATTGTCCCAATTATCTTAATATATATAAATTACGTGTCACATGTTTGTCCGAGTTTGTCCGCGATGGACTCCTAAACTACTTAACCGATTTTAATCAAATTTGTACACCGTGTGCAGTTTGATCCAACTTGAAAGATAGGATAGCTTACATCTCAATTTATTTATCTTATTGCAAATTATTTGTCTATTAATTATCTGTATATGACATATGACATCTGGCGACATCTGTTGACTAGATTGAGTAAATATTCTGTTGACTAGATTGAGTAAATATTCAATAGATGGCGCTATGTAATGTAATATGACAAAAACGTTAGTCACAGCAACGCGTGGCCGGGACAGCTAGTTATATATAAAATCAGTCGTTTTGATATGATCAGTTGTCAACATATTACAGTACAAGCTTCTAATTATTACTCCAGGTTCATACATTCAAGCTTTAGTTTCTGGAAAAAAATAACGTCAACATATTTCGTCTTATGACAAATCATGTTTTCAGAAGTCTCAGAAGTCTGTCGAACTTAATAGGGTCAACGTCACGAATTAGTGTCTACATTTAACAATCAAGAGATAATCATCTATTAGTCAACCATATTCATAGAGCTTCTTCATATTACTTTACTTTTATTATATACTAGCTGACCCGGCGAACTTCGTACCGCCTAACAGTAAATGAATGTCGTGTTACCTTTTAGCTGAACTAATTTAGGCTTTGATGAACGTAATACAATGGTACAAAATAATATTTATTAATATAGATAGAAACATAAAAGTATTTTATTATGATGAATGATGATGAAAACATACAGAATGAGAATAAAAATTAAAAAAAAAATAATAATTAAGTAATTCAAACTCATGTCAGAAAAAAATGATTGAAAACTATGTTGTGCAGATTGGAATACACTCGGATTAATTCATTAATGGGATTTTCATTCAAGCACCTTGTGGTAAACGACATTCTTTGTTTTTTGGTCAGGCGCAAGAACAAATAAAGCGGATGGTTTGCCGACACGTGAGCATGCCACGTACAATTGACCATGAGAAAAACATGCATTTTCTAGATTGAGGCCACAAATAGTCAAGGATTGGCCCTGTGATTTGTTGATCGTCATGGCGAAGGCAAGACGAATCGGGAATTGAATTCGTTTAAACTCAAATGGCATATCCGTTGGGATCATCGGAATCCTTGGAATAAGAACTTCCTCATCTTTAAATTTTCCTTTAAGTATCGACGCGTGAATCACATTGCTCATCAGTTTTTTTATCACCAAACGCGTTCCATTGCACAGTTTTGGTTGGTTTAAATTTCTAAGCATGATGACTACCGAGCCAACCTTAAGTTTTAAATTGTGCGGTGGTAAACCAGGCACATCCAAGGAGTTTAAAAATTCACTTGGATAATTAGTGGCTTCTTCTTCGTTTGTTACACAGTCGATAGATTTGAATGAATACAGAGTACCTACGATTTGATTTTGAATTATAAAATTGAGGTCATCTACATCTTTATTTTTAGCGGCCAAAATTGCTCCCTCACTTAACCATTTAGTATTTTTGTGGTTAGCAATGATATCCGGGAATACTTTGTTGATAAGCTCGTCTTTTGATGATACAAAATTGCAAACATTTGGAGGAAATGAAATCAAACCGCTCGATTTGTCAACAGGAACACGGCCATTACCGATAGTCAGCAATTGCTTCGAGAAATCATCAGCAGATAGATCGTTCTACAATGCAACTCTCATATTTACAGACAGTTGAAGTTTCTTTACATATCGTTACAGATTTGATGCTTTGAGGCAAGCGTTTATTTCGTCGGCAGCAGTATATCTTGGAATGACTGGTAGTGTTTGTCGGAAATCGCCAGATAATAAAATCATTGCACCACCAAAACATCTCGAGTCATTGCGCAGATCTTTTATTGTTCGGTCTAGTGCTTCCAATGCGCGTTTGTGCGCCATTGTGCATTCGTCCCATATGGTGATTTTTGATGCTACTAAAACTTTGGCCATTGCGGAGTGTTTCGAAATGTTACATGTCGGTTGTTCAGTAGTTTGAAGGTTTAATGGCAATTTTAACGCTAAGTGAGCCGTACGGCATCCGTCTAACAATTTGGCCGCTATTCCAGAAGAAGCAATTGCTACCGCAATTTCGGATCTCGCACGTACAGTGGCCAAAATCAATGACATGAGAAATGTCTTCCCAGTTCCACCGGGGGCATCTAAAAAAAATAAGCCGCCATTTCCATCATCAATTGCATTAATCAGTGAATCATAGACTTCCTTCTGCTTAGGATTCAACAGATGTACATTTGTTTGGACTGATTGGATTAGTTCATGTGGATCATATTCACGTTCACGTTCCAATTCTCTATTAAATGCGTCATTCATTCCGCGATCTGGCGCTGGCATTCCTAACCTAACTAACAAACTGCCGCACATGAGGTAACACATATCTTCGATCAAGAGCAAAGTCTGGTTATGCATCTCCTCATTCACCTCAAGATCGGAATTTCTTGAGCTGACGCGAATTCGATGTAAAATATCTTCAGACATGTTATCTTTGTATTTGTTCCATAGGTCACGTGGGTTCGATGGGAAGCATGTCGAAATGATGATAGCAAATAATGTGCGTATCTGACTTGGAGATGCAGAAATAATTGCTTCAGCGATTGTCGTGTCCCAATGAGTATCGTTTTCAAGCAAATTCAGCTCTTGACATGCTGCACGAAATGTGGGGCACACTATACCATTAACAGTTCGTAGTGATTCAAATGAAGTTGGCCCTCGAACATGTACCAGCAACAACCGCAAATAGAAACATTCATCATTCTTCGGATGAACTGTGTAAATACGACCAAGAGCATCAGTAGAATGCATATCTGGATAACCAGGAACTGCATCGCCTTGCTTCCGACGTTGAAATTTCTTTGATGTAGCGTTCCAAGTGTAATAACGTGGCATTTCTGAGTAAAGCAAAGTTCGTGCGAACGGATCGCTTTGACAAATCGAAAGAAACTGGTTAGTGTTGTCGCTGGAGGTGTTTCGGCACGTTGAGCAGCATTCGACGCTGTGAAATATACTCTCTGACCGTTCTCAACAGTGGGATGACGTTCGTACAACAGTGGGATGACGTTCGTAAATAGGGAATGAAAATATACGCCAAATTGCTTCATTGCAGTTCACATGTCTACCGACTTGATAGCGCGTGATTTCATCGTTGATATCACCAAAAACCGCCATGTCGCTCCCTTTCGTGACATATTTGCAAATGTATTTAATTGACTTGACCGAATTGCAATACTCAACATTACAATGTGCCTTGAATGTTTTGGAAAGAAGTGGTGAATATGGAACAATCCAACTGTTGTCAACTACGAAATCGTTTCCTTTCACTTTAGTTGTGATAGTTCTACCATTATCATCGGGCGATCGACGCCGATACAATGGATAACCATCGTTGCCTGTAATGGTCTCTGCCGTCAATTTTCGTGGATACCGTTTGGAACACTTGCCGTCGACCATGCACGGTGATTGGCGGTTGATAGTGCCACACGGTCCATGAATCATATTCGTGATTACAACATCATGTAGGTCTGGATCGGTTTCAGGAGCAGGAATCTCCGCACATATGATGTCATCTATTTGATCTGGCCGAATTCTTTCGACTAACCAAATTAGAATGTGAGCATGCGGCAGGCCTCGTTTTTGCCATTCGATTGAATACATCCAGCATCGAGTATTCCCAAAGACGTGTTGCTTAACAATGTAATTCATTAGTGACCGAATTTTTTGCCTGAAAACACGTGCGGTGATGTCGTGTCGATCACTTGATGTTTGTCCGGGAAGCAGCAATTGAATAATTTCTATCCATTTCGGATTACATGTAAATGTAATGAATAGATCTGGCCGACCATAATGACGAACATATGTCATTGCATCTTGCGCATATTTATGCAAATGACGCGGGCTACCTGTGTATGTCGCCGGTAAAATAGTCAATCGACCAACATTTTCTGAATCTCCTTCTGTGCTAATTGCATCGCGTAAATGAATATACTCTTCTGAACGCAATTTAACTTGATTCAACCGAATGAAAGTCAGGCGCTCCGTTTCGATTTTAACGTACATGTCAACGCAATATTGTTGAAGCAGTCGACGAAATCGCAACAAATAATTGTCAGAATTTTCACGAATCATCAAACGATATGCGTAATAATTCATTGAACTAACCCTCTTGGTAGTTTCCTCACCTGGAACAAATGCAGTAAAAATTGTATTTTAGAACCCCTAATAGGTTAACGACTCTTACAGCTACTCTCTACTAAATTAGAAATTACAACTTTTTTTGGGTACTAAAAGCAAACAGAATAAAATGTTTATCAAGTTTAAATGAAAACAACAATATTGATCTTACCATTCAATGGATTAATCATTTTGATATGAAAGTGATATCCATCGTCTCCTTGCCAAAACATCAGCGGGTATTGTAACGCGTCATATGAACGGTGTGTTTCATATATTCTTTGTAGTTGCACAGTATTGCGTCGTGTAAGTACAATATCACGTGTTTCCAAGTTTTCACCAACAATCAGGATTGCCACTTCATCGATTGTTGGAGCATTAAATGTGCGTTCATGTGTTCCAGCTGGTCTTTTATCTACTCTGATCACAACTTTATAGTCGTCACTTGGCATGCGCTCTAAAGCAGTCTTGAACAGCCTGACCAATGCATGATGTTCATGAAGCATTTGCTGCAGATCTTGGAGAATTGCTCTTTTCGTAGCTGTGTTGATCCCTTGACGCCGGTCAAGTTGTTCTTCCATATTGCCCATAAAGTATATTTGCAAGAATTTATGCTGTGCATCTTCTATAGGTTGCAATGATCCAATGCGATGGCAAATCTGGCCTTGAATCTGTAAAGTCAAAGCCATAATTATAGTTAGATTGACAAACACTTTTTTTTTCAAATAATAACATGCCATTTTTATTTCAGAGACAAATACAGAAATCTAACAAACTACATTCCAGATTTTTTTTACAATCATAGAAAATATAGTTTTTAACGTAAATTACCTTAAATGTCTGATTATATCCGTGTTCTTCGATAATTTCCGCCCCAAATGAAGTCATTTGGAAACAGACATTGTATTTTTGAGTGTTCGCTAGAAAATGTCGTGATTCTAGTGTTTCGCCAAAAAGCAGGGAGCACAATGGCTCTGGTGGCGGGACCAATGATGGAAATTTCACTTTACCACTAAGGCAGCACAAACCAGGCGTTTCACCAGCAAACCTCAATGCTCCACAATGCTGGCAAACAACGTCCATTGGACCAATGCAAACTAAACGATGCAAGCTGTAGTCGATGGTGCAATCATATAGAAACGCTGCTCGATTCAAATCAATACTTGAACCATTTCTTCTTGCACTTCGAAGATTATTCCTCTGTTCATCTGTACGATAAGCTGTGACGATTTCTCGTTTCTAACCTAGCCGTTTCACGGGCTACCTCTCTTTGCTCTTGTGTTTGAGAAGCACGAATTAAGGCCCTTCTTTGCTCCATACTAACGCGGTGCTCTTCTCGTGCAATTTCTCGTTCTTCATCAGATAATTGACTCGCGATATTCCGTTGCCTAATTGCATTACGGCTCCGCTGGGAAAGATTAGATCTTCTAGGACGCGGCATAGTTATTAATATTAATACTGAATGTGCACTCGCATAAAACCACAAAAAACCACTTTCGAGACATAGACAATAGCTCAAAGAGTATATAAGCACGACATATGAATAGCTTATCAAGAAAAATTATAGTTATAGATAACCTATAAAAAGACATTTACACTTTTGTTAACCTGTACAATAAATCTTAGGTATTATTTTCTGAAATTAAAAATTAAATAATTAATAAATAATTTACACAAATTAATGTCTAAAAGAAACAAATATAACAGTACCTGAACTTTCGACACATTTTACAAAAAATAAATTTCTGAACGCACATATGAATAGTTGTTACAACATGTTGTCATGGCAACAAATGTTTGACATGAAATAAACAAATGAGCATTTATTGAAATGATTAAGTATCGAGTTTTCATTGTCGAGTTTTTTAAATTTCGAATTTTCATTGTTTTTAAGATGTATTATGCTATTGTAAGTGTTGTAACAAACCCATCTTTGTTTTATATATTTTCATTGTTTTTAAGATGTATTATGCTATTCGGGGCGAAGACAAATCCAACGAATCAATAACCATGAATATTGGTTCAGCAGATCTCGAGTTATAAGCGTTGCAACAAACCCGTCTTTCTTTTATATATTAAGATTTTAGTGTTTGTATTGTCATCGTTATAGTTAACTTGCGTTTATGAATCTAACCGACAAATAAATAAATTATTTGCTTTATCAAAATTATATAAGATGCCTACCATATTAGTACAGTGCTGGAAATATCAACGATATTGTTAATTAAATAGAGTTATAAGACTAGAGTGCGCAAGAGGCTGAATACTGCGATACAGGCAAAGAGAGAGATAGTTGACCAGTGTCCTCTGTGTCTCTTTCTAGCCGAGCACTGCGTTTGCTTGCTTGCTTACCCCCTACCTCACCGCCAATTAGCCAATCCAGCTGCAGCGGTTCGGAGAAAGAGACAGATAGGACACTCGGTAGCTATCTCTCTCTCTCTCTCTTATCGCTTCCTCTTACAAGCAGCCGTACCCTTCGCGCACTCTATTCTTATATCTCTATGGTTAATTCTATAGTTACAATAAAATAAAATAAAGAATAAATAAAACTGAATATATTGTTTAGTATTAACTCCACTATATTTAACACTAGACTAGCACTCTCTACAATTAAGCAAACTTAACAGTGTACTGCTCCTGCACAAGTAATAAAATGGAATTATACATTTTCAATCCTTCGTTTTCCTAAAGTTAACCCCTTACAAGTTACAACCCTTACTCTGACTACCTTATATCCACTGCCTGGGATCCAATTACATTATTTATTACATCTTAAATACAGGTATTACTACATGCGATTCTACTTATAATAAAAGTATACATTTATAAACGTACATAGTTTGAAACATTTCACACTGAGATAGCTGGTGTTTATATGAAAATTCTTAGTGCAGGGCAGAAGCAGAATGTTGGCTTTGGGTGTCTTGGACTAATACTATTTGGACGCCTACTCAATTATCCAAAATTCAACTGAAGTTTGAATTTGTTGTGGCGAATTATTTGCGAAGGGGGCTTAAATTTTACACTGACGGATGGTGATTTATCAATCAATTAAATATCAACCAATAAAACACGAACCATGGATGTTACATTACATTCATGTAATATTTTACTTAAGGAAAACTTAGTAACATTTTATGATTTTCTATGTATACCTAAATAGAGTATTAGTGTATCGTTGGTTACAAGAAAAATTAGTTTCTGTTTGATCTGTTATTTTATCAGTTGCTAAGGTGCTCGCATACTCCATGTAACAAAAAATAACTAGTTTGCGTATCTAATAACTAATTTATCATTTTAAAGTTTGTTTGTTGTTTTGCAAAGTGCGACTGCAAAATATAAATGAAACGTAAAAGCATATTCGTGTAGCCAACAATTTTCACTTTTTAAATAATTTTAATACTACGTTGAAATTTTAGTAGAAATTGGATTTAGAATCTAAATCGGGAACTACAGGATTTAGTAATAAAGTTCTATCAAATTCTATCATTTTCAATACTATTTGTACCAATATTAACTATTCTGTTTTGATAAATTTATTATTTCCATTAGGCTGGTCTAACTTTAGACGTACTTTTTTCGACTTTTACACAAATCATGAACCTACATGCTAGTGATTAAGGAGATGAAGCATAAACCTTGATGTCATAAAATTGCCAACATTGTAGATCGAAAGGTAACGTTAAATCAATTACTTAAAAAAAATTAAAATCTCCTGCATATTATTGCTTAATCTTGATGTATTCCAGTTCGATCCCCGATCCAACGCTATATTTTTGGTTTGTTTAAGTGCTTTTTAAATTTATATTCAAATTATAATTATTATATGGGTTAGAGACGGCAAAGTGGCCAAGAATATTTATGTTTGACACCAAACTGCTTTGTCTTCAAGTTGTTCAAGACAATCGGAACAACTCTTTATTTTCTGAATTTAGTTCTTATTATTGTATTTGTATATCCGGCTCGAAGGACCAAAATGTATCGAAAAATTCTAATTCAACAAATTAATATAAACATCTGGAGGTTTATTAGTACCTTGACGCAGGCTCGGATTTGAGGGAGAGCAGGCATGGCTACTGCCCCGAATCCTCACAATAGAGATAAAAGCAATAAATTTTTAAAAAACTTGATGAACCAAAATTGTTCCTTTTATTCGGAAAATAATTAGGGGTCTCCGCTCCTTCGTTGTCCCAGGGTCTCCACACCTCAAAATCTGGCCCTGCCTTGTCGACATAACTATAACTTTTAATTTAAATAATCAATTAAAACCTGGTCGGAACACTTTGAAAATGTCTATCTTTTCCTTAACAATTATTAACTAATCTGTGTTATAACATATTCTTTAAACTTATTAAACAACAGCCTACGTCACGATAAAAACTGAAAATATAATGAGAGCATTATATCGTCTGCGTTAAATTAAACAAATAGAGAAAAAGAATTCTACTAAAGCGGAAATCCACTTTATTATGCCTATCTACGAGAGGACTGTTTCATAATATTACCCCAAGGTTTTGTTTAAAATTGATAGATTTAATAAAATGTTTAATTCTAATAACAAAGAAACAGATGTTATTTTTCAACAAGATAAATACGCTTCTATCATGAACCATAGAAAAACATATGTATTTCTAAAAAAGATATTAGGAACAAATTAAGGTGAAACTACTTGTATATTTCATAACGTAACATATACACAGACATACTAACAATAAGTCCAATTCCCTTATCATAATATCGCGTGTGCTAAGTATCGATTTAATAATCTTAAGTTTATATAAAGCTTTCAAAAGCTCAACTTATGTCGTTCTCTTTAAGAATAAAGCTTAACTACTTAGTTACGATTCTTAATCAAGATATAAAATTTATTGCTGTAGAAAAAGAAAACATTTTTAATGGCGAACAGTCAGGATTCATTTTATTTATTGTGCCTGATGTTGTATAGGAAAACAATTAATTATAAAATTGTAATGTAGTAAAAGCTGCATGGAATTTACTTTTTGTACAAGTACAGAAGACCTGTAATAATGAGCTTTCATTTCACTTACTGTTATCAATGGAAAATATCAGAAAATACAATGTATATATACCTATACATCAAGTATGCAATAACAATTGTGCAATCAAATTAAAATTCTATATAATCAAGTATTTTTAATGATTTTGTGTGTGTTTTTTTTTTATTTTTTGTAAAAATTTTAATGAAATGTACGTGTTTTTTTACAATTTAATGTCACAGTCTAGTTCGCGTAAGGTACTCTTACATGCGAAAATGTTGATTATATTCATTGTTTTTAATTTAACTAATTTGGAATGAAAACGATTCTAAAAAAGTTCGAGATTAGCAAAATATTAACAAAATTGAAATATAAGTTTTAAAGGAGTTGTTGCATAAAATTAGAATAAAAAATTAAGACGGTTTAATGAAACGGACAGCGTTATTGAAATTGGAATGGTGATTGCAGAAATTGGGAATTATTGAGGTTATATCCCCAAAATTTGAACATATAAAATGTATATTTATAGCGTATCTAACATAAAGAAATTTATCTTTTAAATAAAGTGCTTAAAGTGAACAGGTGACATACCAAGAAAACTGTGGATATATCTACTATATTCAAAGTATATTGCATATCCTATGGATATAATAGTTGTGATGTAAAAGCTACACTGTATGTCATATACATGTGCAAATGCAAAGGTATGTGCACACTTAAATATCGCTGCCGTAGCTAGGTATGGGCGAGTCGGTGCTGGGCACCGGGGCCCTCAAGCTCAGGGGGTCCTCCGACCCTGATCAGCGAACCTCGTATTGTACTAGCTAAAAATTCTCCCACCTTTGGAATGTAAATAAAATAGGTTGCAATACGATTTTAAGGTAGTATTGTCGGTCAGAGAGTTACCGTTTAATATTTTTTTAAATTTGGCATATTAGTAGATTATAATAAGATAATGATCTCGTTAAATTTTAGAAAAACTGCAGAGAACTAATAAAAATATATTGAACTTTAAATTTTTTAATTTAACATTGAGGCTTATGAGATATCACACTTTTTATTTCATTTTATAAGAAGAACGTTTAGATTTAGATTTATCGAAGATAGACCATTCTTCCTGAGGTATGTAGTAATAACCGGTGGCCGTATTCCTGAGCCTTGCGAACAATGATCGTGATCGAACAGATCTGATTTACATGAGTGAAACATTTTATGAATTACTCTTATATATATACGACTTGATAAAACCTAAACAGTTTAGTTAGGGCCCTAGTTACTTTTTGCACCGGGGCATTTGGTTACCTAGCTACGCCACTGATCGCTGCTTGTACATAGTATGTACTGTCATGTTTATTCATTTCATGTATATATAGGATATTATTTTCATATTATGGAGGTTAGATGAATATACGGGGAATATCAAATGTTAAGTGTGAAGTAACAACCAAATGAAAAAAGTAAGAATCAAGTCGTCTAGCATCTATAACACAAATAGCTAAAATTTTGTTGAAAGGAAGTTACAAAATAGGGGCCAACACAACAATCTTCTGATTCAGATTCATTTTGACGTGAATACTCTTTAATTAAATTCCACTAACAATCTTAATAATTGTTCAGCGTGCATATAAATTTAAATCACAAGTACTTGAAAACAAGTAAAACAATAGCCGTTCATTGTCCCGCAGAATGATGTAGCATTGTATTCCTCAAATATCTTTAAATAAACATTGTGACAACGGGGTCGTAAATATGTAAATCAGCTCAACGACACAAGCTATAAACTGACTTACTTTGTCAACAAGATAAGAAAACATGGTGAGTAAAAGAGATGGCAAATGTAAAGGAAGAAGAATTTAGAGAAAATATAATATGTAAATATAAGAAAAAGGAACTGTAATATGTTATGATGAGCTGCGAAGTACAACAGGAAGTTTGAGATGAATAGAATAATAAGCATCTGTTAAACATCTTATTTATTTATGGGTTTACTGTAACATTCTCCTGAATTATGTTACGCAACCATCCAAAACGAAGGTGGTATTGTTGTAGTGAACAATAACAGATGCCAACAAGCTTCCTTAGCACGTAATTTTGTAATGTTTTATTTATAATGTTTACTGTAATATAATACTAAATACTGGTATACATTATACATATTTATTTTAAATCATTGCGCACTCACTTTTTCGTTGAAAGCATTAGATCCTTGTACTACTTACTTGTCGCGCCTGGTTAGTATACTACCATTATTACATAATGGTAACATTGATAGTACCACGATTAAATTTCTCTATGTAATTAAGGGCCATCCAAAAATTACGTCACACGCCAAGGAGGGTGAAGTCCAGAAATTGTGACAAGGAGGGGAATGGGTCAGAAGCTTTATGACGTCATATGCAGCGTGAAATATATAAAACAATATTTAACCGATATTTGGGTCAGAATTGCAGGAAATTTGTATGACGAAATTGTAAGATTGGTTTTCGTACAAACAAAGGACAATTACTAGTAATTATAATCACACTACACCGCTTGTACTATTCTTCTTATACAACTTTCTTAACAATATTTTTATCGTTTCATTATCAACACAAAAAAGTCAACAATAAAATACAGTTTACACAGAAGGAAATGGAAATAAGTGATAAAAACATGTTTAACACAAATTGATACTTATTTTGATATAAAAACAACATCCCTTTGAACAAAACAACCCTCAACTAATAGACATTACTTCTACTAAACAAATATTACGTAAAGCTCAACGAAATGTTTATCCCTTGTATGAGAAGTTATAAAACGGTATCCGGCTGCCCCTTCTCTACCCCCTCCACTACAAAAACAACGCAGGGAGGGGCTAACAGTCTCACGTCTTGTAGCTGATGACATACGCACTAGATCCACTGTGTCACCATGTGATCATCGCAGGATTTAACATCATATGTTAAATTTTCATTTTGAGAATGACACTTTTATAAGAATAAATTGTTTGGATACGTAATGTAAGAAAACAGGGTTTTATGAAAAAATAAAATGCAATGTGAGATTCCAGAATAAATATTATAGTTAATAAATATCGTAAAATATGTTATGAAAACATTTCTATCAGATTAAATGTGCACTTGATCTTCAGATAGAAAATGTAACGCAATGTTATACTAGAATTCGCTTGTAGTAAGCTAGCAAGTGTGAAATTATTACGAAGGGACCAATATTGGAAGAAAATAGTCAGATAATTGATTTTTTTCTAGGTAATTTTCAACAGTGTTACACACTTTGGGTAATATTGCAACATTATATTCTAACCAATCATTGAATTATAATTCACCCCACCTATGTGTGTCTGTATGACTATGAATATGTAAACGTTGATCAAAAGTTTTATTTTATTTATAATTAAATGTTGATTTATACCACGTATTGATATTTATATTATGTAAAAAAACAGACAATGTAATATTTTTTATCAAAACACAATGAGCAACTAAAATTGTTTTTGTTATAAATGAAATTGAAATATCCACTAGCGTTGTTTTATTTGTTGCGAATTGAAATTATTTGGACGCAATCAATTAAATAATGTTTTCATTGTTCTATATTGTAAACATAAGATCAGTTTATGGCTTTCATAAAATAGAAAAGTCAAAATACCGAAATGTAAAATATCAGTTTAATAAATCTAAAAAGTTTGCATAATATATTATATAAATTTAGACCTGAATAACGTATGTGCTAACGTTCTGAAAGAAACAAATATTTAATTTGCTGAACAGAGTAAAAATTCTTGAGTTGATGAATTTATATATTGCTTCAGTAAATATTTGCACTAAATTTAGCGATATAAAAAATTATTTTTAAATTTAGAAACATATTTGGCACAAACGTGGTTGAAATCTTTTGGAGGCTACGCAATATTCTAATGGTATTATCAAAGCTGACGTGTCCAATGTTTCTTGGTTGAGGAAATCTGATCTTATTATTAATCTTTCGTTACCAGAGGTCTCCAAACTTTATATACTAGCTAAAGTAGATCTTATCAATTAAAATTACAGCTTACCCACTAGTAGATACCTATTTCTTGAAGTTTTATATATATAGTCTAGAAACACGAAATATTATACATAAGACCTTATAAATAGAGTGGAAATTTATTTATTTTTAGGTTAATAATAGGACTTGTAGAGCGCGATTTTTATAAAATTAACAAAAGTATAACCTTTAAAGTTTTCATTGAAAAAAAAGCTTTTTATTTTATATATTAAATATATTATCTAACGTAGTTTTTAACGCTGATTTCAAAACTGAAAACCATTTTTAAATATCTGTATTATTTACGCTTGAGCATGCTGATATCTCGAAAACCAAGACACCTATTTCAAAATAAATTGCAGATTTGGAATCAGCATAAAAAACTACGTTAATACTTATTATAAATTGAGCAAAACAAAACAAACATCGCTTTGTGACGGGGTTAACTTTAGTTTATTTAAGAATTACCATTACTTACACTAGTAATTTCAGTAGCTCAAATATTAAATTACTCTAACACGTTTATAATGCAATTAAGTGTTTCTAATATTTACAAAAGCAAATGCGTAAATGATATTATCAACACACGCAACAGACAAACGATATTTGCAAAACCATGAATTAAATTACTTTTTGGCTATTTCATAAATACTCAAAAGAGTATTTACCAAATTATAGTTAATAAAATTACACTAAAATTTGCATATTCAAATTCTGTAGTCATATGTTTTCTGACGTCACTATAGATTTCGGGTCAGGATACGTTTGTTTGCAATTAGCACGTTCTGTCTAGGAATACAAAATATAATACGACACCTTGGCGTGCTACACAGCGACCACCGCCACGTCAGCTAAGCTCCAGGCGTGAGTTGTCTCTGACTTGTTAACACAATGTTCTAAGTACTTATCACGAATCTCTGTACTAATTCATTTAGCATGTCAGTACTCTTCTCCTACCCCTGTACCACCAGGCACACATCGCAATGATAGCAAATTCAATCAGTAGATAAAATGATAAGTCGTTGTTTGGAGCGAAATACGTTGTGTGGTATAATATCAGTGGCGTAGCTACCGCCGTATCAATGATACGGGGCCGCCGGGCTACAGGGGACCCTAACGTGTATAATATATAATATGAATAAAATAATATGCCGGAAAACTGTCTGCTAAATACAGTAAAGACATGTCGGTTGATGTTTATCAACAATTAATTGCTTTGAAAACATGGTTAACATCTGAAATTCAGAAAATTCATTCCATTAAGGAACTCATGGAATTATTGCTGATAAAATTCAATATCTTGGCATTCAGTTTTCCAGAGGTAATAATAACATGCTTTCTATTCTTGACCCTTCCGGTTACAACTGCAACAGCTAAAAGAAGTTTTTCGAACTTAAAACTGATAAAAAAATTATCTAAGGGCCTCTATGGGACAGGAAAGGCTATCAGACTTGTCACTCTTGTCTATAGAGGCAAAAAATTTAGAAAAACTGAAATCGTTTTCGGCTATGAATGATTTAATAAATAAGTTCGCCGAACAAAAGGCAAGAAAAGTGTATATTTGATTTGAATTGTTTGGCTAGCTTAGTTCATACGAGTGTTAATTGTAAGTAATAACGTATAATCATTATATATTTATTTAAATTTAATGCGAGCGTTTTCGTTCCTTTTGTGAAAACTCTTTACCTATCGCCACTGACGTTGTGTGATATAATATACAGGATTTGAGCCTGCAGATGTGCCTGATCAGGCCCATTTAAAGTTAGACACCAAATATTAATAACGCTGGGAAAATAAGAAATTACTAAAACTAATTAAAACAACGTAAAAAGGAGCTATTGCTACAGCTCTTAATAGAACACAATATCTTTCAAATGTCACCTTTGACAACCTTTGTTGATAGACTCTATATATTTCAAGATTAAAAGATGTTTTAATATGAAATGAAAAAAATATGAAAAAAAACGAGTTCATTTAGTTATTTTCTTAGAAGTCACAAATGTCAAATCCATCAGTTTCATATTTATCTCTACTAAACAGTGTTAGTCTGGAAAGTCGTAAAAACGCCGATAAAATGTTTATAAACAGGTCCAGCATTCCTGAGGGAGCCCTAACATCTGCCCAGACAAAGAGAAACTTTGATAATGATCTTTGCAGACTTATGCATTATATAAGAGATATAAACATTAATCCGAGTATAAGAAATATCTTTCGACAAGACTAACAACTTTCGCTATAAAAGTCTGTAGCTATAGCTACGACGATAGCCAAACTGTTTTCTATATATGTAGGTTGTTATATCTGAAACAACCAAAATATTGACATTTGTTAACCTCACTTTTTCTTGGATTTTCTTCTAATTGGAAACACTTAATGTTCGTTCTATGGAAATGGGAGTAATTATTTTTAATGTGTGTAAACCTCCCATTTTATAAAATATAAACAAATCGTCACCATGGACGCTTACACACTGAATATTAAACTATTATCAATTTTTAAAAATCAAATTTTTATTTATAGTATTAAACAATACTATATATCAAATAATTAGCTTGAAATAAGCCGCTTCAATATTCGCTTATCACACCAAAAATATACAAATTTAACAACTAATATGTTAAGGAGTAAAAAAGAAATAGTAAAACGTCTTCGTGATCTTTGCTGCCAGGGTAAACCTAGCTAAGTTCTTGTGCGTCTTCAAAGTCGCGTAGAAGTTGAGCTGCAGCTTCCACAATCTTTTAATTTTAAAGCAAAGCGTGTTCCTAGAACTACTCTCATGCACTAAAATGACGAAGTTGGTAAATTTCCTACTGCATCATTTTTCTCGGCAATGCTGCCGTTTCGCTTTTACAATACTGAACAGTCTCTTAAGGGCTATTCTAAATTACGTCACACAAATTTCCTGCTATTCTGCCACTACCCTCTTCCCCTCCTTTACCATCCTTGTCACATTTTTAACTTATTACATCACCCTTCAGCGCATTTATATTTTATATTGCATGTGACGTCACAACGCTTTTGACCCCTTGCCACAATTTCTGCATCCCTGCCCTCCCTCTTGCAGTTGACGTAATGACTTCCAGAACACTTACTTTACTAACAATATTTAGTATGATGAAGATACAATAACATGCTCAAAATAAGATAAAAATAAAAGATTCCTAAAATAAAAATAATCACTCATAATTTTAGTGAAACATATAGGCAGGTGAACTTAACTTTTGGCAACTTACAGCGATAACTAATTTAAGTTAAATACAGCGTCTACTATTATAGTCATCATAATCCTCAAGGATAATATGACATAACAATTACATTAGCTGATTCTATTTTTGATATTGGACCCGCCAATAAATTGACAGTAGCACTCGAGCAATTATTTACGTATGCTAAACGTCGTTAAAGTCTGAGCTCAATATTTTTGAAATTACTTTGTACCAAGGTATATTTGCAAGGTGTTAGCGTGTTTTAAGATTATTAATTAAGGTTGGCACAAGCTAACAATAGGATCTTGCGTCAATACCTTTGCACACTGTGTCGTCTACTCTCTTGTTAAATATAATTTTACTCTGAAATTAATTGATAATATAGATAATTAAAAAAAGTAAGTTGAGAAAATATTGCGCAAAACTTACAAACCGAGACAAACAAAATTTATGGTATGCGTGGAAAATAAGCTAGCAGCTAGATAATTTTAACGACGAGTTCTAAGTGTCATAATTTGTCCAGCAATAAACTTGCGCAAAGCTTACAAAACAGTCATTCATAATAAGCTAAAATAACGCGATTTACAAGTTTCAACCTTACACTTCAAGACAATTTTCTGGATTATTTGGACAACAATAAATAACACCTCATCCGGTTTCACAGATTATCGGTTGATATAACAATAGACCAACAAAAAATATAGACATTAATGACTACTTTTATTTCACACAAAAAGTTTATTTGTATCTCGATTAATTATTAATATTAATGTCTACTAATAGAGGTGTATTACGGCAAAGTCTGTTATCAGTGATCTTATCATTCATTCTTTGTCACGGAAGGTATTATCAGTTGATGTTAACTCTGCGTTACATTAGTCACAAAGTCGTTAAGACCTGCGTTAAATAACGCCTAACACCTGAAGCATGCTACCCGAACATTTGTTTAACACGAAAAAAATATAGAACTAATCAAACAAAAGCCAGTTGAAGTCATTCATTTGAAGCTACTTTATGTATTATTCTTTGATTAGGCTTCTCTCACACTGAAAACGTTAAAGTAGAACATCATGTCATGATAAAATGAACAAATTTGAAACAATTGCAATACACCTTATTGTATTTTGCATTAGGAGCAGTTTTCTTCCTATGGTCTTTCAACAAGAGCGGTCCTTTTAAATCAATAGAAAAACGCAATATTTCGGTAACATTTGGAAGAAATTGTGTTTTATTACTAATCTCAGAATTTGTACTTTAGATTAAAATAAAAATATCACCTCTGTTTCATTGATAAAATAACCGCTCCTGCGTAAAGACAAGACCGCCCTTAAACAGATTTGTTATCGTCGTACAAAGATGGTAGCAACACCATATACAAATCCTTACACAAGAAGACTGATGTAAACAAATTTATCTATAAGGAGTGTGCTCCTTTGCTTGATCCATGACAGTTATCTCTTCTCCAGTGTGTGCCAAGCATAAAAAGACTAGTATGCGGACATATATAGTCTATGTTTGATCAATCAATCAATCAATGACGATGTCGCAATCTTCCTACGATAAGAACATGTAGACATAGTAGAGCTCCAGACTTATTATGATAAATTATAAGTCGTGCGCTAACAATTATAAATACCTTTGTCATCTATAGCGGAGTTAATTATGAACCCGCAGTTTTAAGACATCTTTGTAAACACTACAACTGACTATCTTGTTTACTTCAAATTATATTTTAAACCTGCTGAATATTTAAAATGAATACATTTCTTATCTGCTTTTGTTTTAACGTAAAAAACAGATTAAATATTTAGATAAGGAAAATTTAAATAATTAAGTTATTTTTATATACTTGCAGAATGTAGACGTTATGTCAGCCTAAAAAGGTAAAGTCAAGGCTCCGCAATACCTTGTCCTAAGATTACTGTAGTCTTCTGAAAAGCTGAGTCTTTATTTATTTTTTTACTTTTATATTTAAAACATAGAACTAATGTTACTAGACACACCGTATTTGTGTTATTTAAAAATATGTATCTAGGGTAACACATGCAATGTTAACCAAAAGGAACTGCAGATCATACAGAACAAATGTTTAAAAATAGAATACGACTTTTCTTCCCAGTAAACAATTTGGTGAAGTGTCCTATTTTGTGACGTTTCTATCACTATTTCACTTCAATTATAGTTCGCATCAACTTTATCTTCATTTGTATTCCGACATGTGGAGTGGTTCCGTCATCTGTAGTCGATAAAACAGACATTTCATATGAACGATTGTGAGAAACTGAACTATAAATGAACTTTTTCATGACAAAAAAATCATACGCATCTCCAATATGATGTGAAAGTGTCTCCAAAATGCTCCAAAATGTTTACTGGGTTATGACCACAGCACAACACGATGAAGAAACTGACTCGATATACATTAAAACAATCATAAAGCAGCAAACAGAAAAATTTTACAACACTGTACACTTTACAACTCACGACAATCCATTAATACAACATCTGGGACAATACACACACGACAGCATTCCCTTCAAGATCAATTACAGACTACCAAAAGACACAATCCTCTAGGTACATGCTACATAGACATATACATATTTCTTTATATATAAAATTTCCAATCAATTTCTAATCATCAAATAAGTTTTTCTTTCAAATGGTTTTTTATTTAATGCCATACTAAATTAAATAAAACTGTAACAATGGCAATGGGTTCAACACAAATCAAACTTGAACACAAAATGTCAACCAAATGTATCTCTTTATAGCGGTGTAATTAAACAAATTATACAACAAAAACGATTAATTTTAATTGAGTCATATATTATTCACATATTGAATTATTAGATAATAAAACAATTAACTGTAAAGTAGTTACAGTTACACATGTATACAACTCTGATTACTACAACATTATTTGACTAGCAATAATTACCGGGGTATTCCGGGGAGTGATTTTACTTTGAATATAATAACTAACTAAACCCGGTTGTGGCTCAATGTGATATAAAATGAATAAAAGACACACACACAAAACATAGACGACGATCAACTGGAAAGAATTGAAAGAGACGGATTCGATTTTTGATTATGTAAATCAATTTAACTTGATAACAACCAAACCCAGAAAATATAATTCAGTTGGGGGTAGAGACCAAAGACAAAAGTATCAATGCTCTAGCCTACAGTGTCGTCTAATTAATTTCTAATTAATTAATATTACATAAAATAAAATAAAAAATGTCTTTGTTATAACACTGTGGTGCGAGCCCTCTTCTGATTATGTATAATAGGTATATTATCAACTTGTCGCCCGGTCACAAACAGCAGTGAGGAAACGTCACTTTCAAAATTGATGTTGATCAAAAACAGGCTTCTAATCTGTATTTTACAAGACAGCCTGAACGTTTTAGCGCTAATTATTGAAGGTAATATGTTGAGTCAATTAAGTTATGAAGATATTATAACATAGGTGCAGGCTAATTGGTATCTCAATTTATTTGACACTTGCATTTTAAATCTTATAGTTTTAAGAAATATTTATACCTTAATACTATATACACAAATAGATAACATAGTTCTATATTATATTGCAATAAATTGGGATGGACACCTTAAATTTATATTTCGTTATCATTTAAACTTGAAACATTTCTTTTTAAGTATCTGTTTAGAAAATTGCTTCAAAGTTTAATTTTGGTGTCAATTTTCAAAAATATCTCATAGTTAATTAAAAAAAAATATATTTCTAAAAGATTGCAAATGCTCTAATGCAACCCTTGAATATGTACCATATATAAAAACGATAATATTTGTTTTGAATATTTCAACTTTTAAAATAAATTATTTACACAAAAAATAAAAATAACACGTCTAGTTGTAGACGGTTTATAAACTTTTCTATTTGTTTTTTTCTTTTGTAAATAAACTTTTTAAAATTAATTGCTGAGAAATTTTTCTATTTGTCATCTACTTCTATTTTTTTTTCCACGTATTTGTTTGCAT
Organism: Panorpa germanica; assembly: GCA_963678705.1. Lineage (NCBI taxonomy): Eukaryota > Metazoa > Arthropoda > Insecta > Mecoptera > Panorpidae > Panorpa > Panorpa germanica. The sequence goes on along the minus strand of OY783215.1, from coordinate 11,355,027 downwards.
AAACTTATTTAGGGTAAAAACTTCTTTTACAAATACTGCGAATCAATCTTTGATCTAAGTAAAGCACTTACTCTATTCTCGTATTTAAATCGTTATTCGGACAAACGTATCACCGACCACGATTCAACTTTTATTTATCTTTTACTTGAATATAAGTAAATTATAAATATGAAAGTTTCTTGAAATATAAAAGTTTTTTTCTTAATTAAATGTCTTATAAAATAATTATCATCTTAGAACAGTTGAAAAGCTTAATTTATTTTCTTCCTTTATACTAAATAAATAATTATCCTTTGTGAATCTTTCAAATTGAAAAAGTTGAATTTATTTTCTATTTTATTTATTATTTAAATGAATGAAAAAATAACTGTCACAACATTTCTATTGAAAATATTTATAAACTTTATTTTCTTCGTTCAAAATTTGAAAGTTTAAAGCCGCCCTCGGTTTATGTAACATAAAAAGGTAACATAATGTAACATAAATAACTGTTACATAACATTGTTTAGGTAAATATAATGTAATATTACATAACTAAAGTTATCTGTAGACATAAATTTACGTTTTTTGATGATAATAAAGCATGTACTGTGAGATTACGTTACATTCGAATACGCGCGTGTTTTCAAAAATTCAATTCGTTTCTTTCCAGTGGATCGTCGTCTGTGTTTGTGTGTGTGACCCAGCAAAGCATGACCGGATTTAAATAATAATTATTACCTTTATAACGAACGGCTTTGAATTTTTTTTGTAAAAAATTTAATGCCACTCAAATGCCAATACTTATAAAATATATTACATTTATGTTCCATAACTTTAAAAAATACAATGACCTCAAGGCTAAGAATGAATCATACTGGAGCTCCGAAACATCTAGCAAGAAACAAAATTATTCCAAACTCTAAATGCGAATGTGGTGAAGAAGAGGCAGACCCTGACCACATTCTGTGGCAATGTAAAAATACATCAATGGCAAGAAATGGACTCCAAAGGGCGGTACTACAGACTTCGCAGACGCTTCCTGTTAACACCGCTTTTTTGATTGAGAAACCGAGATTTATAACTGCAGTTGCCATGAACAGATCATTCTTGTTATCTGGGTATAATATATAAGAAAAGACAGAATAGTATTAGGGGCGATAAAAGGCTACATGCCTACGAAGCCCAAAAATCTATATTAAAAAAAAACTTTAAAAAATAAATCAAAAATTAAATCAAGTTACCGTATTACCTATATACAAAAATTACGAATATGTATTTCAAATTCTTGGAAAAATACTTAAAAAATATTTTTTAATCTCTTGAAGGAAACAACATTCAAAATCTGTTTTCAAAATCAGAGTTTTAGAGATTGGATTAAATTCTTAAAGGAACTTATAATTTTATTCATTATTTGGAAATTTATGTTTAAATTATATCTCACACTATACGTACACATAATTTTCTTCAAAAATTGAAGTGAAATATTCTTTATTAATTGTATATTTTCTAATCATTTTAAATAGAAGTTTATAAGTCAAATATATCTTACCTGTTAAAAATAAGAAAAGTTTCAAAAATGTGTTTGAAGTTAATTCATTCATCACAAAAGTCATCCTACAACAATTATTTAAAAAGTAAGTTAAGTTTTCTCTAACTTAGATTATTTATTAACTAGTTTATTATTTATAATTAAAACAATTCACACTTGTGTTTTAATTTAAATTTAGATACGAGTTTATTTTTTTAAAAGTCACATCAACAAACATTTACAATCAACATTGAATTAAACATTAGATTTCTAATCACAAAGTCTGACAAACATTAAATTAAAAACATCAACTTAATACGTTGATTACAGCAATTTAAATAAATACTTTATCATTCACTATTGTAGCGGCGAGAGCTTTCACGTAGCACGTGCTTTATGAAGCTTTTACTTTGATTCGGAGAGCTTAACGGTTTGCGACCGTTCGACTTGACGCGCAAGTTGCAACTGAACCACGGAGAATCGTCACTGGTCTTCGTCGCTCGACTCTACGTCCTCTGCAGTTTCAATACGATTGCTGTTGAGGCAACTACCAACACATGTATGTAGCGTAGCACAGACGTAGACGTATGTAACGACAGACGTAGAGACGTAGCACTACGTAACAGTAACGGTAACGGTAGAATCACTCAAGCGCAATGCGTGAATTGATAACATTAAAAAACATAGACGAAAAAAAATAAAATAATGTTTGATTTTGCGAAAAATGTTTTTGTGTAACTTTAGTAATATTTTTAGTAAAAAAGTAAACTATACATGTTTTCAATTAGTGTTAGCTATATAAAATACACAACGGAATAACAATATGTTAATATTATTCAATTATTTCTGAGCTAACTAACAATATATTATTTATTATAATTAAATCTGGTATATGTTTTAATAGTGCAATTAAAATTGAATAATAAATGCTATTAGGTACGTTCTCGTATAATTATGATTCAAACAAAATCAATAGCGTCCATTTATTAAAAACAAAAAGTGTTGTTAATGGATATCCATTATTAAGCCACACGCAAAGGGGTGAGGGGGATTTCTACAAAGTGCGACAAGACGTTAGATACGAAGGAGGAGCCACATAAGCTTCACGACTCCACATTTAAACTAAAACGGGAGGAGTTAGGTTGAGGAACCGTGAAATTTGTGTGAAGTAATTTATGCATAACCTCTTACAGTATAAATACATAAAATTGTTACTAATAATAATAACTTATACATAATTAAACATCAGTTTTTCTGTGGTAACTATTTCTTTCTTTATTTTTAATTTGTTTGAAACCATATACTCGTAATTCAATAAATAATAGAGGTTTCTGTGATAGTATAGCTATGCATTAGATATCAGATGAAAAATTTAAGTATATAAAAGAGATTCAGCTAAAACAAGTCTAGAATTAGTGTTAAGGATTCCAATCAATTCTAACACATCAAGGTTTGTACCTTAACATCCTCCTTTCATGCTCGATATTTCCGCAGCGTGCGTTAGCATCAATTTTACTCCCACTGAGCACTCTTACCGTATGGTCCCAAAAATATATTCTCGTATTTATATATTTACCGTATCCTGCATGATAATAAGAAGATTAAAAGATTCTCAAAAGATTAAACCATCTATTGTTATTTTTAAATCCCATTCACTTGAATGTATACATAAGTGTTCTTGTCATTCAAGAAATCTAAAAGAGCAATATAGTTGGAATCCATTACGGCCCTACAATAATGTGGTATACCCTCCTAATCTTCGTCTTTATTCCTGACCTTGATCGCAATCTGGAATACCCTCCAGACAACTGTGATCTGCTCCTGAAAATTAGTAGCATGTTTTCGGATCCATTTTCTGGCTCTTGTGGTAACGGATTTACCTTCGTCGTTAGCCGTTCGCCGTTTGCCGTTCGGCCCACACGAACGGTTGGTTAACTTGTAAAACAAAGAACACGTTCGACTTGGGTGGCGCTACGTCCCCAACCTCAACGTTACGGGTTACCCCCACCACTCAATTTAGCTACGGTGTTGTAGCACATCTGCGTTAATTACTACTAATTGTCTACAACTTTAGTGTAATCCAATAGGTCACGTGGTTTTCCAAATTCGCAAGACACTCTAATTTTATAATGAAATAGAAATTTATCGAAACCGTATTTTTTTTTTGTTATATTATTATTATTATTTATTGTAATGTTTTTGCCATTAGACTCTGTCTTAAATTAACCAATTACATATCATTGAGCTTAATTGCATACTATCTATCCATTCTCATTTCTTCCAAAAGAAAAAAGAAATATACAAACAAAACAGATAAATTGAAACCCCTACTGCTTATCTCTTCCTGCTACTCCTGTTTGTACTCTGCCCTTCCTTGTCTCTATCTCTCTATCTCCACAGAATATTCTTTTCACTTTTTACACTTTAGGGCTCACTCAGAAAGCGGATATGGATGCTGTTCTATTCCTACAAGTTTTAACCACACTTCCCACAGTTTCATAGCGCTGGTTTCATCAAGAGTAGTTGCTTCAAGAGCGGTTACTTTACTGTCACTTTCTATTTCCAAAAATACTTTTCTGCTTCTTCTTCTGCTGATACTCTACCTTCATTTTCCCTACTCTTCCTTCATTCTCATCGTTTCCTCACTTCTTGTCTTCTTTGTCTCTTCGTCTCTTTGTCACTTCAGATTAAAATCACTTCTGCTCTGGCGTTACCTTTCTGTCCTTGTTCCTTTCATAATCGTATTTTTTTTGTTTTTAATGTTCTTTAATCCCTGGTTGACCATGTTGATAAGATAGATATTCAATGAAGCATTAATTTCTTAGAACAAGTGGTTAGTACATACTATAATTTAATTAAAAAAGGTAAATGTTTAACATCGCTGTTCTTTTGTGTCTGGATGAAGTGTCTAGATGACACCTGAGTCAGGCGCGAATCTTGTAGTTCTTTGAGGCGTAGCGAAAACTTAAAGAAACCGTTCTTTTTAATAATTGCTTTGCTATGTGATATTTTATATTAAAATAAATATATATCTAACTGTGGTGTCTGGTATGAGCCTCAAGAATTGCGGCTTTGGGTAGTCTGTATTTGATTTTGAAGCGTAAGGCTGTCGTGTGTGTACTGTCACATGCTTAAATCTATATTTTAAAAAACTTTCTTACCTATCAAAAATTTTAAATTAGGAATAAAATATGGCAACACCAAGCACCGACAAGTTAGTAAATAATATAGAATAAACCTCAAGTTGAAATCTAGTTTTCAACGTTCTCTTTTGCCTGTTTGCATCTCTAATTACGAATACGTCTGGGAACGCGAGATACCCTGCACGTACACACACACACCTACACGTATACGAAACTCTAAATCTAATCACACCCCCGTAGCATTCCAACATAGAAAATGGGAGCTGAGGTACACGGCGCTGACTAATAACTGCAATTAGTTTTATAATAAGGTAATATTGTAATTTTCTACGTAATTTTATTTATCAATCTACGTCACATGTTCTCGGGTATTCATCAACAAGCAAAATGAAATAAGATTTTGCAGCAACGTGAGAGATTATGTATTTTGAAATAATAATATTTATACATGTAGGGGTGTTTCAGTAATATGACCGGTAATATTGGGGGGAAATAATCACTAAAATTTCTGACGACACTTTATGATCTTTTGTGGTAATATTTATGTTTATAAATAAAGCAGCTGCACTAGTGGCACCTTTGTTAAGTAGCTAATTCATTCCCATTATAAACAGGATTTTTTTTAAATTTGAAAATGGTAAAAAAATTGTAATAAAGTAATTGTGAAAATGTTAATTAATTTAGCAATTATTTTATATAATAAATTTTTAGTTATTTAACGTTATAAGTAATATATATTAACTTTATAGTTATTTATATATATATATATATATATATACAGGGTGTCCCAAAATTCAACAATAAGCCGGCACCAGAAGGTGGTCCTGATCATGACTACACAAGAAAAAAAAAAAAAAAATTTTATCCCATTTTGTTTAGGAATTAGAAAAAAAAATATTTTTTTTTCGAAAATTGAAACACTTTAAGATATTTTTAACTACCATGACCACAATTTTTCAAATATTTCTGATTTTTTTTTTGTATCGGCAACCTAAATAGCACTGCTATCCATCACAACCATTAAAACTCCCAGAATGCTAGTAGTTTTTACACAAAATTTAATCGAAATTAATTTTTTTCCTAAAATTTTTAAAGATTTTTACTTTCAGTCAACTTTAACTCATCGTGGTGTAAAAAAAAAGTATGAACACTACTATAGCAAGTTTTTTTTAAAATTGGCGCAACTCTTCAGGATTCCAAAATGGTATAATACTCCAGGAAAACTAGCAATAAAAAAAAATTATGTTTACTATTTGCTAGGTTCACCATACCTCGTATAAGCAATAAGAGCAAAAAGGATAGTTTCGCAGCAGATTTCCATAAAACTTTGAACCCACTTGTAAAAAAGTAAACAGCAAAATATAACATCATATTTTAATTAATATTTACGTCTAAAATAAAAAAAAACGAAGTATAAAGGTACACGTCCACAAATCAGCAAAGAAATCATAACAGACATCGTATCAAACGTATGCGTGCATATGTCAGTATCGCAATAGTCGAATTCCTGGTGTCAAATGACTTTTAATATTACTGCTACGGATAGTTATACAAGTGCGTTCACTTATCAGTACCGCACTGAGGGTATGCTCCATTCCCTCCGCGTTTTCTTTTTTTCTATTCCTTTCCTGTTCTGGCAACATACAGTAAGCACAACATTGATTTTACCGATTCCATTGTTCGTCTGCTATGGTATACAATTATTCATGCATTTTATTAATGAATTTGTTTGATACAAACCGCTTAATACTGATCTATGAACGCATGTATTCGATTAGCTGACGTCACTCCCATGTATTAGAATGGGGGAATCAAAAAGTTGCTATCAGACGATTATCATACGCAATGCCATCGTTTCGAACAGTGGACGCACTTGTATGAGTAGCCACACAATGCGATGCGTGCAATACTTCCATGCGGAGCGGTGGACGCATACCTTACTTCAACAGTCTTCAGCTCAAAGGAATTATAACTTAAACAGAACGCTTTCCCAGCAATTAAACTGCTCCGTGTTGACTGACGTTTGTTAAAACTATTTAATTATGTCCAAATAAATAGAGTTCAGTGGAACTGTGTGGATGAATGCATGACAAACTTAAAAATGTGTTATTTGTATAAAGCTCAGTAAAGCTCTGCTCTGCGCTGCGCTGCTTTTCGTATGTAGCGCTCAGCAAATATTAACTTCTAGTTATCAAATGAAACGTATAAACTGCAGAGACTGCTCTATTATTGCAATAACTTCATTGTATAATTGGAACTAAATACTACAAGAGCAATGTTACATCAAATAAGAACTAGACACTGATTTTCTCAACAGCCCAGAGGCAGTCATTTACATGAAGCCATTTTTTTAAAGTTGTTTTGTATTTATTTATTTTGCGGTTTTGTCTTTAGGCATTACATTCTTTTACATTAATTCTATCAATTACATTGCATATATACAAAATAATATATGGTACAGTTTTATAGAAGCAAAGTCGTGGTTCACAAGCCCATTTAAACATTCGAGCAGTCCGAACTTAACAGTGTAACGCTGTATTTATGAAATATGTTTTCACAAACATTTAAAAGTATTTTTTTCTATAAACAATTTGTTTTAATTTTAATTCCATCAAATTACAACACGCAATAAATAATTTCATTTCGCAAATTTCATTTTTCGTTCCGACAGTTATTGTTTATATCTTTCATAAATATTAAAATTACAATAAATTTACAGGAGAAACGTTTATATAACTTTTTCCAACACGGCTGTAGACTTTACTTGTATATCGGTTGTGTTGTTGTTGTTGCTGTAACTGTCTGTGCAGGCGCTAATGTTATTTATATTCACGGTTTCTGACGGGCATCGTTTCTTGTCGTCGCAACGCTTGAGCGATTGCATCTATAAACAAAAATAAGACCAGGTGAAGCTCGGGGAATCTGCAGGAGTGCTCTAGGATGCAGAAATAACTGATGATGGTTTTTTTCCCTGCTATGTTTATTTGGTTATTTTAAATTTGATTATTTAATTTCCGTTGGAGAATTTAAATATGTATTTTCTCGCTTGTTGTTTTCCTGATTTAAAAATGTTGATGAAATGTCGTTATATTTGGTTATTTAGGTTAGGATTGTTGAAATGTTGTAACGCCTATTTTGTATACAATTTCCCGACCTTCTCTTGTAATATAATAACTTACTAATCCTTTAATCCCGTATGTTATAAATGCAATTCCAAAGTCGTAATCTGACGATTTACATTAGCAGTGGTATCCGTTAACAATTACACACATTTAAGAGATGTATTAACAAGTTTTAAGAGCTTGGGTATGTAAATACACTGATTAAACATAACCCCTGTCAAATGAATATAAAACAATGTTTGTATGTGTGAGTACACGTAACATAACGCAGCACGAGTTATAAGTCTATGAAACCCCATACTAAAATTAAGTAGAAAGAGTTGCCTGTTAACCAGGCGTCAGATACTCTTACAAGCCTAAATAGAAATGAGCATATTATATTCTATCCGGTTAGGTGGAAAAGGGTTAATTTTAATCAAAGGAAGAATATTCATTCCAGCATACAGATAAAACGCAAAAGGGTAAATCTAATTTAAGTGTTCAAACTATTTGGTTTCGTTTTGAAGAGTACCTACCAGTACATATTCAAAATAATAGTTATGTATAAAACAGGAAGTTATACCGACTTCTTATTCGTTTCTCTGTTGTATTATATTTCAAAGATTACAACTACAACGTGTGTTAAATATTCCTTTTGACAATGATGAAAGAATACATCAAGTGTTTGGTAATTTACTTTTTACTTGGGGATTATAATCTCAGATCCGACTACATGATTAATACGTCATTAAATGAAGATTAAATTATTGTCTCTTTTACATTTGAAATTATTTACTTTAGGAGAGATAAAATTCCATAACCACTTCACCAGAGTATTATAGAAAAAGAAACAACATATATCTGTCTCTGTTACACTTTAATGTTTTATTTGCAACTTCATTCAATACTGGTATGTAGTGAGACCAGATGAAGTTATTTTGCTATTTGTAGTTCATATCAGTGACATTTCCTTTGAACAGGTGAAATAAAAAAAACCAATTAACGAAATATATATTTTGTAGTAATTTATTAATTAGAAATATAACATCAATGTAATTATGCTACCTTAAAAATTATTTAAACACGTAGTTTTCAACTAATAAACTAATTGTAAAAAAATTAACATTATCTAATATTAAATACTAAGCCACTATTATTAATTTAGTGAGCTATTTAACAATTGCGTTCCAATTAGCAGATATGTACACACAACCACGTGGTGGTTTCAATATTTGTTTATGAAATGTTCAGGTTTGCAGAGGTCATATGCAATAAGGTTGTCTCCGATAACCACATTTGTCTCTGGTGTTGCACCACGAATACCAGCGACCAGGAGTTAATAATATTATTCTAATGCAATTTGTATGTAAATTTATGTCAATAGTCATTCAAAAACATTGAATCGATTTTACAAATAAACACGTTGGAATGTTTGTTACGCGGTATATCGTTTTATATATATTTATATGAGTATTATACTCATTTCCTCAAATCCAATTAACTTTTGATGGTTTTTTCATCGAAAATATTATTATATTTTTGTATCATAATTATTTTGGCGAAATTGTACAGCAACTTCTTCTGGTGTTTTGTTTTTCGTTTCCGGTACTTTTTTGTGAACAAAAATAGCAAATCCAGATAGCAGAATGGCGAAAATTATGAACACCCAGCCGTCCATTGATGCCTGAAAGTTAATTAGTATAATTATAATAAATAATTTACTTTTTAAGATTAGTATAAGTATAGAAAATATTTGGCGAAAACTAAAAATTTGAAACTACTTTCCTAAGCATATTTCTTTACTCAAAAAAATTCGGAAACTTATTTTCTTATTAGTAAATCCTGCTAAACTCAAAACATATATGTTACAACCATGTAATATTTTACTTAAACATAGGCCCCTATTTTGTAACTGACGTCTGTTAATTTCTGACGATTTTGCACTATATTTTTGTACTATATCTCGCTTTTTGAGAGTCATACTTGAGAACATCTGATCTAAATCACCGATTGACATAAACAAGATTATTTTCTTACCGTTAGGAATGGAAACACAAGCCCGACGATAAAGTTTGAGAACCAGTTTATTGAAACTGCAAGTGTAGTTGCTGGGGGACGAGCCTGTTGGTTGAAAATCTCGCTAACCAGGAACCAAGGAATCGAACCAAGACCAGCAGCAAACAAGACTATGTAGAGGAAGACCAAGAAAATTGAGAAATAAGACACCCAAAGTGTTTGCTGCAACAAATATCAATAATAATTAAGACATTAAGGTAACAATTATATATATATGATCTACAAGTTTAACTTACTGCGAAATGCAAACCAATTGCTATCAGTAAAGTGTCAAATGCCATTCCTCCGAGCCCCACAAGGAGAAGTGTCTTCCGTCCAGCTCGTTCCACCAGAAACACGGAGATCAAGGTCATAACTACATTGGTGGCACCAAGTCCTATTCAAATTAAAAATATTTTGATTTAAGTTTCATCACATGTGATAAATGATGCTATCCATTAATTGACAGCTTCTGATACCCCTCCCGCCCCTTGTATATGCTCCCCCGTTAAACAAAGTTGCCTGTGTTTAAGATTTATCTAACATGATAAGAGTTCTTTGTTACGTACACGATTTTACCTAATACACAATGTTTTCTAACCTATTTCACTGTTTTTTTGAGAAATTATTTTACCTATTTGTGCACACATGAAACTTGGCAAATCCCCGAGGCTTAGCGATACCCGATCTTTAGTATTGAAAGCATAATCACACAAATATTTCTATAACTGCTGCACTCACCTAATGTTGCAAACTGGGCATTGGATTCACTTAATTCGGCCATTGTGAAAATCTCTGTGGAGTAGAAAAATATCTGGAAGCAACATTTTTGCTCTATATTAATTTCGCAGGATTACAGTATCAAATTGCAAATTACTATAGGGTCTTTCAAAAAGAGCGGTCATTTTATGGATGTTTCAACAAGAGCGCTCCATAAAATGACCGCTCTTGTTGAAAAACACTAAATATCTCCATAAGCTTTTAGGAAGAATTTTGGAAGGAAATTATAAAACATTTATTAAATAATCATATTTTCCAATAAAGAATAGTAGGAAATGAATGAATTCACAAGCATCTGTCATTCTTTGCGATGTGAAAAGTATTCTTCATTTAACATTGATTATATATCTACTTACAGGCGAATAAAATGGAGTTAAATTACCACATACATTCTTAAAATGCTCCTATAGTGCATTGCCAATATTCCTTGCTCTAGTAACCCAGTAATTCAAGTAAATATAATTACCAGTGCGATAAATTTTCGAATATCGATTTTGAATAGATACTTACAGCATTAACACCACTAAATTGTTGGCTAATCATTATCATAATAGCAACAATCAATGGAGCTCTCAATGTTGGTGATGTCACTAATTCTCTAATAGTTATTGTAGATGATCCTGCGTCATCTGCCATCAACATATCATCAATTTCACGGCGCACACTAGTTTTTCCTCTCAGCCACCTTAACGCTACAAAATAAATTCAAACCAAATTATAAACATTGTTAAAATTAATTTATTTGTTTATAAAATATAATAGAAGTTTCATCTGGAGACCATCTGTTGGGTAACGCAGATATAAATTTAATTCAAGTTGTAAACAAAGAAAACCAAATTGTTTATCTGTGGGATATATGTTTTGCAGTTTCATTTAATAACAAATTACAGTCATTATTTTTCGGATTTTAATTATAGAACTAAAGTTAAAAATTGTTTTATTACGTAAAGAAACTCTTGTATTATGTAAGTAAATTGATTTACTTACCTTTGTACGCCTCGTCTTCATTCTTTTTGGATAGCAACAAATATTTGGGACTTTCTGGACAGAATGGTAGCGTGCATAACTGTAAACAATAAATGTAAAATAAAGATGGAAGCAAAATTGACAATATCTATACGTTCGTCCAATTTTTTAAGTTTTTTAATACGTGAAAGATACACACCTGAAAAATAGCAGGAAAGGCAATGAAAGCCAGCAACATCGGCCACATTTCAGCTGTCCCCCACACTCCTTGCATCCCCATTATTTGCGAGAACAGGATGGATATAGTCACAAATAATTGATAAACGGTACCAATCTAAAATAATAAGAAAATTATAATCAACAACATCAAAAATGACGTAACATATAAAATGAAACTTACAGCGCCTCTTAAATTATTTGGCGATATTTCAACAAGATACATTGGAACTAATCCAGCATTTAATCCCGAACAAATACCAGCAAAGAATCTTCCAAAGATAATCATCTCAAAACTTCCGGCCATGTTAGCACATCCTTGCAGTATTGCGGAGATGAAGACAAATATATTGTTTATGAGTAAACCTCCTCGTGGACCAAATCTGTAGAGGATGATACATGAGAGATGTATTTCTCTAAAGAAATGTAACGTATCAGTTTTATAGTCACCTTTCAGCAAAGTAACCGATAAGGCCACCTCCTATTAAGCCTCCAAAACAAAAAATTGCAACCAAGATGGCCCAAATCATGTCGACGTGTTCCCTATCTGGATGAATGCCCGTTCTGTTTCCTGATATATCTGAGATCCACGTCATCATTACCTGATAAATGGAAATTTATCTACCTTAATCAAAAATTTCTTGCGTGTGTTAACAGGTGCCGACTATATTAAAATTGCCGCCATTTTCTTATAGGTATATTTGGTTAAAAATGTCACGATTCAAGGAAAATGATCTTTGAATCTTTCGCTTATGATATTTCTAACTATTAAAGGGCAATTTCGGTCAACCTAGTGCTGATTCTTACACCAGCTACCCCAAATACACAAAAGAACAAGAAAATTTTATATGTCCACTTTGCTGTCCAAAGAAAAAGTTTACCAATTTTATCAAATTAGCCAGTATCTCAAAAACTAGATCTGAAAGACCAAATCTGACAGTTGTTTTGGATTCTCCACCCAAAATTACTAAAATAGTTGCCTTTTTTAGGAAGGTACGCGACTTATGGTACAATATTCTAATTTCTAAATAACTCTTATGTGTTAGTTTCACAATTAGCATATAGATTTGAAATGGTTTAGTTATTTCAGCTCTTGTTGATGCACATTAGACACTATATGATTGATTTTTAACTGGAGACTCACCTCTTTGGGAGAATTGATAACACCTGTATTGTATCCATGCTGGAAAGCAGATCCCAACACTCCTGCAATAATTGCGAAGACCAGTCGCAAAGTGAGACCCTAAACAAATATAATTAAATAATTAATTTGAATAACTGAAACATGTAAATTCAATTACAAAGAAGATACTCTTATAGTAAATAAATTTTGTGGTAGAATGAAAAAAATAAAAAGTAAATGAAATGAAAAGTTTTTTTGTTGTATATTTTGATAAAAAAACGAAATTACCATAACTTTATTATGCAAATTGAGTTCGATGGAAGCGAGTTGCGATAACAACAATTATTACAATGTAGGTATTAAGTAAATTGATGGAATTTGCAGTTATCAAATATTGCATTCATTTAGAAATATGAACTATATGACCTGATACAAAAAGCATTACTAAGCTAATTATTACAAAGTATATATATAAGCTATTAATAATTTACAGCATAAGCAAAGTGTCACGATTTTGAAGATATGGGTGTTTACCGTCATTTGGTTACAAAACGTGCATAACTTTAGTTGGAGAATAATAAAGTAGGTAGTGATAATATAATACTTTTTATTTTTTTTAACATATTTTTTGTAAACTTAAATCAAAGGTTTATTAAGTCGAGTAAATGACCCTAAATGGGGGAGAAAAGAAAATGTAATTTCTGATATGACTAGATACAATTAATTTTGGAATGGAGTTAAAAAAGGGCTCCATATTCCAAGGCTTCCAATAGCTTCCAAGGGCTTCCATATATTAAACACCATTTTCAGGCTCCATTAGTCTTGGTACACCACAGGGCTCAATAAATCTACTTAATTTTCATTGAGTAAATATTTAGTTCCACAATATGTCTACTGGAATGAAACCTACATTTCTTAAGTTTATTTTTACATTCTTTTTCATTATTAAAATCTCCTAGCCGATTCCCCTTAATCTGTACATTTGCATTTGTCAACACTCACACACATAATCCATATCTAGCACCTGTCATTCGCCCTTCATGCAAACGCCTACAGAAATATTTATTTGCAAACATCTTCAAAGTCAACTTACTTCAAAAAATCGCACTAAACTGTAAACAAGCTACTGGCATTAACATACATTAGCAGTCTTGGATATGACACGCTTTCATGACGTAATGAAATGATAAAAACAAATAGATCATCTTACTGGCTGAGCATCAACGTCAACATCATTTTCTTCAACTTTAAAGAATCCCATCTTCCTTGGAACATCTGTTTCATAAAGGTCAATATAATTCTTCGAGGGTTCCGTAACAGCAGGGCTTCCACCTTTGGTTTTCATGGCATTGCCTACCGGGTTCGGTACCGCCAGCAAAGACATCACCGGTTTCTTGTTGGAACCTTTTGACATCGTTAATTTTATGATTAATCTTCAATTAAATCAATTTGGTATTAATTAGATATTCTTAATTTATATGTAGTTCAGTTAAATGTCATTTTAACTATTAACAAAATTTTATCTATGTTTATTTTAAATGAAATAGTTAACACACTTTTGAACAATTAAATAATGATTATTTAAAATACTCGTAACAAGGTTTTACACGCAAATGTTGCAAAAATAACTACAATTCGTGTGATTTAACTATTTAACTATTTAACTAATTCCGATGGTAAACAACAGCAATTTAGCACGAGGTTCAAATGAACACTTCACAAATGCTTGTTTATGTACTTTGAATATTTTGTTTGTACTAACATAGTACTCTTAACGACGACGACTAGTAAACGAACACTACTTGAATAGGTCAGTAGAACTATCCAAGACGATTTTTGTAGGCATTCCTGGCATAATTCCAAGGACAGAATTCTAATTCAAAATATAATAATATCGAATTGAACGCCATGCGACTAGAACGGCGACGATGATGAGTATGCCCACAAATCGACAGAGTATGAGGTTTTTTTTAAAAAATTATGTTAGGGCAGTAGCGTAACGAAGAACATCACACGTTTAATAATAAAAATGTGCTCCCAGCTGTAAATCAAATGCGCGAATAATTTGAAATAGCAAAGCAGGAAGGATGACTACAAATGTTAACAAAAATCATTAGCCGAAAAGTGAAATTTTAGAGTTTTAAACAGAGCATGTCGCACATCTATTATTCTGTGGAAAGTGAGGTTAACCGTGAAATGGCATCAAATCGGATTCCATTTATTTCATTTAAAAGTTGATCCATATTTTTTGATGAAACACTCTTATGTTGTAAGATTTGTAAGTGTCACATGTCTAGAAAAATTTCAAAACTCTCACATGCCGTTTTTTCTTTAGGCCTGTCGCACACTGCAAGCGTATTTAAGCTACCTATCGCTACGCTTACCAACGCTTACGCTTTACCTATCCGAACCCTGTAAATATAATGTCAATCTTCACACACTGCAAGCAACAAATATAAATGCGAAAAGGACCGATATAGACCTCCCCAAAGTGAGAAAAGTCTTAATCGTTTATTATTTACAGCGCTCCTATTAAAACACTTATCATTTTCCCGGCAAAAAACATATCGTATACAAACAACTGCCACTGCCAGACGAATATCTGTAAAGTCGTATGAGGGGCGGTAATCTAAAGAGAAAGGTTCACGCGATAGAGCTGTCAGTCGTACAAATTTGACGCCTGCGTGGTACATGATGCGTAACATCGCTCTCGTCATTTTCTTCACAGTTTTCCTTGATATTTTTATAAATTTGATTAGAATAAATCAATAATTTATTCATAAAGTATTTTTCTAATCACACTTTAGTAATACGGACAACTTAAGTCTTGATTTCTCTTCGGAATCCACTATTTCGTAGATAGGGACGCTACTGGTAGCGTCATGCTTCACTTCAAGGAAGATGTGTACTGGAGGTGACTATATTTTTAGAATTTCTTGGGTATAAATAGGCTATATATTTTTGCATTGTCTATATATCTTAAATAATTATAAATAGATAAAATTATTTAACTAGCAGTAACCAGATTAAAAGTGGGGACACGGTCTGCTAAAATAAGATGAGTTGTGCGTTTGAGATCCACGTGCTCCATTGCTTCAAGTAATGAATTCGGATAAATACTAGTCCTGGTATATTACGAGTGTTTTAAAACTTGTTAGTTTAGGTAATATCATCAATAAATGTGGAGGTCAAGAAGTTATTAGTTATTCAAATTAGGAAGAGTTATTTATTTAATGGTGTACGAATGTGTAAGAACAAATTGCCAAAATCTATTACGCAGTATGAATGCTAACGTTAAATCATAAGGGTGACTTCAAGCAGCACCATACAACTTTACAAAGGTACGAAACAACTATCGACTATTAGGTAATCTATTTTAATTTTCTTTGTACACAACGTTCATAATATCGAAAGTTTATGTGTTACACGAACCAGCAGTAACTAGTAATTGACCAATTTGGTACACAAACTAAAGAAATTTTTAAATAATTTTTGGTTTCAGTTTCTGTCTGACACTAATCTTTTTTCATACGACGCAACCCACCATGTGGTTCCGTGGCTATGATCGAAGTAGGTATGAAGGTCAATATCAAGGTCAAATAGTACGTGATAAAACGTAAACTGCAAAAAAGCAACGATTAAACAAATTTAGTCAGCAGTCTATTAAATAGCAATTGCGCACTATAAATATTTATTCAAAATAAAATAAATTTTTAGTCAAAAATAGTTTATTTTACATTGGAGATTCGCCAATCGCCTGACGGTTGGGATGACGAGGACATAGACAGAGCACACAGTGGCAGTCACATGAAATAACTCAAATCACGAGACTCAGTGTCAGAGCACGATACTCGAGGAGCTGATCAGCTATAATCTATAGATATGATACCTTGGGGCACTCCGAAATTAATACAAAATTATTCTTTTATCAGCAAAATATGTTAATAATTTAATAAAGAAGTTGGGTACTTCTTGTCAAGTATTACTTCCAACTCGTAAAAACCGTTTTTTTCTATTTTTACAAAAATCTCAACAGTATTTATAATGATAGAAGATTTTTCTTAAAACAACATTACAGCATTATTTTTACATTATTTCTTACAAATTGGCGCCTTATATGCTGCAAACCTTATTACTTCACTTAGTTAACCTACTGTACAATAGATGGAAAATCAACCACCGCATATTTAATCCACATTTATATTATTATTAATATTCAATATATTTATTAAATCATAAAAAAATACATAATTTATTAATAATTTTAATAATTAATTCGTTTTATTGTTCTATAGGTTGATATAATATGGGAAATCATTTTAATATTTAAATGAAGTTATTATAGTTGCCTTAAATGGTTTTCTCAGGCGCAAAATATGTTTAATATCTTCTGCTATTTTTACTAGTTATTTAGTAAAAAGTTTATATAATATTTATTTAAAGAATTAGATCTAGTAACGTGACTCAATGGAGAAGATTGTTTGGGGAAAATGACAGTGTTCGGAGCAAAACAGGAAACAATAAACTCAATACATACTTTTACAGTTTTACAAAGACAATTTTATCAAAAAGTTAAATTTTAATATTTTTTAATTTTTTTGATAAGGTTATGTCCGCTATAAGTTAAATTAATAAAGTATTAAATTAAATTTAAAATATCTGCACTTTTTTGGCATTTATGCAACTTTTTTAAATTCATGGACATTTTTTTAAAAGTTAAATTATAATATTTCCTAAATTATTTGATGGCATTATGTCCGCTACATATAAACTGTTTAATTATATTTCAAATATCTGCACTTTTCTAACATTTATGAAACTTTTTTTAAATTTATGGACCTTTTTTTTTTAAAACTTAAATGTTTGATACTTTTAAAATGATTTATGTTTTCTAACGTAGTTTTCTATGCTGGTTTCAAAAATAACAATTATTTTTAATTATCTATTATGGTTTATCTTGTTAAAAATGATAAAAAGGTTCAGTTTTATACTTTAAAAAATCATAAATATTTTCTTAATTTTTCAACGAAAGAAGGCTATAATCTTGTTAAAATTGATGAAAAGGTTCAGTTTTAGATTTTAAAAGATCATAAATATTCTGTTAATTTTTCAACGAAAGAAGACTATAATCTTGTTAAAAATGATGAAAAGGTTCAGTTTTAGACTTTAAAAAATCATAAATATTCTCTTAATTTTTCAACGAAAGAAGACTATAATCTTGTTAAAAATGATGAAAAGGGTCAGTTTTAGACTTTAAAAAACAATAAATTTTATATTATTTTTTCAACGAAAGAAGACTATAATCTTGTTAAAAATGATGGAAAGGGTCAGTTTTAGACTTTAAAAAACAATAAATTTTATATTATTTTTTCAACGAAAGAAGGCTATAATCTTGTTAAAATTGATGAAAAGGTTCAGTTTTAGATTTTAAAAAAACATAAATATTCTGTTAATTTTTCAACGAAAGAAGACTATAATCTTGTTAAAAATGATGAAAAGGTTCAGTTTTAGACTTTAAAAAATCATAAATATTTTCTTAATTTTTCAACGAAAGAAGGCTATAATCTTGTTAAAATTGATGAAAAGGTTCAGTTTTAGATTTTAAAAGATCATAAATATTCTGTTAATTTTTCAACGAAAGAAGACTATAATCTTGTTAAAAATGATGATAAGGTTCAGTTTTAGACTTTAAAAAATCATAAATATTCTCTTAATTTTTCAACGAAAGAAGGCTATAATCTTGTTAAAAATGATGAAAAGGTTCAGTTTTAGACTTTAAAAAATCATAAATATTCTCTTAATTTTTCAACGAAAGAAGACTATAATCTTGTTAAAAATGATGAAAAGGGTCAGTTTTAGACTTTAAAAAACAATAAATTTTATATTATTTTTTCAACGAAAGAAGACTATAATCTTGTTAAAAATGATGGAAAGGGTCAGTTTTAGACTTTAAAAAACAATAAATTTTATATTATTTTTTCAACGAAAGAAGGCTATAATCTTGTTAAAATTGATGAAAAGGTTCAGTTTTAGATTTTAAAAAAACATAAATATTCTGTTAATTTTTCAACGAAAGAAGACTATAATCTTGTTAAAAATGATGAAAAGGTTCAGTTTTATACTTTAAAAAATCATAAATATTCTCTTAATTTTTCAATGAAAGAAGACTATAATCTTGTTAAAAATGATGAAAAGGTTCAGTTTTAGACTTTAAAAAATCATAAATATTCTCTTAATTTTTCAATGAAAGAAGACTATAATCTTGTTAAAAATGATGAAAAGGTTCAGTTTTATACTTTAAAAAATCATAAATATTCTCTTAATTTTTCAATGAAAGAAGACTATAATCTTGTTAAAAATGATGAAAAGGTTCAGTTTTAGACTTTAAAAAACAATAAATTTTATATTATTTTTTCAACGAAAGAAGACTATAATCTTGTTAAAAATGATGAAAAGGGTCAGTTTTAAACTTTAAAAAGCAATTTGACGTATGTTATATGTTTTCTAACGCAGATTTTTCTGCTGATTTCAAAAATAAAAACCATTTTTCATTATCTGTTACGGTTCAACTTCAATATGCGGATATCTCGTAACCCAAAACAGCTATCTAAAAATTAATTACAAATTTGAAAAGAGCATTCAAAAGTACGTTAAAAACCATTATAAAAGTAAGATTTCTTTTCCTTCAATTTTTATGAAAAGTAAGAAGGCTTACTTTTTTTAAAAAACCGAAACTTTATTTTGACGTATGATATATGTTTTCTAACGCAGAATTTTATGCTGATTTCAAAAATGAAAACCATTTTTAATTATCTCTTACGGTTATCGAAAAATCTTTGTTTAAAGAGAGTGCTTTGATTTTCTTATTATTTCCATAAAAGTCAGAAAAGTAGAGATATTTCAATTTGAACTGAATAGTTTATCAAATTAAAGAACAACGGATTTTACTCCATCAAAAAAAATTAAAAATATAAAAATTTAACTTTTAGAAAAAAAGTCCATGAATTTAAAGAAAGTTGCATAAATGTCAGAAAAATGTTGATTTTTCAAATTTAATTAAACAGCTTACCAATTTAACGTATAACGAACGTAACTCCATCAAAATATTGAAGAAATATAATAATTTAACTTTTAGAAAAAAAGACCATGAATTTAAAAAAAGTTGCATAAATGTCAAAAAAATGTAGATATTTCAAATTTAATTAAACAGCTTACCAATTTAACGTATAACGAACGTAACTCCATCAAAAAATTTAAAAAATATAACAATTTAACTTTTAGAAAAAAGGTCCATGAATTTAAAAAAAGTTGCATAAATTCCAGAAAAATGCATATATTTCAAATTTAATTAAACAGTTTATCAATTTAACGTATAACGGACATAACCCCATCACAAAATTTAAAAAATATAATAATTTAACTTTTAGAAAGAAAAGTTCATGAATTTAAAAAAAGTAGCATAAATGCCAGAGAAGTGCAAATATTTTAAATTTACAAAACAGTGTATTAATTTAACGAACAGCAGACATAACCCAATTATAAAATTTAGGAAATATTAAAAAGTTTTATTTTTAGTGAACAGGACCATAAATTTAAATTAAATTTTGATTAGCAAAATTAAATGAAAACTTAATATGTAAGTAGAATCAGTTCCTATCACGTGTATCACATTTATTATCATCTATTTATTTATTTATATTATAAAATTACTTAATAATCAATTAAAGAGATTCCATTTTTCGAATAGATTTTAATGATGTAAGTTAAGTTGCAGAGGTCTAGGCGCAATCAAATTAACATTCCATCTATAAAATGTTTTATAAACTAGTCACAAGTTAAGCCACTATTTGATAGGTGGCGCTAGTTGTTAGATCTTATACGGAAACCATATAATTAATAGTTTATATATTTTAGATTGTGGTTCAAATCAATAGAATACTTAATATAAATCAGTAGAATCAGTTCCTATCACGTGTATCACATTTATTACCACCTATTTATTTATTTATATAATAAAATTACTAAATAATCAATTAAAGAGATTCCATTTTTCGAACAGATTTTAATGATGTAAGTTAAGTTGCAGAGGTTTAGGCGCAATCAAATTAACATTCCATCTATAAAATATTTTATTAACTAGTCATAAGTTAAGCCACTATTTGATAGATGGCGCTAGTTGTTAGATCATACAGATTGTGGTTCAGATCAATGAAAAATAGTAATTTTGTTTATAAAATATTTTCATTAATACAATACAAATTTTGTCTTTATACCACTATACTCTAAAAATCTATATTTATAAATATATGCAGAAAATATTTATCAAGAGCATTATGCCAATTCTAAATTTAATTTAGACAAATGATTAAATAGAAATAGATAATATTTATATTTTGTATTCTTGGAAAAATAAGAATATTTACTCACCAAAAGAATAGATAAAAGAACCAGTTTAAAAAACTATTGAAATAAACAGAATTCATACAGATTATAACATACTTTTGTACAGCACATTAGAAAACTAGAATTAATTATTTTAGCATCCTGTGATTTAATAGGAAAACTTCACAAATAGAAAAGAAACTCAATTTTACATTTGAACCATGAAGCGTTTAAACTAAGAAAACGGCGAATGCTACATTTGCAGAAACAATTGTGGAATGACGCTTTTGCAAAATCTACATGTCGTATTGCAAGTACACATGGTAGAGGCGTCTACTCTGTTTACGGTGTACCTTATTTGCGCAATATATTTATTATGTAAATTTTTACACTCCATCACATATGCGACCTTTAGATCAAGCAACCTTGATAACACGTTATAGAAAATGCGACTGTATTAAAGAATATTAATTCAAATAAATACTTACTTAAATACGTAGTATGTAAGTTAATATTTACATTTCATATTGGCCTACGCATGTGTAGAACATAAAGAAGTTTTAATCTTATTTGCTGTTCCCAGGTTGATTGCTTTCCATATTTTATGTGATAAAATTTGACTGAAAGTTATACGCTCTGTTAAAAACATATATAGAGCTTAGGTATATAGCTGCTTTTTAATATAATTTCTATTAAAAACGATGTCATGTTTGTGGAATTTTTATATTACTGTCATGTTGATAATAAAATATTTGTTATTGTTTTTACAACATCTTTATTATTTGATTGTAATTTATTATTCAAGTTCCGTTCCGGTGTGAATATAAGATATAAGCCCATCATCTAAATTAAATAATAAACACATTCACATTTATATTTTGTTAATAAAGTTTATTTTTATATTTAAATTATTACAATGTCTTTAGAAATATTAAACTTCATAATGATGCACAAGATGCGAGCTAATATTTCTGCAATATAATACAAGAATCGGTTGCAGCAGCTAAAATGCTCACGTATTTAACAAAATGAATGTGGAAAACAATCTTAAAAATATATTAATAGAATATTACGCTAATATTTTAAGATTACACTTATTTTCAATACAATACTTTGGCTATATTTTTTAAATTATAAAACTATTCATCAAATTCTTAACATATTACTATTTCTTGTTACTACTCCACTGCTATTTCTTGAACGTATGTTGCAGGGAAAATTCCAATCTTTTCTTCAAGTCGACCAATCCACCATCCATCCTCCTGGCGGCATAAAACGGAAATGACATCTCCTGAAATTAATAAATTGTTACATAAGTGACGGTCCAAAGGTAGAGCGTCTGAAACGATTGATCTAGACGCTAAACGAACACGGAACCAAATCATAAATATACATTAATGCGCCTTGGATTTTACTTCAGATGCTATTAGTTATATATCCCTAAATTCTATGTTTTATTATTGCACTCGATAATCGTAATACTGTTTTGTTTGTGTATTCAATAAGTAATCATATAGATATTATTATATAGATAACTAATGGATATCTAATTCACCTGGTGTTAATTTCAACTCATCATAAAATTTAGGTTCATATTCATACAACGCCTTGCATCTGCCTAGAACTATACTATTGTCGTTATATTCTCCATCTGTATGGCTTGTATCGTTCAGATGGTTTAAGTCATGACTATGGTTAATATCTTCACTATCACAGGTTTGATTTTGATCTTCAATATCATTTGAAAAATCATTAAAACTTCCTTGAGAAGAGAATTCATCTGAAAAACACAAAATTTAAATAATATAAATACATTAAAATATGTATATATAAATTAAATCATTAGGTATTGATGAATTACCGAAATCGGAGTCTCTTCGATTAGAAAGTCCATCTCCAGAAACTCTTGTCTCATCAATACCTGGACCCCATAGCGGTGTATTTGGTGGAGTGCCAACAGAAGATGGGGCTGAGGGTGGACTTTGATTTTGTATATCAAGCATTGATTGGGGACTTTCATGTAACCACGGAGGAACCTAGTTCAAATATATAAATTTATTTATTTGTTTCATAAGTACAAATATCCGAAGTCATTATCCGTTATTTTACCTTTAACACACTTTGTTGGAGTCCTTGTCTATCTCGTGTTATTTTAATAAATTGTGTTAATGGATGATTTGTTTTCGGTTTATGATCTAATTCACAGAGGGCACTGTGTAGCTTATGGCGAGAAGCTTCAAGATATAAAAGCATGGACCTCATCTGAAAGTTACCACATAGTTTTGTAAATAGGAAGGCTGTTGTAAAGGCCACATGTAACAAATTTAACATTCCAACTACCCTGTGAGCCATATTAAAATGTTTCTACCGCGGAACTTACTTGATACAATTTATCTGACACACTTTGTTGTGAATCATCGGCTCCAAATCCAGATGTTTGTTTTAAGGCGTGTGACAGGCTTTCAATTCCACTCCGGGAAACTCTTTCGCGTTCAATATCCTGTCTTACCAGATTTAATAGTTTTACTAGAGCCTGAAACCAAAATCAAAAATTGTCCAAAAGTCTTATTAAAAACAGCATTGTCAAAATACTACATACTTGTTTTCTTCGATCTCTGTTCATGGCTAAAGTCGTATGTTCACAGTAAAAGTCTGGAAGTAATTGCTCACAGGGTCCATCAGAAGTTCTACAAAAAAAAAAAAACATAAAGTAAAAATTTAAACTTAATAAAACTTAAATTTAATAATTTGTAGTTTATGATATGACCCTTAAGTTCTTAGCAACGACACCGACAAAAACATTCAGTATATTAATGTTAAATGTACTTTTACTTAAACTAAATTCATCGAGACACTTATTAAAAAACTTATTTGGCTTTATCTGCGCAATATTCCACAATGATGTAACAGGTATTCCAATCATTGAAACAATTATTAATTATACAAATACCTTCGTATTAATCGTAGAGAATTCATATCCTTTTCTGGATCACATTGTAAAATCGACGGCCTTAATTTATCAGCACACTGTGAAATATAAACATTTTTAAATTATAAAATCATTGCAGCTGATTTAAATAATATTCCACCGATTTAAATGCTTGTCATTATTTATTTTGTCGTTAAATAAATCGAAAACTCAATAAACTTATAACTATGATTTATATGTATGCCTATTAAGTGCTATTCAAGTAATTATTATTAATTACCAGTGTTAATGAAGGTCCCATATCTGTAGTTAGTGATAAGTATCCCCGTAGCGCCTGCTGTAGATGCAACAACCTTTGCTCTTCCAATGCTTCAAGAACAGCAGATGCTTTTGTAACAGACATTTCCCATTCCAATCTGAAACACAGGACATGCATATTAGCAAGGACTAAAACCTAAATATATAATTTTGATAATCGCTTTCTTAATTGTCTATTAACATATTTCAAAGTGTGCTTAATTACATTTTACTATCCTTGAACATATTACTAGTATATTCTTCATGTTTATTTAAATATTACATTTGCATTTACAAATATATTGTAATCGTTTATTATATAGATTTTACACTTTCTATTAATATTTGTAAAGTGTACTATTTCATGTTTATGACTCATTTTAACGCGAATTCTCCATAAATTATAACATGAATTCGCAACGTCTTCGGCAGCGCAGTTGTTAGAATGGTTGCTTTCACGCCTGCAAATGGGTGGTATGCAATTATTATTGCACAACTGATTTATGGATGTCAAACTTGTTTTGTTCTTCATTAGAAATTTGTATAACAGTTCATAATAAGGGAAAGTGATTAGAACACCGGAGTTCCGGCTTACAGCACTTAACAGCAATGTAGAACACATCTGATAATCTCACAATTGTTTACCAGACATTGTGCTGTCTATCGTTCTAAGTATTTCTTTAAAAAAAGTAATTCTATGCAATTTAAAACATTATTAATGTTAATATAAAATGTCAATGAAGTAAAAAAAATTACAGTTAGAGAATTAGTAGTTAATTACTGCGAACTTTTGTAACCATAAATAGAACAAGTAATAGAAGATGACATTCAGTACATTTCACCAAATATTTCTGCTAGAATATTTACCTGGACCGTTCCGCGCGTACACAGCACGTATAATACTCAACATCTGCCTTCTTAACGGCATCTTCAGCTTTCTTTCTTTTATTTTCAAGCCTTGTGCCGTCCTTTTCTGAGTGTTTTGACGGTGTTTGTGATGATAGGATAGATAAACTTGGTGCACGTGATAATCTATTAAATAAACAAGCCATTAAAGATCTGTTTAGTTTGTACTAAACAAACGAGCAATTAAAAATAAAGAACACAGTTATAAAGCTGCATTTACTTGCACATGTTGGTGAATGAGTAAATGCACAAGTATATAAACTTGTATGTTCTACATATTTTAATTTCTACAAATTGTACTATACTCTAGTGAAACTGTTCATCTTATACTTTAATGGAATTATGAACCAAGGGTCTATTTGTATAAAAAGAACTGTACTCTATTCGTATATTATTAAAGTTGGCTATCAAGACCTCAAATGTATAATTATTCTTTAATAAATCTGAATATTATAGGAGATATTAACAATTAAAATATACATTTTTAACAAGCTAAACCAAATTTACAATTATATTATGATATTTTACTATTACATCATACACCTTCCATTAAATGCTATGGTATAAACATTCTCTATAACTATTTACAAAAGAAATCAAGTTCAAACTTGTATCTTGTGTAATATACATTTCTGGAAGATGTAAATGTAGCTCTACGTAAATATTTAACAAAGACCATTTAATTTTATTATCAATTTAAATTAAATGTAAACTTCAGTGAACGTAGGGTTAGGTCAGGCCAGGAACCAGGATGAACATTGTCGTTTGTAATTACCTTGCATCCAGCATCGCATCTTGTAATTTTTCGTTCTCTCGTGCTGCTCCGTGTGAATTCTTTTTACTTTTTGCTTCTGTAGTTCTGGAGTCCGATAAAGAGTTGAATGTTTTATTTACTGAACCCTCAACCTGTTTAATATACTTTATTGTTAATTAAATATTTATGGAAGCGATTCTAAAACAATTCTGCGTTTAGTATTAATTTAATTAAGTTATATTTAATTTAATTTAAAAAGACCGCTCATGTTGATAGACCCTATACAACCATACAAACTGTAATCTAAATCTCGTCCGAATCTAATACGATTCTAATGCGATTCGGTTCGATCCTTTAGAATCTAATACGAATCCTATACGAATCTTGTCAACATTGTTTGTAAAGAAGATGCCATTAAATTCAGTATTCCAATCTTTAGATTGTCATAAAGTTATTACGTCCCATAAATCAGAATAAATATGACGGATATAACAACGTGAAACGAGATGGAAAGTTATTTAAAAATGCTTGTAGTTATTACTAATAAAACTGTCTGAAAGTTTTAAAAGATAATAAAAGCTAAGATATGTAGCCGAGGTGTCATTTCGTTGCTTATCATTATTTCTTTACCTGCTTTCGTGATTTATGCTGCACCTCGATCAGCTGTCTCATTGGCTTTATTATTTCTTCACTTAGCGATGTGGAAAATTGTCTGCAAATTAAATTATAGTATAAATATGATTATAATCAACTTTCTGTCACCAAGTGACCATGTGTAGATAATGGTAATCAAATTAGCAGAGACCAGAACCCGTTATTATTTGTTAGGTTATGTGATAATATTACTTGTTTTCAGTTATGGTAAACGGATCCTGTTCCTAGAACTAACTGAACTCATATCCATTTTAAGGTATGAGCCCCAGAAATGATCTCTAGTTTAATTATTTTAATTTATCTTACATTATCTTACAAAAAAAGTTCTTAAATCCGTTTTTTCGCCTTGAGCGCTTGTTGCATCTAAGCAATTGTTTATATACATATTTAAGTATACTTAGCTCACCTGTGAACTTCTCCACGACCCTCCATGTCATAAGCAGCACCTTTGAGAGCACTTGCAACAGCCCCAGGACAATCACGACATGCTCGGGACAATTTTGTACTCAATTTGTTTAAAGATTTTGCGTAGGTAAGTTCAGCTTCAGCCCTGAAAGTATAAACACACAATTAACATTATTAATGGAATTTTTTGTTCATTATAAGATTTTTTTTTATATTAATAAATGGAAGTAAGAACTGAGTCGCTTAGTAGTCAATGCTGTTAAGTGCATCTTTTGGTATTTTCTAATATTTTGAAAATTTTAATGGAATAAATAATTTTATTTTAGTTATTAATCCGCCACAGTTACGTATATGTTAGGTTTATAAAATATCAAATGGTTTGTCGTTTACATAACATATTTTAGGTTAGTACAATGTAAGATTACAAAACGTCAAGTAAAAAATATAACGTTACTATGAGTTTATGTGTTGTATTTAGAGGGAAAGACTGTACTCGTTGCTTCGTTTTTCCTGGGTCAGAAGGCTCTACTTTTTATAGCTTTTAAATATGACTATGATTTCAATATATTAAAAAACACGCATTTGCTCAATTTCTTTTTTGACTTACCAAAATTGCCTTGTAGCAAGCTAAATCAAAGTTCACAGTGTGCAAGATTCAACTTATTAGCTTGCTACAAGCTAATTTCAGTTACAAATTATGTAATAATGAATAATGGATAAATATTTAAGATAATTATTAAATGCCATAATACACACCTCTCTTGTAAAATAGCTGCCAATTCTTTACTTAAATCTCCACCAGTTTTAACGTGTCTTCGCAGCTCCTCGTAACCATTTTGTCCCTGCAACAAAAATTATTCAAAATTACATTAATATATTGTTAATAAGAGTGTTATCGTTAGCCGTTTAAAGAAAACTCATTATGGTAACAATGTAATAGAATAAGTATATAAATGTAGCTTAGACAAATTCACGAGCGGGAAATAATTTTAAATAAAATTTCACAATTGCATATTATATGAAATTGTGTATTATATTGTTTGTTTTATTTTTTTAGGTTATAATTTATCTGTATTTCTATACCAGAACCCAACGCAGGTAACGCCATCTCTGGTTTTCGGTGAACAACATTTTTTGAGCAGAATGTCATCTCGGTTTAAATTACTATCAATATAATATTCTTATAAAAAGAATTAACACTTAGTAGTACGTTAAGTTTATTATATTATTAATGGCAGTGTAATATAACAAATAATTCATATTTACATTTTTTATTTAAATTTAATAGTGTTTCTTCTTTATGGTTTATGATTTAGGTCAATGTTAAACGCGATCATGAAGATTAAATAAAAGTTGCACAAATTCTTGGTTTAACAATCGAAAAGAACTTATACTCATATTTTAATAAAGAATAATTACGTACACGATACTAAATAATGAACGTAATAAGTACGTATTATGTTTTGTTTTAAATCATCGTTAAAATTCAATAAAAACATGCATTGTTCTCTA
Source organism: Panorpa germanica (assembly GCA_963678705.1). Lineage (NCBI taxonomy): Eukaryota > Metazoa > Arthropoda > Insecta > Mecoptera > Panorpidae > Panorpa > Panorpa germanica. The sequence goes on along the minus strand of OY783215.1, from coordinate 11,326,294 downwards.
AAATTTCTCAAGAAATACTATACTTATAACATAACATTGTAACATCATTCAATTTATCTAGATTTATTAAAGTAGATACTTGGAAATCTGTAAAGTAGGCTTGACATTAAGGATAGTATAATAAATTTAAAACTAGGAATAGAAATTATAATGCTTTTTACGTTTCTTTGTATTATTTATATTAACTGCTCTTATTTCTTGTTTCATTTATATTCATTCTTTAATCGCACAAGTGTGTTCTAGAAAAGAACTATGTGAAGTACCAGGTTAAACTTCGAAAGATTAAATAAGTCTTTTTTTTAATATATTTTTTCGCCATATAGTCATGACAACAACCCAATTCCTACTCCCATAACTTAATCTCCAGTTACTTTATTTTATTCCTTCGCTCAAACCAAAACCTTTTAGGACTACTGTCCACGACGCCTTCATAGTTCATACAAGCTCCAAATGGCATCATTTCTCTGAAATTTAGCATTGAGAAAGCACGTTTTTTTCATTGGGAAAATGTCAAGCGATGAAGAAGACGTGATTATAGCATACGCTTTTATTAGAAGACAACGAATCAGACGTAGAATGTATTGGCTTCATCCATACATCGAAAAGAACATTAACCGCAGATTGACAAACCCCTTTCAATCATACTCATGCAGCTGTAGTAGTACCACATCCTAAAAATTATGCGGTCTGGATCCGCTATTTCCTCTCTACACCTGCAGATATCTTGCCTCTTATATGTCTCTTTCGCTATACATTTTTTTAATGTTCCGATATCCGCTTTTAAAATTGGACTTCTGGGAATAGGTTTGTGAACTCATTTCTAAGGGGTTACTTTTTAATTTTTGAATGAAATAATTGTTAATATATGTATATCGGCGTTTTAATTATTTTAAATATCAAAATGTTTAGGTAGTTTTAGTTATATCAAATTTTAATTTCAGTTTTTCTACTTGCTTTACAAGAAATAAGTAATATTTCATGGGATACAGAACTCATCTGTTAGGAGCAAACGACGTGTCAAACACACAATCGTATGCATTTCTGTTGTATAAAAGAGATGGCATATTTTCAACATGTGACGTACCATGTTTTGGAATTTTCTATAACGTTGGATCCCTTTAATAATTAAAGGAAAAAATGACTTTTTTAATTTCCTTGTACATTTAAGGTTCTCGTAAGCAAGTTTATCAATATATAGTACAGTTTTATAGAAATTAGGACATGGGTCACATTACTTTTCTTTTTGCTTTCGAGCTAAATTTACTTCTAATCACATCCACTTCTAGGCTGCATTACGTAATTCATTTTGAAACAAATAGGAGTCAAAACCTTAAAATGAGTAAGTCAAAATCAAAATTTTTCTGTTCAGAAAAAGGTCTTCATTAATCCTAAGGTTAGTAGTGGAAAACAATATCAGTCACCGCAAATATGGTGCGAAATTTAAAAGACCTTTGGTCTTGTTAAAAGACCATGTACAACAAGATTTAAGTCTGACATTTTTAAGGCTTCATATTTCTCAGATATTGCGGGTTCAATATTCTTTATAACAAAGCATTGTTCCAGGCGCCAATATGTCTGTTACGTTCCAAATTATTAAGTTATAAAAATTACAGCGTTGTACGTATTCTGTTGAATCTCAGAACTATTTTGAACTCCCGTCACCTACTTAACTGCAGACAGGTGAACAGGTCAGACAATTACGTCGAGTTTTGTTTACACTGCGTCTGCGTCTGCGTTTGCAGTCAAGCGTTATAATAAAGAAAGTTGAGGTGCAGGTTACTTCAACGTGAGTTAATAATTCAAATAATTGCTCTCTTATTATAATAAATGCAACTTTAATAACAGCTTATTAATAAATGTTGTAATCAACATGTTACGATGTAAAAGTAACGCATGGTGTAATGATGTAAGGCGTTAGTTTCTGGTTGATTAAAGTGGACAATATTTGACAGGCCGTGTAGAAGAAGGTGTTAAGCGACTTAATTAAATGTTTGACTTGAGTTAGAAAATGTTTTTTTTTACTAAATTTTGAATTTCTTGCTCTTCTTGAATATCTTAAAATTTACTACAAGTTCTGACAACACAATTGACATATTAATTACATACATACATACATTATTTAATGATATTCCTTGCACACCATATAACTAAATCTATTAAATCTGTTTTGCACAATTACATTAATACTTGAAAGGTAATAATTAAATGATAAAGAATTTGTTTTGAACATTTTTATACGTACTTTCACTTCAAGTTCAAATTATTAAAACATAAATTGTACTACTATAAATGTACGTCTTTATGAACTGTTAAGGAAGTATGCGCGATGATGTATAAGGAAGTTAATGTTTAAGGAAATAACTTGATGCGAGGTGCAAAACATCCGCTAAAACACTAAGATATGAATTTGAAAAAAATGTATAAATAAAGCGGAAATTTATATGAAACTTTAAAAAATATATAATGATTGTAAATCATTTTGTTTATTTTTTAATGTTTTTGAATTATTCAACTATTAACAAATAAAAATATTATTTGGTAACTAATATCGAAAGTTTTTAAGTATAGATTCGAAGCTATGATATTATATTTTTCGTCAGCGACATTATATAAATAGTAAGATTAGTAGTAAGATAAGAGCAACTTTTGGAGGAAGCAGATACATCATGCCACGCGCGACCAATTTACATTACGCATGGTTGCTTGCGCTGCTTTATAAAACATTTCCTTTTGAATAATATTACAGGTAAGGTAATGACACCTGTTGCACAAAACTTGTATTTGTTTCTATTTGTCGTTCACTCTAAAATCATATTTTTTCATTCACTAATTAAATATAAATTTTCTCTTTGTCTTTCTAATGATCACCGTTTCTAATTGAATAAACAAAACACGCCTAATGTTAAATAAATGTAGACTAGATAATTTATACACTAATTAAAGTAAAAAATGAATTCTTGCAAAAAATATATTTGATTTGGATTGATGTATTTGACAACCTTAAAAAAATCTAGAGCTTCTGAAGAAATGGCAGCACCTTTCTTTCGTCAGTCCAATTTATCACCTACAGAAACAGTCTACTATTGGCATATTTTCATAGGCAGATACAACATTTTGTGTCCAGATACAATTTCAGATACGTTCTAAATCGAGGGCCATTCGAAATGTTTTAACGAGGTACAGGACGTACCGTCAATGCAAAAAGTTTATGTCTCGGTAATACGAAATGCAAAATACGAAGTACATGTAGGACGAGCAAATATTGGTACTGTACCTTTGAAAATGAATTTTTCAATTCCTATTAAACTGCTTTTTGCTTGTTAAAATGATTGCATATAATAGTTTAATAAATTAAAAATTACCTATAATTAATATCAAATTTATGTTAATTCAATTTAAATACAAATTAAATATTTTGAAAAAGGAATAATAAATTTTACAACGCTGCAAATTTACGTGTGTTGACGCAAGCGTGATTTGGTTCTTTGACCAATATATTGTTATATTTTATATAACATTTATTCCAATTTTGAATTTCCGCTCAAATTGGCATTTGCAACGTTGCCGGCTTATAACCTACATTTACTGTTTCTTAAAGGTTTTATTTAAATATTTTCGTAAATAGGTATCATTTGATAATTTTCTTTTTGCAATAGTTACAAAAAAGATTATTTAATATACACCTAGTTTTTGAAAGCCGTGTCATCAATTTTTTATAGTTAAAAGTTATATTATGTGGTGAAATTGAGCTAAAAATTATGATTTGTATGGAAAATGACTATTTTTAATCATGTATAAAAAGAAAACTATGAACCCTAGGTCTCTAAAACAGAATTACAGATTTATTGGTGATTTATAAAAAATACAAATAGTGTATCATTAGGTGCTTTATTTTTCCTTCATGAAATCTGGTCACAGTAGGGAGAGGAAATCTGGTCCATCTTTAGGGAGAGGAGGGAACTTTGGGACATATGATATTAGGATGCAAAAGAACAAAAATTAATATGTTGATAAATGTATTAGATATTAGTTACTTATTATCGATGAAAAGAAACGAACTGAGCTATTGAATTCCTGATGAACAATAAAACTGATATTTAAAAATAAAAACTCTCATCTTAAGTAGGATTACACTACATATTATTATTGTAATGATATTTACAATTATCTTTCTACGATTAGAAATATTTCATATTAATTAAACATTTCACAACAAGAGCTGTTATTTAAAAAAAATATAATATGTATTTGATTTACTGTGCTAAATTTAATTGCAACCAAGAAATATTTTGAAAGATAACTCGAAAAACCTGTTTAAATGCATAAATAATATTTGTAATTAACGCCAAAAAGCCAATTTGTTGTTAATTAAATCGATATGAGCATTTGCTATTACACATTAATAGCTAATTATAATTAGGTAACAGATTAAAACCATAAAATGCGAATTAGCGGATATTATTCCATAGAAAATATAAACATAATTAATTTATTCGTATATATATTATATACCTGTATTAGCATCGCTTACATTATTTTAAGCTACTCAATAAAAGTGATTTTTAATTAATGTTGTTGCTACTTGCAACTTTAATTAATATACCAATATGTGAATTAAACTGCCGGTATAAAATTAGGATATTTTAATTTTTAATGAAATATATCATCATATATATATATCTGTTGTTCTTTTAATATCCAAAAGATGACGCAGATATTTAAAATTAATAAATTAAAATTCTGTTTTGCCGTTTAATTTTTAACCATCTTTTGATATCACGAGATTAGTATTAAATCAGTAGAATAATAAGTAATCGATTACATTTATCTTTGTTTATCTAATTCTTAATATCAAAACTTCTATATCTTTCACAAGACAGATGTAATGCTCATTGATTCATTGATCATTGACTTCAATGCATCTATTTTACATTCTGTTGTATAAAAGAAATGGTTAGAAAAGCCGCGATTTAAAAATACACAAAAATGAAATACCAATAATAAATAAATAAATCACTTCGCTTCGTGGTTATGTTTCATATATTTTAAGTATTTCAATGACCTGAAGATACTATAGACACTTAATCGTACAAGTTTTTAGTGCTGTTTTATCACTTACACAAGTTTTCAAAACTGACGCAATATTGCTAAATTTGACATAATAGAAAAAGTTTTTTTTTTTTTAAATTTGAGGCGATTCCTACGACACCCGTACTAAACCCGCAGTTTCATTACATTTCAAAAGATTGTACCTTACATTTTCTAAATACCACTTTATTTCAGCCTAAGTGAAGTAGAAGCAACTATTAATTTGTCAACTTTCTAGCACGATGATTGTGAATCTCTTAATTTAATTCTCTCAATTAAAAAGTAATATTACTTTTGAGTGATTAAATTGACATGTCACAACTGTCACCGATTACTGATCAATATTTAAGAATAGAAAACAGTTCTAGTTAAATAAATCAATTCAAAATGCGAATATAAAAAATTGACTATTGCTAAAATAAGTGTCAAAAAACTAATTTATTGTCGCGATCTAGGCCAATCAAATTTTTTTATATCGGATATTAATTGCTTGTCAATTTTTATACTTCTATTTTTTATATTTATTTCGAAATGTATTTCCTTTATGTACATATGTAGATATTGGTTTAAGGTCATTATAAAAAAGGAATTACTGTTATTTCCTTCACAACCTACAGATGTTTATTAAGGTTCAAACTGTTACTTTGAAGTATGTATTGCTTTTAGGGGGCTCGATTTGGCTATGATTTTCTTCTATCTATATTTCGCGTTTGCTTAGTGGCAAGCAACCGTCAAGCAGCCTGTGTTGCAACAAGTCATAGCTCAAGCGTACTGCACGACGCATAGACGTAATATTCTTTTAAAAATGACAGGCCCGACAGTCAATTTTGTTTATATTAATGAACAATAGTCATTCGGTGTACTGATTGAAATACTGAATCATCCTCTGATAACTCTCTTGCAACAACAAACAATCTGCGGGTTATGATCATTCTACGTCTGATTCGTTGTCTTCCAATAAAAGCGTATCCCAGTAAACATTTGATGAAGTGTCCCTTTTGGTGACGTTTCTATCACAATTTCACTTCAATTATAGTTCGCATCAATTTTATCTTCATTTGTATTCCGACAGGTGGAGTGGTTCCGTCATCTGTAGCCGATAAAACAGACATTTCATATGAACGATTGTGAGAAACTGAACTATAAATGAACTCTTTCATGACAAAAAAATCATACGCATCTCCAATATTATGTCAAAGTGACTCCAAAATGATCCAAAATGTTTACTGGGATGCTATAATCACATCTTCTTCATCACTTGACATTTTCCCAATGAAAAAACGTGCTTTCTCAATGTTAAACTTAAAAGAAATGACCCTATTTACAGTTTCCATGAAGCTTGTATGACGTTACGTGGATAGAACTAAGATACAGAATACGTGTGGCTTCATTTGCAACTTGCATTTAACCTACAAAAAAAGCTGTAGTGGACGGTACCCTAACTGTTAGTTGGAGGTTCAATATATACATCGGAGATAACTCTAAAAGGAACTTAAATTGCGGTAATAGCTAGTATAATTCAAATTACTAAGAGGTTATAAGAGCTGTATAAATTACGATACGATTCTGAATTTTGTCATATTCGTTTCAATATACATTATAAAACAATGCGTAGTACAATGCTTTTTCATTGTATCGTAGATTTATACAGCACAACTTATTTTAAGCATTTAAGTAATTTTAACCATACCAATATCTAGTTACTAGTAGCATATTTGAAGTGATTCCATTATGAAGTCAAATTATACAACTACCTAGGTCAGGTGTGAGATAAAAAATAAAAATATAAATTCTTCAAATATATAATCGAAATATACGAGGCCGCGCCTGTTGCTTACGTACTGCAAGAAATGTAAAACACCATGGTCCTATAGAATACTTATTTATTTATTTACACCGTTGATCGTGCATTGGTGAAATGCTTTTCTATTTTCGGATACGAAGTAATGTGATAAAAATTGATGAACATTATCCTTGCGTGTTATTTAGAGAAATGTACGTGTAAAACTTACTGCACAGATAAATTTAATTAATGTTAATTACAGCGAGATAAGTTTATGGCCAAGTACATCAAAGTGTATTCATTATAACATATATATTTTTGTTTAACGAGTGAATATTGTATTTAAATATTACTGATGAGAGTAATTTAACTCCAGTGTAATCTCCACTTAATAAATCAATTGTTACAGATGAAGTATATTTGCGTCATAACCAAAATTTCTGCTTCATGACACACAAGGCTTTATTTAAGAACAGTGGTACCAATATTAAGAGTTATACAACAATAAAAAATTACAAAACTCTTGTCCTACATGTTATAGTAAATATATAATAACAAACACTTAAAAATTTCTAAATTTTAAATTTATATACTCAACTCATAGGTTATAAAAACTTAAAACATAAATAAAAAATGTCGATTTCAACATAAACTTAATGTACAGATTTATGTTTTTGTCGGACTGTAAAATCATAATTAACTTAAATAATAACATTTAATTTGATTGATAAAACTTTTTTCGCTTACGGGCATTTTGTGTTTATATTCGTTCATAAACTTAAGCAGAGTAGAAGAACCAGTGGCAACTGCGGTTTATATCATTTTTGTGCAGTATGTGTCTGCATAAGTAGTCGTGATTTTCAGGACAAATGCGAAGGTTCAACAAATGTTATAAGTTGTAAGGCTTTTTCTAATTTAATAAAGAATAACAAATCAAAAGCAAAGCCTTGTCCATGGCCTACCAAACTTACAGGCGTTGTATTTTCGTCTTCTGTAATCAATTCTGAATTAATTTTCATCTAATTGTACAGTGCTTTAACAACTTGGGTAATATTCGTTCTATTAAATCAAGTTGATTAGGTCTATCTGTCTAAATCTTAAACAAATTATCTATTATAACATCTCATAAGTGTCGTTTGAAGTTGTTTTTATATGTATATACCAAACCTAAAAAATATTTAACTAGATTACGGTGAAACGAACCCGATGATACTGCTGACTGGCACCATCGTTCTCGGCGTTTAAATGCACCGTTAAATTGTCATTTTCCCATAAGAATTTATTGTTTTATAATTTATATCATTAGGCAAATTGCCAACAAAAATATTAATAATCAATAGTTTGTGATAACTGTAAACATTTTCAAAATATAAACTTCTCTTTAAAAGTTACGACGGAGCTGTTTAAACTAGCTATTTTGTATTAAATTATTTATGACTTAAATAAAAATTAGACTATATAAAGTCTCTTATAAATTAGCTGATATATTTAAGAGATCTAATATTTTTACCAATAGATAAGTAAGTCTCAAAAATCCATAGTTACAATTTTAAGAGTACTCATAAATCTGAAAAAGAATCTTTTGGAAAACATCTTATTATTGAATTGAAAATGCAAAGTAGCTATGGCAACAGGTTTGATAACCCTGAAGTAAACAATTCAAGTGCACGACGCGACGATACAAAAACTGTATGTGTAATAAAATTGAAAAAGTAGGCCATTAAAAACCTGCAAAAAGTATGAATAACATGGACTACAACAAAGTTCATGACCTTGGCGGTTTTACTTCATATATTTGTGGTTATTTTAGACCAGTACTAAGTTTAAAATGATTGCTTGACGTACGCAATTTACTGCGTATTGCAGACCATATGCTGAAAACGTTAAAAGATGTTGTTACGTAAAAATTATTATGATTTATGTTTATAAATAGCAGAGTATTTTAAGTAAATTTATTGTGGTAATATAATTCTGCACGACCAAATTTGGTTTGGTCAAAAAGATGTAAAGAATGCATCAACGCACGATTCTTCCATTTCTCAAACTGAAGTATACGAATAATATATAAACAAACCACATAACCTTGTCCCAAAATATTTAAATAGTAGAAGTAATTCATCTTGTTTTAACTTCTATTCAATTTTATTTTTCAAATTGAAAGTTAAGTTAATCTACAAGGTCTCATTACGAAGATGAGATGAACCTCACGATCATTAAATTCGTCTGCAAGAACACTTGCAGCGTGAGAAATTGTCGTGAAATTGAGACGAAGTCATTTAAGTCACATATGCCTTCCATCTTATGTTGTTTACATTTTTAGGGCTCTCTCACGCTGCAAACGTTTACTTGCGACCTACTAAAAGAAAATCGGCGTCACTAGTACTCGATTGCAGTGTTCGGCAGCACTTAATATCAAGGGGCGAAGCGACCCTAACCAATTCCATTTTATTAACAATGTATCAACAATGTCTTCTGCAATATATACCTCAAGAACTAAATGCTATTTAACCAACCTGTGCAAAGAGTTATTCAAATGAATGAAATGTTTGAATATTTACACGTGGTGTTTTCTTTTCTTTTTAATGGATTTACACGAGCGTGAATATTAGGTGAAAGCAATTTCGAATAAAATGTAAATAAATAGTTAAATATACACAAAACACTGCAACCTGTTGAATATCAAACGTAGAAATGCGATAAAAAGTATTGTATTTCTTAATTGTATATGGTTAATGTAATTTTTATCAGAGAATCCATTATTTGTACATAAAATCAACTTATTCGGTATTTATGGTGAAATTGAGAATGTTATTAGATCTATACATAAAAACAAATTAATATAATTACAAATCGTTAATATATTCTAAAAATATAAGGTGTTACATTACTTTCGCTTGATAAAATAAACGAAAATATTCATTCATAGAATTTTTATGTTTTAAAATGTGCATTACGTTCAACTCTAAATTAACACTTGACGACTATGTTGTCAGTAATAGATTTTATCCATTTTATACAGTCACTGTTAATTCGACCTTGCGTCATTGCGCCGCTGTTAATTCGGCACTGGTACTCTGATTGTCAGGGGCTTTCGAATATAAGGGGTTTATTTAAATATATAATCTCTGAAGCTCAGGACGCAATTTGTTACCATAATAATGATGAGACCGGTCCAAAAACTATCGGCTGATCTCAATAAGTTTGCTAAGTTCATCCGATATCTTGTGACGAATTTAAATAGCACAATTCTTAAATTAGGGTGTAATCAAAAGAGGGCCCAAGCTAGCTAATTCTGACTGCACAAAATTGAATTGAAATAAGAGCAAAAAAAAGACATATGGAACAAGAAATACACAGTAGAAAAGCCTGACCAAATATGTTACCGTAATACCACCTTATAGGTTCGATAGGAAAAGGAAACCAATCGGATAAAATTTAATAACATATAAAAATATCTTCTATATTCTAGTATACGCAAATAACGGTCCATTTATTTGTTTAGGCCACTTGAATGACCTTTCTTTTTATTCATATCCGTTGACTAAATTTAGTAGTAAACAATGTGGTGAAAAGGAAAACCTGTGTGAAGTTTCCGACACTTATTCACTTCAACCGTAGTTCGCAAAAACCTTTTCGTCGCTTGAATTCTAACAGGTTAAATAGTTTCGCTATTTGTAGCTCATAAGAATGTCAGTTCATGTGAACAACTGAACTGCGAACAATCTGTTTCATGACATTAAATAAATATATATATATGATTTCGTACGGAATACAAATTGTTTACTGAAATATAACCTTAACTTTTACGCCCTAAACCAAATTGAATTGTTTCTACTCACAATTGAAGTGCGCTGATGAGTATTTATATCAAGTACAAAAAGATTACATTTTGACTTTCAAAATCGATAATATTTTTTATTGGCAAAACCTGTAAAGAGATATTTTTTCAAATGCTAATTAGCGCGATTATTTCTTTAACCTTTTTCAATTAAATAAGTATTGAATATGCAAACATTTTCACAAATAATAAATGACTTTCTCAAATAATGCAAAAAAAAAACTATTAAATCGCTATTTTGCTTAATTTATACAATTTTAAATTAAGTTAAATGCATTCTGGACTAATACGTTTAATTGAATATAATTTTAAGTTGTGTTGATTAGGTTTAGGTTATTGTTATTCCAACAGAACGTGATACGATGACAGATATTTCTCAATGTTGCATGTACTCAGACTGTGAACAGGATTTTAAGCGAATGACTATGACGCTAGAATTTTAAACTCTAGTAATTTCTTTTATTTTCACAGCTTTCTCTACAAAACTCTCATAGTAAAGTGTGCAGTTTGTTACATCTTTCCATATACGGGACCGGGGACAGCTGTCATAGCTGCGTCAGACGTAGATGTAGACGTCATCGCGACAAGGAGACAACAGTCGAGTCATTGACTTTGTGAAACTGCACTGTAACCCCCCGCCCCTCCTTGCAGACGTTACTGCAGTTATCATAATATGTAAATACAAATATATTTGCACAAACTTTCAATTTTATTAAATTGAGATTGATCGGCTAATTCGTAAAACACATTTATTATTTGTTAGTTATTTAACATAAACAAAATTTGTGTTTACATAATTAAACTTGTTTATTAACCCGCTAAACACAGTTAAAGATCACATAGCATAACAAAAGTTACAGTGTTATTTAAACAGTGTTACCTAATATACAACGTTTTGTGACCTATTTTCCTGTTTTCTTAAATTAAATCTAGCTTTTTGCGCATTAAAGTAATCATAAAAGTTATTAAGTATACCTTTCCTTATTAAGAGTTATAAAATCTTAAGAAGACCTTCTTTAGGATTAATGACATATATATACGAGTATTATTTTTGTAATCCAATTTTAAGCAAATTTTAAACCTTTTTAGATGAAATATTACTAATATACCTTCAGTAAGGTAATATACCATTTTCTTGTAACCCAGAGAAGAATTAACCCAGTCTTTTGATCACAAAAACAACCATTTTCGTCTCTTTTTGTTTCTTGCATTATTGTAATAAAAAAAAACCTTTTTAGAACTAAAGAATTATAAAAGTACTACAGATTTATTTATTTTTTTTTTTTTTTTTATTTAACGTCGGCCTATTTCCGATGCTGAGTCCTATCACCGACGACCTCCTTCAATGTTGGCAGTATTTATAGTGTCGTGGCCTCATATATGTGGGCTACACCACTGCCTAATAACTGTACGATTATGTATGACCATAATCAATATAAGTTCATAATAACCAAACCCAGAAAATATATATCTGGTCCGGGGATCGAACCCGAAGACACAGCAGTCGACGTCAAGCATCAATGCTCTCGCCCACTGTGTCGTCACTACAGATTTAGAATATTACATTATATAATATATAAAATATTAGTGGGTAATTTACATATTTTTGTTCAAATCGTTCATCTCAACAAATAACTGACGTTAAAATGCATTTCACGTCATACAAATATGGCCGACCATCTCTAGCGCTAATACTACAATTCAAAGTTTTAATTGCTATATCTCCGTCAACATTTAGATATTTAATAAAATAGACACGCCAATACACATTTATTAACATCAATTTCAATCAACAATTGAAAATTTACTCATGTTTTAAATCATATCACTAGAAGATAACAATATGTATTAAACATTACTTTCTTCTAACAAACTATGTAAAATATTACATGTAATACGTAGAACGTATGCAAATAAGTTGGTAATGAAATTCAGTTAATCAGTACCATTGACAATCAGCAGTGTCAGGCCGTACCCCATTCCACTTCGGCACTTTTGCTGCGGCGTATGGTACGACAGCGATCGTCTTCGCGTTATCTCTTGAATATACATATTGTATGCATATTACGTAAGTTCAGCATAATACAACAACCGTGGTATCAGCAGAATACGATGAGCCCGATGTGTGTTTGTGTTATTTTTAGCAGGTGCTTAGTGATTGTCTCACTATACAGAGCAGGGCGACGCTATCTTACAATTAGCGGTTTTTTTATCACAGAAAAGTAAAGTGTCTTATTAGCATAGTGATTAACAACAGTTAAAAAACAAATGAGTTGTTTCCATAGTCTTACATTTAATGTATTATATAGAATTTAGGTCTGGGGTACCCAAATTGGTTTATATCGATATTGGTTATTCGAGATCGACGTTCGAACGGTAAAAAAAAGTATATACACAATTCTTAAATACAGAAAATACTCGATTCACGACGATTTGCACTTACGACCTAAATTAATTCAGGAAACCATAAAGAAAAAAGATTTTTCAAAAAAAGAAAACCACCACTGACTGTGCTGTTGGTTAATATACTTCAATGGATTATACTAATGTAATAAATTTGGATGACGAAGGAGCAGAAGCAGATTAAGACAGCTCGAGCTTTCGGGAGCTTCTTTTCCTATATGAACTCGACTTACAATCAATGACTTCTCACTGACTATCTGTATCTGGACTATCTGCAAATTTTACTTAAAAGAAAAATATTATTATTTTATTTTAATGTTTTTGCCATTATATATATTGCCTTATTATACCTAAACATTCTAACTCCTTCTTAAAATAAAATAACTCTTTATAAAAATATCCTTATAAAAATAAAAACAAAACTGCTACTGCTAGTGCTTCGCTCCTCCTGCTACTCTCTACTGTTTCTAATCTACCATTCCTTCTCTTTCCTCGTTCATTATCTCTATCTCCGCCATCCACCTATTCCCTTCACTGCCTCCCTTTAATAACTGCCCAATATCTTTTCGCTTATTACCTTTTTTCACATGAAACCTCAATGTGCTCCAATGTTTCTATATCCGTTCGCTATTTGCCCAATATCTGTTTATTTTCTCCTCCTTTCCCAATCTGAATCTGGCAATCCTTCTCATGTTTTTTGTGCCTTTTTCTCTTAAAAATTCTGGTATCTCTCTCCCAAATCCTTTTATATCATTTGTTTTAATAGTTCTTTTCAATTCGTTTTATTTTATTTTCTTTTCTTATATTTATTTAATGTTAACCTAAATTCGGAACTGGAGCTCCGAAACATCTAGCAAGAAACAAAATCATTCCAAACTCTATATGCGAATGTGGTGAAGAGGAGGCAGACCCTGACCACATTCTGTGGCAATGTAAAAATACAGCAATGGCAAGAAATGGACTCCAAAGGGCGGTGCTACAGACTTCGCAGACGCTTCCTGTTAACACCGCCTTTTTGATTGCGAAACCGAAATTTATAACTGCAGTAGCCATGAATAGATCATTCTTGTTGTCTGGATATAACGTATAAGAAGAAGCAGAACAATATTAGGGGCGATAAAAGGCTACGTGCTTAGGAAGCCCGAGAAACTATATATAAAAAAAAAACCTAAATCCGAAGACACAGCAGTCAGGTCAAGCATCAACAATATCGCCCACTGTGTTGTTCACGTTTTATTTTACTATTTCACTTTACAGGACGTAGATGCGCAGGACCCTAATTACCTAAATCCAATGTTCATGTATCATAGATCAATAGTGTAAACGCCATAATAATTATTCAATTTACGTAACCCAATTAGTGATCCAGTAATGACACACATAACGTAACAGACTTTGTGCGAGTAAGTTAAAATTTAATGGAATTCACGACGTGCGTTTCTTAAACAATTACAAATGGACCTTTTGGTCACAAGGGTCAATCCATTATTAAATGCTGTGGTCACTGAGCTGTGGAATGCGTAGTCTCTGCTGTATCAGTGATGCACAAACTATTATGTAGGGTCTTTCAACAAGAGCTGAAATGTAAAATTGCCCAGCATTTTTGAACTATCAAAATACAACCATCAGTACGGTGATTTTTGGTGGATAATGAGTTTTATTACTAACAGCAGAGTTTGTACTTTGGAATATTATAAAAATATTATAACTTTTCACGAAAATAGTGAGTTTTTTTGTTGATTAGAAATGGCACCTCTTGTTGAAAGACATTTTCTATAATAGCCATTTTGTTTTTTGAATAAAACGTTTGAGTGAATAATATGAATCGAATTCAAACTCATTTCTCCGGGTGCTAATTTTAATGTCTAAATGAAATATATTAAAATATATATACATTGGCCATTTATTTTTATTAAATATTCAAAAGTTGATGGTGATATAGCTACTTAAAATTTATTTTCTGTGTTATCGCCTAAATTTTTAACCATTTCTTGACGTCAAGGGACAACTAAAGATTGTTGTCAGTATTCGATTGTATTTTTCTATGTTCATAAACTTCATAATACCAAAACTGTACATGGTACCTTTACAATAAGTAGTAAATAACGTTTGATTAGCACTTTTATGCATCTGTTTTGCACTCGCATAAAGTAAAGCATAGAAATAGAAAGGAATAGTCGAGTTACAACTTACGTTTTATAACTTTTGATCTGTATAATGATTAAATGATTATTTAAATTATTAATATCTCTTTTAACATTGCTACAAATTATAATAATACAAATAATTAGATATTTGAGTTCCTGATAGAAAAACTTATTCGACATTATTCGACATCGTTCACAATCCGATTCATTAATTGAAAGACAAGCATGGAGAGACTTCTCATTTTCCCAAAATATTATTTTATTGCATCTACATGCCGTCAAAAAGTGGGTTTTGCACTTTGCCGTCCAAGCATTCAGGATCCTTTTGCTAATATCCATTAATTTCAACTAAATTTTGTTATACTCATATATTATTTGAGAGAAGTGACTTGTTGCTAAAGAGTTGTCCACCATTGCATTGCATTGATACATTTGGTCACTTAGTTGATATTCTTGTGGCTTATTGACAGAACCGTTTTATCGTTGTTCCGTTGTTTCTTGCATTGCGTAACACTACCTGACTGCCCCAAGAATCGTAATGCGTTCAATAACTGTAAAATACAGCAAATCGTATGACGTTTCGTGAAATGTTTACATATTTTACTATTCCTACCTTACGAGCGTGTCAACTCCTTAAAAGATCTTACATTATCCTATTTGACTTATATTGTTTGTACACTTGTATTGTTTGCGACTTGCATATTTTTCAGTAGATTGTAGTCACATTGAAACACTTTATCATATAGAAGATTCTATTTTTATTTGTTATTTTCTTCTTGTTTGTTAATTTCATAGTAATTTGTATAAGTCAACTTACGCAAAAATGATTAAAATATCGTGACATAAACAAAATGTCGCAATTAAAACAGTATGATAAGAAAACAGTCAGGTGTCAACATGCGTAATTGAAAAATAAATATTTAGATAATAGCTTTGCTATAACCTTAAACTATTAAAAGAATAATTGCGTTGTTTGTGTGAAGCAACTAACCAAATTAGAAATTTCCCGCCTAAAGGATTTAATCCTACGGCTATAATAGTAAGATCTGAAAACTTGAAATTAAATATTCAACCTTATAATACGTACTTATTTCTGTGTATGCAATGGGTTCGATATAGCAATTAAAAATTTGAATTGTAGTTTTAGCGCTACCATCAGCTACATTCTGTTGTATAAAGAAGATTGCAACTTAACGGACGTGGCGTTGCATGTATTGGAATTTGGATAACGTTGGATCTCTTTAATAATTAAAGAGAAAAACTGACTATGTTAATTGTTAACATCTGTTTAAATATTTCATTTTGTTTTAACACGTCTTCTGACACTTTGGGAAACCCCTCCACCCTAGTTTGCGTGTGACGGATTTAGTGGATAGTGTCTAAGTTTAAATTAGTGGTAATTATGGTAGAATATGCTACAGTTCAACATCTATGGCGAAAAGACGACTATGGTCCTAGGAATCTCTTCAAAATATTTTAGTAAATAAATATATTTTTCTAAACCGAAATAGGCTAAAAACAGTGTTACAATTTTTATAGAAACTACATTTAAAACTATGCAAAAAGAAAAGGTTTGAATTAATTTTATGTAAAATATTAATAGTTCAAAATATAAATAAATATGTAAATCTAGAGGTATATGTATGTATAAATAAATATGTACAAGATCTTCAGGTTAACATTTCTGTGAGTGCTTTTGTTATACAAATGAAAGGTCTTTGCCAATATTTGAATACGAGTACCAATGTGTAACAACAAACAAACGTCTCTCCACGCCAGAACAATATTGAACTTGGTTTGTACGATGTACAAGTAGGTTTGTATCAAGAACACGATGTTTGGCATGTTTGCTGAGTGTTCTTATATTAAAAATAGATAAACATATAAAATAAAATGTAAAAACTTGTTCTTAAATTCTAGAGGAGACTCTTATAGCCCACACGATGGGAGGACAGTAATAACACACTTTAACAATGTTTACAAGAGGTTATAAGATTGAAGTTTTCTTGAGAGCGATGGGTGCAAGACCGATATAGCATCCAGATGGTTCTTAAAAAGGAGCATGAGTCCGTAACTACATATTATCTAATATTGTTTCTGTTTAATACGCCATTTCTTGCTTTCTTTTGCATTTCAACTTGACTTACAGTTAAATAGAATACGAAATATTTAGAGGACACAAAATAGGTGCAATGTAACGTAAATTGAAAAAAGTGTAAAAAAAACAACATGTTTTCTTATTGGATGAACTTATGTTGTATTTAAAATATTTTGAGAAAATGTGAAGAAGTTCCTGTATAAAGAAGTACCTATTACAAATTATCCATATTACATCGCTGACTCTTTCTATTTATTAATTGCATTAGTGTAAGAATAAAAGTGGTAATCATTCTATATTACAAAGGGTTTAAAAAATAGATGCAAAATTGTAAACGCATTCACTCGCTATTGAAAGTCATACGCTGTTTTGAGAAAATTAACTCCTGTATTATTATTTTTACAATAGTTACTCACTGTTAGTTACTTTTCTTGCCAGTTAGTTACAATAGTTACTCACTGGCAAGAAGATACTGCAAGAAAGACGTTTTAACGTCCATTTTCTAAAGATGGAGTTACTTACATCAACATTATCTAGTAAACTAAACATTTGGAATCGGCACTCACAAATTAGTTCGAAAATTTTATTTAGAAACTTTTTGACAAATTTTCAAAAACTGACTAGACATTCTTTTAATCCAGCTTTGCGTGTTTTAGAATAAATATTTTATTTGCTAATATTTAATAAGCAAACGTTGGCGTTATTTACTTTTGAAATATGCTCATAATTTTTGAAGCTATTTCAACTATTTATTGAGTATGTACTAGTACATATCGTATGTACAACATAATTGAATTTTTTGTTTGTTTAAGGTATGTATTAATCAGGTATGTGCTCAAAGACTATAAAAACAAATAAGATGACCCCAAAGACATAAAATTAATAAACAATTTAAAAATTAGTTTGTATTGCGACCCCTGTTTCAAAATCCAATTATAGTTATCGTCATAAACAATTAATAAACTTCCAATACTTTTTTCTGACAAACAACTACCTTTTTGCAAATAGATGTACCACTGTAAAAGATGGATGTACCATAAATTGTCCAAGATGTCATGGAAATCATTTTGCAACTAGACGAATTCACATCCAGTTTTATAATAAAGTAATACTCTAATTAGCTACTGATATTTTATTCTAAGAACACTTAAATATTAATACAATGTAACACAACTTTTTCAAAAATGATAGGGAAATTAGAGAAAAGAAGAAGAGGTTTCGTGAATAGTGCCCCAGAAGAGTACTCGATATAAATCATCCAATTTAATAAACTAAGTACAAAAAAATACATAAGAAAATTTTCTAAGTGAATCAAAACTTGTTAATAATTAAAACGAGTCTTACCTCCCCAGAATATCTGCTTTTCCTGAATGCGTTCTTGACGTTAGTAAATGATAAATTGGTGAATTCACTCTTAGACTCACTATTGTCACTGTTGCACTCACTATGCTTAGAAACATTGAAACTTTCACCAGACAATCTTCCTTCTTCTGAGTTTAATTCTCCACTATTTTCATTTTTCTCTTCACCTTCACCGTCATCTTTATGAACCACTTCAAAAAACACATCATTTTTAACTAATTTATTATCCTTTTTGACATCAGGATTCGGTAAGTCTTCTTCCTCCTTATCCATATCATCTATATTAGCCCCCACCCTTTGTTGTGCGGCATGTTTTTGAACAAATTTATCAAACTTCTGTTTCTCATCTCCATACCACCCTTTAAGTCCTTTCCACGCTTTCGATAGCTTCTTACCTTTTAAATATTTTGATTTTTGGTTACGTAACAGTGTGACTCGTCTTAATTTTGGATCTTGCTGACGATGTTGGCAGTATTCCAAATTTAAAGTAGAATCCTTTAAAGGTGATGCTGGTCTGTCTACTACAAACTTTTCAATTTCGTCAATGTCATCAACAGAAATACAGTACTTCTGATTAGTATTTGGTTCTAATTCCTCATTGACATCGTTAAGGGATAAATTTCGTTTCGAAACCTGAGCATCCTTTATAGTACTTGCATCAACGTTTTCTGTATCTGAAACATTCAAATTTGTTGATTTTTCTTCTGTTTCCATTAACACATTCTTATATGTACATTTCACGCTATTCTTTGGAAAATCGTAATAAACTTCAGGACTTTCCATAAAATTTTCAAAAGTTGGGTTATTCTCCAACTGTATTTTCAACTCACATTTATGTAGATTATGTGCAGACTTTGATAATCGTCTACTTGTTAAATTAGCAGCAGTAGGAGTGGTATTAATTTCTGCAATAGTTTCATTCAAATTTTCATAAGTATTTTCTTCATGTACGGTAAAATTGGAAACACTTAGATTTTGCTCAGATTTGGACGACTTCAAACCGTGTGTAGACTCTACAACCGTTTCATTTATTGGATCAACATCGGTATTAATTACTGCAAATACGAGGGAGCTTACATTTAACAGTTGGTAGTTATTTTCTTGGCTCATTTCATCATTCGACAAACTTAGATTATCAACAGATTGTCTTCCTGGTTCGTGCTCGTCACAATTAATCACACTTGTTATATTAATCACGGATGATTTTACTGGTTTTACATTTAAAACTTGATAACCGTGTTCTTCAACAACTCCAGCATTTAACGAACTAACATTTTCATTAGATATTGACGATTTTATAACAGTTTGATTGGAAATGTCCGACGTATTGTCAGAACAGATTTTAGAGTCTGGAAAAAATGCAAATTGAATATCTTGAAACATAGAATTTGTAGCTTCAACAAAATCCTCGCTACTAGAACTTACATTTAACGTATTCTCATAAATATGTTCCACTTCGTTACCTTTACTAGCTCCAGCATTTCGGATCATCTCTTCTTCTGAAAGAGATCTGTAAACACCTCTGTCAAGTTCTTTGTTAGCACTATCTAAGTCATAACTTCCTTCCAAACGACACTCTTCTATTTTATCAATCTTTGAAGGTGGAGATTTCGATAAATTTATATTCTTTGATAACTTTGAACACTGCTTTGTCAATTTGTTAAAATTTTTGGATATCCCCGTTCTTTCAGGAGTGGCTCTAGTGACTTCCATATTACCTGACACTGATCCAGTGTCCGGAGAACTTTCCGTGGAGGCATTATCGGAATCACACTCACGTGGCGTTTCAGACCGACGAAATAATGAACTAATATTCTTAACTTTCTTCATAATTTCTATAATTATACATAAATTAATTAAAAAACAAAACACATTGTTTTAATGTTTAAAGAATTACATATTAAACACTCAAATTATTTATATTTTACATTTTAATTCATAAATTAAAATTCCAAAAAAGTTTTTAGAGAGAAATTTACAATTCACTGTCACTTGTCTAAAGTTACGTTTAACAATGATAATAATGTTAACAATACATGTTGTATTTTAAAATAATTGTTATGGTATTTTATAAGAATGAATGTATGTTAAACTCGCGAACGTTAATATTTATTTAAATTTTTAAAGAAGCTGTGTATACAGCTTAGAACAGATCAAAACTTAGAACTAAAATAAAATTATATGAATCTATTTAGAAACAACCACACGTATATACATATACAAATATACTTATGTTTGTTTGTACATATATGTAACAGTGTAGGTTGTCATATCTATATGTAATTATATATATAGACCACATGTATATAAACGATACGTCCTAGAACTCTGGATGTGTCAAGTTTACAACACGGATTAATTTCACGCAGTACAAGTGCATTTATAATCTGTTCCTGTAAACGAACAACTGTTTTTTTTTAATATGTAATATTTTTTAACAATTACGTAAATATATTCTTCTTTATATAATTTCATATTTTGTGGCAATCAATCGAAGGGGACAATAGAAATTGGGTCAGAATTGTTAAAGGAGATGCGGGCTGTTCTTGATAATACTAGAAAGATAAAACTTCCCTACCGCTACTAGTAGATTTAGGTCATCTTCTATTTTTTCTATTGAATATTTGAATTGCTTTTAAAATTCGTTAAAAATGTCGTAAATTTGAAGAACAATTTTTGCAATAAGCTGTAACGTCTTTCAACAAGAACAATATTCTTATTTAAATCTAAAGGACAAACTCTGAGGTTAGTAACGAAACACAATATCTGTCAAATGCCACCGAAATATTGCATGTACCATTGATCTAGCTGTGGATCTAATTATTACTGATGACAGAGACAACACTTTAATTTTATCCGACTCGTTATCAGTCATACAGTCGTTAAGCAGTAAGGGAACCGATACAAAATTAGACAACAAAATTTATTATGTCAAAGAGAAAATAAATAGGGAATTAGATAAGTACCGAAATATTAACCTAATTTGGATAACGTCACATAAGGGAATTAAACGAAATGAAATAGCTGACGAAATGGCCAAGCTAGCTGCTTCTTGTGATAACTATATTTTATATTGTATAAAATCGGATATAAAAACTTTTTTTTTTATTTACAAAGAATATTACAACTAAGCGAGGCTTATCTAGTAATTTATATATAAAAAGTTAAATATAATTGTTCAGTTCTAGTCCACTGACTAGTTCCAAAATTTTAAAAACGTGTGTGGTTTGTAGTAGCAGAATCACAGGGTCAAGTCTTCCGGCTTGGTCCTCTTCAATCTGCGCAGATTTTCTCTGTTATTAAGCAGCTGCAGAATTTCTGGATATAAAAACTGAACTATAAAATAATGAATTGAAAAAGTGGGATAATTCTGATAAAGTTTAAATTTTATAAAATACAACCATTAATATTAATTAAACAAGATATTTTAATGTCATTCGCATTTATTTAATGACAATGTAATAGAAATGTTATACAAAATTATTTACGTAAAAAACATTTTGTTAAATAATATATGTGTTTATCATGAAGTATTTAAAATATAAAAGAGGAAAAATAGAGTAAGTGAGAGTGTACACAGAGTAAACTACTCAATTTGTGTAAATAAAAATTTCTGAATATTCAAATAACGCCATCTTTCGCAATATCTCTTCCTACACTTGTTTAATAAACATTGTACTAATTTTATTTTAATCTCATGCGAGTACATCGAAAACAATATAATATTACAACATACGAGAATGCATATTAAATAAATACTATTGTGAAAGCCTTTAACATAAATAATTACATATTAATATCATATAATATTCCTATATTTTCATTTATAATATATTCAAAAAAAACAGTTAAAACAACTGTATGTACGCACCCAAAATGCAACTGCACGTACGAGTATAACCTAAAAAATTTTCTCGCTTCAAAAAAAGGGTTACCAGTTAAATGTACCGCACTATAATTGTGGTGGTCTATATATAGTGAGTTAGAAGTTAGTAGTACACAAAACATTGTCTAGAGATTTTCTTGTTTGGATATAATTAACTCAGTCTAAATTTAAACCGTTGCGGAGACCACAGCATTGAGACTGCCCGTCCTGAGCAGAGATGCGGGCAGTTCGTCAAAAGGAACACGTTACGCCAAATAACTATAAATAAATGCACTAACTTTTACATAAAAGTTGATTTAAATAAGTAGATATCAAGGGAGATTAGAAAGCATTATCATTGCCATGCGATCACGTCTCAGGGTAAATTTATTTTCATCACAATTACGTTTTACTACAAGCGTCCATTGGTCGGCATTACCGCATTGGTTTTATATTTCAAACATGGAAGAAAAGGAAAGCGGAAGGACGCTTACACTCGTCTATTACGGAAGGTCTAAGACACCAACTGAAGACGGGTAAGATCGTTGAAATACGAAGGTTCCTTTTCTACGATCACTGAGCATGCACCCGAAAGTAATCCTGCCGATGCTCATCTTTATTATTATTATTTATTATATTAATTGTGTGCCTTTCGGCTTTACAATCTAAATGATTATATTTCTGAATGCATTTCATATAAATTCAAAGTTAAAACTAAACTTAAACAATTCTAGACTATTACTACTTCGAGTAGTACTTTCTGTTTCTTCTTTTCTTAATCCTCTCTCTTCATGTCCCCTACTCCTCCTTTATTCACACCGTTTCCTGCTTCTCCTTCCTTATTGCCTGTATCTTCATCTATCACCTCTTGCCTTCCTTGTCTCCTCTCGACAAACCCTCTATTATCTTTTCACTATCCTTCCTGCCTTCTCTCTTCGTTTTCACTTCTCCACTTATGCCTCATCTTTATTAAATATTGTAGTCTATTATTTAGCAAACTCTTATCATATTTATTTTATATAACCATATCAGAGCATATATGAAATTAAATAATCGTCATTAAGTGACGTCACAGACCGGATATGCTTTGCGGCAACACGTGTTCGGTGTGGATCACTAAAATTCTGTTTTTATGATTAAATTTGAGAATGTTAAAGAACTCGGAACTTTGATAAAAAGAGCTGTTTGTCATCGAATTCTTCAAAAAAATTTGGCAGTTATTCAAAAAAACAAAAAAAAACAGATTATAGTTCATGAACTTGTCTCTTAGGTTCAGAGAAAGGATTACGAAAGGATTCGTGTCTGGATTAAAGCCTCGACTAAGGACGTAATTTGTAGTAAGTTTTACGGTCAACCGATCAACCGATTTTTCAATAGTCGATTAACCAAAAAAATAAAATTTTCAAGCCTTAGTTATCTAATGAAAAATATAGCCCAGGTATAAGAACCGAGATACAAAAGTATGAACCAAGGTTTATAATAAACCACAGATAACTGTCTCTTGAAAAATGGACCCTAAATGTGTTGTTAGAAAAAATAATAAATTTGTCTTATTCTCACCTGAATTAAATTACAGTTTTTAAAGTTACATAACATTTTGTTTCTACAAATTAATAGTTACTTTTTCAAACGTAGCAAAGGGATAAATGTTTTACGTATTACACAAATTATATAAACAAAATTACCAAATGTTATTTATACACCACACTTTGTATCAATTTTCCTTAAGACTGAATTAATAGCAAATATTATCATATAAAAATACGTATTTAAAAAAAACTTAAATTATTTTTATTTTTTGAAATATATGTAATAGAAAATAAAGAAATTCATTAATGTCACTTTCATAACGTTGTATTTATCAAATAGTTTATCTGTTATTTACAAAAGTTACAAAATAAATAGGCAATACTTATCTAATAGGAAAAGTTGCACGAACTTATTAAATATTATCGGAAACCTCATATTTAGAAACATTAATCCATATCATTAGTTTATGCAAATTGCAAAATTGGACAAATTTCTATTAATGAAATACTTGCAATACATTATTTTATATTATTGCAGCATCTACTAAGACTTATATAACTATTATAACATAGATAACTATTTAATATGAAACCGGTATAAAATTTTCCAAATTTCTCGAAATTTGAAAAATGTGAACAACTAAAATTTTCAAAAAAAGTTCCTCAGATTTCTTATCCTTTCGACTAAAATTATACCTACCTTTTTTGGAAGATATTAATTCCAGAATAAGAAATATAACGTGTAATATTTCAAACCGTGAATCTTGCGGAATGGCTGTAAGTTATTTTAACTCAATATTTATTGAAAAATTGTATTTTAAACAGACATACCTTAATCAGTAAATGAACACATAAAAATGCAAAATGCTATTATGCAAAAATAATTTTCATTGTTTAAAAATGAACTTGTAATAACGCAATCGATAATGTTATGCATTCCACAGAAATATTTAATGACATGCCATTATTTGACATTCAAAAATTCTTCGCATTTTGAAATATTTTTTTAATAAGTAAGTAGTGGTGCTATAAATAATTTCCAACGTAATATTCAGAGACGATGGTATTTTAAGACCAGTAGCTGATTGTCCCAACTAAACTGTAAACGATAGAAAGTGTTGCCAGAGGTAAAGATTGTTACCAACTTTTATCTTATAAATTATTAATAACCATCACAACTTTCAAAAACGTTCGTTGTTAAAATAGTTGGGAATTCAACATTTTCTATCCAGATACATTTTAGATACGTTTACTAGTAACTAGATACGTTTTAATATATAGTGAACGTAATGCTTAACGTATCTAGATACCCTAAATAAATAAAAAATTCGGACAGCAGCTTTGTAACAAAATCGAGTGTACGTTCATATGATTCAACAACGAAAAAAAACAACATACGTTAAGTTAACAATAACATTGCCAGATGTAGAGATTTGTAATGGACTTGCATCATTTGCTAAATTAACTTACTCTAAAAATTAAAATGTTTACAATGTTGTTAAACATAAGAAGTTCCATCGCCCAAATAATAAGGATTTTGAACTATTTTAACGATAGATGGCTCATAAAATAAGTTCCCAGTAAACATTTGGTGTAGTGTCCCTTTTTGTGACGTTTCTATCACTATTTCACTTCAATCTTCATTTGTATTCCGACAGGTGGAGTGGCTCCGTCTTATGTAGCCGATAAAACAGACATTTCATATGAACGATTGTGAGAAACTGAACTATAAATGAACTCTTTCATGACAAAAAAATCATACGCATCTCCAATATGATGTCAAAGCGACTCCAAAATGCTCCAAAATGTTTACTGGGTTTCAAATATGTGTTTTCTTAGCATTATCTTAAAAGTGCAAAAGTTAGGAATTAATTATTAGTATTTCGGTTAGAATCTGCAAAAACAAATCTACACCTATAAAATCAGTTACGATAAGAAGCTGGCCCACAAAAAAATAAAAGACAAATTCACCCTTCACCGTTTTACGCCCAACCCTTCGTCTCATAGCATTCACTATTATATATTTAGTCTTTTACTCCATACTCATATATTTGTAAAGTATGCAAAAACATTTGCAAACAGTTTTAATGTATCATACCTTATATTACAATACCATTACAAATTAAAAGTAGTTATGCTTATTACCGCTAGAGTGGTTTAAAGTTATAAATCTTAAAATGAATTCAATTAATATTCCCATCATTCATAATTTGAGTGGCATTTGTCATGATCATATTTGGATCAGGTTCCAGTAGATGTCAGCACTGTATAGGCGGATTCGTCTCGCGAAATAAGTCGCCCTGTCTAGTTTCTCAAGACTCCTGACCGCTTAAGGTTATGACAGAGATAGCTGCTAGTACAAGAATATAATTAAGAAAAAAGATGAAAGTGGTTTGATGACTGTTAGCCTTTAATGTCGATCATTGGTATAAACAATTGAAAAGGAATCGGAGTTTAACTTAACAGTGGTTTAAATTGTTGAAAAATGTAAACAATATTGAATCATAGAATGAATATTGCGTTTGGATCGTTATATGTATGCGTATACGACACAAAAGATTTCAGGATACGTTTGAATACACTGGACAGCGGATTCGCGAATCGTAATCTACATAATAAATATGAAATAAAAGTGGGTGTGGCCAACATTTTATTATATACACAAGTAGTTGCACAGTGGAGACACAATTGTTAGACAAAATTATTACCGTTTGTTCAATGTTCTACCTTTCTACAACAAAGGTAAAATTGTTTGAAGACATCTACGTCTCCAATATGCCACTGCCCTTACTGATAAAATAAATCAAATCATTTTACGCCATTTAGAAAACTTTCTTTGCATAATTAAGGAATCGTGCTCTTTTGATATTAATAATTTAATAGAATTTTATTAATTATAGGTTCAGATTAAATTAACTTTCTTTCTTAAGTTCATTTCTTAATAATATTTATTAATTAATATAACACTAATGATTAATAACATTGTAGTTATTATAAGATGTTAATCTGAAAGTTAGTTGACCGTAACTTTGATTATCTGATATCGTGACATTAGAATCTTAATTATTAGTTGCTGTGATTGAATATAATTTAAACAATATGAATTCTATAGTCTTCCATAATTAGGAGTAACATGCTTTTTAAAAGTGTCCCAGTAGCATAGTTTAGGGGCATTTCAATTCTGACTTAGATATTCTATTCGACTGCTTATTTTACCTATAGGATAACGTACTACTAACCAAGGATGCCGAGCGTAACCTACTTGCAAAATAGAGTGAGATGTATAAGGAGTTTGTTCAGTCACAATGTGAACAAAATTCATCATTCAAATCATTAATAATCCCTCAATTAAAAGTCAATAGTTATACAACATTACTTTATTAATAATCAATTTATATGTGTGTTGATGTTCCAAAACTAAATCTCCAAGTGTTCTGTACAATGGCGAAACCATAAGTGTTGTGTGTCCAATGGTTAGTGCCGATTTCTCAAATTCAAGGTACAAAAGTCACTTCATTAGCATTCCTGATGAATAGGCACCTCTGCACCTCTGTTTGATGTCGTCGCTGGCCTGGGTTAAAATCTTAGCGATATATTGTGAGTGTTCATATTTCCAAATATGGTTTCATAGATTTTCGCGCCCATTTTAAAATAAAATGACTTTATAAAATACAAAACACGTTACAATATAACTTCAAAAATCTGTCATGAACAGATATCTTCTTAAAATGAGTTATTTATCTGTCAATGGTGCTGCTAACTTTCTCACAGCATGTTTACAAGTTAAATTAATAGAAGTTTTTGTACCATGTTGATACCATAGTTAATTAATTGATATTAGCTGTCGTATCCATGACTTGTTTATCTCAATCGCAGACGATGCAGGTGTTGGTACAGTTGCGTAGTAGCTGAATTATGTTCGGTTGAATCTACTCGCATGAATTCATAAATGGAACTAAATGAAAGCATAGCAGTAATTATTTCAAATATGTTAGTGATTTGCAAAAATCTTAGCTGCAATTTTTCTTCGATTTTCGGTCAGCAAATCTTTGTATGGTGAAACGAATATAAACAAAAAAATGTTGCTCTTGTTTTAAAATTATTTTCCAAAGAAAGAGTTTGAATATACGAGCATAATAGCAAAACCAATTTCAGTAGTCAGGAGAACTCTAGGTTTTTCAAATCACTAAAATCGGTTCAGATCTAATCTGAGATCCTTCCATCACAAAACTGCATCATAATTAGTATGCATATACAGTAATTTAAGAAAAGAGTTAAAAAAAATGTGTTGCGATAATATACATAAAGCAATGTGTTTCTAGTGCACAGTTTACCTCTTGGAAGTTATATTTGTGAACCAAACAAACGGGGCCATAAGCAAAACAACCACGCCATATTTATTCAATAAAATGCAACCTTTGTTGCGGTATATCAGGGGTTTTGTAATATTTTAACTGTCATAGGTATAACAATTTAGGCTCTGCATTATCGATTGAAAGTATAGAAAGCCCAATAAAAAGAAACAAATTCTTGTATTCTCTTTATTTTTATTCTTCAAAATAAAAATGGTAGAGAAATATTGTTATAATAAGTAATGTAGATAGACACAGCGCCAGAGACCATTTAAACTAATGTCTTCGGGTTTGATCCCCAGGCCAGCGTTCTATTTTGAGACCAATTAATGCAAGGTCTATCAGTGATAGGATTCAGCATCATATAAATTAACTTAAAAAAAGTATTTTGTAGATATAACAAATTATACAATAACTAGACTATAAACTATTATTTTATTAAGATGTGTGTTGTAATTATTTGAATAACCGATAGATTGCTTAAAAACTGTTGATAGTTTAGAGACTTGTTACATGGTTTTATCATTATATAAAGCAATATACATGATCTAATTACAATATAAGCATAACAAGTGCATTCAACATTCAGCCTCCGCATAAGATGCATATCACTTCCATTATGTACAATGATGCGGATTAGTGCAGTTAATCCGACGCTATCAGCAAGATCTCAGCGCTTGTCATTGTGTGAGATGTTTGGAGGATGTGGAGGAGGGGAATACGCTAAGTACATTGTTATTGCACCACTTCACAATTTCTTACTTAATGTTTTCACGTCATTTACCAATCTAAAAACCTGTAGTCTTGATAACTTGAAGAATTAAATGAAGAACATATCTAATTTAGTTAAATCTTTTAAAAATTGGTGGATTAGTGGAATTATTGGGGATTAAGCTACCTGTGAGCTGTAGCCACTTCCTGTGGGCATCCCTAAGGCGTAGTAAACCCAACCAGACATTAAGAGAAAAATTATTGTTGTTTATAAACTCATTACAGTAGCCCAATCATTACCCCAAATTCAAATGTGTCTTACTTAGTAATATACTCAGATACCAGCAAAACACAAAACTAATATTTAATCTAAAAGGATGTTATTTTAATAACCCACATTTTAGTCAACGGCAAACTCTCGTAATTTGAACTATACACTGTTTTTAGTAGGTATCTTCTATAATACGATTTAAAATTCTTAAAGAACTGAAACACGGGAATTTCACAATGAATCTATACAAAAAGTTTATGGAAAAAGAAATTTGTTTTTGAGTACCTGTAACGTACAAGTGGCCTTGGTATTGACATTATGCAAAGTATAAGTAACTTGTATATGTATGTACAAATATTTTATTATTATATTACAATGCTCAAATTATAGGAAGTATAATACAATGAAAATAATTAAAAGGTAATAAATAAAATTCATTAGTTAACTGACTTTGTAATAGAGTTTAAGGTAGAACGTATAACAGAGGTGGATTAAAGAATGGGCGCATAGAGCGCTAGCAAAGCCTACCAAGGCAGAGAGGAACTCCCAGAGAATTAATTGAATAAAAAAGAACGTTCACCTTTAATTAAAAACTTATGATTAGTCAATGGAAGAGGCCCTCCTCAATTCCGCTGCCAGCAAGTAACATAATCCGCCACTGACACGCAAACAATAAACCACAAGGAGTCGTAAAGTGGCATAGAAGTCTTGTATATTATGTGTTGTGGTATATGTGGTAATAGTAATCTGTATCCGGGACCCCAATGGCTTTATTGATTACACTATTGAAAGGAAGTAAATTATAAACCACGTAATAAAACTTAACCTATCAATGTACGCTACAGTTTATGCATAAACTGTGACGACATGTCGTCAGTCTAGCATGCGAAAAAATGGTTTTATTGTATTTGCATACACAACAAAAACTCTGTGAGAAATACTCACTGATTCCTCGTTTGTCTTCAACTCGGGAACTTGTGGATTCGCCCTCGTAATAACGCCTATCTACGACGGATTTCCAAATAAAACTTTAATTATCCTTCTAGTGAAAATTGTACAATTCCGAATGACCTTTCCTGTATTTTTTCTTTCAAATGGCTTCATTACAATTAATTATATTAGTTGAAGGAAACTTCAAAATCGAACCTATAAGACTCATTCTATTTAACCTAATAGTTAGATCTCCAAATCTCCAAATTTTTTCATGAAAAATTTAACAAAGAAGATAAGTTATACATGTAAAAATAAATGAGTTACTCACAGAGGAGTGCAAGTGAAGCGTTCATAAATAAAATGAAATTCGCGAACACAAATTCTTTGTGAAAGAAAAACAAAGTCGGTTTAACAACTGAGTCAATCAAGTTATAATTCAATGAAAAATAAAAAAAATACAGCACCTTAAAAATGAGTTCACAAGCCTATGTGAATTTGTATCTTGATGCAATTTTTCATCATATCACCCCCTCATTCATCATTCCTCTCCTTTCCCCGTCTTCATTTCGTGTTAAACCAACACCTCCTAAATATACAAGGCCTAACACAACACCTCCTAAATATACATATATATACGTATATTTAGGAGGCATTGGTTAAACTGATTCTACGAAGATGATGTATTTCTACTACTATGAATTTGTGTTTCTACTACAAAAATTTAGATATACTCCTGTATTAAAACATTAGCAATATTTAAATATTTATTAATTTAGACAATTAAACGCACTTATAACACAAAGTCAAAGACTTTAAATCATGACTCACCATAAATGAATTAAATTGTGCTATTGACATAATTTTTGTATCAGTATATACCAATAACATGACATCAATAATATGATATAACTGTATATTTAGAATATGACTTGAAGATGCTCTTAGACCAACTACAACTAGTTACTAGTTAGCAGTCGGCACCAGCAGTCAAGCGTCTACTTCTTGTCACAGTCGTGTAACTCTAACGGCGCCGAGTACCGGATGTCGGATGTCAAAGACTTGTGGGAATTGATGAGTTATCTGTCAGTCACTGCTACATAATGATAACAAAATAAGGAGTGCAAAACGGCATGACGACTGTCGACTTGTACTTGCAAATATCATGACTGAAAACTATGTAAAAAGAATTGCAAATTGTTGACTATAAAATAAGATTTGGATATAAGTGATATGTATTTATACATTTATAAATTGTCTGTGGGTACTTATATACATGGGTGCCGGCAAAATTTCTTTCATGAAGATGCATGCTCAATCTTTATAGGAAAAGTGTAAAAGAGGAAACTAAATTCATTAACAAGGTGTTGGAACAAATTTGGGTAACATCCAAGACGCCTTAAGTTTCTTTTCAAGATAGTAACTTTAATAATACAAATTATATTTCTTTATTTTTTTTTGTGTATTTTCTTTCACGGCAGGAGCCTGTAAGCGTTCTCCCTTGCACTCTCCTCTCGACACCCATTCTTATATATAGTCAACTCTATAATGTACCATGACTATTAGACATCGAGTTAGATCTCTAATTTGATTCAGATTTAGGAGCACTGTCCGTTTATCGTATGTGCAAGGACGAAAATCTGAACAGAGAGGGAATTGTGATCTGATTTGAGAAGATCATTCTGTCATAATTTGTTTGCAATTATATCTCAGAATACTAAATTTGTACTAGCTTTACGCGTGAGTCTAACAAGGCAGACCTTTATAAGGCATGTACCGTCAGGACCTTATCGTTCCCATTACCGATTTTCTACATTTTCAGCTATCACATTATGTTATCACAAATAATAGCCTATATGTTACATGTTTTAATAGAGAAAATAATAAGTACAATTATAGAATTAAAGTATTGCTAACTATTTATAAATAAAGTACACGTTACAACAAAATTTAATTACAAATTAAGCTCAGATCGCTGATTAGTTATTCATGCAACATAATCACAAAATGTCGGTCACTTTCAATATAAGGATATTTCGAAATACACGGTATTAATTAATTTGATAATTACGTAAACTTTCTATAAGTGTGTCGGTCGATGGTCGTGGTTGTTGGTAATTGGTAAATGGAGACAGCCATCGGCGTTGTGCAGAGATTTAGCAATTTCAGAGCCATAAAATAAATACTCAGTGAAATAATACCTTCGAGTGTATCTCATCAATTTGGAATAAGTGACTTCAGTTATGTAAATGTCAAAAAGTCGTAAATCTTGTGAAGTAATAACTAACCAAATGTGGATCGTATGTAATTATAATAATAAATCAAATTTAACGCAAAAAAGTTGTTTTAATCGTCAAAGTTATAAATAAACGTCCCGCTAAGTATAGCTACATATATTTAACAAAAAATAGTTTACTCTTTACATAATTCTTTTTATGTTAATATAGATCCATCTTATATTCTTCTTGTGAGGAGTAGGAGGATCGCGGTGCAGTGCGTAGATGAGAATTTGTTAATTTTTTAATTGTTTTGTTTGTGGTGCGAGTTCCTTGGCACTGCTGTATACGAGTATTTAAATAGTCAAAAAGTAAAACTTTGACGGGCCGTATGAATAATTATCAATAAGTTGGCGAATCGAGGTATTAACTTAAGTAGACAATTGTAACCAATGCCATTCATGAAGCATCTAATTTTTCTTGATTTGTTTTATGCTGTTCAACAATACAATAGAGAGAAACACTACCGTAAACAACAACAATGGATTGTATGTGACTTCATTGCTCATTCATTGGCCATCGTCTTACTTAACCATATCGGGAACGAAGAAGAAACTATTAATAAGTAGAATTCTAAATTTATTCCACAAGAATGCATTAGGCTTGAACTTCACGTTGAGTGTTACAAGTACCTCACGCTACATATTTAAACAAGTAATGAAGAAATGAAGAAATGGAGAAATAACACTTGAAAAAATATCAAGTACCATTACCAGTGGGTACTTCTCTTTAATGCAACATTAAACTTTGTAGTTGGTTGGTTGATAAGATTGTTGAGTCTCCAGATAGACGCTACATTGATACGTGATGTTGAAAACGGCGTTACAATTTTCTGTATGAGAGGTAGAAAGTGATCCTTAGAATTAGCTTGTAGCAAACTAACAAGTTTAAACTTGCCTATATAAAAATCTTCTCCCTGGGCACTATATTACTATTACTATTATATAATCAATAGGAAAACGTAATATTTCCTTAAAAGTGGTGATATTTTTATTTTAATCTAAGGTATAAACTCTGAGGTCCTATTGATTGTTGAAACATCCTCAAAATGACCAATCTTATTGAAAGACACTATAATATGCAGTGAGCATGCATTTCGACTACTACTAGGTGCTAGAGATCATTTTCGCCCCCCTTAGATACCATTTACCAATGGTTGTGGCCACAGCCTCTGAAAACTGAATTAGTTGCAAATCCGGTAGAAATTTATGAAATTTCCTTATCTTGAAAAATTTTAGATTTCTTTCTATCTATTTTTAACTTATTAAATCTATGATTCTGTGACTCTTCAGTATAAGTACTTTATTTAGGCACATATATTAAGGCACACGCGTTATTTGGGTATCCGGTATATTTTTTATGAAACTATTTTAGTTCTATCTCAAAAAGCAGTGTGTAAATTATTTCTTAGAACTCTTTACGTTATTCGTTACAACGATTTATGGTTCTACTAATTGGTATACAGTAAAACCTCGTTTAACACTGCCTCAGTTAACGCTGATTCGATTTAACGCGGTCTGCTGGAAGCTTCAAAACAGTGCAAAATTTACGCTAATTCAAATTCTTTAAAAATACATTATTTTTAAATTGCAGATTAGAATCCGCGTTTTGAGGAACACGCCTCCGTATCTCGTGCAGATATATTTACAAAAACATACTGTTTAATTTTTTCAAGTTTGCGCTGAAAAGTGACTTTCAAAAGTGATATTCAAGTCTGAACTCGCCTTCTGTAACAACTTTACCATTAACTAATCTGCTCTACGAAAGACTAATTAAGTGCATCAGCGGATCTTGTTTAAACAAGTGTAGAGAATGATCGGCTTCTGACTGCATCTGCATCCATTCACTGACGTCACTATTTTAGGATCATCTTAAACATCTGTTCAACTTGCAAGACTTGTTCGACGATAAAACTTAGTAATAGTCGTAAAGATAAATCAACACTTTAAGATATCAAGTTGCATTAATAGACTTTATTTAGAATTATGAAAGTTGGTTTCACAAATCACAAGACACTCGTAGCACTCATACAAATCGTGCAGATTATAAAAAGGTAAATAAAATAAACCAATAAAATAATCGTAATCCTCTAGTTACCTTCACTATGTTAACCTTACAGTTTTTTTTTCAAATAATTGAACTTTTGATCTATTGGTCAATTATTTAAAAATTTGCATCTGGTTAGTTCTGAGTCAGTGACAAACAAACTGCGGTTTATATGTAAGTGAATCAATTGTTATTGTTAGATTACTTCTACTACCAAAATTTAATGAGTTATCAGTATATCTTATATTATAACTTTATCAATATATAGTACAGTTTTATAGAAATTAAGACATGATTCACAAGCCCGTTGTTACGAAATACTGACTTATTCACCCGATTTATATTAAACTTTTAACAATTCTGTAGTAAATCATACGAGTATGTAATAAAAATCATCAACTATTACGCAACGTTTCTAGCAAACAATCGTTATGTAACGCAGCATCATGAACAAGAATTACTCCGTTAAGTAACAGATCGACGCCTTCACACATTCTCCAAGTAATGTACTCGAATTAATCATAGATTATTATAATTGTTATGGTTATTAATAGAGCTGTTTGACAGCTGTGTATTCCTAACACGTTGAACTGTACGCGGCGATGCTGGATCACGTTAAACACCATGTGGTCAATTTCTATACCTCCATGCTAATAAAGATGGAATGCTAATTAACCTTTCGAACAAAGTACGAGTAACTTTCTGTTATCTGGTAAAACAAGTAAATTCCGTTTGTTTATTAATGTTAATATGTAATAACATTCAACATTTAATGGAGATACTCATAATATTTTTATTCTTTTTCTTGTCAATTTAATTAAAATTTTACTATTAATTTATGTGTTTCCTTTATCTTCACTTTCTATACTTATGGGAAAAGTGTAAACTATTGATTTCGCTTTGTCGGAGATGAAATCTGGTGAAATGTGTTGCCAAACTAAAAACGTATTCGGGGGATCATTTCTCCTTTTTTGGTTAGGGAAGATCGAAGCGTAAATCAGCTTTTTGCAAGCTTCCTAAACGCTCACGCTCTCTTTTTCAACATACCGCCTTACAAATGTCATGTTTATTCATTAAATGTATATGTAATATATTAAAAATTAAATATTGTTACCATAATTGAGGTCTGGATAGTATATTTGAAATCGCCACTTACCTAGAAAAAAGAAACAAATATTAGTAAATTAGTTAAGTAAATTTAATTTTAAAGTATCATTCCCACCTACTGTTTTGGGTTTATTTTTTAATTTTATAAGTAAAAAAAAGCTTTCTAAAACTAAAAATATGAAAAAACAGGGGGATCTTTTTTATAGACTGCTTATAATAATATACAACATGTCATAAGTAAAATCAATGTTTGGCTTGTGAAAAGCAAAGAAATAAAAATAATTATATTAAATAAAGCTAATAATTCATATATTGAAATCGTTAATTTTTATAAAATCGGTAGAGACAATTTTTGATGTTGCGCCACTGTCTTAAATAAACTATTCTAATTTTTTAGCATCTGTGTCAATCAACTTTAGTAGGATTTAGCTTCCGTTACTTTGATGCAGTACATTTTGTATACAATAACAAAGAGTTGCAGCAAATAGCAATGACTACTTAATATGCAGCACACTTGTAGCTTCCGGTTCATCAGCATGTACGAATATGTACTTGTATATGTACACTCAAACGATAACCGGATATACAATACGTTGCAAATCAGCGTGTACGCTAACGCTATTAGGAAATTGAATTTCTTTTAAATTACGACTTGTATAATATAGAATCAAAGAATTTTACAACATTTAAATTCTTTAAAAAAATGTTAAATATACGGGGTGATTCGCCCGTGTAATATAAGAAAAAAACAAATGCCAGTTGTAAGCTAAACTAAAGGGTTAAAAAATTTAGATATAGAGTCCAACGAAAAAAATAATTATCATTCTGACACTTCAAAATTACACTAGGAGTAGAATTTCACCATTATTTTACTTACATTTCGTAATCCACAACAAATAATAGATAATATTCTAAGAAATGTTCCCATTGCCCCTAATTAAACTAATTACAACAATTCCCACTGCGAGCTGTCAACGAGTCAACAGAATCAAGGTCAAAATAAATTCGCACAATGACACTAGACAACTAGAATAACAATATCCTATTATAGAAATGGCAGGTTGTCAATAAATATATAAATTAATGGTAAACAAAAATCCACTAATCTTTTAACGTATAAAAAATACGCACAACGTGGTTAAAGTGACCTATTTTGGCTTGTCCCAAATTCGTAAGTATCATATTAGGTTATCCACGAGGCAAAAAAATCATTTAATGTCATTTGATGATTGAAAGCGAATCACTGCAAAAATAAAAACCTGTTTTAGCCAGTAGGTATTAATTTAGCTGGCCGATAGCCGATAGCGACTTACTGGCGAATAGCTAGACAAGTTCTTATTGCTGTATTTGTCTCTCTGGTTGTGGTACACATGGGACCACATGTCTTGAATGACTGCGATGGAACCACAACCACCAGTTGATTCTCCGCAGAGAGATAGCTATAGCTGTACAAACATATTATGTAGCTACATGAACGTCGCTTCTCGTAACCACAGCGTGTGGGTA
Organism: Panorpa germanica; assembly: GCA_963678705.1. Taxonomy (NCBI): domain Eukaryota; kingdom Metazoa; phylum Arthropoda; class Insecta; order Mecoptera; family Panorpidae; genus Panorpa; species Panorpa germanica. The sequence goes on along the minus strand of OY783215.1, from coordinate 11,288,982 downwards.
CACGTGATGCTAGCAGAATCACTGTGTTTTACCTAAAAGTCGTATTCGAAGCTACTCATACTCGAAGCTACTTATACTCGACAACCTTATAAAGTGAACTTCTATAATATATTCTTTTTATAAAGAACGTGAGGTCGGTTTGTCGATCTTGTATCATTTATTTCAAACGCTTTAGTATGGATAAACAAAAATATTTTGTTATTAATGCTGTACTCTATAAGTGAAGTAAAAAATAAACATTCGACTTAGCTTGTGGGATGCTAGCAAATATGAATTTTCTACCTAGGAAGTTGTGGTTATTGGTTTGAGTCGAGTACTGGGCATGTCCTGCAGTTCGCATTCGTAATCTTAAACTCTCAGCCTGTCCAAGTTATTCTAAAAACTTAATTCTTTCTGCCCATTCCATTTTTCCCATATTATCTTCCACTTGCAGTACCTTTTTCTCTTTTCTTATAACTCTGTTCTCCAAAAAATCGCTATTACAGCTCCTGCCTACTTTCATTCCATGTCCATTACTCTCGTTGCACCCACAGTTTCTAGTACTCTCTTTCACCTCTTTTCTTCCCTTTTCCTTTCTTCCCTTTTTTATATTATAGGTATTTTATTATACCAAATTGACTAAAAAGTTTAAATTAATAACACTAATAATTTTAAACTTAAATCTTAATACATATAAATTACGTGTCACGTTGTGTGTTCGCGATGGACTCCTAAACTACTTAACCGATTTTAATCAAATTTGTACACCGGGTGCAGTTTGATCCAACTTGAAAGATAGGATAGCTTACATCTCAATTTATGATTAATTATTATGATTTATTATTAATTATCTGATTTTAAAAGATGGCGACATCTGTTGATAAATAGATTGAGTAAATATTCTGTTGACTAGATTGAGTAAATATTCAATAGATGGCGCTATGTAATGTAATATGACAAAAACGTTAGTCACAGCAACGCGTGGCCGGGACAGCTAGTTTATATATATAAACAGATAGAGCAGGAGTAGTATAGCTACTAAATGCGATTGTATAAAACTTACATATATTTTACATTCAAAGATCGATGCTACATAAAATCTATCTTTCCTTTTTTAGGATATATAACATACTAGGTATATCTATAATCAAATTTGAAACCGCCCCAAACATGCAACCACATAATGAAGCACGTGTAAAATGATGACATCATTGCGGTATATCAGTTTCCATATTTTTAAATACTAAAACACGTCCAGTAATACTTTAACCTACATTATATCATTGAACAGCTTTCTAACATAAATAAACTTTACAGCTGATAATATTTATCTTTATAATAATAGCTAACATATTACACAATTATAATATTGCCGCAAATCATTATTTTACGCCCACAAAGTACACAACAGATAGTCAGACCTTAATCGTACTTATTATATCACTGTGATTTATTTTCGAAAGGGTTTCCGCATATAGCGTATCATAATAATTGCGTATGTACAATACAATAAATGCATACGAACTGTTGTGTAAGAGTAATATATGATACTCGTATGTACGAGTTTTAGCATAGGTTTTATTTAATTTGGAGACTTCCTTAATGAATACACAGAACACTGTTACACTGTTACAGCATATGTGAATAATGTATATGCGTGTGTGCGTGATACGTATGTGTGAATCCGTGTGGAAGTAGGACGAACATCCTGTCCCATTCGTTCATGATGATGAACGCAGGACTGGTGCACTGTGCTTAACTACTTGATAAATAATTATTATTTTAGTGTTGTTAACTTCCTCTAAATTAAAAAAAAAAAAGATTACGCAGCATCTGTAATATAACTTTGAAATCGAACAAAAAGTTGCGGCCGGTATCTACGGTATTGTGTCCTCGAAGCAACTAGGACTGAAAATGGACGGCACAAGATGATGGCGAGGAAATATTTATAACTTACTTATAATGGTGTTATCGCAAAAGTGTTTGATCGTGAGACTGCATGAAAATCATTAACTAAAGTGCCCTCTATTCAATAGCGTGTTATAGATTTGGGGCACTGACTATTAGGGACCCATTGGTTAAAATGATACTTTTAGGACTCCTCTATGGATGAGGTTCCTCCTAAAAACCAATGCAACATCACATTTCTGTAAATAACCTTTTCGCAAAATATCAAATTCCAATTTATCTATTGTTTTATTTATAATTTTATTTAGTTGTATTTATTGTACATAAATAAATATTTTAATTTCATTGCTTTTGACATTAATCTGTAAGCATTAATTTGTAAAGTTTCCGTTTAGTGATTACGGGATTGTTTTTATTATGGTGGAGATAAACCTAAAAAGGAGAAATTGCTAATACTTTTATTAACTTGTTATTAAAAATATTGTAAAACTTTTAAGCTACAATTCTTACGAATGATGAAATTCATTTAAATTAAAAATATATAGTTTGCAAGATACTTTGATATTAAGAAAACACATATTTACATATTTATATGCGCCAGCTTCATTTCATATTCATAAATTAAATAATATAATAAAAACCAATAAAATTCTCTAATACAACATTCTATTGTTTATCAAAAATATATTCAAGGCCATAAAATCAACTATTGAGGACATTCGTATATGACAAAACCGATAGAAATGGCTTTTTTTATTCCAATACTTATGTAAATGAATAAATTTGTATTTTATATGTAAATATTTATAATGCAACCGGAACCAACTCATGCCGCCAGCACTGTAGTTTAGTGTTTCCCCCGATACTTGTGCAGACGTAGTTGCTCATCAACAAATGGAAACGAAATGATAAAAAGCTGATTTAATTTTAATTATTTTGTAATTTGTAATGTAAAGTTCTAGGATATGCAATTATTCACTAACTTAGCGTAGGTAGTACTTAGACTTGTGAAATAAACTAATTCTTTGGGAGATACTTTCCTGCATAGAAAGAGAATCAGGGACCCGGGGCACACAAATACAAGGACGACCAACGAGAGTCTTTTGTGAATATATTTTAATAGAATTTCGCGCGCGATCAAAAAGAAAAGGGATAATTAGAAAAGAATGAAAAGAGAACCCTTCTCTCTTTTATAGTTAAGGTATCTTGGAAACGTAATCTGTCAGTGATAGAAGTTTAACAATGATTAAATACTAACGTGTATTTAACGTTTATTTAACATAGAAAATTATACCAAAAAAGGTTTATGAAGTATAAATCCAAAAAAAGTCTTTTAATGTATTATCAGCAATAAAATAAGTCACACAACATTGTATATTGCGTAAAAGAAATTTACGATAAATAATATAACCATAATAACCATAATTCGTAAAGGGCAGAAGATGGTATTATAGATGGTAGAAACCTAGTATTATTTAATCTAAAAGGGTCTTACTTTAAAGGCTTACCTTAGAAAGGCTTTTTAAGATTTTACAATACCTAAAAACGTGTTTTTAGATATAGTTTTCAAAAAGCAGTAAAATAGATCACAAAAAGTTGTATATTAGGTAAAATCGATTACCTTAAATACACGTGACTGTGTTTAGCTGGGTATACTCATATACAGGATGTATATTACTTTTGTTTTTTATAGATTTCTATTTTTTCTTTTTTTCACGATTCTCGATTATTACTTAATAAGGATATATGTCTCTCTCTCCCCAATTTATCCGAATTAATGAGGTTAACCGTATTCATTTAACAATTAACCTTTTACAGGCACTAAAATAGCATTATGTGATCATTTAGAAATCCTCAATTATTCAACAACAGTAAGTCATGATCAATAAATTAAATATATTTGTAATTTTAAAAACAGCTGATGCAAGTCTACTAAACTAATAAGCCGTTCATTTTTACTTATCTCAAGCAGATGCTGGTGTAATAGACGACGTGTGGAAGTAATCATCTAAGAAAGTAGTAACATCTAGACTTAGTTAATGTGACCTTGATTCGATGACCTTATTTAACAGCTTTTGTTTATGCAAAAAATTACAATCGAAATCTTTAAAGTTTGATCAACTGATACATAATTATAAAACAATTAATTATAAGTTAGTTGGTAAAATGACGCAGCATTGAAATTTCATTAACTCGCGATCGTAAATTTATTAATTATTTAATAGCTCTCAAGGTGAATATAATGGTATGGAAATGAAGAATAATGCTAATGGACTTAACATTGGCTGATGTCAGCAGAACTATTAAGATATTTGCACTCTGTAAAGCTTATTTAAAAATGAATCAGCAAATTAGAAAACTCGATCGTAAAAGCGATCACACACCAAATACTAGGGTATCTGTCAACTCGCTGTGGGCCATGGAACATATATGGAATGCGCATAGTTGTGACACGTCATTCTTAAGGCGAAATTATTAGCGTTGTGTTTATCTTACTACGACAAAAGCGAAATTATCTTAAGACAGTCGTGTGTTCACTTGCACTAACCGATTTTACGAAAACCATTACAAAAAAAATTATTGGTCTTGTGTCCTATGTCTTAATTTTTTTAAAAGTGTACTATATATTGATAAAGTAGGTTACTAGAACCTCAAATGTCTAATTACTTTTTAATAACTCCTTATATGTTAAGAGATATTAACAATTAAAAAAGTCATTTTGTCTCTTTAATTATTAAAGGGATTCAACATTGTACACATTACAACTGCATGTGACATCACAATCGCTGCCAACCTTACAGCTCATAAATCTCTGCTATATGTATTTATATATTAAAATATCAAATATTATTTACAGCTATTTCAAGGAACAATAAAATTTCAATATTATGTCTGCCGTAACAGGGTTAAATAAAATAAAAACTTATTATTCTTTGATTTGACTTGATTATTTGACTACCAACAGCTACAGAACATTACCGCAGCACTGACCTACTCAACAAATAACTGACGTTAAAATGCATTTCACGTCATACAAATATGGCCGACCATTTCTAGCGCTAAAATTATAATTCAAACTTTTAATTGCTATATCTCCGTCAACATTTAGATATTTAATAAAATAGACACGCCAATACACATTTATTAACATCAATTTCAATCAACAATTGAAAAATCGACCACCAAAAAATGAGGATGATTACACTTCATGGCACTTCAGTTAAAGATAATTTTAAATACTTTAACTTAAACACAAAACATAAACTTATATATTGTTTAACGTAATATTTTTTACCTAACGCTACATTTTGTTACTTATCGAAGGTTAACATAATTATGTTACATTGTCATTACATAAATGCATCATTTAGTAATATATTAATTTAATATGTGTTATACAAACAGTTTTATTGATGTCAGAAACCGTAAATATACGTTGAAAGCTTTAACTTTTATTATGGAATGTTACATTTACATTATGTTAACCTAAAAATGTAATAGATGAACTTTTTTATGTTAACTAAACCTTAAACATATGTTAACGAGAATACTACAGTAAAACCTTAAATGTAAATCTAATTTTAGCAATGTTTTTTGACAAAGCAACAATGGATAGATGGGTAAACTTAAATATTTATCAGGCAGCGATGTTTTTCACCTATAAATTGTGATATATACACTTATACTTTTTATACACCTATATTGAATGCTTCAGAGAATCTTATACTCGGTTAAGATATTTAATTGCTATAAAATTTTGTCGATTTACAATTAATCGCACAGTTCTCTTAACAGTTCTCGGCGTTGAATTAATTTACGATGAATTGCTTCCGCGATGAACTAGATTAGAATTGAGATCCAACATACCAAACAAACCGCTTTTTTAAACAAAATAAATGATAGATTAATCGATGAAAGGGCAAGGTGACAAAGTAGACATAAATTAATTATCATAAACTCATAAATTTGAGACGCACGATTGACTCAAACATAAAGTTCAGCTACCAACTTAACGACAAACTTTATACATTAAATTAATATGTATAATTTTTCCACTACTTAACAACTACAAATAAAAGTACTTAATTTTTAAAACATTTTAATTTTTCAGTCACGTTTGTCACACACTGACACAAACTGCTAATAAATACCATAATTACAATTCGCTTAAATTGAATATTTCACGTATTTTTTTCTTAATTGTATCCAAGCAAAAAATACGACCTTGACAATATTGAATAACGTATCACATCGACAAATTGCCCTCATAACAAAATTGATCGTAATCGTTTCTCGTAATAAAACAGTCTTCAACACTATCAAATAAATAATCAAAGTTGTTTATATTTAAATTTATATTTACAATCTCTCCAAATATAATATAACAAGTTCTTGTTGTTTATTTGTATTTTAAATGTTACACACATACTGGTATATTAGCATGGAGATATAAATTGCATAAGATAATACAACGGGTATAAGGAAACTGAAGTAGGTAGACCTGTCCTGACATAACAAGTTACCGCGTCTCTGGTCACCGTCTCTCACCTGTCTTGTCCTGACTCTTGGTTTTTGTAGTGGACGGACTACATAGGATGTAGATTTGTGGATGCATGCAATCCGAACACTTGGACAAGACGGTGGACTCAACCTTACCACATTATTATCGATTCATTTACATTTCCCATATCATGTTTCTTTCCTAAGGTATAAGTAAGTTAGAACTGTTGCCAGTGACGCAGAAAGTGAACTCAAAAGGCAAGAAGGGGCTACTATAATTAATGTAAAAATATCCGAAATGAAACCAAAGTATTCATACTTCTACTGTTATCCACATTTATAGACTTTTGGCTGCAGTTGGTGTTAGTTGATTCTTTTCAAATTCTCTAAAAACCGCAATTTTCAAATAAGAAATGCAGTAAAGCCTGTGCCGTACTGTGGAAGAAATGCGAATCACTTTAGTGTGCAACCTACGCCTCAATTGGAAATGAAACACATTTACCCAATTCGTTGATGGTTGCACAGTTTAATTATCAAACAAAGTTCATTTTTACAAAACATTTTGTTGGAACACACTCATTAAAAGCAGCGCCCGATTAAACCATTTTGATCGGAAGAACTACATAAGGAAAATGGCCGAGAAAATATGTGTCAATGCCCAGGATGCAAATGTAACACTTTAATCAGCTAGTGCCAACTGAAAAACGGCACTGCAAGACAAATTTTTACCTGGCTGAATAAATAATATATTTCTGAATTATTGGAGTACTAGTAATACTTTTTTCTTAGCTTTATAATTTTACAGTGACGAAATCCTGGGAGGACTGATAAGCTAAACCTTTTTAGCCCGGGGTTTTGAGTAAACACTGGCAGTTCTATGGCTACTTTGTCTGATTTAAAATAATTAAACTTAGAACCATATTGTTAACTGAATAATAATGAAACAGAGGAATGATTCAGAAAACTGCCTTTCTAAAGTAAACATCCACAGTCGCCGCATACGCCTCACCTTCTGCTTCCCTTCTCTTCCACGTTTCAATCAATCAAGCCAATGCGTTTGATGCGAGCTGAGCGGCCTTGTGAATGCTTACCTTTATAGCTTATATTCTTTTCTTAATTTTCAACTTTTACCGACTACTGTCGCCCCTGTTTATAATGCACGGTACTGGTAGTTAGCCAACAAAACCAATACGATTGTAAAATTATATAAGTACCATTACTTTAAGTCATAAGAGACATATTGACTTTATCTTGATGCTAGGTTAAAAAGAATAATGATTTTTTTGTATTACTTTTATACCACAAACAACTTTTTCGATGAAATGTAGTTTTTTTGGTTCCGGACTATTGGTTCAAGTTAATACAAAAACTATTATGAACTAAGCCTTGCTCTAAATCTGTTCCATTTGATAAATAGTGTTTAACTCAGATGTTGGTTATGGTAAAAATTAAAGTGATGTAAAATCGAAAGTTCATTCATTCAGAACTGAAATACATCTCCTTTCTCAACTACTATCTTATTGCAATAAAGTATAGGTTCTATCTTTTATTTTTAAGAATATTTTCAAAGTCATGCTTAAATGCAGTAGAATTTTGTAAGTGAAGAATTCCCTAAGACTATTAGTTGCGTTTTTTTCAACTTAAACTTTAGTCAACACGGTCAACTATATCAAAATATATCAAAAAGTTGGTTCGATATTAACGCGCAAATGCGAAACATCTTTCAACATAAAACCAAACTGTGTTGGAAAACGGTTCATGGAAGATTAGGAACAATTTAATTAATAATAAATTTAACCTGCAGGTGTACCTACAGTTTACAGGTGAATTGCCACGAATTTACTACCAAACGCTGCGATATGAAGTGAAAACAATAAACAATAGACTCATCACTAGACTTTCTAATAAATGTTTAATATCAAATCAGTTTAGAAAATAAATTAGCAGCTATTAGTTACACAAAAAATAAGTACCATGATGAATCTGCACAAATTCTATTAGAATATTCTGAAGTTTTCAAAATGATAAAAACTATAGTTTTAGTATCATGTTAGCCGAGTTAAAATAAGTAACAAAATAAGTCCCATATCTATAACGACTATAAATAACCTAATTTAGAAGTCACTTTAAAAATCACCTAAACGGATGCACAATGGGCTTGTGTCCTCATTTTTTAGTGGTCGATTTTTCAATTGTTGATTGAAATTGATGTTATAAATGTGCATTGGCGTGTCTATTTTATTAAATATCTAAATATTGACGGAGATATAGCAATTAAAAGTTTGAATTGTAGTTTTAGCGCTAGAAATGGTCGGCCATATTTTTATGACGTGAAATGCATTTTAACGTCAGTTATTTGTTGAGTAGATCAGTGCTGTGGTAATATTCTGTAGCTGTTGGTAGTCGAAATAATCAAGTCAAGACAAAGAATAATAAGTTTTTATTTTATTTAACCCTGCTAAGACAGACATAATATTTAAATTTTATTATTCCTCGAAATAGCTGTAAATAATATTTGATATTTTGATATATAAATACATATAGCAGAGATTTATGAGCTGTAAGGTTGGTAACCTTACACAAGGATTGTGATGTCACATGCACTTGAAATGTGTACAACGTTGAATACCTTTAATAATTAAAGAGACAAAATGACTTTTTTAATTGTTAATATCTCCTAACATATAAGGAGTTATTAAAAAATAATTGAATATTTGAGGTTCTAGTAACAAACTTTATCAATATATAGTACACTTTTATAGAAATGAAGACATAGGACACAAGCCCATTTTTACATTTCATATGATAAAAATTACTAAAGAGTCGAACTCAGTTGGAACCACCAAACACCTAAATTCAAATAAACAATTCTATAACTAATATTTAATAACAATCGTTATTAATAAACCTGTATTAATGTGAAAGTCATTATTTTAACCACTTAATTAATTTGCTTTACGTAGTAAGTATAGTTATATAAGATAATTTGTTTTTTCAAGTAGCCCAAAGCGTTTAAGAGCTTTTATATACTTACTTATATATTTAAATTTAATAATAATATTACACATGTAACAAAATAGCGAAAAGTGATTTGCAGAAAATTAAACTGACATAACCCCAATCGGATTAAGTGGTTGCCGTGACTAGCAGAGGTTATCAACAAGTATGCCAATGTGGTTCATAAATATTTTGTGTATTATTGTACAGAATAGCAGTAACTAAATTTTCAGAACATTTAAAGTCGAGTGACCGTTTCGGACTCGAGATAAATGTTATCATAGTTCGAATCATTTCATGTGTAGTCATATCACTCTTTTATTTCTAATAGAAAAATAAAGGGACAGATTTTCTATAATAAAATATATTATAAAATATCCATTCAAAAAATAATAGACGACACAATGGATGAGAGCATTTTAGCTTGGCGTCAGACTGCTGTGTCTTCGGGTTTGATCCCCGGACCAGAGTTATATTTTATGTTATCAAATTAAATTGATTATGTATATACATAATCGTAAACATATTTTGGAGCAATGTGGAACACACATAAACAAAAAATTATAATATTAAATCGCACTACCCTATTGATTAATATAGCAAAGGTTCATAACCTCTGCAATAGGATCTATAATTACTAAAAACACGCACCATAATATTGATTAGCCAAGAACTGATATCGAGTTACATAAAAAAAGAAACCCTACTTTACTTAAAGTCCTCTATTTTATTTCTTGCACATATTATTTTACAATATGTTATTATTTCTAGTCAACTGAATTTAGCCATGTGCGTGCATTAGAGAAACAGTAAGTGGGGGGAGACACAAATATTATGTTTATATTGCAACATGTTCAATTACAATTTTTATTCTATACTAGTTGTATTCACTTCATACTTGACTACGTAAGTATATACACATATGCATATATTTAACTTATACTCATAGGTTAAGGTGGAAGTCAAAGAACTGTTGGAAAAGTTATATCTCACGAAGCTGATACACTATTTCTCATTGACTACTTGGTTAGAACCATTATTTTTATATATGTATAACAAATCTGTAATATCTTATTGCTTTTAAGTTAACATCGAGAAGTTAGCAGTCGATTCTGCGTTAGTGTTCATCAATTCCTACTAAACAGAAAATGTGGTTAGTTGGGGTAAGTTTTTATGATTTTATTAAACCGATACAAAATAGTAATTAAAAAAAAAAAATACTAGTAATTTTAATACTAATAACTGAAAGAAGACAGGTAAGGCCTTAACCCTTCACTCCCCCTAACTCTCCTCAATCAATTGTAACTAGTCATATTTAAACTTTGAATAATTTAATTTTTCTAGACATGAATGAGTGTTTCACTGATCTTAGCGTCGAAACAAACTGGAACGGAAATATATCGAGTAATCTATGACGTTGCTTTATCTAAAAATTATTACAACAAAATATATATATACGCATACAGTGTAAAAATTTGGAACAATCATTTTAAATTAATTCTAACTGTAAATAGTTACAAGAACACATTAAATTTAGTTATAATAAATAATTAATAATAAATATAAATTAATAATAAATAAATTTTTCTGTATTAGACTATAGCAAATAATATCTGTGGTCGGAGGTATAGAACAGTATATCACATTTAGTATATTTTACAGGAGAGAATATTGAAGAAGTTTTACTCTAAGTAAAAGTGGATTTGGTGTTATTTAAAAGCACCGTACTTCCGCCAATTTTTTATATACGACAAAGTGTTTTATAATTATCGGTAGAGGACAAGAAACCCATATAAGTCTTATACCTCCGACCCACATGTATATAAATAAAGTTTAAATATTTTTGTAAGAGCATGCAAATATTTCCCACAATATATTTTAATGAATCTATTTCACAATCGCAATATTAATAACTCTCGGAAAATAAATACAAGTAACGAACAAAAATAATACCTTTCTTAAATGAACCAAAATGATTTCAATAGGACTTCTAATCGAGGTTAATTCTATCTCATCATCGGCTCACATTTTGACAGCAGAGTTTATTTACTTTCGATAATTTAATTTGGCATTTCAACATTCATCAGAATCATTTATTTGATTCATTCAATGTTTCATTACTTCACTTGACACTTTCATCTTAATCAAAAAGGTTAACAACCTTCAAACCATGAATTATTTATTCATATTATTAAAGTTGATCACTAGATGGCAGTAATAGGTCAAATTCTAAAAAGGTTCATCTAAATTTTAATACGCGTTTCATAATTTATGAATATCTAATATTAAATTATTCAAATTTATTTCAAATTACTACTTTCTTATATAAATTTAAGCTAAAATATTTTGTATATGAACTAGATTTTAAAGTTCAGAATTTATATTGGAAAATATTGATTTATGAGTTACATCACTTGTATTTATTAAATAGTGCTAATTTGAACAAGTAGCTAATAAACATCATGTGATTTACAATACACACAGACACACACACATTGAAGACAAAGTCACGGCTTCAATGCATGAACAAAATGAATTGCTTATTATGCAAAAACAAAATTTGAGGTTAGAAAATAAGTTCAATATAATTTTAATATCAATTTATAATAAATAAAAACATTTTATAAATTTTGATTATAGCTTATAAAACGCACCTTCAAAATTAACAAGTTTTAACAAAGTACACCTTTAACATGATAGATTTCTTTTTTCTTAAATTTATTATTTTATTAAGTGCTGAATAAATTTAGGCTCTTATATGTACGTTGCTTTTCACATTAAACAAATTTAAAAATTTGCAAAGGCTATTCGATTTCACGTTCTGTAAAAATTAAAAACTGAATACGACTATATTTATAAAGTTGGTTACCATATCCAATTGTTTTATAATAAGTCGTAATACTATAAGAAGAATTAGTAATTCAAATAGTCGTTTTTGAACCAATCAATTAATAAACCCTACAAACCAGTATGTTAATCAGAAATTGATAAGATTCGTACACGATTTAAAAATAAAGTTTGTAGGAGGAGATCTAAAGTCGTATAGTTCTATACCTACCCTCTTCACTTCTAAGAATTGCCATCTTTTTTGTACAATAGAGTAAAAAAGATCTAAACAAAAACCCCGCGGATTTTTTTGTAAAAAACTAGTACATGAAATTCAATGAATTCAATGAAATTATGTAAAATAGGAAGCTATCCACAAACTAATACTGAAACATGTTTGAATTAAAATCTGTCACGTGCAACATTTTTTTGAAACTTTCAGTTCGGCGATTTCCACCATTGTAAAAACATTAAATTATAATTAAATTTATTTTTTAATATCTTTCTTTTCGTTTAGTATCTTTAAAGGACATCTTTTCGCTCAGAACTCTTCAGTGTGGTTCATTCATCATCAGCACTGTAGCTCGATACAAATGATTTTGATATTCAAATATATATTGAGGCATAAATAAATAAAGGTAAATGCGGTCATGAACAGAAATATTTCTTGAATTGCTAATTCGCTACAATTATTTAAATAACTTGAAAGAAAAGTATGTAATCTAATAATAGATTATATTCACATTCATCAATTTAGTACACTTCATTACCTTTTAAAATAATGGGTTCCATTCCATAAAAAACCATAATGAACATTAATTTAATCCAAACCAACCAGCACTAATGAATTACGAGTATATACTCTACTAGTACTTTCACTCTACGTAAAATAAAACAATTGGATTTGTATGTACCTACTCTTTTTTTTCTTATTCGATGAATCGTGTATACAATTCTACTTTTTTTTACTACGTCCGAGTATCATACCGCATTGTTCCTTACAAGTAATGCTGAGTTCACATGGCAGTGTACTACACGTTTTTTGCAGTATAAATATTATCGAATAAACAGTGGCGCATACACCTTATATATGTAGAACGTAGAACAAAAAAAACGTACACAGCTAAACATTTTTATCGAATAGTCACCGGACTTGTCAAGCAAATCGAATGAACTTTAACGGCGTGACTTTTTTCGGATAGTAATCGAACAAGTGTTTAGTGCTGAAGTATCATTTGCACGTGTTTCAAGTTTATTATTACAAAATGTTCTCCGAATCTTTTATAGATAATGATTTATTGATTTCTTTGGTGGAACAAAAGCTCGTTTTGTGGGATAAAACTATGGAATTATACAAAAAATTGCGTTGCAACTCATGCGGCTTTACAGACAATATTTTATCGAAGAATTTCAAATTAACAATAATTCAGCTACTATAATCTCTAGCAGTACAAATCTAACAGTCCGAACTCTATTGATTCGACCTCTTCAAACTACAATGATATAGTTGATTATAATGACTTTTAAATGTGTTATTTTAATGAACTTAATAAAACTTTAGTAATACTTATATCAACCAGCGATTTTCTATTTCTTAACTTACCTTAAACATATAGCAAATTTCATTTTAGTACATTTATTTTGCTGTATGAAAACTTTGGCTATACGTTTTTACAAATAAAAATTTACCGTGTGTACATCCGCTGATTATACGTTTAAAATCGAATACTGTAACAAACGTGCAGTCGAATGGCGTTCAACACGAGTGCAACCGAGATGCATTGTTCCTTCATAATGCGTTGTCCTACTCAAACCGCATGTAAATCGCGTCATGTGAACACAGGGTATGATACGAGTATGCATATCTACAATCAAGCGTTACTTTGCTTTCTTTAAGTTTTCACGATCGGTTATATATTATGATTATATAAATTAATCCACAATGATGTGATACAAGAATAAAAAAATAAATTACCTGTTAATGATATTGTTCACCATGTACAAGTATATAAACATCACTTCATATTTCCTGGAGAAAATTTATAACAACAATAAGTTATATAAATATGAAAGACATGGCTCGAGGTTATATCTATTAAATGTGGTACTAAAATGCACGATTCTGTACAATCTGAGGTGTGATTTATCTTATTAGAAATTTACCTTACAATTATGATATCGATAATAAAATTATCTTTACAAACAAAACTTCATTTAGAATATTTAGGTAATGGCGGCCCTGTAAACATTTTGAAATTACTTTGACAACACATTGAAGATGCGTATGATTTTTTTTGTCATGAAACAAATCAATTTGATTTCACACGTTCAAGGAAATGTCAGTGATATGAACTGCAATCGCTTCATCTGGCCTCACTCTGGCCTTGAATGAAGTTGCAAATAAACCATTAAAGTGTAACAGAGACAGATATATCTTGTTTCTTTTTCTATATAGAATATTTCTACTAAAATAAACATTTTCAAATGTAATTTAAAAGAATGATGTTTCACAGAGAAAGAATATTCTTATGTAAAAATTCTGACTATTCTGATATCTAAAATCAGACTGCAGTTTCTAGGAGCAGTAAAAACGAATAAAAAATCATAATAATCTCGAATTATTACTGTCCCAATCAGTTTATAGAATCAGTTTTTATTATTTAATTTATTTAACGTCGGTCTATTTTAAACGACTTTCTCGTGTTCAAATATTTAGCTAACATCAAAACTACTTAATAAATTACATATTTGTTGTTCATTATTCAAATTACAGCTGATTTTCAAACCAGATATTTATGTATCTAAGCATCTTTAATAAAAGCCAACTTTTTGGAACAGCTTCAACAAAAGTCTAATTTTGAAGACGCAGCATATAAAATTATAATTATCTTTCTTATCTCCGAGAATTCAATTTTCTTCTTCATTGCTTCATCCGCAGCAACATTACCATATCTAATAGGTTAGTTTATAAATGACCAGAAGGCAAGTATCTCGGTGAACTTTACGGTAAGAGAAATATTATATAATGGCTCATATAACACAGTCGTTCGTTCCAATAACAACAGATGGTAAATGTAAAAATATACCTACATAAAGAACAAATCCCTTGCACTAAAGATCAGAGAAAGTACTTATATTAGGGAAACTTGCAACCATCTGCAAGCCATCTGCAACACTATAGAATGTTCACTATGTGGATATAGTACCTTAAATTTTTGGGTCAACAAAGCTTCATTGTATTCATTGTTGTAAGTACGCATATGTCGCACTTACCTTTTATTTTTAATGATATTAAATGTTAATTATGTAATAGAATTATATTATGTAAACAGTTTTTGTATTAGTATTAAGATTGTAAAGAATAATTATTTAAGTTTAGCGCTTATAAATATTGTCTCTGGTTTGTGGAGATTAATATTGATTTAATGCTGGTAATTCAGTATTGGCGTTCTGTGATGTGAAATAAATTATTATATATTAAATTGCACAAGACGCTGAAAGCCAGTCTTCTCCTGAGTCTCAAAGCAAGCATTACTATTCGCAACTTCGTACGTATTGAATAGTGAGCACATTTCAACTATTAATTAAATTATAACACTATAGAATTACATTTTGTTTTATATCTGTCATCTTCGTTAATCTAATAAAATACTATTGTAATTAAGTACGCAGATATAATATTACAACGAATAAATGATATATTTTAATAAAAGTGTTTGTATTAATAGTAATAAAAAGATACTAATTGTTCAACCGTCGCATGTCGCAACGAGGTTACTTTAGACCGCTCAAGTATTCTCTAATTGCAACAATACACCGTCTGAACAAGAATCCTTATTAATCATCTTAAGAAAGATATTCGATTACTACTGTAATTGGTGTTGGAAGTCGTCAACTGAAGAATCTACTACCAGAAGCTAGCATCCCTGCAGAATGTACTAGTAAGCTGAGTAATCTCCTCCAGAACGACAATACGACACAATTTTACAACATTGGTGTCAGGTGGGGTCTCGAAGAGATATTCCTACACATAAATATCCAAGAGGTACGCCCAAAATTTTTTTCTATATATTCTACACCTGGATGCAGATCAATTAATCTGGATGCCACTACGTCGATCGATTATTTCCAAGATTGCCGAAGAGTACGAGATAGAACGTCAATTCATCTGTATTTCACATAATTTTTCTACAAGTCCGGTGGATGTAAAACAACAGCCCGCTGAACCAGAAAAAAAGAAATCTTTTGCCCCCAGCGAATGGATGGATGCTTCTAGAACAAATGGAATAATCTAAACTGATGTTAATCGTTTCCAGAACCCTGCACACAGCTGTACATAGATCAAAATCGAAAGTTTTTTTTGTTAAGTATAATAAGACAGTATCTTTTTATCTTGTATACAATTATTATCATAAATTGATAATTGTATTTTTTTCTATTAGTAGCATCCTTGTAATTCATTGAAGCTATTATTTTTTTAGTATTATATTCAATACTTTTGAATATTTGCTATAACCTATCTATTAGTAGCATCCTTGTAATTCATTGAAGCTATTATTTTTTTAGTATTATATTCAATACTTTTGAATATTTGCTATAACCTATCTATTAGTAGCATCCTTGTAATTCATTGAAGCTATTATTTTTTAGTATTATATTCAATACTTTTGAATATTTGTTATAAAATAACAATTTTGTAGCATCATTGTTCAATATTTTTAGTATTATATCCAATACTTTTGAATATCTACTATAATATTTCCTATAATTGTTTCTACAATTATATTAATTCATGTTTAATATTTTTAGAACATCTTTATGAACGAGAAAGAATTTTGAAAAGGAGAAGTAAAGAGCTGAAGCAGTTAGATAGCAGTCTGTTCAATCAGAGAGACTACCTTCCTGTTACAACTGCGGTGTCTGAGCCCCATCGGAAATTTCCAGTGAGTTACTGTTTTCGCTAACAATTTTTCCTTGTCAGAATCCTATTTTTCGGAGAGTCGTTTATTGGTACAAAATAATCTTTAGTCTGTATATTATATATAACTTTAATTAAGTACTATGGCACCGAACGTTCATTCACTCACACTAGTTGAGAATACAATCAATCTAATTAATGAGTTTTCAAAAAATCTAGAAGTCCAATCAACATCCTTAACAATAGTTGAATTAAAAATCAAAAACTTAGACAAAGCTTGGGTTAAATATAGTAGTATCGTAGAAGCATTGCTTCCAACTCTAAAAAATGAAGAAGCTTCGGCTATCGTTAGTAAGTCTATAGAAGTTGAAAGTATTTATGACGACACTCTTATTTACTTGTTGAATTATAAGCAAACATTTGAGAATGATACACATATTGTAGACGACTCAAAAAGTATAGATTCAATAAAAAATCTGAACTTAAGTCCAATGCAACTAACCGTTTTTGATGGAGAATATATTAATTGGCAAAGTTTTATGGAATTATTTACAAATTTAATTCGTAATAATAGTAAACTATCAAGCATTGAAAAAATGCATTATTTAAAGTTAAATTTGTCAGGAGAACCACTCAAACTCATAAAGAATTATCCTTTAACAAATGATAATTACGAAATTGTTTGGAACATCCTTTGTAAACGTTATGATAACAAGGTAGCACTTATTGAAACCTGTTTAAACAATTTAATAAACTACAATGTTATACGTTTAGAGTCCGAAATCAATATCAAAAAACTACTAGATGAAATTAATGAATCGATTAGAGCATTAACCGAATTGGGGATATATTCTAATCATTCAGATTTTATGTTAATACATATTTTAAAGACCAAATTAGATTTTAATTCGTCAAAGGAATGGGAAAACAGAAATAATTCTGAATTACCAACCTTAAATGAATTTACAGAGTTTCTGGAGAGACGGTGGCGCAATCTAGAAAGAAGAAGGCATATTAAAGTCAAAACATATCCAAGCGTTCCTAATTCTAATAGTAAACCAGTTTCAAGCAAGCAAATTCCTAATAAGGTCGAAACAAAAACTAAAAATTTGTTCTGTAACCATTGTAAGAAAAGTGGTCATACAGAAAAGTATTGTTTTATTAAGAAGGAAAATCTAGATACGGGTAACCCTATTGCTCAAGTTAATACTTGTAGGGAGGCCACAATTTTATCAGAACCTTCTACTTGTTGTGAAAGATCGAAACATCTTATATCTGATGGTTCTCAAGTATCTTTTACTAACAAGACACAACACAATTCAAATAATGAATTATGTTTTTTTTATGATTTTGATGAGATCAATACGGGTAATTTACAAAATAATAATGATATTCTAAGTTTTGACAGTAAAAATAAAAATGTTAAGGCTAAGCAAACAGTTGACACTATCCAATTCAAGATGGTCGCAGCCAAAGCTAAAACCGTATCATTTTTATTAGATACTGGTTCTCAAATCTCCTTGATTAAACAAAATATTTTAAATAACAATGTCAGAATTAATAATAAATCTAAAATTCTATTGAAGGGTATTTCTGAAGGCACGCCTTATACCTTAGGTTCACTGAAAACTTCTATAATTTTAGATAGTAATAAGTCGAAACAAACTTTACAGGTTGTGTCAGAAAATTTCCCCATTAAACACGATGGAATTATAGGGTTAGATATTTTACGGAAACTAAATGCAGTAATTAATCTAAAAATGAACAGTGTACAATTCTCAGAACGTGGCAAAGTAATTGAGCTCCCACTTATAAATATAAACAATATCGTTTTACCAGCACGTACGAGGAAGATAATTCCTATGTCAGGTTCTACAGTAGGAGTTTGTGTAGCCAGGGAATTGTTACCTGAAGTTTTTTTAGCTAATGCATTAATCAAGCCCGTCAAAAATATTTTCTATATTTCAATAATAAATTCTTCAATAAAAAATATAATACTTAGTAATTTCAAACCGAATATCATACCGATAGATCAATTTAGTATTTACCATTTTTCAAAATCAAGTCCTAACAACCGTAAGGAACTTTTATTAAACAATTTAAATCTTTCACATGTCAATTCAGAATTAGTAACAGAATTAATAGAAATCTGTGACAGCTTTAATGACATATTTTTTTTACCGGGAGACAAGTTATCTTGTACGAGCGCATTAAGTCATAAGATAAAGATTAATTCTTCTAAACCCGTTAACGTTAAACCGTATCGATTGCCCCATGCGCAAAAAGAGATTGTGGAAAAGCATATTCAGGAACTGTTGGTCAACAACATAATTGAAGAAAGCGACTCACCCTATAACGCACCTTTATTAGTAGTACCAAAAAAACCAGATGCGTTAGGTAATAAACAATTCCGCGTAGTAGTCGATTTCCGTAAACTTAACGAGCAGACAACAAGTGACGCCTATCCTTTGCCTCTTATACATGATATACTGGACCAACTTAGTGGTGCAAAATTTTTCTCTACCCTTGACTTAGCAAGCGGTTTTCACCAGGTCCCTATGCTTCCCGAAGATAAAGAGAAAACAGCATTTAGTGCGAACTTTAAACACTATCAATTTGTAAGAATGCCATTCGGACTTAAAGGAGCCCCCCCCATGTTTCAGAGACTTATGTCTCACGTTCTCACAGGTTTGCAAGGAATAGATTGCTTAATCTATCTGGACGATGTAGTCATTTTTGGAAAAAACATTTCTGAGCACAACCAAAGATTAAAAAACGTTTTTTCTAAATTACGGGAACATAATTTGAAGCTCCAACCATCCAAATGTAACTTTCTACATAAAGATTTGATTTATTTAGGTCACGTTATTAATGAAACAGGTATTCTACCAGATCCTTCTAAAGTAGAAGCAATAAAGAATTTCCCCATTCCAAACAGTCCTAAACAAATTAAAACATTTTTGGGTATGTCTGGTTATTATCGCCGACATATACCGCATTACGCAGAGATAGCCAAACCACTATATAATGCAGCAAACAGTAATGTTAAAGTATTAGAATGGTCAGACCAATGCGACGAATCATTTAAAACTTTAAAAAATAAATTAACCATATCACCTGTTTTGCAATACCCGGACTTTAGTAAAAATTTCGTTGTAACCACGGATGCAAGTAAATATGCTATAGGTGCAGTCCTTTCACAAGGTACTATTAAGGAAAGCCACCCAATAGCATATGCTTCAAGAACTCTAAATAAGGCACAACAAAATTACACAACTACTGAACGTGAGTTATTAGCAGTAGTATGGGCTGTGGCTCATTTTAGACCCTATCTCTATGGAAAGTTTTTTAGTATCGTAACAGACCATCAAGCCTTGACTTGGTTAATGAGTATTAAGGACCCGAGTTCTAGACTTATGCGTTGGCGGATAAAACTAGAGGAATATAATTACGAAGTAATATATAGACCAGGTAGTTCGATTCCACACGTAGATGCCCTAAGTCGCGTATACTCACTTCAGGTTGAAACAATGGATGTCACATACGAAAATTATTTAGAAATAATTAAAAATAAAATTATCATAAACAATAAAGTAATTGAACATGATAAAAGTTTATATGACGCACCGACGTCATTTTCATTAGTAGATTTTGTATCAAAAGATTTTAAAAATTCAATTGGAAATTCTCCTGAATTAATCAATAAATTTAGTAGTATCAATGCATTTCTAATACAAGAAAAAGAAGTATCAGAAATTGCATATGTTGAAATTGATACTAGATTTATTATCTGTTTAATAATTAAGGAATTTCATTTTAATCTACCAAATTATAAAGAAATATTTTTGGCATTAGTGAATCTGAAAAACTTTTGTACTTTACACAAAATTACTAACATAGCTATGAACAGGTTCGAGTCTGAACTAAGTAAATTAGATTTTGCCCAGTTACGAACTATGATCAGACATATCTTTGATAAAACAAATATAATAGTACACATTTATAATGACAATATACTTAAAATTAGTGACCCTGAGTTAATAAACAATGTAATTTCGGAATTTCATGTTAATCCCACAGCAGGCCACTTAGGAGTTTCTAAAACAATTAAACGATTAAAATCACACTTTAAATTTCCAAGTATGATTAGAAAAGTTAAAAATTTTATTAGACAATGTGTATCATGTCAAAAGAATAAAGTGTGCAAATTAAATAAATGCCCATTAACAATTACATCGACTTCGAAACATAGTTTCGAAAGGTTGGCTTTGGACATAGTATATCTTCCCAAGAAAGACGACAACGACAAATACAAATACTTACTAACAATACAGGATGACCTTACTAAATTTACGGAAGCTATTCCTATTATAAACCAGGAGGCAAATACTGTCGCGAAAGCATTAGTAACTAACGTTATTTGTAGGTACGGAGTTCCTAATATGATCTTAACAGACCAAGGAACAAATTTCATGTCAAAAATTTTTAAAGATATATGCAAATTGTTAAAAATTAAACAATTAAAAACAACAGCATTTAGACCAGCAACCAACGGTGCCTTAGAAAGAGTTCATAGAACCCTTGCCGAGTATCTAAGGAATTTTTGTAAAAAGCAGGATGATTGGATAAATTGGATTCCCTATGCAATGTTCGTGTATAACACAACTCCGCATACAGCGACCGGTTTTACTCCTTTCGAACTAATTTATGGACATAAGGCAAATCTGCCTTCAATTTTTTATAAAGAACCAATTGAGGTAAATACTTATAATAATTTTATAGTAGAACTCAAACACAGGTTACAAGTAGCGAGGGAACTTGCTATAAATAACTTGGTTAAAAGCAAAGAAAAAACAAAATTATATTTTGATAAAAGGGTCAATTCTCTTTTCACACCTGAAGTAAACGAACTAGTTTTATTAAGAAATGAACAGTTACCAACTAAAGGACAGTCAAAAAAACTTTTACCCTTATACGTAGGACCGTATAAAGTTACTAAAATTATATCCCCTGTTAATACAGAAATACTAATTGGTAAAAAACATACGGTAGTTCATAATAATAGGTTGAAGAGATTTTGTACCAATGAATAAAAACTTGACGAATGAAATGGATTTTGTCAGGGATGATTGTTTTGTGGAGCAGTGTTAACTCTATACGATGGGATCAGAATCGTTGTCGACACTTTGCTTCTCTTTTTGTTTTTTTCTAGAATTGTAACTCGTATATTTTGTTTTTATACGTGTCCCTTTTTTTTTGAAAGGGGGTGTTGTGATATGTACGACATCTCCCCTATCACAATTTTTCCTTTTTCTTTTCCTTAGAGCAGAAACGCATATGTTTTGTTTTATATGCGTTCCTTTTCTTTGGTTGAGGAGTGTTGTAAGTACGCATATGTCGCACTTACCTTTTATTTTTAATGATATTAAATGTTAATTATGTAATAGAATTATATTATGTAAACAGTTTTTGTATTAGTATTAAGATTGTAAAGAATAATTATTTAAGTTTAGCGCTTATAAATATTGTCTCTGGTTTGTGGAGATTAATATTGATTTAATGCTGGTAATTCAGTATTGGCGTTCTGTGATGTGAAATAAATTATTATATATTAAATTGCACAAGACGCTGAAAGCCAGTCTTCTCCTGAGTCTCAAAGCAAGCATTACTATTCGCAACTTCGTACGTATTGAATAGTGAGCACATTTCAACTATTAATTAAATTATAACACTATAGAATTACATTTTGTTTTATATCTGTCATCTTCGTTAATCTAATAAAATACTATTGTAATTAAGTACGCAGATATAATATTACAACGAATAAATGATATATTTTAATAAAAGTGTTTGTATTAATAGTAATAAAAAGATACTAATTGTTCAACCGTCGCATGTCGCAACGAGGTTACTTTAGACCGCTCAAGTATTCTCTAATTGCAACAATACACCGTCTGAACAAGAATCCTTATTAATCATCTTAAGAAAGATATTCGATTACTACTGTAATTGGTGTTGGAAGTCGTCAACTGAAGAATCTACTACCAGAAGCTAGCATCCCTGCAGAATGTACTAGTAAGCTGAGTAATCTCCTCCAGAACGACAATACGACACAATTTTACAACATCATAGTGCAATTATGAATAGAGTTGCAGCTTCCCAAATATTGAATATTGAGAATGTTTTGAAAGAAATCATCGACAAAGGATGTAATGCTCACATATATGACATTTCACGATAATCAAAATCAGCTGGCACAATATACGGTCAAGATTTTTTTATTATCTCTGAAAGATAACCGTAAAAAATTATTTAAGTTATTTTATATACATCGAAAATTTTATCACATTTACAAATTCCATTGTTATATTTTTCTAGAAATTCCTTATTAAAATAACTTATGTATCTATGTATTTCTTTTTGTCAAATATAAACATACATTGTGCATAAAATATTCATACGTGTAACTAGCCTAGATATTTACATTTATATATACGAGTACGTCTAACGGAAATCTTACGGTAGTAAAGCAGTTGTCAAAATATTCATCCGGAAAAAGTTATTGTGCGTGACAAATCTAGCCTACCTCTAGCCTACCACAGTATGAATAAAATACCGTCAATTAGTCTGCTGTAGTCGACATACTCGTATTCAGAACACTCGTATGTCACCATTTCAGTCATGGACAAGGTACGTCCAAAAACAGACTTTTTGTAATGGTATAATTAACAATGACGAACGGTATTCGTACAACTTGTTGTTCAGGTGAACTCTATTGTCATATGGACATGGAACATAAACATACTCGTACTTTGTTTACTATGTAGTCCAGGAAGATATAGAAAATGGAGATTTTAACATTTCGGTAAACATTTTGGAGTCACTTTTACATCATATTGAAAATGAGTTCATTTACAGTACAGTTTCTCAGAGTCGGAACACAAATGGAGATAAAGTTGATGCAAACTATAATTGAAGTGCAATAGTGATAGAAACGTCACAAAACAGGACACTTCACCAAATTGTTTACTAACATTTGTTCCAAAAGGTGAAAGATGAATGAGAAAAGTACCATTTATATAGCAAATCGAATATAAGTTTTCTTGAAAAGGTTTAAATTTTACTCCAAAAATCTATAAAAATCTAAAAATAGCTCATACATTCTATAACTCATTAAGGACGATGTTGCACATTGTATAAGGGAGTAAATGAGATGTAAGAGCATATGAAAAGCAAGAGGAAGGTAAATAGCAAAAAGGATAGAGGAATTGTTCAAAAGAGGCAGTGAAGTAAGAAGAACTGGTTTTCGAAATTCAAAAAGGAGGAAAGAAGTAGAACAGATGCTGGAACAGAACGAGGAGGGGAAATGAGGAGAAGATAAGGACATACTAGTAGGAATTTAAATTGATAATTTTCTTATTATTAAGTACATTACATATATTCTTGGTTTTATTTACATTATTTTGATATATAATGAATACAATTGGTTTTATAAATGGGGTTGTAAGATGGAAAATTAAATTATAAGAATAGATCGTGAAGCCAAGAGGCAAATCAATTAATAAATACGTAATTATTATTTAGAAGTAAATGGTCTTGAAAAAAATAGCTAATAGAACTAACGGCAACGAATTATAAAATAACACTTTATATAAAATGCTCTTTTGTTTCAATTTTCCACTGGCAGAGAGCAGAAGAGTGAGATACTTTTATCAAAGAGACTGTAATACTCTTACCATAACAAATAACAACTTGAAAACATTAGATTATTGTTGTCTTATTTATTTTAAATATTTTTTTAATATTGTGACACATATCTTTAATAAATAATTTCTAAATACTAATTATATAAATAGTTACGATTAACTTTTCCGTAATTTGACTTGACTAACATAAATACAGGTATGTACTACAAATAGTACTCTTCCACACTATATGACAATTCAATATACAGAGCATGTACAGATGAATCATTTTATATTGAATAAATTACTGGAATTTAAAACGCCCTCATAATTGACTCTTCATAAAATTTATGCGCATTGCAATTCACTACTCGTGCATGACATAACTGTCCTTGACAACGTAGTAATTTGCTGGTACTACCAGCCTGCAATACAGCTCTTAATTGTCTTAATTGTCGGTGCATTTGCACGTTCTATGGAGAAATCAACTGACGGTGCAATAAGTACTTTAAAAATCCATTATTCTTTAATTGTGTTTGATAGTTATTATATGTAGGTGTTAAAAGTAGATGTTGTCCTGTTCAAATTTCAATAATTCTTTTCACAATGGAACTAATATTAAACAATTGAATTAATTTTTCGTTACTATTAGTTTGATTCGCAATTTGACAATCAGCTGTCAAACTAACTAGGCCCTAAAAGAATCTGGACTCTATAAGTGTTTTCTTTCGATTTAAGGATGAATAACCACTACTTCTATTTCCATGTATGAAAGTGCTATCGAAAGTTCTCTCTAACCTAAAAATTCTCCCGATACTAAATCATCATCAAACTAGACTGCAATATGTAATGTACTCGTACAACTGCTAGAACAAAGTAACCAGTTCATTATTTTTAACAAGAAAAAAGCAAATAACTAAAATTTATGTGGGAAAATACACAAAACATTAATAAACAAGTTATATTTAAAATAACAACGGTAAAACTCTATGAAACATTTTTATTTGTCTAAAAAGTGTTTTCTCTTTTAGTACTCGGCAGTTGGTACACTACTGTTTAGTAGTTTTATTTATTATTTGAATTGAAATCACAATGGCGGTAATCAGTCAACGACTTTATTTCATCGTTTCATTCACAATTATTTCCCAGCAACTAACCAAACTAGGTCATGTGACATTTGTTATCAATTTCTGTATTCTCAGCGTTGAAAATTTTAATGGATTGAGTTTTATGTCGTTTAAGTTCCGGGTATTGTTTAAGTTTCCTATCTGAAATTGATTCGATATCGGATTTACATATAAACCATTATCAATTATTGGATACAAAATGATATTTATATTGCAATATCATGTAATGAGAATTTAAATGTAAACACAGATAATATTGTTAATAAATTTGCATAGAGAGATGAAGAGAGATTGTAGGAAAATATAGATGAGTCGCAAGTAAACAAACAAAATAACTTTTCAATAATAGCGATTATTTTAAATCATTAGAAAAATGAACTATTTCGGTGACATTTGGTAGATATTGTGTTTCATTACTAACCTCAGAGTTTGTACTTTAGATTAAAATAAAAATATCGCTGCTTTTCATGGAAATATTGCATTTTTCTATTGACTTAAAGTGACCGCACTTGTTTGAAGATTCTATACTTTGGATAAAACCTAAAACCCCATTAGAGCTACTCAGTTTTAGTTTTAATTTTATGTTTGTCCTTAATTGTAAGTTTCAGATTATTAAATATAATATTTATAATAATTACAGATAGTAATTATTATTCAATAAAGTATATAACTACTGAACGGACGCATGATTTCAAAAACTGAACGATGCTTTAACAGGATATGCCTGATTACGGTGCAAGAAAAGATATAGAAACAAGAAGTAGAATTCTTAATTAGTATGTAAAAAATAAATGGTAGAATCATGAAAATGTTCATTATAAACATCAGCAAGAAAATGTTAGAAAAGAAAGACAATAACAATCAATTCCATATTATGCAGTGTGTACATTCTGTACAGTGTAAATTGCAAATTTATCACTGAGTTCATTTTAGTCAGTATAGATTGGAATAGCCTCCAAACGATCCTTTGAGTATTACCCCTTCAACTTACCATTATTGCACTTGCAAATGTTGATAAATCAGAAACAAAACAGAACCAATATGATCAAAACCAATAAACTGCTTATTTATATAAGCAGAAAACATGAAAAAGATGTAACGAAAATTCAAGCTAACCCTGACTTCTTGGGTTTTCAAAACAATAAGGAAAATATAATTAATAATTTAAATGATTTCGAGATGGATTCACAGAAATTTTCACTACGATCATTTGATATTATAGAAAGAGGAAAAATATAACGAAATTAAAATAATTATTGAGTAAATGAATAATTATTGAATCCAAATTTTTGGAAATTGCCAAAATAGATTTATAAGTTATATGTATAATTACTAAAATGTATAAAATTTAAATTATAATATTATGATGGTGGATATGACACCAACACAAGGTAAAATTAAAAAAAAATTCATTTGATGACACATGCACCAAGCCTATCTATCATATGCATAATCCTGCATAAGTAAAGAATGAATCAACTGATAAATTAGATAAATAATTCGACTCCGACACGGAAGACTTAAATGTTATCTACGTGCCAATGTTTCTATGGTAACAAATAAATATATTTGCTTATTAATTTTGCTAATTTAATCAATAAGTCCAGCTAAACACAATACGTAAATTTTACATAAAATAATGGTAAATTTTTACCTAAATAAACGTACTAATATTTGTACAAATATAACGTACAATGTAACCGAGGTATTTTGTTTGGGTAAACTAATGTTCGACTCAAACTAAAATCAGAACTGAGAAACAAAAGTGTCAACCAAGGTATCAATCGGCTATAAATATTTGTTAGCATGCAAGATGAAAGAATCTCATCAATCCGCCCACTAAGTGTAGGTTTTCACTCGTTCGTTATCAGTTTGACATTTTATCTTAAAAATTTCACTAAAAGAGAAAAAAAGAAATAAAACAAAATGCCAATAACAAAATTAATTAAAACATGTCATTAACATTAAAAAGCATTCAATTAATTCAAAAATCGAATTGACAGTCGAAATTCATTTAAATACCAGTTTTTTTTATTATTTTATTAGTAGATATCAACAAATAAAAAATATAATGGTAACAATTATTTCTATATAAACATAATAGAGATTGACAACACTGGTCTACCTTCCAAACGCCTTGAAACTACCGAACGGGGCCTTCAGTAATTATCGTAGTGTATTTAATCTCACTGTGCGATTAATTAATATTATTTAAATAATTATAAACTGAAATATTTACATAATTATGGTCTTGCGATTAGATGTATATGCCTTAACAGCTTAACACGGTCGAAGACGATTGATTTTGTAGGTCGAAGGTAACCTTACATTACATTAACCTAAAAAATGTTATATAACAGGGAAACTATATTATGTTAAATAATCCCTAAATTTATGTAACTGTATTTAGCGGGATTAGTTTAAAGTAAAAATAGGAAACATCCTATCAATATGTCGTTAGATTAATGCCGAAACAGAAAAGATTTTCAGTTTTTTGTGCATCAGATAAATTGTCAGCGGATAAAATCGGAAAATCCTAGATTTTAACTTAGATTTACCGGCTCTGTGTGAAGTTACATTAGCTGTCACATTCCGGGTTCCACAATAGCTTAGTCCACCACTGAGTCTGACACCGTCAGTTTTATAAATTTCTACAAATTAATCCAGTGAAACAGGAATCTTATGACTAACGGATGACCTAAAGATTTAAGCAAAGTGTTATAGCATTGTATTAGTAATTTGTGATTCATAATATTAATAAAATTAAATGATTGACTATCTTCACGAATTTTATGAATTCATTATATTTATTAAAATCCATCATTTAAGTTTTTAGTAGAACCTAACAACCAAAAACCTATCTGTCTGATAGGTCTGAAACCTATCAATATTTAATCTAATATTGTTCCAATTCTGCATGAAATCGATTTATTTCATTAGTCTAAATACACTATATAATCCTTATGATGATTCTAAAATCAGTAAAATAGGTCACATTTTTCTGTTAAATTAATCTTAAATACATGAAATTATATTTAGATGGTGATGAGTGTGTTATATGCATGTTAACTATTTGAAAACTATGCATGAGTCTATGTTGGTATTACTATTGAAAAGAAAACTATTATAAACTATTCGTATCTATTTTATTATTAATAGATATTACTACCGACAAACAAATACTGATAAAACCTTATCAAGATACATTTAATATTTTATTTGTAACTTTTTCGTGTTGTTATTTAATAATAATAAAACTATTACTCGCATATCAAAACATTATTTCATTATAATATCAATATTTATAAAATGTTATATACTATAAACTTATTACTATTTTAAACAAGCATTTGTTGATATTATGATAGTTGATAACAGTGACAAATGGTATGTATCCACGTCGAAATTTTTACCACAGGCAAAAAGCTAAAAAGGATGCTAAAATAATTATTGAAATGGAGCGGGATTATTAAAGTACTACATCGATATCATTTAGACAATGATTCTTAAGCTACACCAGAACCAGATTTATCTTTGCGAAAACACTAGTCAAAAACAAAAGTCAGATTTGGTACCAATTTTCTAACGTAATCTTCTGATTGCCAATTCTTCTAACCGAGAATTTCTAACCTAGAATTATATATATATATTCTTTCCAATGGCTGATAGAAACGAATGCAAACTGGAGACAAGACTATCTTTAAAGGAATACGTATTTCAGTTTCTTCTTTATCAACACCTGCAGTCAGATAAATAAGAAAATATATATTCCAAACTTCGATTGCAATTGTTCTTATCTTAGTTATAAAAAGCTAATTAATTTCTAATTGCTAACAGCATAACAGCTTCAATACCACAAGATTTTTATCATTACAATAATAATATAATTATTTTGCAAGGATACATTAGACAAGTATTAAAAATGCAAAATTGTTCCATAGGCATTATTCTTTAGTGTAAGAGATAAAGTAAATATTTGAATATATCTTTTTTCAGCTAACGTTAGCTTATAATGTACAAACCTCTAATCAGATACTTTTAAAATTAAATCAAAATGTTGCATAGAAGCACATTGTTGTAAAAATATTAAAGAATTCTTTCAAATTAGTGAAACGCTTTGAAATAATTCAAATGAAGAACGATTTACTGGTTCTTCATTGAAACTTAAATAATGTAATAGCAAAAGCAAACATTATTTTTACAAAAAAAATACAGAATATAGATTAGCTCGTATTGTAAGTTTCTTATAATTAGACAAAAATAAATTAAAATGTTAGTAAATGTCAAAAAAGAACTTACCCAAGATGTATCTTTAAAATGGGCAACATTTGATTGTCGATTATTCACTATAACATCAAACATTATGCACTTTATTAAAATATAAATATGTCACAATAAAACACAAAATGAATTAAAAACACCACAATAATAAATTGTTTTAAACACTATTTTATGCAACAATACATTTTTAAAACAGTAAAAACAATCAACACTCAGGTTAGAGAACGACGTAGAATACAGTGAACAAAACAAAACGAAATCAAGCGATTCGTTTTAAACGAATAACCGAACGCGGCAACGGCAATATAATAGCAACAGAAACCTCCGACAACATGAACTGCAGACGAACAACCGACAACTGACACAATAATTAAATATAAAGAGAAAACATGTGGTGGATACACACCTGTTTGAATAAAATATAAAAAGATACTTTCAAATATATGTTTGTCTTTTTTCCACAGGTTAGGTCGTCAATCTGTATTTTTATATTTATTTATAGTTATTTACAAAGTTTGTATTATGCAAAAATATAAATCTGCTTTATAAATTGTTATAAATAATAAACCTCGATAGAAACATAATCTCGAGTACATGATTACTACAAACATGGTTGTTTGCATTTTTTTGGTAGCTATTTTTAACTATTTTAATAAACCTTTTCTTCCATTTTTCATATTTATTGTAAAACCGTATAGTGTATGCACTAAAAAATTATAATGTTTGCTAAATGATGTATCACAAGCGGGGCCATTCATGGAAAAAGCAAAGCTACTACTCAGGATGAAATTAACAGTAAGATCACAAGACACTCGTCTAAGACCCAGCTTCCTAAGGCATTCACAAAGTTTAAAATGAAGTTTTTAAAAAAATAATTAATTACTTCTTCACTTTGCCATCATATTGAAGATGCGTATAATTTTTTTGTCATGAAAGAGTTCATTTACATTTCAGTTTCTAATAGTTGTTCATATGAAATGTCTATTTTGTCGGCTATCAATGGCGACACCACTGCACTTGTCGGTATATAACTGAAGATAACATTGATGCGAACTATAATTGAAATGCAATAGTGATAGAACTTCACAAAACAGGACACTTAACCAAATTGTTTACTGGATTGTGAAGTGCACCGCCACCTAATAACTTTACGATTTTGTATGTACATAATCAATTTAATTTGAGAACAACCAAACCCAAAAAATATAACTCTTGTCAGAAGATGCAGCAGACGGTCATCCAACATCAATGCTCAATAATAAAATAAGACCATTTTAGATGAAATAGTACTAGGTTTTGGTGAAGCAAAATATTACATGAACGTAATATTTTTTAAGATCGTTTTGGTGTTAGCGAGTCTTTTTTATAAGCAACAGACTATAATACCAAATAGTTTTATAAGACTTTCAAAACAATAATAAGATTGGCTTTTTATTTTCTTCGTAGAAAGCATACTAATGCAGTGAAAAATTAATGTTATTTCAGTATATAATTTATATACAAAATAAAATTTATTTTAAATTGTTTAAAGTAAATATTATTGATTCACCCTTATTCAACATTGCGCCTTGGTAACACATCCATGCAACATGATGTTTGATATGTACCATTTCCATCTAGTGAGTAAATCTTTAACTAGTGTTTTATGAATCTACTTTCAATATAAAGGGTTTAAAAATATATATGATTTAGTTTAAATTTATGTGTTATTAATTATTGATATCTTATATTATAACGGTACGTTAAGAGATTACATGCATTAACTGAACTTATTTCTGTAGATACAAATTAATATTTCTGAAGAGAAAGTTGTGTTGTCAACTATTCAGGCGTATAGTTTTTTTCAATTACTAATCTTGCTAATAGCAAGCTACTAATCTTTACTAATTATCAATCTTAAAAGTTTATTCTTTTAATTTTAATGAATAGACCATTTAGTCATAAAATTGTTGGAATTGAAAAGTGACATTTCTTTCAATGGGCTTCTGTCCTCATTTTTTAGTGGTCGATTTTTCAATTGTTGATTGAAATTGATGTTAATACATGTGTATTGGCGTGTCTATTTTATTAAATATCTAAATATTGACGGAGATATAGCAATTGTTTGAATTGTAGTTTTAGCGCTAGAAATGGTAGGCCATATTTTTACGACATGAAATGCATTTTAAGGTCAGTTATTTGTTGAGTAGGTCAGTGCTGTGGTAATTTTTTATAGCTGTTGGTAGTCGAAATAATCAAGTCAAGTCAAAGAATAATAAGTTTTTATTTTATTTAACCCTACTAAGGCAGACATAATATTGAAATTTTAATGTTCCTTGAAATAGCTGTAAATAATAGCAGAGATTTATGAGCAATAAGGTTGGTATCCTTACACAAGAATTGTGATGTCACATGCACTTGGAATGTGTACGTAACAGTAAACGTTTTTACCTAATATGCAACATCACGTAATTCATTTTACTGCTTTTTGAAAAATAAACCTTCTCTTTTACGGATTGGCATACTCATAAAACTTCCTAAGTACAGAAGGATTTTTTAGAATCGCTATAAAATAATAAAATTGAACTCTTTTATATTAAATATTACTATGTTTCGCTAAGAAAAATATTATATAAACGCAAGGTAACATCCACGTTTTGTGGGTAATATATACAATCTTGCATAAAAACGTCGATTTATGAACGTCAGAAAACAACATCATTTCGATAGATAAATTTTGTTATGTAATGTATGCTATGCAATAAACATTAAATATATGTAACCGTATTTATCGTATGTAAATATTTGCAATAAATAATTCAACAAATGATGAGATACAATTTTAGAAATTAAATGCACAATTTTAATAATTTACAATTTATTTTATTATTTTTATAAACACAAATTATCAAAAAAAGAAAAAAAATCAAAAATGTAACTAACAAAATGTTTATTTAAAATAATGACAAAATTACGATTTCTTTTAAACATAGGCCAAGTTCATAAATTTGAATATCATGTTTACTTTCAGATATAATAATGTTAAACTCATATTAGTACATTGCACAGTAAAACTACATATTCTTTTAGTGATTAATACACTATTTATTACTGTGTGTACTATAAATTTGAAAAACTATATTATATGATTATCTACTTATGCATAATCATTGCTTTTTTTGTGTTTTTTATTTAATAAATATAAAATCATGTTATACTTAAATGTTAAGTATTAAATGAAAGTATACATGCGTGGAATTTATGTAACCAGTCCTTTTCAAAATATGGCTCGAAGATGATATATCGCTTCGTATGTATGTTCAGATCGATAAAAATTGTGCCCAATAGGAACACAAGTGATCCTTTGTTAGAGGATCTATTACGTAGTCTTGAATGATCATACATAGGACCGTAAAATGTTGGGAATTTCTTATAAAGAGGGGATGTATAATTGAGACATTTTTTGGTTTTTATTGAAGGTCTGGCATATCACCATCGTCTGAATCTTCATCTTCCGCGTCTAAATCATCGAATGAGGGTTTGCCTTCACCACCCATACCTAAAACAATGAAACACGTGTAAGTATTTTAACTTATTTATAGCTATACAGTAAAATGTTATTCTAAAATTACCTCCTCCACCTAAACCTCCCATTTGACGCATCATTTCTTCTAAGTCACCGCCTCCACTTCCTCCACCAAATCCTCCGAATCCTTCGTCTCCGCTGTCATCCTCATCTTGCCATTTGTTAAAATCTACTTTTAACCAATGATGTTTCTTTTTATCACTAGTAAGTGATGGCCAATATCCACCCTCATCTGGAACCTATTACAATAAATTTAGTAAAAGTCTATTTCATATTTTGATTAATTGATAGATATACAAACTTTTGTAAGGACAACTTCTACGCATCGCCCTCTATTAGATGACAAACATTTTGTTGGATCAATTTCTTTATAAAGATCAATTGTAACTTCATAAGTTTTTTTATCAACTCCGCCACAGCCTTTGAAGTAAAATGTGTTTTTTGTGAACCTAAAATAAGATAGGTTATACGATTGTAAATATCTGAAGTATTGGATGCTTGTCTTAAGTACTTACTTGATCTCCGGATCTTTGCAGTCTTCTAAATTAACTGTAAGTAAAATAACAGCCTGTCGCTGAGCCCACATGACTGGCGGAGGAGGTAATCTGTAGTCAAAGAATACATAATTAAATATATTTTTAATAAAGAACAAACGAATAAAAAAAAAAGTTGATTTATCACAAACTATGCAGATGGTAAATTACAATAAGAAAGTAAGATACTTAAACACATATTGTTATTAAAATAGCAATTAGAAGCAAAACTGTATTTCTAAAATTTTGAATGAAATAGTATTTTCTAGAATATTCTATAATCAATAGGTTGAGTTTAAAGATGGCCACTATTAAACACGCTAGCCGCCCAGCACGCGTGTTTTTGTAGCATTTCAACAATAATTACATAAAACTATATATTTTAAAACACCTATTTAAAGAAGTAATGATGTTATGATTTTCTTATCACTTACGTAGCTTCTGTAGTCATTATTATTGTCTATTATTTTTAAAAAACTATGTAGAAAATGACAAAGATGACAAACCGCAAAGCAGACTGAGATTTAAGAAACAAACTGTGTTGGTTTTTAATCTAAATTTATTTATTACTAAGTTGGTGAAACTCAACAACCAAACTGAAGGATCAACTTCATACTATTTTATTCAATACAGCTGGGCGCTCTAGCTGTAAGTAGCTGAACCTCTGAATTAACGGTATTGGTTATGAGAGGTCTCTTACAAGCTATTTTTTACCACCACATTGTACACCTAAATACAATCCGTCAATTAAATCGTCATTTCATTCGTAAAAAAATAGAGAATAAAAACATAGAAGTAAAATGGCGATACATTAATAGTTGTCAGTTAATGTGTTTAATTGTATATAGTTACTAAAGTGGTTTTAATTAAAGTTAATTGTATGTGGTGAAATGAAATATTTGAAGACTTCGTAATTTTTACATGTATAAATGTAATTACACTGTAACTGATTGTAATAAGAATTTTATTACATCCGAATTTTATTGACAGGTAATTAATATTTTTATTTAATTACAATGTGACTCATAATAAATAAATTAAAATAGCATTTCTCTTGCTTCATTGGAAAGTAAATAAGATTAATATGTAATTCCTATATTAAGTATAAAATTCAGTGCAATTCAACGATCTAAATTTAGCCTATTAAAGTTGATTAATATCAATTTATTTGGCTGCAGAATAAGTAAATAAATCTCTTAATTTTTTGACACTCTATGATGCCTTCATATTTAGGCATATGATATAAAAATGTAATAACCATGTGTAAAAATCTTGTGAATTTATTTCAGAAAAACTTCCTATTGTTGAATACGGTGTTTAAAAAGTGAAAAGCAAATGATGTTAGCACCAGGAATTCGAGTGGTCCGCGGGCCTGATTGGAGTTGGCAAAATCAAGGTAAGCAAAAACTTAATTCAAAGTTATTTTCTTTCTAAACTTTTTTCAAAATCTATGTTAGAATATGTCAGATACAAATTGTTTCATGTCCATGAACCGGTTTGTGTAGGTGTGTTCCTATTTTTTTTTTGTTTCTGTTTCTTTTTATAATCATTTGTTTTTGTTAAATATTTGGATCAATTGTTGACAGTCTGCTAGAAGTCTATTAGATAATTTAAATTAATTTATATATCTGCTAACAAATTTTTCCAAATTCTAAATTATTTTTTTTGGGAATTGCATTAAAATCAACCTTTTTATATTTACTTTAAATTAACAAAACATTTATTACAGTACAATTCAACAAGTTTTTCGCAAAAAGCCTTTAACCAACTCCTATTACATTTTCAATTTATTATATTAGGCATCAAACTTTCCTGTTAGAAAAAACTGACATTCGTGCATTTATTTTATGATGACAACAGCTGAGCTTAGGGTGACTAATTCTCTAAATATATCTCTATAAATAAGATATAAAGTAGGGTGCTTTGAAGTAGTCTCGTCTAGGGATGCTATTTCCACTGTAACTACGATTTTAGTCCGTCGAGACATTACCATATCCCGCAAGGCATCAGCGTCATGGTATTTACTACGCTATTTTTAGACTTCCTTCCGTCACTTATGAGTTTGAATGTACAAAAGCTCTATTCTATATATTTATGTAAATTTTTTAATCTAAATTAAAAAACAAAACGCTCACATAATACCTATAACACCAATTAATACTTTTGACCTTTTCATTGTTATGAAAATGAATCGTATTGATTTGTTTTAAATTTTTATTTATTCCGAAACCCAACGAATTCGTTAAACTTTCTGCAGCAATAACGATATAAAAAATCTTATTTATCTATAAATATATTTACGAGTAAACTAAATCATACAATAACATGTTTTTGTGGCGCTAACGTATTTATTACTAAGAAATGTATTTGTTTTTTAAGTTTATTTTATTTATCAGTGAAAGTTGCTGTAGCTTGTTAATTTATTTCACTATTACTTTTTTTAATATCGGTCAGTGCATTTTATATAGATTTCAATTACCTATGAAAATGACTACATTTTGGGTGCTATAATTCTTCCTGCTATTGCAATTTAATTTTTAAGAAATTATTATCTTCTA
The DNA here is from genome assembly GCA_963678705.1 of Panorpa germanica. Lineage (NCBI taxonomy): Eukaryota > Metazoa > Arthropoda > Insecta > Mecoptera > Panorpidae > Panorpa > Panorpa germanica. The sequence goes on along the minus strand of OY783215.1, from coordinate 11,252,105 downwards.
AACACAGTTATATTGCATTTACTACTAGTTTATTTTATATACTATAAATACCGGTAAACAGAACATTTATAAATTATTACTTTACATGCAGGTAAAATATAATGTAAACGAAATCATCAAATCAAAAGTATTAAATAAATGTAAAATACGTTATATAACGTTGCATAAAAAGCGTCATTTAAATCAGAAAATTCATACTTATAGTAAAGATATTTTAAAGAAATATCACAGATATCTGGTTTTATATAATCATAATATTTTTTATATAATAGGTAACTTATTTATGTTAAATACTACTAGCAAAGAAGAGTTAAAAGCGAATAAATCAATGAGAAGAAAACCATTTTCTGTAAATACTTATTTACTTAAAACTTAGCTCAATATTCTAAAATACTTAATACTGAAACCAAAATACATAAACTTATCGAATAGATATTTTTTTAAGTTGTCACATGTAGCATAGTGATGTATAGTGTTATTTTTTTTGTTATTTTTTATACAGAACTGTATTTATAGAAGTATTTTTTTGTGTTTAAAGTGAACATAAAAAAATATTTTTATTAAATTTAATTTCCGATTTTTTATATCCCGCTTTATAGGGTTTGGTACTCCCACATAAGAAAATACATTAAAAACAAATGTTTAAATTATACAAATTAAAAACCATTTTAATAATATCAGACATTGTTTTGTTTGAATAGTATTTTTTATGTAGATAAAACATGTACATATATTAACATGTTTAATTACACTATTTTAAATGATTATATAAATTAACCATATAAAATACATTATATCTTAATGTTATGCCTGTATCCTAATCATCATAATTCTGTAAATTTATTTTTAACAGTATACATTTTTAATGATTCATATGCTTTTTTAATGTAACCTATTTTTGACACTAGCCCTATCAAAGATGACCTTCTACTAATCTATATAGCCTTATCATGTGGATGCGGCGACTTTTTAGGCTGTACATATAATCAATTATATAACACCGTCCACTCCTAGTTCAAATACGCTGCTTAGAGTTCGTACTCCTGAGTCCAGAAAGAAATCCAGCCATATCATAGATAATGATTACATTATTACACCTCATTTTGTTTATATTATACTTTGTTTTATTAATTTGGGATAGCTTAATACTCTCAGTTATTCCACAATTTTATCAAGTCACTATTCTGCTAATAGTTTTAAAATACGGATTCCATTCCATGTAAAGTCCATATTTATTTCCCGTACGTCATACTAAATGGTTAAACATGCGTTGAATTACGAATGCCGTCGCCCATCAGCATCAGCTGGTTACACAATTCGTTCATTGTAACATGTTATCACACATGAATGAATTAGGGCATTATTCATCACTTACAGAGTTTGTTGTTAAAAATGCAGCCAACAGATTTTAACATAGATAGTAGTTTAGATCAAGGATGTAAAGTCAAATCGTTTACGAGTATAAACAATATATCCTTTTCATAAAAATAATTTATAGAAAGAGTACTTAATTCGTTATATAATGTGATTTTTTCTTTGCCATAGAAAAATTGAGACCACAACTAGTAAAAGAATGCCATTTTCTTCATATATTGCGTGTTGTACATATTTACTATGTTAAATTCGCTAAGCACGCAATACAGTTTTCATTCAAGGAGTGTCGTTACTTTCTGCTTCCTTTAGATGCTGATATTTTAGTCACCGGGTTTATACTTGTACACAGTTTAGCCTTCTAGTTTGATCTCATCCTTAGATTTCATCCTTTTTATAAGTATGGTCGCTTCACACTTTAGACGTTCATACGTTATCAGCTTTGTTATCACGCAGACGACAAAAAATCCAACAAAAACGTGCGCGTAACCGTGTCTCTCTGCCCATTATTAAAATTTATCTAATATCTAATAAATACTCGTATATTAAAAATTAAATACTTTTTCTCAACTTTTAATTTTATTTAATTTCTATTAAATTTTTATTTTCACTGCATTGAGATTGATAAATATAGAGTTGTTCTTCTTTATACTTTTATCTATTGATGTCATTATTATCACCAATAACGCTAATTACGAATATGTTTTCCTCAAAAGATTCCTAAGATAACTATAGTAAATTACGATAGATGTAAAATATAATATTTTACTTATCATATCACGTTGTAAAGTTAAAAATCTCAGACGTAAACATCGCATTCCACATAGTACTATATATATACAGTTAAGGAATATAAGTTTATTTTCTTTAAAATGTGAATTTGATAACACATAAAATTCCCCAGATCTCTTTTTCGCGAAAAAAGTCTCATCAAATAATGACTCAAGGTTTTTTCTGGGAATTTTGACCAAAGGTGAACTTTTAATAAAAATGATAATTTAATTTTGAATGAATGACTCATTTAGCGTACTTGTAGTTATTATATCGTAGTAATCAGTGTGTAAATAATTCAGTACCAAAAAATGAACAAATTCATAATATATTAAGCTGAAATACCGTTTTCTACTGAATCTACTTAGCACAATTAAGTAACATTCACATACATTTTACACAAGAAAAATGTCTCACATAATAAAATTGAATTCTAATGCTTGCTTGTAAAATGTTAAATCGTTTTTTTTTCTGATTATCTTCACTTTTTTACAAGTGAAAATTTTATCTGAATTCATACATATGCTTCTACCTATTTAGGAGTATTCAATACACATGAAATATATTTCATAAACACAGTTGTTATTTCTGTATGAAATTTGAATAAACAAATATTTAAACTAATTTTGCAAAATGAAATTAAACATGTGAAAATAATTAACAAATAGAATTCAACGGAAGGTGCGATAACAAATATGTATTTTAAGATTACGTAAATACTTGTTATCTTTGAATTTCTGAGAAACCGAAGAATTACTAAGAATTATCTTGTTTATTAAATATAATTTATATCTTCTGTATATTTAAAAAGGAATTATCTATTTATCAATTTACGAGTACAATCAGAAAAAGGATTGAATACGAATAAGAAAATGAATTGCCCAAAAAGGAATTGTTATTTTTTCATTTAATTGTCATTCTGTCTATAAAAAATTAGTATAACTTTCAAGACATGACAAAATCTCTAATTATATTTTAAAACTCCCCACCGAGTTTTCCTATGGACTCTTATGCTTATTCAATCGGGCAATTGTAACTAGATACAATTGATTTCCCTCCCAAAAAGGGAGGTAGTCGCGTGAGAGCTTAAATATTTTGTTTACGACCCTGTTGAAAGCTTAATCTGTGGCTATCTCGAACTCCTTATAACGCATTGAATTCAAACAAGTTATCGCATACTCGTATTTATTATTTTTATTGTGCCTACGATTAAAAAACAGCAACACAAATAACACATTTTGAGTTACATATTCTCAAACGCTGTCATCTGAAATATCGAGCTGATTCTTTTTTCAATTATGTTTCATCAGGGAATTAGTTATAATAATAAACTTAATATAAATTTATTGTTATTATATTGTTTTAGATGGTGGTGAAGGTCACGTAGGCACAGTTTGTGAGATCGGACGACCTGGATCTCAGCATTCTCCAGATCTCACAGTCGTCGTCAATTGGGATGCAGGGCTAAGAACAAATTATCGTACAGGCCATCAAGGGCAGTATGATCTCCGGGTTATTGATAACGCTCAAATAGGTCAGTAAAAACAATAAAAATTACAACCATTAGAGTATGGAATATTTATTATCTCTTTGAACGTTGTATCGTTTTGCTACAGTACTTTTAGAAAGTTATTTTCATCCCCTATAGTAATACACAGAATCAATTTTATTAATATGAAATTTAAGATATACTCTTTTATATAATCAAATATTGTATTATCCTTTACTATAATATTAAAACAGAATTATCTTGTATCTGTCATTTATACTAATCAAATGTTTTATTTATATTTTACAGGTGTAAAACATCCAAATATAATTTGTGATGATTGCAAGAAAGCTGGCCTTGCGGGTGTTCGTTTTCGATGTGCACAATGTCCCGATTATGATTTATGTTCAACATGTTATGGGAATGATCGACATGACACTGAACATTCTTTTGTGAGATATCAAACATCAAATAGTGCAGGGTATATATTATTAAAAATATATTTAATTAATAAACAATAAATAATAACAACTTTTTTATTTTAAGGGTACCTGTAGGTCCCAGAAAAGGTGCTTATAAAGTACAATTACGTGGTATTTTTGTTGGAGCATTAGTAACTCGAGGACCGGATTGGGAATGGGGAAACCAAGATGGAGGAGAAGGTACATTTTAAAATTAAACCCACGAACAAACTTTATTCAGTAATTATTATTATTCAGTAATAATTATTTTATCAGATTATACACATTCGGGAATTCCTTTTATAATTTATTACATTATAAATTGTGTTATTTTCCCTTTAGTTACTGGTTATTTATGTTTATGAAACTAATAAAATATCAACTTCATTTGTCCTGTCGTACGTTTTAGGTAAAACTGGGGAAGTCAAAGATATACGAGGCTGGGATAATGAATCTTGCAGATCTGTTGCAAATGTTAGCTGGGTTACAGGTTCCACAAATGTTTATAGGTAAATTTTATTATTCTATTTTTTACTTTATTTGATTTTAAAACATATTAATCTGCTAGTAACGCTCAACTGTATTGCCAGCTTGATATGATACTGTGTGGTGTACCTTTTTGTTGATCCTATAATTGATAATAATTTGTGCATTATTTACTTGATAACTATTTAAAACTTTACCACGGAATTAAATGAAACTATGTTTATTTTCAGATTAGGACATAAAGGAAATGTAGATTTAAAATACGTTAAGGAAACAAGTGGTGGATATTATTATAGAGACCACATGCCTGTATTAGGTAAATTTTTACTTTTACTTCCTTTTACTTTAAAATTAAACATTATTTTTCCCTCATTAATATTATTTATTGCAGGACAACCGGAACCTATTCAACCACAAAGTCTTCCTGCAACATTACATAATACTGCTCCGCAAAATCGTTTTTCAATTGGAGATCGTGTTAAAGTTTCAATGGACGTGGAAACTTTAGTACAGATGCAACAAGGTCATGGCGGATGGAATCCCCGTATGGCTCAGTATATTGGAAAAATAGGAACTGTACATAGAGTGACAGAACGGGGAGATATAAGAGTTCAACATGAAGGTGAAAATATGCATATTTTTCGAAAGATTTGTTCTATTTTGCAAATTTATTAGTTATGATTAGCGCTTTAGTTATTTTTGCACAGTCTTATTTATTGATATGTTGCTCTTGTATTTAGGTTGTAACAATCGTTGGACATTTCACCCAGCAGCACTAGTTAAAATAAATTCTTTAGCAGTTGGAGATCATGTAACTGTTCTTAGCGATCCACAAAGAGTGCAAGAATTACAACGAGGACATGGGGAATGGATTGAAGCTATGCGCGTGGTATGTAATACAAAAACTGCATAATGTGAAATATACACATTCTTCTATATATTATAGTTATAAACTACCAATATAAGTCTCTTATTATTTCCAAATCACATAATAAATTTCTAGGCTCTCGGTAAAGCCGGACAAGTAATGAAAGTGTACAGCGACGGTGACCTTAGAATACAAGTTGGAAATCACACATGGACATTAAATCCTCTTTGCGTAATAGCGGTAACTCCTGCCGCAAAGGCTGAACGTTGCAATAGTATGGCTGATTTGAGTCATCGCAGAACAGAACCAGCAAGTGAGTAATATATAACTCGTCTTTTTTTACCTGCATTTTTTCTATCAGTGATAAAGAATTATTATCCTTCATTATTCTTAATATTATAGTGACGCCATTACCTGTAATGGCAGACAGCACTGGGTTAGACAAATTGGTTAGGGAAGCCGCTCAAGGAAATATGGATTTTGTTAAAAGTTATCTCGAAAAGTGTCCAGATCAAGTAAGAAAACCAACATTAACTGTAATATTATAGAAGGTATGAGTGAACTATGTGATAACCATTTACTCTGATTTATCATAGGTGGATGCGCGAAGCGGGGGAAAATCTTGTTTACAAGTTGCATCGCATCAGGGACATTTAAATTTAGTCCGTATGCTTCTAGCTTTGGGGTCAAATGTTAACCAAATAGATCAAGATGGAGACTCGACTCTTCATTATGCTGCATTTGGAAACCAACCAGAGGTATGTTGGTATACATTTTTAAAAGATTTTAATGTATTAAAATTGTTTAAAATCGAAATTCACTTTATGCAGGTAATGCAAGTATTATTAGCAGCTGGAGCCCGTTTAGATGTGTTAAATGCTGGCCAATGTTCAGCGTTACATATTTCAGCGCACAAGAAACCGCCGCATTGCGTTAGAGTCCTACTAAATCACGGAGCTGACGTTAATATTCAGGTATAATATATAATATACTGTGTATATTATTAAAGTATTAAGCTACTTTGCTCCAAGTTTTCAATTTGTCTTTGGGATTAATAGGATTCTTATGGAGATACAGCCTTACACGATGCAATAGGAAAAGAAAGTACCGAAGTGATTGAACTTCTTTGCAATACGCCTGGTAAATAAATAATGCCTACTCTAATAACTCTACTTTCCTATTACGATATTGATTGACTTTAACAATTTGAATATTAATGTTTTAGCAATGGATATAACACTTCGTAATAAACGTGGTTTTAATGCATTACATCACGCTGCACTTAAAGGAAATAGTATTGCTGCAGGCTTACTATTACAACGAGCTAGGCAACTTGTGGATGTTAAAAAGGATGATGGATTTTCAGCACTTCATTTGGCGTGTCTTAATGGACATGTCGCTGTAGCAGAATTACTGGTTCGTAACTTTAAACACTGTCCTTTAAGGAAATAAATTAAATAATATTTCATCAATATAATCGAAAAATCAATTTTATGCAGGTTCGTCGAGGTCAAGCTGATATAAATTTGAGAAATAACAGACGACAAACTGCTTTACTTTTAGCGGTGTCTCAAGGTATATTCTAAATAATTTCTTTGATTAATACTTAGTCTTATTAACAATTTCTGAAAACTTGATTGAATATAATGTATATATTTTATATTTTTGAACAGGTCATTGTAGTGTTATAGAAGCCTTAGTTAACTTAAAATGTGATTTAAACGCCCAAGATGAAGATGGAGATACAGCACTGCACTTATGTGTGATCAAGAGTGCAACAATCACACCAGAAATAAATCCGCAACTATCACCAAAAATACATGCTACGTATCAACACAAACGATTAAGTAATATAGTGGAACATCGGTTAGCATATGCAATTATATGTTTTTTGGTACAAGAAGGTTGTAACATAGAAACAACTAACAATAAAAGTAAAACGGTCTTGGATTTAATACAGAACGAAGAAATTAAACAATTACTGCATTATTTTAAAGCGCGTAGAACAGAATCTAGACCAGAAATTGTTCATGACTTGGTTACTATTTCAAGAGATCATACAAACATTGAAACATTAAATTTAGAAAGTTTAAATTTGGATGATAATCATCCTCCAAGACCAGGAAGTTCGCGTGATGGAGCACGGCGTCAAAATAGTTCTGAATCAACACATCAAAGCCGTAAAACTAGTGGAAAAAATCAATCGGGAGATAGTGAGGAAACAAGCGTCAAATATGCTGAATGTATTGTTTGCAATGAAATATCTACTCAGAATGTGTTATTTGAACCTTGTTTACACCAAATTGCATGTGAAGATTGTTCCACTAGAATGAAAAAATGTTTAAAATGTGGAATGGTTGTAGAAAAAAGATTGACAATTGATGGTAAATTAATACAAAGTAAAAGCAGACAACCAAGTGCTGAAAGAATGCGTTACTTAGAAAGTAAAATACAAGAAATTGAGGAAACACATGGTTGTTCAATTTGCATGGAGCGACGAAGAAATGTAGCATTTTTATGTGGACATGGTGCATGTGAAAAATGTGCGGAGCCCTTAAAAATTTGCCATATGTGCCGTGAAAGAATAATTAAGAAAATTAATTTATATTAACATGTAATATAGTGTCTTGTTACTGTTGAATAGAGTAAAGTCTTTTACTGCAAATAATTATTTTAACAATATATTTTTGTTTTTGTAAGTATTACACAATAAATGTCGCTGAGTTGTCCTATTTAACAATAGAATATGTGGTTCCATTGATCAAAAAATTACATTTTAAACACGTTATTTGATATCTATATATTTATTCTAATTATTTATTGTTTCTCATTCATATAGCATAATGATAAGCAACCCCTAATTGAAAAGCCAACATTATTTCTTCCTTAGTAATGACAATAAAGTGCTACGATACTTCCAAGATAAAAGAGAATAATTTTTATCTTGTTTTGACATATTTTCTAACGTTGTTTTATCATATTGTAGCAGGAAATTGTAAATTATCCTTGTGTTCATTAGATACAATTATGCATGCAATCTTAACAAAACCCTATTGACAGGAAAAGTGCTTAGAAATAATAAATCTAGTCTTTTCATAAAGTTTTATATGACTTAAACAGTACACGTTTTTCGAGCTGCGTGCAAATAAATTATTAACGTTTGTACATATATTTTTAAACCTAATAGTTTTTTTAAGGATATGATATATCAATTATTGTAGATATTAAATATTTGATATAAATGTCACACACTTTACCTTAATTCAAGAAAATTACACCACAAGTATGTATTTCGGTGTATTACATAGTACAGCAACTTCAGCTGATATTGTGGTATGTTCCAAATCAACAAATAAAAAATATAGTAAAAAAATGCATACAGTTTTCAAACATCGTAAGCACACATAAATTTATATATTTTTAAATTCACTTTGAAAACAGATATTTGATTCAATTCTTTAAGAAAATTGAACAAAAATGAATTCAAAGTTTAAATGTTTTACTAAATTATTTTAATGAATGCACGCACTTTTTAAAATATAATCCCATTCAATAAAACAACACTTTAAAAATTAAAAAAAAAATTAGAATAAAAAATACCATTGACTGATTATTACAATTAAGAAAAAATAGATGGAAATTTAGTTTTATTTGTAATGTATTTGTCTTATTATTTGTAACATGTTATATATAAATGCATTTATATTTAGAATCATAGTTATGTATTATTTATAATAAATTGTATAATATATATATATATTTAAAATAAAAATATTTGAAATATCTAAAATAATTTTCTATGGAATAATGCATTAGTTCTATTTTAATAATAGTGGAAATGTGATGGACAAAATACATAATAACAAGCTTATCAAAAAAAAACTTACATATATCTTCAATAATTATAATGTAATAAAGTATTTATGGGTTAACATGCATAAACCAAAATTAAATTGAAAATATTGAATCCCATTTGTAATCTTTGTATGTTTAATAATGAATATAAGAACATAACTAAACGTATCTACTATTGAGATTTACGTAAATGCTACATTTTTGTTTAATAATAAAGTAATTAGTTTCTGTTAAATTACTAATAAATATACTAAGATTACACATGGTCGTCATTAACTTCAAAACAGTAATAGAAAAATTATATCTACAATTAAAACAAATATTTTTGTATTTTTAATACAGTCCTAACAAATATAAAATATAATTAAACCCTAACACAAAAAAACTGTGTTTAAATTAACTGTAAAGAATTATATGCTAGTGAATCTATGAAAAATTAGTTCGAATTGTTTTCAATAATGTATTGCAATATATATTTAAAACACATAAAGACGGCATATCTTTTTGGAAGAATAACGTAAAATTTCTTAAAAACATTAAAATAAATAATTTTTTTTAAAAATTATTACAAAACGTAGCTTCATAAAAAAAATAATGGTTTTTTTTTTGTCTCTACGTACAATTTTTATAACTCTTTTGTTTTGTTTTCAACCTTTTCAGCGTTTTCGTCTGCATGTACGTTTGTGCTCACTTTGCCAGTGGTTTTGTTGACAAATTGTTGAACAGTATGCTGTATTCCAACAGCAATGGTAAATAGCTTCTTGTTCACAATAATAGCACTGTAAAATAAAATGTTATTCTTTGTTAGTATCTACTAGTATCTAAACAAATTTCTAGGTCGTATTCCGTTAAACACTGTTATGTATATTTAAAGTTTATCGAACATAACAAAAGTCACCTTTACGTAAACGATTTTACTTACGATTTTTGAAAAATAAATCTACAATGTTCCCCATTACCATACCCTTAAAACTTATTGTAAACACCTTTTTATGAAAAATTATGGCTCTATTTAGAATAGATATGAAATGATAAAAAATACCCTTTTATATCAAATATTATTAGATATCATTTAAGTAAAATATTACATAAATGGAAGGTAACATACATTTTTGGTGTTTTGCGATATTTAAAATTTTATTGTGCACTTTTTATAATGCATAGATGTAACATTTATGAATTTGATTATCGCTTATGTAGCATTGATTAGACAAACAGAGCAGCTCTAATAAGGAATTAGTAATATTTGTTCATATTATATATCTGTATCGTTATCTCCTCTCACCGAAACTGTAACCATTACATCGTAAACATAAAGACGACAGTTGTTCGTTCCGTATGACTATATTATGCATCACAGACTTCTTCGGTACAGTGATGTAGTGATAATCATTAAAGTAGAAGCCCTCTCATGATAAATTTATTTATGCGAAACAACTCGAATACACCATATTAAAAAAGTCGAAAGTAGTCTGTTCGAGTGTGAGAGACTCTTTGTGTTAATTAAAATAACACAAGTTTTAAAATATAAAAATTAAAATATTTAAAAAAATCTCACCCATTGTTTTTTTTTTATTTCTGAAATCATGACGTTGTGATCGTCGACCATATTGTGTAACTTATATTGCCATCTGCAAAATGATATTTTGGTTATTAAATGTAAATTTTACTGTGGTACAAAAATACTATATAAAAAATAAAAAAATCAACCATGGTTTACCTTTCAGTCTCTTTATGTAAGGTATCGATTGCAAGTTGCTTTATTTTTTCTATGTCTGTGGTTTCATTCATTAATGCCCTCATCTATAAAAAATATAATGAAATATTATATATGCATTGCATTTTTCTTATTACAAGTTTTTCGAAAACACAATTTATTAAACTCACTTCGTTTATAGTCTCTTCTCTAGGTCTCGGTGAAGATGCTGTTGAATGATCAACACTTACTGGTGACATGGCCTCATTGTGAGGAGAGCTTATTCTTTGCGTTGAACTTATCAATCTTTCTTGACTATATTTAGAGTTTTCCTATAATTAAATACATAGTAAATAGAAAATCATAATATACGAGTATACCAGAAAAAAAACTCTTCACAAATGTATTATTTAAAAAATATACCTGATTTTTGGAAATACGCGGTGGTGATGTAGTTGATTCTAACTCATCAATAGAATTGCTTGGAGTTGAATGTCTAGATAACACAGCTAAATTGTTAGATTTCTTTCTATTATTATCTTTTTTATTTTTTGCTTTGCGCTGTGCAGCTTTCTTGAGGAGTAGTTTCCTATTTGCATTTTGTGCTGCAGTTCTTTCATTTTTACTGCTATTGAGAAGTCTATTTTGTCTTGTATTTGGTGTCTTATTTGTAATTAAATTAACTGGAACATCAATTTCCATTTCGTTATCTTCAGTAAAATTATAGACGCTGATATCATTTGTTGTTTGCACAAAATTATTTATATTGTTATGTGATTCATCCGCTATATTATTAATATTTCTCCCAAGTCTGAAAATTTGGCTATTTCTTCTATTAGCTATAATCCTCTTTTTTATATTTTTACTTTTGGAAGTAATTTCCCTGCTTTTGTCTTTTCTTGTAGCCCTTCTCGACTGAGGAGTATTGAATTCTGATGGCATTATATTTTCTATCACTGAATTATTCATCGCAATATCATCGATGTTTTGACTGCGTTCCACTTGATACGAAAAAGCGCCTGGAGGATATGTTAATAATTGCTGATGGCGATATAATTCATCCAATGCTTTTTTGAATGACCCTGTGCGTTTTTGTATCTAGAATATATAATTTATTAGTATTCACTACATATATAGAGCGTTTAATTTCATATAACATATCAGATGTAAATCTCAGGTGTTATGTAACAAATATAAATAAATATTATTGATTGTATACGTGAGAAATATTTCTGACTGTGTGAATTATGAATATTTAGTTCGTATAAAAAATGGAATGCTATTGTCATATAAAAACACCAACTCGTATTATAAAAGTGTTTACATAAAATTAATTTCTATAAATTTACATCAATTCAGGAATTACTTACTTTAAGAGAAGCTAGATCGGTGTCAATCGGTTTAACATTATTCAAATCTATAACCGCCCTCAAATGTTGGTGTCCAAAGAATCTTACATCATAAAGACCGTCCTTAGTTAATTTAATGACCTGTAGAAATTGTATAAAAAATTTAAATATAACTTTTTTTACAATTATATCTTATAATATATAATAATTATAATACATGTTTTATACAATTTAAAGAAAACATACCTTGGCAGGCCAGTAACTATATCCAATTTGTTTAGCAAATACTAATTCATGTCTTGGCATGCATGGTTTAGCGAACCAGTATGGTACACTCTTCTCATTTGAGTGTCTGTAACAATCTCGACATTGATTAACTTCATCAAGATCATATTTGCAATCTTCAATCATATATCCTGCTGCTTGGAATTCGGATGAAGATGTTCCGTGTACAACAGCCACAGCATGTTGTAAGTCTAATACATCAGCATAGAATTGTCCAAAACTTGTGTATTCTACATTATTCATTTTAGATTTAATAGCAGATTTTAATATGTTCCGTTTCACCATATAACTAATTCTCCATTGAAGGTCTCCTGGTTGTGTAGATGTACTTGGAGGACTATTTAAAGGAGACATGGAATCTTCTGGAAGCTGTAAAAACTATACATGTAATTAAGAATATAATTCCCTAAATAGATTAGAATAGATTCCCTAATAGACATTTTCATAGATGTGACAAATAAGACTACAAAAATATCTACATACCCAGTTTTTAATTCTTTCATATGTAAAGCCTAACAAATGATTAATTTCTTCAATTGTTACACCTACTAATTTTTCATACTTCTCTTCATGCTGAAGCATTCTGCACACGGAACAATATTCGTCAGGATCCAGCCCAGTATCTTCATTGTTGTCTTCTTCCATTTTTAATATACTACTCTCGTTGAGTGCAATCTCGCTTCTATTTTCCAGATTTGAATGAGTTATTATGCAATCTTCTAATTCTGTTTTTGTTGGACTTAAAATATTAACCTTTGTATCAGAAGGTTCTCCTTCTTCTTTAATATTGGAAGACTCATTATCATTAAAAGTCTCACTTTTTACATTCGGTTTCTTCTCCAAATGTTCTTTCAATTTAGCAGATAATATATTTTTCATTCGAAGAATGTTAGCTTGTGTTAAATCAATTACACCATTATCTTTTCCAGAGTTTACGCCTTCTGTGCTGATGTTACTTTTTGCTACTTGTTCCACATTAGTATTTCCGTTCAAATTATTTTTTGAAGAACCGTCTTTATTATTATTATCAGCTCTGTTTGTTGTTAATGCTTCACTTTGTACTACATTGTTTTCATTATCATTTGTAACAATCTCGATACTATCATTAGCGACGCTACTACTTGCTTGGTCCTCACTTAAGATACTTTCTGGTACGGACAAGAGATCGTCATTTCTTTGTCGTGGGTTATTATTTGTATTACTCGTAATACTGGCAGACTTGGAGCAAGCTGGATGAAACACTCTAGTACATCCATTACAACAAGTTACATCACCTCCGATATGGCATTCAAAGCAATACCAATCATGATGGTCTTCCTAAAATAAATTAATAAATTTAAATATTTAATATAGCTGCAAGTTTTATAATAACTTTTTAAATTGACTATTTAATTTACCGTTTTTAAAAACTCTATCGGAAGTCTGTACGATTTTAATTCTACTCCTTTTGTAAATCCTCTATTAGCAGAATTGTATACTTGTTTTATTAAATTATCTTGCAAGCAAAGGTTCAACATTCTTTCAGTTTCGTCTGAAAAAAAATATTATAATTAAAAATGCGTTAAATTACTTCTAACGAAATATAGCTATAATGTGGGAACGTGGTGCTACACATTCTACAAATAATATTAAAACATACAACACTGAGTTCCATGAATTAATACATTTATCAAAACAACTTGTAGCAAGAAAAAATTCTTAAGGTAGAAGGATTATAAGAACCAATTTCGATTCAATAAAATTCAATTCAAATAAAATTCTTATATAAATAACATACATAGGACGTATGTTGTTTACTATACCTGTTTCTATATCAAACATTTTTTTAGCATATTTAGCAAGTCGTATCAAGTCTGTTCTTTGTCTTTGATGTGATACATTTTTAATGCTATCCCAGATCATCCGTACGTCATCAGGAGATGCTGTTCTGCGAACCGGCATGGTAGATCTAAAAGAAGTTTTTAAAAATATAAAGTAGCCCACAATAAAGATATATTGATGTGTATTATATTAATTTAAAATGCTTTTACAGTCGTCTGTACAACCCCTATATAAAGGTACTGTTATAGATAAAATATGAAATACGGGCATAAAATTGGAAAACGTAAACTATGTTAATTCGTCTTAGTTTTAAATGCTTCATTACTAGAACAATTACGGTGAAATTGAATTCTGAAACAATCCTAATAAAGAATAATGAATCCAGAAATGGTAATAGTGCTAGGAGTTATATTTATATTATGTGGAATTTTGTCAACTATTTATTATTTATATATCATAATAAAATATAAAAGAAATAGTGCAGTGTTGTGGTTGTTTTTATCAGAAAGCATAGCAGTTGTTTTGTATGAATCAATTTGCATATTCCTTCAAGGAACAAAAATCCCTTCTGAAGAACTATTTGATTTAGTGATGGAAGAGTCATTGTTCCCTGTTCTAATTAAAACTTCAAATTATCTCAAATACAAGACACCTAATTATAACTCATCAAGTGAAAATCTTCAAACAAGTGACTGTAATTATCAGAATGTATTTTCGAAGTACATATTATTTCTGTTGCCATTGATACAATGTTTTATTTCATTGACAAATTACAACTCAGAATGTTTTCATTGTGTGAATGAGATATTCAATAATAATTCATTAGGAACAGATGATTTAGACAACATTTCTTCTCCTGAGGGTACATCAACAGATTTCGGCAGTTCACCTTCAAAGGAATCGCCTAGAGAATATTTAAAAAATGATACGGTTGATCTTAAGGAACAAAATATTCAGAAAAGTGAGGGTGGTGTCAGAAGATTGTTAAAAATATTGAATGAAAGTTACATTAAAAAAAGAAGCCTTGCATTGAAAACTATACTGGGGAATTGGTTGCTTCCGCTGATAATTTGTTTATCTCTATTTTATGCAAGTATGGAAACAGAAGGTGATGCAAAGCGAATGTTAAAATCTATAACAACGTGTACCAATATGTCAGAATTTATGTTGTGTGAAGATTTAAACGACAAGATTCGTAATTTAAGTAGAATTTCTTATGAACAAAATGAAGCAGATGAGTCTCAGATATTTTTTGATATCATAGACAATCCAATTAATGCTTCTCATAAAAATTACACTCATGAAATCAGTAGTGTAGTTTCAGGTATAAAGAAAATAATAAAAGAATATAGCATACAAGTGTCTGAAAATACCACGAGTAAAAATTCCGAAGCATTCTTTATTAAGCCACAGGAGTTTAATTTAAGCAGTACAATTATGATTCGTCGACCAAAGAATTCTGACAATACAGAATGTCTCATCAAAGTTTGTACTGCTGATAAAAGTTTCATTAAAATACATTTGCTTATAATGATTATATTATTATATTTTATACCTGTAACATTGAATTACACAACTTATACTAAAACGAATATTCTAATTAAGTATTTGAACAGACACAATGAAAGCAATTTGGAAGACACCAAAAGTAAACAAACAAAACTTAAAACCATTGACTCTAATGACTTACCTTTTGTATCCAGAAAAAAACAAAATTCTAAACTTTCGTTTATATCGGCTGTCTTTTTATGGTCTCCTGTAATATTTGACAATATTCTTCGAGAATTTTTGTGTACTACTTACACATCTGCACTTTTACAAGATATTTTATACATTGCTGCACATTCTTACCAAATAATACGAACTGCACTAAATTTATACGTAGCAAACTATAAAATGGGAAATGTTGAAAACTCAGTCTCACCAGAATAATTATAAACTACATATAAACGTGAAAGTAAATCAAAGACACTGATATAAACTAGTAAGTAAAATAATATACCAATAGAACTGAATATAACTTTGTTTTTATGATACTTAGCATTACTTTTAGGCAATCGCCATTTTTTACACCAGGATTGTAGGGTAGCACTACCTACCGGAGGAAACGAAAATTAATATAGCAGAGATAATCTCTGAGCGTCATGCTTTATTCTTTGGTAGTAAATTTAAAAACTCTGTGTAGGTAATTTAAAAAATATGTAAGCGGGGACCACATAACCACAATTAAAAAAAAATATTTATATAAAATTTCGTAGTAATTTTTATTTTAAATATTCGAAAAAAATGTTACATGTATTTTCTTATGATTTTATAAAATAAATAAATAATTTAAAAAGTTGTTTATTTTATATGCTTATTATATAAAGATATAGTTATATTTAAATATCAACAAATAGAATAATAGAATATGCATAAATTTATACAAATAAACCAATTATAAAATAACTAAAAACTAGATATTATTGCGTATTTTATTTAAAATATCATTTGCATCGTTCCAAGGAACAACACTAGCTTTAACATTGTTTTCTAAATCTTTGCTTGCTTGAATTTTTCTCATACAAGAAAATCCTGCTCTCGGAAATGCAATATCTTTTTCCTTTAAACGTAGCATTGGACAAAAGTCATTAGAACCATCACCTACGTAAATTATTTGAGAGTAATTGATATTGTTCGAAAGTTGAGCTTGTATGAATTTATCTAAAACATTACCTTTACAAATATTACTAGCGCTAAGCTTGCATTCTGTTTGATGCTCGAAGGGTTCAACTTTCAATAAGCCATTATCAAGAAAATAAGCTGGATTTGTAAATACAGCATCAACATTTAATTTATTATAGCACAGCCAACTATTAATAAAATAAGAATTAGAATCACTAATAATAATAACATCGTAGTTATTCTCTTTTAGGAACTTTAATAAATCACTAATTCCGTTTACTTCGGGTATTTCATTAATTTTATTTTTAATTGAACATTCTCTAATATTAATTGAGTGCGCTATTTTAAAAATTTCTTGCATATAAGCAGGCCAACCGTATAACTTATAGAGTTTCTTAACTTCACCATCAACCATCTCGGGGGGAAGCAGATCTATGATTTCAGTGTCAGTGTTTTTATCTGCTATTGTTAAATCAAAATCAAAAGCAGCTAGTTTCTTTATAAAATGCACGCACTCATTGCTTTTTCTACAAATTGTTAAATTAGCCATCTGTAACAGAAATATAAATTAGAAATATTTTTTAACATAGTTTCAAATCGGTTATATCACATATCTGCAGCTACAGAGATTATATAAAAAAAATTACCTGTTTAAATTTTAACTTTAACACCTAATAAAGAAACCAAATGAAACTTTAAAAAAATTCAAAATAAATAAACACATATAAAAACTAGATCCATACCACAACACGACAACAACACAAATGAATCAAAATGAATATTACAAAATAATTAGAAGCAAAAAATCAAATTGCAAGCATCAGTCTAAGCAAAACAGTGATCTGCAAAAATTGATAAAGACTTACAACATACTTACCCACATATCATTGGTGCATTTGTTTCTCTATTTACCGCTAGTAAGTGCTAGATGCGCTGTATGCTAGCCTGCGTACCTCCTCTAGCTACCATCTCTGCTCTACCGTTGACGTTTGTTTTTGTATTTGTGTTTATGCCCACTTTTAACGGTTGAAATATAATATCTTTAATTAATGTAATTTGTTACTATATTATTAACGAAATTTGAAGATAAGTGAAGATAAATAATACTGGTTTAATTATGTCTGAGTCAACTATACATTTTTACGATAAAGACGTACGTAATTTGGAAGAGAAACTCCGACTGCAAATAGAAAGAGGAACAGAAATTGCAAGTAGATTGATTTATGGTTGTAAAGAACTTAAAAACGAAAAAAACCTTGGAATAAAACATAATGCAATTAAAGAAGATTTGGAATTAAAAAAACAAAACATGAATAAAGCACTACAACAAAAAAGGGAATGTTTTGATAAAAGTAAACAGCTAGCTGAAGTAAACATCAAGAATATGGGTTTGTCTTTTTCATTCCTTATTGTTTTATCACTTTAATAGGAAGTTATGCACACTGTTTAAAGGATGACTTATTTCAGAAAATATTCGCATAGAAGCAGTAAAAAGAAAACAACTTCTAAAACATTTCTTATATATGTATGAAATTGAACTTGGCTTTCGTCTTCGTCCTAGAAAAGAATTATTTGATTTTAAACAAGATAATAAGGTATTATTAAATGAAGCACATTTAACAGCACACTTAATTGAAAAAGTTGTTTAAATATTTTTTAATTTAGGAAATTATATGTATATTATATGATGATGAGGACAAGAACGTTTTTAGGACTCTATTGATTGAATATAAAACTCACACAAATGAGTTTTCTTGTAAGTATAGAAATAATATTAATATATTAATAGAGACAAACATCTGTTTACATTTATTTTTGCAGTAATTCATTGGTCAGGATGCACCATCGAAAAACCAATACAAACAGATTTAAGAGGTTTTGTTAAAGCTCTTCTAAGTGAGAGAATGAACTTACTTAATTCAGATTCAGTAAAATGTAAAGAAATGAGTAATAAAGACAATGCAGATTTAGAAATATATAGAAAATGTATGTAATAAACACACTGCATGATCTTTTTGAAATTAGTTTATAAGTTAATAATCAAAATATTACAGAGTTATATAAAATCTTACTTGATTATTATTTGATGTATATAATAAAATTATATAATAGTAACTGCATTATTAATTTATTCTCTTTCCATTTCTGATATACCATACATTCCTGATAAAAGACGGCCGAAAGAAGCGGTTCCTGAAGGATGTTGGTTATCCCCAAGTCCACAATGACTAAATTCTGTAGGTGAAGGTATCACACCACGATCTCCAATATAAATGTAGGGCAAACGTAATACCCAATATGAACTCTGTGTTAATTTAACGGGACTTTGTATACCAGTGATAAATATTGGAGAATTAGTAGTTCCTGGTTGTACCTAACATGTAAATAATTATGAATAAGATTGTAGTCAATTTAGTGTACAATTTACATAATGTTTCTTATAGAATGAAACGAGAGTGTGTTTACGACTGTGCTTATAAGCTGAATAAGCTGTTATACCACCAGGTTGCTTACTCAGATAATTACCTTTGGATCTAATGTAACATGGACTGGTGCTTTTGGAGATACAACGTGTACTCGCATTAGTTGTGCCATTTGAACTTTATTTGTGCGACAAGGACACTCAAAAAATAAAGGCATATCTGAACTTGTTACACGATTACCACTGTCTTTCACAGGACCTACGAACAAAAACTTAATTAATTTATAAATGTATTACAAACATGTACTGCTTAACAAAAATAAAATATTAACCTGAAGATGATCTTAATATCTTATCTGGGGTAGACATCATAAATCTATGACCTCGTGGACATTCATATTCTATACCAACAAATATTTTTACCACAAATTCATTTGAATTATTTGGAACTGCATGTGTATATGGTTTATGGGGTTTACGAGATCGATTACGTTCTAGCATTGATGGCCACGGTTGTGTATGTTCGAGACGCACAGTAACATCCCACGGAAGCAAGAAATTAGTTCCAGTTATGAAACCTGGATGTTGAGCTTCGGATAAACCTAAATTATGGCTGTACAATGAGCTAGGTCCTAAACAAACCAAAGACCAACTTGGAAATTGTGGCAGTAGACCTTAAAATATAAAACAGATTCATTATATAATCATATAACAATAATATTAAATATCATTTAAGTTTACCTATAGGACTTTGCGTGTGGAGCATTCCTGGTAGATATTCTGTTGTCGATGGTTGACGTACTAAAGATTTATCTTTATTTAAATCTGTATCATTATCAGATACTTTAATTACAATTTCATTAACATCAGAATCATTTTTTTCATCGGATCCTGTAGATTTGCAATCAAGTGGATCTCCTGGTGAATTATCTAAACTCATATCAGTACTTTGGTGAGTTTCTGATCTAGAATCTTGTGTTTGTGGTGTGAAATCTTGTTCAGGGGTATCAAGGCGCG
The DNA here is from genome assembly GCA_963678705.1 of Panorpa germanica. Taxonomy (NCBI): domain Eukaryota; kingdom Metazoa; phylum Arthropoda; class Insecta; order Mecoptera; family Panorpidae; genus Panorpa; species Panorpa germanica. The sequence goes on along the minus strand of OY783215.1, from coordinate 11,231,550 downwards.
ACTCATCAACATTGTGCTTTGAAGTTTTGTTAAATAACTGAGCTGCCCTGTAGATTTATAATTATTTTATGTTATAGTATAATTAAGTTTGTCTTCAATCTTACTATTCGGTTAGTTTTGAATTTGATACTCTACTATTTAAATGGTTGAAGTTTTTCTACAGCCGTATATATATTTTTAATCTGCACCAAAGACTAAATATACTACTTCAGACAAAAATTTTGATACCAAAACGACTCTTTAAGGTAGCTCTCCACAGATTTATCATAAAAGATACCGCTATTTAATAAGTATATGGTTATATTTTGTACAGTCTTGAATTATAAGATACAACCAAACCAACCAACCAAGTACACATCAAATGTTTGACAAAATTCAAAATTTGGAGATACAATTTTGAAGGCGTTCGCAGATTACTCATTAACTCTGATATATTGTATTATAAAAGATACAAATAAATGGCTAAGATATAGGTGTATAAATTAAGTTTAATACCTGAAATCGTGAGTAGATGGTTGAAAAACAGGAAACACTGCTCTTTCTAAATTCTTACAAACACAATCTCTAGCCAGTAATGTATAAAAATCATAGTTTGCTTGGCGGACACTATAAGGATCTTCTCTCCGTCCTTGTGTTCGACCACAATCGCAAGTTGACATGTAGACAATACCACTTGAATGTTCTGGAGAGTCAAGACCAGTAACCTCATGCTTGGGTAAAGCACATGGATGATTTGTTAAACTCGGCTCTTCACACAATTGACGACCCTGCATCCAGTGATGTAGACATTCTTTTCGTAATTTTTCAGCATAAGTTGCGCATCTAGGACCTCGAGCATGTGAGTTAAATACAGTTAATGCTACTGATAATTTATCATCGTGATAACTTTTACTATAATGTGACGGAAGATTTTCCATGTAATTTGCTTGTGCAACTGGAAGTACTTTCGCACAACGATTTTCTGAAAATCTAACATCAACATTCAATAATTCTCGAAGAGAATTTATCATATTCGACTTATTATCGCCAGGATCTTTATTATCTAGTATGTCACAGCTGTGATAAAGTTTGTGGAGTTTCTTAATAGAGGCTATCCATATTTTAATTTTAGGCACTTCGAAATGTGATGGACTTGTGGCATATTTTCCAACGTTATCTTCAAAACCAGTGCTAAACGCTATCTCAACGTGCTTTTGAAGAAAGTCCAAAAAATTTCGCTCTTCAACTGGAGGATCATTGCTGCAACTACTTTTTGCGTTGCCATCGTTATTGATGTATGGGTTTCTTCCAAAGGTATCAAATACATTATTTGAGTTTCCTTTTTTTTGGCAAGATGTTATTAAAGCACGAACAGCATGCGAAACTTTATCATTATGAATATTTGCGTTTGTATTTATATAAACGAATTCTTCATTTTTTGGTATGGAGAAAAGTGAATTAGCACTGAAATAAATTGTATTTATTATATATAATATTCTTATTCTTTTGAATTAAAGTTTAAATAAATTACCTTATATTTGTTACAACTCTGGTTTTTCGTAGTATGTGATAGATTTGATCTTCCAAGCTATGTTCAAGTTTCTTTATTTCAACATCAGACCTCGCACGTCGCTCGAAGTAAAACAATACCCTTGGAGGACATAGACGTCCTGCTTGATACCATCGAGAAGTGACTCCAGCCTGGCGAAGACACTCCGAAGTTTGTGATAAAAACTTTTGCCTATGAACGGAAAATACTCATACAAACAAAAATATATAAAAAGCAGTGTCAAATATAGTTTCAGAAAGGTACATAGACCGATAACTAACCTGATGGTGTCTAAAGCTCTAAACATATGAATGTAACCCAAATCAAAACTATTTCCTGGGTGGGTTACAACAAGTATGTGACATATATTAAAAAGGAAAAGCAGAGATCTGGCAAAATTAACTTTTATCTCATTGTAAACAGTTAAATAATCTCCTGTTTCCGTTAATTTCTGAAAGAATTCACTTTCTGATTTGAAAATATCACTTTCTGTATCCAAATTTCTTGTTTCATCTGATTCATCAGTGTTGTTCTGATCTTCTTGGTTGTCTTTTGCAGATACAGAACTTGTTTTATCTTTATTTTTTTCCGTTAGCTTATTGTGTTCTTTAAAAGCTTCATATAAGTTATAGGTATCGTATAAACTTGCCAAATGGAGAAATATAATCTTGCGTTCTTCGTCATAATATCCTTCGATTTGACACTGAAACAAATATTGCATGTTTCATTCTTAATTTAAGAAAAACATTTCTGATTTAAATTAAACTTAAATACTAGAAAAAGTTAATGGCAAGAATGACTAAATTAATGTAAAAAGGGTATAATATAATATTTACAAATATTTTAGAAGTCTAGTATTTACGATATATCGTAAATATTACCAAGAATTATAAATATTGTATACTCACACCCGGAACCACTGAGTCTCCTACACGTTTCCCAAATTTAGGACCGCACAGTGGATCAGTTAGTAAGCCTCCTTTGTCGTTTTGTGCGGTTAATGTAGATTTCCCGACAACTCCTACTATGATAACTTTGTCAGATGCACTGTAAATCAAAATAACCATGGAAAAAAACTTAGTCAGAATTTTACATAAAATAGAAAAATATGCATTACCTTAAGGAGGCTGGAAACTCCGGTAGAGTAAATGTTTGATACTTCATTGTTGTACAATATCTGCAATAAAAAAAAAATTAAAGTATTGTATTTTATCATCAGAGTTTATTAACATATTATCTGCAGGATACATACTTTTCTACGAAACTCTATAGTTTTAAAATGTTATAAAAGTGCTACACTATTCTAATAGAACTGCATATCAAAATACTTTTAAATGTAAATGACAGAAATTATATTAGTTACTCTGGTGGACTATGATGAAATATTCTTCAATGTCTTTAAAAATTGAAGGTCAAAAAATGAATTATTCTTTGATATACAATTACAAGAAATAAAATAATTTTGATATATTAGATTATCTTTTATTTTTAAATACATAGCCAACACATTTGAGGAAGTAATTTAAATTCCTTGGTCTACAATATATTAATACTTATTACAATATTAAAAGTGTTTACATTATTTCAAAATATGGAATAGGGTGGTCTCTATTACAAATATTTGGTTAGGCAAGTTCGTATAGATTGAATTATAATATTCCCAAAGATAAATAATATAAACCAAATTGATGTCCTTTTCAAATACACGGTTATTGAAAAGGTTGTATCTATACAGTGCCTTTAAACTAAAGGCAAAATTCGATCTTGTCCAGACCTGGATAGCAGCCGGAATATAATGAAGAATATAGTAAAAAAAATAAAGATGAAACTACCTTTGAATATGCCAATAATTCCAACCAACACAAGTTGGGTTTTTGATATTTACGAGTATTATAATAAGCCCCTCTGTGCATGAGATACAAAATTAATAACATACGAAGGAGTCCATTAGGAACATGTTCCATGGCTATTATATTTTTATTTTATTTTAAATATAACTAATGATGGTGCAGCGTCCAGGTTTTAAATTTGATGAGGTTACGAATCCGCGTTAGTTTTGTCGGAAGCCATGTCTTAAACAAGGTGAGAAAATAATAAGATAACGTGGTTAGATGCATTTACATACTAAATAAGATGTATATATAGCAAAAATTAAATATACTAAAAATAAAAATGCTAAAACAAACCAATGGTAGCTAGTGTTTCATTTATTGTTGAGATTTTTAAGCAAGATATATTAAAATTTAAATTGCATAAAAATATATAATTGAAAGTTGAAATAAATTTTTATTATTATTTACAGTCGAGATAATCAATCCGTGGTTTTCATCATATAAAGGGGTCAAATCTGGACTTAACTTTGAATTAGCCGTGGTGACATCTTCTAACATAAATAAAGTTTCACAATAATTTTGCAGAGGCTCAAATTTTTTCTCTAACATTTTTCTTATTTAACAATTTATGTTTAGTTCTTGAAAGTTTACGTTTTAGTTTGAAGGTGGGTTGGAAATAGATGACTCATATATCTGCATTGAAAACAACACCATGGAACTATAAACAGTAGCTTACTTTACTTATCTATAAAAGTCAACTTGGTTCTCCATTAAAAATTGGTATTATTCTGTATACTTTTAAAGAATTTTATTAAAGATTCAAACCACTAAATTTCGTTAAATAGATTTATACTAGATGGCACTGGTTAACTTATTTTATTTTCTTTTCTATTTACCGCGCAAGATGTTAAGTAACCTTTCTTGCCTAAAAACCCTTCAATGTATATTAGTTTAAATAAATCTAGACGACAAATTTTTTACTCCGACGATTTTAAACAATGAGTAAAGTAAGTTAACTCCTTTTAGCATAGCACCGTCCACACATTAAAACAAAAAAATATATCATCCCGATACTCAACGACGTCATGTGTTAAAGAAAGGTCATTATTGACGCCTTTGCTAATAAAATGTTCCTACCTAAACTTTAACATATAAATAATATATTATAATTAATTTAAAGACGTGTTTCAAACGATACTCCTTTTTATTTCTTTTCTTTTTATACCACTTAAAAATTCCAAATTAACAGTGCCTCGTATCTGCAAACTAGGTGTAATTATAGAGCCCTTTTTATTATACTCTGCTCAATTAATTCGAAGCCTAATCAGGTAGTTGCTTGGCAACTGCTGCTGCTTTTAAATTTGATACAGCATCAGCAGCCCTGTAAATGTGTCGGCACCTTTTTATGTATCCAAAAATATTTATCATAAAAAAATGTTCATTTGATGATCGAAATAAACGGGTACAGTCCACTTAATCGTTAGAAGCGCGTTACATGTTTGTTCAGTACAAAATTAGCACAGAACATAAAATGTGTCTCTGTTGACATTCTAGTTTAATATTGTATTGTTGTCTCTGGTAGAAATCTTACTCAGGGCAACACAGCGACGTGTTGGGCAACACAACGACGACTGCTGTGCACGCTACAGCCGTATGGCTTTCGAGTCACTCGTGTTTTGGCTTTTGCACTGTCGTAGCATGTTTCGCAACCATTTTATATCATTAGAATTTGTGGTTAAATTTATATTAAAAAAGTGTAAAATAATTTTATCATTAAACAATTGAATAATTATTCAATCTACAAATACTCGCATGGTTTTATTTCGTACATGCGAAGCTGGTCCTTCGATGCCTTACAAAGCCGATCCTTCGAGTTTATTATCCGCGTGTGTTTTACATTGTGTTTTTGGCGTTTTTTTACATTTGCCCCTTGGTGATTGCCATTGAATGGGTAATTGGGACGCTCTATTTTGGCGGATTCACGGAGGATTTGGATTTTACAATTACATTTCAAGAAGGTTTTAATTCGTAAATGCGAATCTACACTTCGAGAATTAAAACAAATTTGGGCTTACAAACCATTATTAACCGCGTGTGAATTCGTGGTGTTTTGAGGTTACATCTGTGTAGTAATCGGCACATGTGCAAGCTATTTCTTTACATTTACCCTATGGCGGCCTGGCAAGTCATCAATTGACATTGATTGGGTAATGTAACGCTTGATTTAAGCGGATTCACATATATTTTGGATACTACATGTTCACATTTCAAGAAAAATTGTTCAAGAAATTTATTATACGGAAAGGGGTGCAAGGAACCTAGAAGAGAGTAAAATACTTTTTTACTCATCAAGGTACAATTCTATTATCATTATCTACAAGTACCGATTTATTAAAAAATTGCTAAATTCCTGGATTAAGCTGGATTAGTTTTCTCATCCACGTTTCATCTAACATACAAGTACGAGTTTATCATCTAAGCAAGATGGAGGGGTTGAAGAGGCTTAAAACGGCGCGGACGACTGCAAAAGGTTCGATTTCAAGAATGGACAATTATGTCAGCGACGCAAGGGCCCTCGAATCCGGTACGGTAGAGCTGCTGGAGGCGAAGAAAGAAAAGTTGATGGCTACCTATCACACGTACGAGCTCACGCAATCCAGTATTTTAGAAATTGATGAACAGGATGATGAAGACATCGAGGATGTAGAAGAAAAATACTTTAATATTTTAGCTAAGTTAAATGCCAGCATCACCAAGTTAAAAGAAGTTAATAGGCCTACTTGTCCTAGCTTAGTGGCATCCAAGCTTCCAGCGGTGGAAATTCCAACCTTCGATGGCAAGGATATAACCAGGTTTAGGCCCTTTTATGAGCTCTTCCAAGCAGTTGTTCACAATAATGCATCACTGTCCGATGTACAGAGACTTTTTTATTTAAGAAAGTATCTCCTTGACGAGGCTCTCTCAATAATTATAAATTTGCCGCTTGTGAACAGCTCATATAAAGAGGCTCTTGATTTATTGTTAGCGCGGTATGATAATAAGGCGCGATTAATTACTAATCATATAAATATATTACTTGATATTCCAAACATGCAGAAGGGTACTGCAATGGCTATAAGGGCTTTTTTATGTCAAGTTAAACAGCAATTACAAGCTTTAAAAAATCTTGATGAGCCTGTAGACAAATGGGATATGATTCTAATCTCAATATTATGTAGAAAGCTAGATTTATTAACTAGTCGCAATTTCCATATGGAAAGAAATGTAGACAAACTGCCTACTATGGCAGAATTTATATCATTTTTAGAAAAACGTGCGATTGCACTTGAGGATAGCTCACCGTATAAAAGTATGTCAAATGACAAAAATTATAAAGAGTATTCGTACTCGAGAGTTTCCAATGTCACTACTCGCTACAATTTAGCATGTAGATATTGTAATATGGACCATCCCATTTTTAGATGTCCAAAATTTAAAATGGCTCCTTTGGAGTCGCGTAATTCATTTGTTCAAGAACATAAATTATGTTCGCTATGTTTAAAAGCCCATAGTGGCAGGTGCTCCCTTGAGAATAATTATAAATGTCATAAATGTAAAGGCATGCATAGCAAATTGTTATGTGATAAAACAGACGCTGGTTCGCTGGCTGGCAAGACAACTGAATCTCCAGTTGTAATGTGCTGTAGCAATGATAGCTTGGGGGGTACCATATTGCTGCCTACTATGAAGGTAAAAATTATTGACAATTTTGGTCGCGAGTTTCTAGTTCGTGCATTGCTTGATAGCGGTAGTCAAGCATCATTAGTGACTGCTGAACTCTTAAAAGAATTGCGTTTACGCACAAACACTCATCCTAGTAAAATAATTGGCATAGGCAATAAAGCCACAAAATTATATCACTCAGCAATTATAAACATACAGTCTAATTACGACAGAAATATTAATCACAAAGTGAATTGTCATGTAGTTGAATCTATCACTACGCATTTGCCTCAAATTTTTATTGACACATCCAAAGTTATTTTTCCCAAAAATATTAAGCTAGCTGATGAGCAGTATAATGTACCCTCGAAAATATCATTGCTATTGGGTGCGGATGTATATTTTGCCATTCTATTAGGTGGCTGTATTAAATTAAATAATGGCTCAGTTTTACAGAACACTACATTTGGATATGTAGTTGCAGGTAAACTGCATAATCAATTTAATTATAATGTTATTAATGAGCCAAAAATGTTTCAAAATCAAAATAATTATTCAAGTAATATTATAGTATCTAATTTTGCCATTTCTGACCATACAACCCTTGAGAATGTTATGGGGCAATTTTGGATGACTGAGAAAGTCCCAGAAAAGACAGATAAGTTTACTGAGGAATATTTAAAGGCTGAACATATTTTTAAAAATTCAGTACTACTTGAAAATAATACTTTTACTGTAGATTTGCCATTAGTCAGCCCAGTAAATGAACTAGAATTGGGGGATTCTTTCTCAGTCGCCCTGCAAAGATTCTGTGTGTTAGAAAACAGATTTAAACGAAATCCTTCACTATTGAAGGTGTATAAAAAATTCATTGATCAGTATATAGAGATGGGACATGCCAGGGAAATAGACATAAATTCTTATGATGTTTATAATACTCCTAATTATTTTTTAGCGCATCATGCAGTTACAAACGATGATAGCAAAACTACTAAATTGCGTGTGGTCTTTGATGGAAGCATGCGTTCTAAAAATAAGATTTCTCTCAACGATGTTATGCTGAATGGTCCTGTGGTTCAAGGCGAGCTCTTCGATATTCTCCTACTGTTTAGAACTTATGTGTACACAATTGTCTGTGACATAGAAAAAATGTTCCGCTGTATTCTCACAAATGACACTTACAATGTCTTACAAAATATCTTATGGAGAGATGATCCAGGTAAGCCCATCAGTTGTTTGCAATTAAAAACTGTAACATATGGACTCAAATCTTCTACCTTTTTGGCCACACGATGTCTCATAGAACTTGCCCATCGCTACAAACATAAATATCCTCTCGCAGCGAGAGCAATGTGCCATAATACGTATGTTGATGATGTCATAGTTGGGTGCGATGACGTGGAAGAGTTATCTGAATTAAAGTCTCAATTAATTGGTTTGTTACAATTAGGTAATTTTAAATTACACAAATGGTCTTCCAATCATCCCCCAGTGCTCGACGACATCTCTAGTGATAAAAAATATATCAATGAATTAGATTTGAATAAATCAGCCATTATTAAAACATTAGGTCTAAAATACAATGTTATTTTGGATACATTTACTTTTAAATGTCCTAACACGAATAGTAACAATTTGAATACTAAAAGAAAAGTGCTTAGTTTTATTGGGACTTTATTTGACCCGTTAGGATTGATTGGCCCTATAATTGTAGTTGCCAAGTTAATCATGCAAGAGCTTTGGTTTTTGAAAATAGATTGGGACGCACCGCTGCCTGACAAGCAATTACAGATGTGGGAAAAGTTCCTTAATGGTCTAAAGATAGCAGACAGCATTTCAATAGATCGACTTATAAAGGAGGAAAATTTTGTCACTGCAGAATTAATAGGCTATGCAGACGCATCTATGAAGGCGTACGGGTGCTGCCTATATTTAAGAACCATTACAGCAAATGACAACGTAAAAACAAAATTAATTTGTGCCAAGTCTCGTGTGGCTCCACTAGGTAAGGTACTTACAATACCCCAACTAGAGCTAAATAGTGCAGTTTTGTTGGCACAACTTGCGGTTAGAGTTAGTAATTTACTCAAAACTAGATTGGAACATAGACTTTTCCTTTATTGTGATTCCAAAATAGTCCTTGCTTGGATTCAAGCGGACAAATTAAAAACCAATATCTATGTTAATAACAGAGTAAAGAAAATAACAGAGCTCACAGATAAATTCTCTTGGTACTATGTAAAATCAGCTGATAACCCAGCTGATATAATTTCTCGTGGTATAGAACCACAACACTTAAAAAATCAAAATCTTTGGTGGAACGGTCCCCAGTATCTATCCAATTCTCATTTTAAACATGATCATTATTTTGATTTAAATACAGTACTTCCATCAGACGATGAAGATAAAAGCTGTAATGTTTGTAACATTGAAGTCGAACAAGCACCGTTAATGCTAGACTTGTTTAAAAAATTCTCCAATATCAATAAGCTACAGCGTGTATTAGCTTATGTGTATAGATTCTTTAATAATTGTAAAAAGGCAGTACACAGTTCAATTTGTTCTTATCTTACTATTTCTAAAAATAATATTTGTGGACATTTATCTCCACAAGAACTTCATAATTCTTTATTAATTATCATTCGCTCAGTTCAAAGGCAAATATTTTTTAAAGAAATAAAATGTCTCTTAGGTGGTATCATTATCAAGACCGGTATAGGTAATCTCCACCCTTTCATAGACAGCACTGGTTTAATTCGTGTTGGTGGCAGATTGCAAAATGCAGGCATTGCAAAAGATAAAATGCACCCAGTCATACTGCCAAAGGACAACAATATCACTTCTATCATAATCAAAAATGAGCACTTACGTTTGCTCCATGCTGGTGCTAGATTAGTACTCAGCTCCTTGTCTCAAAAGTTCTGGATTATCAATGGCATACGGGAGGTCAAAAAGGTACTATACAAATGTGTTATATGTTCACGATTGAAGGCTGAATCTGCTAAACAATTGATGGGTTCTTTGCCAGCTGACAGAGTTACAGCTACAAGACCATTTCAGCATGTAGGTGTAGATTTTTGTGGACCTTTTAACATAAAGATAGCTCGCATACGTAAACCATTGATTACAAAAGGTTACATTTCATTGTTTGTTTGCTTTTCTACAAAGGCCATACACATGGAAGTGGTTTCTGATTTAAGATCTGAAACATTCTTGGCATGTCTCAATCGTTTTATTTCTAGACGAGGCATGCCTACTAAAATTTATTGTGACAATGCTAAAACATTCAAGGGTGCTGCTAATGAATTAAAAGAGTTGTATAATTTACAGACTAATAAGTCTCATAGAAATAATGTTATAAGTTTTTGTAATAATCTATATATAAAATTTATGTTTATACCCAGTTATGCTCCTGAATTTGGTGGTATATGGGAAGCAGGGGTCAAAAGTGTGAAGCACCACCTTAAGAGAGTAGTTGGTAATTTGGCCTTAACTTATGAAGAATTAAATTCAGTTGTCATACAGATTGAAGGTGTGCTAAACTCAAGACCACTGCTTCCACTAAGCCCAAATGAATATAAGTATTTGACTCCAGCACATTTTCTAATTGGCACTGCTCTGATTGAATACCCTGAAGTTAATTTAACAGAGGTACCAGTCAATCGTCTTAAGTTTTGGAATATTGTTAAAAAACTAAAACAAGACTTTTGGCAAGCTTGGTCTAAGGATTATCTCACACAGCTTCAGAGCCGTCCCAAGTGGAAATATGCTAATGAGAACCTGAAAGAAGGTGATTTAGTTATTGTAAAGAATCTAAACTCACCCCCATTAAATTGGCCAATGGCCAGAATCACAAAGGTCTTTTTTGGTAAAGATGGAAAGGTGAGAGTGGCGGAAATAAAAATTGGTGATAAGATCTACAACAGACCCATCACAAAATTGTGTAGATTACCACTGAATTGATTGTTGTGTACATTATGCAATTGATAATGTATGCTAAAATGTTAATTACGTTTTCTGTTATCTTTAGAATAATTGTTATTTTGTTTTATTTTATATTATTCTCATACAATTATGTAGACTATCATAGATTTAAGAAGTTTGTAAATTTATGTAGCTCTATGTATTAATGTATTTTTATATATATTTTAAGTTGGTTGTGGGATCAGCTACGTTCTGCTGGCTGGTAATTTATGTTCAGTACAAAATTAGCACAGAACATAAAATGTGTCTCTGTTGACATTCTAGTTTAATATTGTATTGTTGTCTCTGGTAGAAATCTTACTCAGGGCAACACAGCGACGTGTTGGGCAACACAACGACGACTGCTGTGCACGCTACAGCCGTATGGCTTTCGAGTCACTCGTGTTTTGGCTTTTGCACTGTCGTAGCATGTTTCGCAACCATTTTATATCATTAGAATTTGTGGTTAAATTTATATTAAAAAAGTGTAAAATAATTTTATCATTAAACAATTGAATAATTATTCAATCTACAAATACTCGCATGGTTTTATTTCGTACAATGTTAACAAGAAATATTTTTAAGTGATTAATTTAAGTAATTAGTTAATAAAGTGAAATAATACAAGGAATAAAAAAACATTTTTAATTGAACGAGTTTTTCGATTTGATACTTTTTAAAATAAAAATAAATTTATGTGTGCGGTAGAAAATAATTCTAAATCAGTTTTCACAAATATTAGAATTATTTCAAAAAGAATACCATGAAAAAGAAGAACAACGATTTGGTCCTGATACTGGACATCTTTTGTCTGCTACTAGCTTAGATGTTCGCAGTGATTACTTTAAAAACTGACCCAGAGTGAATGTCAGTAATTCTGGACTTAACAGATCAGCTTGTGAAATCATTTTTTTGAGGTTCATTTATAAATTTTAACTGTAAGGCCGTCAGCACACGACGCGACTGGTTGCAAACCTTAACCCCGAATCTGCCCGAACCGAATGTCATTATAACTGTGTTGTTAGTAAAAGAACGAGTGTTTACGAGTGAGATAAAACACACGGCACGAACGTTACTAAACTGATTTTAAACTAGTTTTGAGCATATATTCAGCGACTAGATTTCTCGGTCGCAGGGGATTGTTGGTTTCATGATGACATCATCAACAGAGATGTTTACGAAAAGTATTTAAATACATACATACAACATACATACATACATACATATAACAAAACAGAATCCCCTGTTTTGCTATTGTTAAAAATTCCATAGAGTCACGATACAAGGCTCGTGCTCGTTTTCGTTGAAAACTTCGTTTTGCGTTTAGTTTACAGTCAGCCGACTCGTGTGCCTTTCTCGTGTTTTACCTCATATCTCGATCTCTCATTAACAACAATTGTAATCACATTCGCTTCGGGTAGATTCGGGGCTAAGGTTTGCAAGCAGTCGCTTCGTATGCGGAGGGCCTAACTGTACGAGATGAATATTAGCGCGTGTTTTTTTTAAACATCCAAAAATTGACTGAGATGTAGCTATTTCAATTTGATATACACCTTGCACCTTGCACTAGCACTAGCACCTTGTGTTAGTTGTGCATATGACGTCACACGATAAATAAATCATCGAGATTATTTCTCTTTGTTTACAACAATCATAATATAAAACTTTGTGGGTATAAGGCTTTATATATCTGGTAACAATCTTCTTTACAGTGTGTTTTATAAAAGTGATGACGATTCATAGAAGAGAAAAAGTAGCAATTTGATTCATTTTTTATAAATGAATTTTTTAATGATGAAATGTTCAAAAATGACTCTTTTCTTGTTAATATCTCTTCTAGTATTGCTACTTTAAAGAATAATTGGATATTTGAGGTACTGATGGCCAGCTAAATACTGTTATGTAAGCAATTACGTTACAGTTACCTAATATACAACTTTTCATAACCTATTTTTTGACGTTTTGAAAAATTAGTCTACCTTTTTGCTGATTAACATAATCATAAAACTACTTAAACACATCTTTTGAGGAATTATAGAATCTTACAAACAACTTTTTAAGGATTAATGACTTGTAAAAATATAAGCTACAAAACAAAACCCTTTTAAATTATATATTATGTACTTTAAGATATATATTAAGTAATCTTTAAGTAAAATATTGCATATGGTAACATTAATGTTTAGTGTTTAGCGGCCTAAATACTTCTAAACATTATTTTTAAACCTGGCAGGTAATTATTTGTAAAATTCAGGAATACCAATTTCACTGAATTTTGCAGTCGATTTGGAATGCAATTAATCGTATAATTATGATCGCATCGGTTCGTTTCCTTTTCATCACACTACCTCATGATGAACTTGATAAAATTTTCCCTCTTATTATCTAAAATAAACCATCTAATAAAACCAAAGCAAGTTTTGGTCAGGCATTTTAAATATTGTGAATTATTCCATAAATTAAATTTTCATAAAAAAAATTCATGTTTAATACATAAGCATAAGCAAGCACTCTACAAGGACAAGGACAAGATAGACATGGCATCACTGATGTTCACATTTGGTTTCATCTTTCGTATAGTGATTTAATTTTAATGAAGGGTTATCGGTGGTTCTCTGCATGCCCCCAGGAGTCAGTGCGTCGACTAATAGCCTGTCATTATCAGCGCCGACGCATAGTTACAGCCCTGCTTCGCTAAGCACCATCCTAAATGACTCGCAGAGACTCAAATTAAAGTGGACCGCCAAAACAAGATGAAGATTCATAAGATGAGATTTTAGAATAAATTGATGGACAACGCAGCTATTATATACGAGTATAAATTGACCGGGTATACATAATTGATTAATATACACTAAGTAGATAATTTGGAATTTATTAATATATTCAACATTTTTGTTAAACATAGAAAAATTATCAAGATTGGTAAGTAGTTGTATCATTTAAATTTAGTGCATCTTTAGAACATAAATAAGCATGTTATGCGATCTAATATGCAAGCGGTTCACATATTTCAGATGGTTCACAAAGAGAAGTGTCAGAAAAAAATACTTGTCAAAGAAAGGATAAAATTTTACATAGTCAAATTAAAATCAGAGGTGCAATGGCATGAAGAAATGGGGCACAGTGTTATTAAGCTTCATTTTCACTCATTGTTTTAATATTTAATTTACTGCTTTTATTTAATATTGTAATCTAGATTTCAGGTTCTCGTTTAAGCATTCCTTTTCACATTTGTGTTTTTATTTAAGTTTAGTTAATTTAGATGGTGCGTATGCATAGTTAATAATATAAATTTTGACAAAATTGTAGGTGAAATAATTAAAATTGCTATTTTGATTAACAATTAGTAATAGAAATTGTTTTCTTTTCTATATTTTTCAAAAATTGACATTAAACTTTTTTTAAAAGTACATCCTACTGCATTTTGACAGATTGTCACATTTTGGAGGTTATAATATAATATAGTTGTTCTTAATTTAAAACATTGGACCTTGTAAGGTTCTAAAAAAACTAAGAAAACTTAAAAAAATTAATTAAATTAAAAATATTAAAATTTAAATACAAAATTAAATTAAAGCAGTGAGTGGGAATGATACTTTAGATTAACTGTATATATGGGGTCTTTCAACAATTGATTCAAAATGACCGGTCTTGTTGAGTTTCGTTTAATTAACTTTTAATTATACGAAACTCAATAATAACTACTGTGATTAATTAATTACTCACAGTAGTTATGGTCGGTCAGAGATGGAGCCCAGTCTCTAAAATAGGGCACCTACTGTAAATTAATTTCACACCAAATCATCATCTCACATCAACAATAAATTTCTTTCAGGCTGGTGAGAAAACACAGTAAAAATTACTATGTAATATAGTGCCAGAGTGCTATTAATGGTTCTATGTTGGTCATCTGTAGAGCCATTATGGTACTCCAGCGCGCGATATTTGAAGTTATTAGGCAAATATCAACCAAGTTAAAAAAATTTGTAAAAATATAAAATAAGTGAAGAAATTCCAATCACAGAAATTAAAATATTTAACTAACACGAAATCAGTATCAAATTAGTGTAATCGCACAATAGGCAGAGTGAGAGGCAGAGGTGAAGGAGGAGAGGCAGTAGCAACAGCGTTCAGTACATTTATGTAATTGTAGATTATGATCTCACTTTGTCACGTCCGTGGGTTCAGTTCTTGGCGATCTATCACCGGCCTTATTACGAACGTGGCTAAGTGCTGGGCGGGGATATGTATTGGGGGCGAGAGAGGGGGTGTAGCACACCATGGGGTTGTTGGTTGCCAGTGGCCTCCAGGTATGATATACACGTCGGGAATGTGTGGGGTGAATATGTAGCGTGGTGATTAACAGCTTTATTTGAATAGAATTTGGAATAGCGAAAAAAAACATTATTTAGGAGTAGGTGCGAGGATAGACCCAAGTACAAAACTCAATTCAACTTTCTTATATTTTCATCCATAATTAGACGTTTTTTAGATATGAGTATACTAGATTTGTTAAACTTCTACCGCCTTACAAATAAACCTGTTATAAAATTTATACAAGGGATAAAGCCATTCTATTCAACATATTAAAAAACGGGTAATGCGGAAATATATATATATATATTTTTTTTTAATAATAATTCCTAGGACTTATTATTAAATAATAACATTTTATTATTATTAAATAATTATTCGCCCTTCTTAACTCATTTTATTAACATTTTACATATTTACTTTTCCTTTATTATTTTACTAATACTTTTAAACCCGCTATATCCTGTCTATCACTAAGCACACTGGCCACCTTGGATATCTTACTAGTTCCTGCATACTCGTTGGCAACACCACTTCATTTTTTTATCAAAACTCTGTACAAATTATTTCTGCAGGCCTCCGTTTCTGTACATTGGAAGAGCAAATGTTCTGGATCTGCTACCCCTTCTCCACAATTGCACATATCTTCTTACACCAAGTGGTTTCTTTTAAGATGTGCCAACCCTACAAACAATTTTGATCGGAATCCAATTAGATGCGAATTGTATCACTCTGAATGGTGATTGGAATCCTATCAGACATTAGTGTGACATTACATGAAGCTTTGGACAGCATGTCTCAACTTGCCGGAACGTTCCGTACCCCCTCTGATGGCGTTCATAATACTTTCCATACGACGTTTGCCGAGGTGTAAGTCGTGCTCCTACCCAGGACTACCATAATACTAACATATGTTCTCCCGAACGCTGTTTGACTGCTGTCTAAGCGCTCTCTGATACGAGATTGCTCAGATACGACAAATTGTTTGTAGGGAAACTGATAACACTTTCCTCGGACCTTGGGATGCGGAAATATTATCTAGTAAAAAACATTAACTATTATTTGTATACTAGCATCAAAATATATAACCAAACTAATCTTAAAAAATAATATAGTTATCAATTATTCAAACCAATATTCAATTTTTTATCAGTTCTGTTTATCAGTCACTTGATATACGTAGGAGTATATCTCGATAATAACATCACAGAATGAGTGTACCGTATCACCTATCACCCACCACTTTTGTGGTTCGGTACTCCACCCCTCCACCTCTCACTCCCACATCACATGACAGTTTGTTCCACGCTACTAGTAATGGCAACAGCGGTGAGACGCGGAGTAAAGGGATGATTTCAGAGATGGTATGGGGTTGCCAGGCCAGGGGTCGTGTCGCGTGCTGAGTGTCGGGGATGTTCATACAGAGTATAGCAATAGCGTAGTGGTAGCAAACGTACTAACAGAACAGACTAGCATGAACAGAACGCCTGGGGGTTTTCAGGGACTAGAATAAGGAGGGTGTGAGTAAATAAGGGTAGAATAGGGTGAGTGGACGGGATTCTACTCAACCCATCTTGGCGCCCACACATGCCACAAACTCACTGAGCCAACGGTAACGGCAATGGCAACGGCAGCGACTATGCCACACCACGGCTCGATTTAACACCAGGAAATGTACAAAGTTTTATGTGTAGGATTTAGAGTTGATTATGATAAAATACGTTCCCTATTTCATCACTTCTGTAGTTACTATAAATAAGCTACGCTGTTAGCTGTTAGCTAGTTGCGTATGAAACGTAATAAACCTATGGCTTAATAGTATGCAGAAGTTACTGTCATTGAAATACGGGCATATCGTACAAACTCATGAGTTGAGGGTTAAGTTACTGTAGATTATATTTTAGATCACCGCTATATTTTAAATCCAAACTTTCATTAAAATTTAATTAACAGCAGTTCGAGCGTTGTTATTTGCATTTAACAAAAAGTGGTCTCTATAATTCTGTAATTATATTTATTGAAGTAAATTTAACATTTTTTAGACCTAGACCCCATTAAGGAATAATTACTGCGGATAAATCCATCTGAGATTATATGCATTACTTGACTCGGCCAAGAACTGTTTTTATACTGCTGCATATTTTTTCATGTTCATGGAAGAGATGTAGCGGCAAATGGCATACTGCTCCGAAGAGATACACCGATAACAGCATATGAATTTTGCAGAATTAATTCCATCGTGCGTATGTCCACATTCGACTATATGTTCTATACAATAAAAGATAAGGTGATTTTTGTAGAAATCTACAGATTTTTTTTCACATAGAATTAAAACCGGTGGTGTTCATATGATTCCATGTGTTACAGAATTCGCGTTTTTCTCCGCGCGAAATTATTCTGCCTCATTGGGGTCGATGTGGACGATATTTTGATTATCCTGATGCTTATACAACTTGAAATATTGTATCGTCAGTTGGTAAAATTATTAGTAAGTGTTGGAATTACAATACATTCATTCTTAAATTAAATTACTTAAACTTGTTTTGTTTTTGTTTATATAAAACTATTATATTAAATTCAATTGTTTTATGTCAATAAGAAATCAGAAATTGTAATTGAATAGAAATCAGATAGTGTAATTGAATTGTATTAGTTGTATCAGAAATTTAGTCTGAGGACTTTCTGTATAATTTCGGTCTGAGGACTTATTGATTAAT
Organism: Panorpa germanica; assembly: GCA_963678705.1. Taxonomy (NCBI): domain Eukaryota; kingdom Metazoa; phylum Arthropoda; class Insecta; order Mecoptera; family Panorpidae; genus Panorpa; species Panorpa germanica. The sequence goes on along the minus strand of OY783215.1, from coordinate 11,213,491 downwards.
AAAATATTTAATATATAACTGTGCATATAATATCTGCTTCAATAGGTTATGGGCCCAGATTAATTAAAAAAAATTGGCTTTAATTAAAAAAATTAATATGATGACATCAGTGAGTGCTACAAGATTTGAGCTGTTGAGTAAGGACAATTATGAAGCCTGGAAAATTCATGTTGAGGCGCTATTGATCAAAAATGATTTGTGGGAATATGTCAGTGGTGAAAAACCGATTCCTGTTGCTGCGGAAAATAATCAAGAAGAAAGAAATGGATGGATAAAAATTGATCGTAAAGCTAAGTCAGAAGTAATATTAGCAATTAGTTCAACGGAATTGCAGCATGTCCGAGGTTGTAATACTTCTCATGAAGTTTGGCAAAAACTTGCCTCAGTTTATGCTTCCAAAGGACCTGCAAGAAAAGCTTTATTACTTAAGCAACTTATGCTTCACAAGATGTCTGAATGTGGTGATGTCAGGGATCATGTAAACAAGTTTTCGGATATAGTTGATCGACTTGGAGCTATGGATATTGAAGTGAATAAAGATTTATTGTCTGTAATGTTATTATATAGTCTACCAGATAGCTATGAAGGCTTTAAATGTGCTATGGAATCACGTGATGAACTCTTGGAGGTTGAAGCTCTTAAGGTTAAGATACTTGAGAAGAGTGAAATTGGTTCAAATTCAGTTGTTGAGTTAGCTGGAAATGTAAGGGCTGAAAATCAACAGAGTTACAAAAATATTTTTAAAGGATATTGTTTTAAATGTGGAAAACAAGGACATAAGTCTCCTGAATGTCCAACTCAATTGAAATCAAATTTCAGAAGAAATAGACCAGATAGACAGAATAGATACACACAAGAAAACCAATGTTCTCAAGCGGATGATGATACTTTTGCAGTATTTAATGTTGAATTTGCTGGTAGTGTTCCAAGTTGTCGACCTTGGATTCTTGATAGTGGCTGTACAACACATTTATGTGGTGATAAACAATTATTTAAGTCTTTAAATGAAGAAATTAGTGGGAAAATAAATTTGGCTAATCAAGCAAATAGTGAAATCAAAGGAAAAGGTACTGTTAATTTGTCGATTAGTAATGGTAAACAGCTGAGGTCAGTAGATTTTTCAAACACATTATTTGTACCAGATTTAAGGTCAAATCGAGTATCAGTTGCTAAAATTACTAATAAGGATCATGAAATTCTATTTAAAAAAGATTCAGCTGTAATTATGGATATGACTGGAAATGTTAAATTTGTTGCTGAAAGGCGTGGTGATCTCTATTATTTACAAGAAGGTAATGAAGAAGCTTGTATTGAAGAAGATAAAGCTAATTCTGAGTTATTGATGTGGCATTGTCGTATGGGTCATTTAAATGCTAAGGATTTATTTCGGGTGATTAATCAGAATACTACAAGTAAAGTAACCTCTGAACAATTGAAATGTTTGTCAAGATGTGAAGTGTGTCTACGAGGCAAGATGACAGGGTTACCGTTTTCAGGAAGTGAACGACAGAGTGAAGAACTTCTTGAAATAGTTCATACAGATATTGTTGGACCGTTTAGGACACAATCAGTGAATGGAGCAAAATATTTTATTACATTTATTGATGATTATTCTCGATGGTGTGAAGTATACTTTCTTAAACAGAAGAGTGGTGCACTAGAAGCTTTCAAAATGTATCAAAATCAAGCTGAACGTATGACAGGGAAGAAGATTAAGTATCTTCAAAGTGATAATGGTAAAGAGTATTGTAATACTGAGATGGATTCTTTCCTGCGTAATCAAGGTATTCAACGTCGATTAAGTGTTGTAAGAACACCTCAGCAAAATGGTGTTGCTGAACGTTTAAATCGAACATTAGTTGAAATGGGACGATGTTTATTACTTCAATCAAATTTATCGGATATGTTTTGGACTGATGCTGTAGCTACAGCATGTCATTTGAGAAACAGATGTCCTTCAAGAAGTATTAATGGAGATACTCCTTATCAGAGATGGTTCAACAGGGATAAAGTTCATTTAAATTATTTACGAGCATTTGGATCAACTGTATATGTCTTAGATAAAGATCCAACAAAAGGCAAATTATCTGATAGATCAATGAAAGGAATTTTTGTAGGTTATCCACGTGAATCAAAAGGATACAGAATTTGGTTACCAGAAAAGAGAAAATTTATTGTTGCTCGTGATGTGAAATTTATTGAAGATAATGTTACTACAGTTTTAAAGAACCAAGAGATTAAACAGCTGATTATTAATGATTTTGAAAACAAGGATAAACCATGGATTGAATTGATAACAGGATTTAAAAATAGTAATGAGACAGAAACTTTAGATGGAATTCCAGAAGAAAATTTAGAAGATAATGAAGAAAATGAAAATTCATCTGGTATTCAATCATCTATTCAAGAAACTCCTAGAAGAAACTCAAGAGAATATACTAGAGAAGAAAGAAGAGGACCAGGAAGACCAAAATTAATTAAAACAGGTTTGAAAGGACGTCCCAGAAAATTATTTTCAAAAGTTAATAATTGTGAAGTTAAAGAAAGGATTGAATCTGATTCTAATGAAGATGATAATGATAATGATAATATATTTGTTGGAGTAGCTGAAGTTAAATTGGAAGATGCTATTAATTCTCAAGAGTGTGCTGAGTGGAAGAGAGCAATTAAATCAGAAGTCATAAGTTTATTAAAAAATGATACTTGGAATATTGTAAAATTCACTGAAGGATTGGGACTTCAAATTATTTAAATTGTTGAAATGAATGTCTTGAGGGGGTGTGTTGGAATTACAATACATTCATTCTTAAATTAAATTACTTAAACTTGTTTTGTTTTTGTTTATATAAAACTATTATATTAAATTCAATTGTTTTATGTCAATAAGAAATCAGAAATTGTAATTGAATAGAAATCAGATAGTGTAATTGAATTGTATTAGTTGTATCAGAAATTTAGTCTGAGGACTTTCTGTATAATTTCGGTCTGAGGACTTATTGATTAATAAAATATTTAATATATAACTGTGCATATAATATCTGCTTCAATAGTAAGTATAATTATGAACCGATCAATTCTATACCCAATTAATTTACCAACTTCTATTGAATGATATCAAAATATATAAACATCAAACACAAATGCTGGGTTGATGTTAGGATAGATGATAGGATACGACTCAAATTTATTTCTTTCAGCGCAGAATGCTACTACTTCTTTGAGTGAAGATCATTCTTGTTTTGTTTAGATCACAATCCAAAATTTTAGTCTTTTAAATAAGGCGTCAATGTGTAAAACCAGGTAAATAATCACTTTGGACAGATTTTTAAGGAAAGACTAATTAATTAAAAATATTTATGGAGGAATTGGTGACTACCTGAATGCAGCTCCTTTCGCGTGATAGGCAATTGTGACTAGAGACTACAATTGATTTTTGCGTGAAAGCTAAAAAGAAGATAATCTCAAATATTTTATGATTTGGATCTCCAAAGAAATCTAAATAATTGTAATGCTGATATTTGATGTTTTTTTACTAATAAGGTTGCCGTTTAATAATCTTTATCAAATTTTAGCACTGTATAGTATGCATTTGAGAGCAAAAAAATTCTTTTGGCTCTCTCTGGTTCTGCAACATACAATGGGATAAATTACTGCGCAGTGGCCTACACGTATTCTGATCTGCTTGCTTTTAAAAGTGATTTCGTTATCTATCTACTTTTGCAACCAACCGCTATTTTCACACCGCAAAAAGAATAACATTTAAAGTGCTTTTAAATGTTATGATTTCACTTGTTGAAAGATCTCTAAAATCTAAAAAGAAATGACACAATCCGAAAATGGAAGAAAACCGGTTTTGCCAAAACTAAATTATTTGATTTTGTATATAGAACCATTCAAATGACAATGCATTCAGTTAGACCATGAAGAACCGCCTTCAGATCTTCAATCTCATATATCTTATATTGAACTGTCATTAACACCACACATAGCAGGTTCAAACACGTTTCAAAGCGCTGGAATATTTAATGTGCAAAAAATGTGTGTATATCAAAATAAAATCAAGTCCAGACTATTAGAAGCTCAGAAGACGTATTGCCTTATTCGGCAATATAAATATGTAGTAACAAATAAAGTTAGGCGTTGTAAACTTTCCACCCCTGTTTTTAAACTACAAATAAATATTTTATTTACCTGTTCATATCTATAATTGACAATTTAAATAATATTGAAGGGAAAGGAAGCTTCAAATTTAACACAATACCCGATGGAAATTGTTTTTTAAATTTGAAAAAATTTGAAGGTTTTCAATATTTTTTCTACTCTTTATATTTGTTATCGGAAGCCAATAAAATATCAATTGTGGGAACTGTATAGACTGAGTGGGACTGAGTCCCCTCAATAAAAAAAAGTTATAACAGATACAAGCAAATATTTACACAAACTATTTTAAGAAAAATCTGTGAAATAATCAAGAAAGTTAGAAAGTGAATATTACAGCAATTTACATATGTTAACTGAAAAAAGTATGCATTTATAAACATTTCGAAAATTGCCCCACCCTCTTTAATAAAACATCACAGACAATTCTAGCAATCTCTTTTTACAACGAGCTATATACAAATTTAATAATTCTTTTCCTAATCAACACATACAAATGAAAACAGTTAGAAAGTAAAACTTTGGCGGGCATCACGAAAAAGACCCGGGTACGTTGCTCATTCCTGGCCTAGGGGCATAGGGAATATAAATTCGGCACTGACGCTATTTAACTAATATCTGTATTAATATTATTTAGATATAACTGTACTGCACGGCAGTTCACACACATTTGATTAAAAGTTTAAATGCCTAAGAAATGCAGGTTACATGACGTCACCTTTGGCTTTGTCTAGTGACTCGTTGTCTAGTTGTCTTGTTTATGAAAATATTGTGATTTTCTGTTGATTTTAAATGACACCTCTTGTTGAAAGACCTTATATATTAAAAAGGCATTGGCTAAACGGATCAGATCTACCAATCAGCAACCAGATAGTGATATGTAACATCCCAAGTCCTGATAACTCTGGACTAAGAAATAAATATTATAAGAAAGTAAATATTACATACTCAAATTCAGACCCGTGTATATTTCGCATATTCTCGTACATTTAAATTAGGTTATTACTAAATAATAACCTAATATTATGTTTACATGGTATATACTTGTAAGACTACTCTTTGCACAGTGAAAGTAAGATGCTTCTATATTTAAAGAAGGATATTTTTCCATTATATGCATAATAATAAATTTCGATTCAAGGGACCCATTTTCCTTTCAAATCATTTATTATACATGCGCCAACTCAATCCTGAATGTGTCTTTATTATGTATTTATATACATATGTACACAATATACGCACCATATAACTGTTGACTTCGATTACATAGTGGATTGTTGCTTCAGGCACCAGTAGAACTGTTTTGATTGAAAATAAATGATGTAAACAATACTCCACATACAATAATTGATATAACTATGCAAAATATGAAACAATATTGACAGGCGTTACAATAGAAAATGGAGAATGGAGCAATTATAATGTTAAATAAACAATGGAGTTGTTTTTAATGGTGTTCTTGACCGCAGACAATACACAATGTGTTACTTAAATTGAATTTATTGGTTATTTTCAAATATTTACATTGTTTATAACTGCTTTAACACGTTAACGGACAAAAAGGTTATCGCTTTGATATGTGTCTTGGCAGTCAACGTGTTAAAAGCAACACCAAATGTTATTTTGTAATTAAAAACAAATTCAGGACTACATATTTTTCAAAATGCAAATAGTCTGAGAAGTCTGTCATAGAATTAGTATTAATTTCTATAAAACTGTATAAGATATTGATAAAGTTGGTTACTAGAACCACAAATGTGTAATTATTTTTTAATAACTTCTTATATTTTAGGAGATACTAACAATTAAAAATGGCATTTAATCACCTTAATTATTGAAAGGATTCAACGTTATAGAACATTACAAGACATGTGACATCACGTCCGCTAAGTTGCTATCTCTTTTATACAACAGAGAGTAAAAGAGAAGAGTATATTCAACACAACTCTTATCCATAGAAAAAATAACTGACCACCATTAATAGTACAGACATGTTACGTCATAAATATGGCCAACATCAGTAGCGCTAAAACTACAATTTGAATTTTTAATTGCTGTATCTTTGTCAATTTTTAGATATTTATTAAAATAAAAACGCTAATATACATTTATTAACATCAATTTCAATTACCAATTGAGAAATCGACACCTAACAAATGAGTACACAAGCCCATTAAACGATATAATAATTTTTAGTTAAATACATATTACATAAAACTGCCTAATTTTTTGTTCACGTTATCGTTGTTGGTATAGCAGCATTCTAAGTCTACTGGAGCGTCTCCACTGTGCAACTGTTATCTAGAATATTATTATATATTTCACCCACACCCAAATTAGACATTAAAAAAATGGTATAGAAAAAGTTGTTCTAGTATAGACGTGACATAAAATTATCTGTTAAAATTACTCTAAATAAGCATTTAATATTCTACAATATGATAAAATAAAACACAAATTACATTCACTTATTAATTATACAAAATTACCGCAAGTGTGTATATATTTATTAAGTAAATAACAAATATTAGCACTGTACTGAGTAAACCAAAGCACTCATCAAATAAATAAACATTCTGAGATTAAAATGCGATATTTCTGCGAGTCTTACTTTTGGAAGCGCACCGCTTGACACTAGCACACTGCTGATACGCTCTCAACCAGTTGCCCCCGCTCTCCGTACCACATCCTGTTTCTGCCCATGGGCGCTGTAGCATCCCACACCGACCCCTTCAAACCACCCCCCAAGGGTTTGCCCATCCACACGCGAGCTCGTCGTGTCGGCACGCCGCTCCAGCTCTCTACACAACGACCCTACAGCGCTACTTGTTCACAAAACATAAATTACGTATGGTATAGAGCGACTGACCGAAAAATTTGCTAATGTTTAGTTTATATTAGAAATTAAAATTGGGAAGTGTCTTGAGACTTACATTTTATAAAATTGTAATATATATATATAAATACGTTTGATTATTAGAATCTTAAATGGGTAATTAGTTTTTAGATAGTTTCAATATTGTAGAATTCATAGTCGTGATAGGATTCAGCATCGATAATAGGCCGATGTTAAAAAAGTTAAATTAAAAATAATTAGCTATTCCAATATACTTTCAAAGATGAATAAAAAGCTTACTTATTAGATGTATACGAATAGATACAGGGTGCAAATTACGTTTCAACTCGATGTTTACTTATAATGTACTTACTAACTATGCTACTACATAACGTAGGCCTACGGTAAATAAAGAAACAGTATTATAGTTTAAATTACGAGAGTTCGTCGGCGACTTATGGTTAAAATAAGTTGTGCCGTATAAATCTGCGATACAATAAAAAAGTACTTTCTCACACATTGTTTTATAATGCATATTGTAACTAATAAGATAAAATTTACCATCGTATCACCCTTTATGCGGCCCTTATAACCTCTTTTAGGCATAAATCAACGCCGAACTCTCGAAATTTCGACTATAGTAAACATAGATATGAGACATAATATGCACTCTAAATCTACGAATATATTAACACATAAAACAGATATTTTGAGAGTCGAGTGCCACTCGTTGTTGATTTATTTAGTATTCTTAAGTTTTAAATTACTTCAGTTGTGTAAGTGCATTTGCGTATATTTAACGTCCACTTACTGGTGCTCCCTCCTACACCACCCACAATGAACGGAGAGATTACAGAGCTTTCGTTAACTTTTTTAACGTATGACGCCAGAAACTTCAAATTTTAAATACCTAAAACTTCGTCAATTTTGTGAAATTACTTTTGCGAAAAAATTGAAAAATTCAATAGATACATCTTTAAGCAGGCTTTACATATTAAATACAAAAAGTGGGTCATAACCTAATTCATAATTTCTCGTGCATGTATCGCTCATTCTCGCAAATTGAGCTTGTGCTCTATCTATAATAGTTATATTACTCTCTCTGTGACGGATTAATCCCTAAGCGCGTGCTGCGGCAAAGATTTACGTTGCCTAGTATTAGGTGGCACGTTCCAAAAAACATATAAAAAGCTAATAAAGATAATCCTTATACATAGAAAAATATTTATTTATTAAGACTAGAAATCTGATTGTTTATAAAAATGTAATAGAATTAATTTTAATTGTAAAATAATAATTATATAAAAAAGTGCCAAATGATGTTTTGGATTAATAACTTGGAGTCAACTGTGTGTAAAAGAGATGGAGTAATCTGGTTTACATGTGCTAGAGCAGTAAAGCTGTATGTAACACTATGTACGTATATATTTTTGAATAATTTATGCTTAGGTAAAATATTTGCTGAGAACATTTTGTGGTCACAAACGATAATGGTCAACAATATAAAAAAAATATAGAAATATATATATAGTGAATATATTAAAAAAAATATAATAATAGATAATCGTTGGGATGATCCAGTATCTGATATAAGGTCGGCAGTGTTATCTCCTTTAACTGATTGTGTTAACTAACTTTTGCGATAACTTTACCTTCAGCAACCGTCGCACCGTCTGAAGAGTGTAATTGTATTTAGTCTGGATATGTATATAAGAACTTACTTGTATTGAGTATAGTCTCAGAAAAAAGATACTAGATACGTTTGTGCTTAATATCCGACTATACTTTTATACTTTTGCCTATGACTGTCACTAGTGAACTATCTTAAAAAATAAATATAAATATATCATAGATGGTCCAAATATTCAAAACGTAATGAGAGAGAGAGAGAGTAAAACTGAAACAGTTAAACTATATACAATATAATTAGAAATGTGTTGAAAACGAACAAACATTTGAAACACAAAAGGGTCGGGGTATGTTTGTATTTAAAGGCTATGCTACGGCAGGCTACGTATTGAACCCCTAGTTTAGTAACTACCCTAGCGAAAGGACACGGCGCTTAAAACTGTAGCGTTAACTAATCAAGGTACCTGATTCTAATTAGACTCAAGCGACGGTAACTGTGGGTTTACATTTATATATTTATGGCATTTATGGCAACCGGAACCATCTGCATACCTTATCCCAAGATACGAGAAATATCTCATAAACCGCAAATATTAACTAATTTTAATAAAACCTATGGGCTATAAATATTAATTTGTTTTGGAGATAGGGTTGCTAGTTGTTACATATATTTTGATATACTTGTATGTTGGGTGGAGGGGAAGAGATGGCTGGAAAGTTTGTAGTCCGAATTATTCTGGCGTAAAGATAACAAAATTGATGAATTTATTTCGAAAGCAAGATAGCCATTGGCTATGAAATTATTTGCACGGATGCACAGTATTCTCTCGTATATTATTTCCGGTTTGTGTTTTTTTAACTTTGCACCATAAAAGGTTAAATATTCTGTTGTTCATCATTTTAAAATATTGGCGTTTTTTATCGCAAAGCAAGTATAACCATGTCAAGGAGCATACCATGTTATGTGCACCAATTCCCATTAGATCACTTAAGTTAAGGCGATATTGTATTCTATTTTGCGGGTTAATCCTACGGTGCCACATTTGTATATTTTTGGTAAAATTATTGATACGATTATTTATTGAATTTTAACAATTTATATTCGCCTTTTATAACAATAACAAACTAT